>CM053624.1:5146496-5188120 GCA_028646595.1 Phalanger gymnotis | reverse complement strand
TTTTTTTTCCATTTTTTCCATGTTTTCCCTTATCTCCCTAATTTGGTTTTTAAAATCCTCCTTTAGCTCTTCCAGTAATGTTTTTTTGGGCTTGAGACCAGTTCACATTACCTTTTGAGGTATCAGATGTGGGTATAGTGTCATTGTTATCCTCTTATAATTTGGCATTTTGTTCATGCCTGTCTCCATAAAAAGAATCAGTGGTCCTCGGTTATTTTGTATTCTTCTTCATGTTGGTTAGCCTTTTCCTGGCTTTACAATGAATTTTTGCCTTTGGGGCTCATGGCCCTGTGTCCCAGGTTTCTTATTATGGGGATCGTGAGTCTAGTTACTGGCTTTGTGAATTATAGCCTTCAGTTTCCTGAGGTGTGGGGGAGGGGTCTGGCTGCCTGAACTCTCCTCTTCCCCTGAGGTTGCTCTCCAGCACTGTTGCTCTTCAGCAATGGTCTCAGCCGTTTGTTGTTTGAGCTGGTGTCTGGCACTTCCCCTGGGGGAGCAAGGGTACATCTGGGCTCCTGGTGTTGACCCCTGCTGGCTCTGCCCCTCTGCGACTCAAGAACTCCCACTGCTCAGCCATGAAGCCCCACTTCCGTCTCCTCTATTCCAACGTTTTTCCGGGGGAATTTTCTGGGTCGGGGGTGGAGGAGGAATTAGAGCTGTTTACCTGGCCATTATGTCTCCTGGAAGTTCAAGAAGAGGTGTTTAATGCCTTTGGGCTGCAAGCCTCAGGAGTTGATGTCTCAAGGCCAGTGGCATTGCGCTGCTGCCTCTCATCACTTCCACAGACTGCCATTCTGTGTTGGGAGGCCTGGGGATCTCCTCTGGTTTCAGGTGCCCAGCTTTCTCCCAGCCTGTCTCGCACATTGGTTTCCACTGCCACTTCCGCTTTGGTGATGTCTGGAGCAACTCTGCACAACAAGTGCTCTCCCCACCTACAGCTTTTTTCCGTTGGCCTTTTGGACTCTTCTGGCTTGGCGATTTGCCTTACTCAGACTGCATGCAGTTTCTAACTCTCTCAAATCTGCTTAGACACACTTTTTTTTTATAGGAATCTGACAGAACTTGTGAGAGAGCTGCCATAAGATGCTGTTTTCATGTGGCCATCTTGGCTCTGCCCCCTCTCTACTCACCTGGAGGAGATTCTTAACCCCACCTGCAGCAAATTGAGGCAATCATTTAAAGATGGGCCAGATAAAGCCCACAGGCAATTAAATATTTTGTGTGGATTGACCCACAGAACACAGGATGTTTAGGGTTGGAAAGGAAAAGACACAGGACAAATAATAGCAAAATGGTAACAACATATAAAGCCATTTTAGTCCCTATTTGTCTCTTTACAAAGTGTGAAAAAGTTCCCTGATTGGAGCTAAAGGGGAGCTTGGCCACTGTCTAGGACAAAATTGGCCATGTTCTTGGGAACATTATGAGATTTGAGGCTTTTGAGGCAGGGAGCAACTGTGTGGAGGGTGATCCCTGCACCTCTACAAGAGGAAATCAAGGGATTTTTCTGTCATCTTTGTAGTAATTTGCCCATCCTTTGTCTTCCCCATTGGCCATACTTTCTAAAAGCATAGCTGACCTTTCCTGTTAGATTGTAAGTGCCCTTAGGGCTGAGGCTATTCATTTGCTTATATTTATGGCCCCAAGACTTAGCATAGTGCTTGGGACTTGGAAAGTACTTGAAAATTATTTTATTTAACTATGTAACAGGTGCTTTATCCATCAACCTGTAGGTTGACTGTTAAGTGACTGGTAGTGAATTAAGTAACTGGTGGTGAACTATAATTTTAGTAGTCCAGGCTTAAGGGTGCCCTTTGAAATTTGGGGCAGTAATCGTTGCCTGGATGGTGTGTAGTGGTCTATGACCACAAGTGCAAATATGCAATTCTTTGGTGTCCCAGAGGGTATACCAACATGCTATCCATCATTTCTTCTGACAAAATAAAATTCCAAAACATTCACGTCACATAATTTGTTTAGCCATTCTCCCTTTACTTATTATCCAATGTTTCTAGTTTTTCACTACCATAAGCACACTGCTATTAATATTTTGGAAATATATGTGGCGACTTTCATTCTATCTTTAATTTTATGAGAGTGATAATAATAATACCTGACATTAATAGAGCACCTACTATGTGCTGGGCATTGTGCACAGCACTTTATAATTTTTCTTATCTGATCCTCACAATAACCCTAAGAGGTAGGGGCTATTATTATCTCTATTTTACAGATGAAGAAATGGAGGCAAATAGAAGTCACATGACATACCCCAGCACCACCCAGCAAGTAAATGCCATTTTGAACTCAGGACTACTAGCCTCCAGGTCTATCATTCTAACCCATGTGTCACCTAGCTTCTCCAATAGTCAAGTCACTGTCTTAATAGCAACAAACTACTTCATAGTTTCTCTTGCAAAATTCCATATTATTTTCCAAAAATATTCCACCAACTCATCTCTCTACCATTTGTGTATTAATGCAATTCTCTTCCCAATACTTAGTATTCCCACATTTTATGATCTTTGCCATTTTATTGGGTGTGGGGCAAAATGTTAGAGTTGGTTTATTGTTCTTGGTTTAGAACCTTTCTTCATTTGGTTGTTTCAAAAACGTGCTCTCTGTTGACTACTTATCTCCAGAACCTACTGAATGATCTTGGTAAGTTTCTTCACTAATTCTATATTTATGTGGTGTAACTGAACTGTATCTTCTATGAACAGGGAAATAAACCTCCTCTTCGTATATTTATATTCTCCTAATTTCTTTCTCTTCTTTGTTGCTTCCTGGAATATACAGATATGATTATAATATAGAAATATCTATATTTATACATATCATATATAGACATACATATAAAATTTAGCAATGCTACACCTATTATTCACTTTCACCCTGTGTTTCTCTTGAATTTCTTTATTCTTTGTTCATTAAAATGAATTTCAATATTATTTTTTCTTGTTCTAGAAAAAAATTGGTAGATAGAACAGTATAGCACTAAATTTGTAAATTACTTTAGAAACTCTTGTCATTTTTATTATACTGGCATAATCCAACCATGAACAATGAACATCTTTCCAGTTAAGTATGTAAAAAGAGTATTACAATTTTATTTATTTGTGTAAAGAGAGTGTTACAATTTTATTTATATTAATTTTGAGCATATTTTTGTAGACTGATTCTCATATGTGCACTTTGTAATTTTTTGAATGATTTAAAAAATTATTCCTTGTGGTTTTACTAAATTAAAAAAGAAATTATTATTATCTGGATTTAATTTATATTATTCATACTTTTTTGAAACTGCTAATCATCTTGCTTGGTGTCTCTTTTTTTTTTCTTCTTTTGGTTAGTGTCTTTACTGATTATCTCTCATTTTGTATGGTTTAAAGTAAGCAAAATAAATTATAAATAGGGGTAATTATTCCTTTTCTTTACATATCTATTGTCTTTCTCTCTCTCTCTCTCTCTCTCTCTCTCTCTCTCTCTCTCTCTCTCTCTCACAAAGGAGTTCCAGTGTGGAATCCAAGTCCTCCAAAGAGGAATTCCCTATAAATGGAGAAGTTTTCACAATGTTTTCAGTTTGAAAACAATATTATACTTATTGAAGCAAGCTCAGGAAAATCGCGGTCTTTTTAGTGAATTGTATAAAGAATTTGGTTCAAATGACCATGAATGAAAAACCATATACACAAACAATATACAAACTATGACATATGTTTTATTTCACATTATATAAAGTTGAGGTGTATATAGGTTATATATATATATATATATTATGTATATATGCTTTTGTTTGTGCATACATATGTATGTGTATGGTTCATATGCACATGTTTGTGTTTATATGGGCAGCTGGGTGGCACAGTGCATAGAGTTCTTGGCCTGGAGTCAGGAAGATCTGAGTTCAAATCCAGCCTCAGACGTTTACTATCTGTATGACCCTAGGCAAGTCACTTATCCCTTTTTGCCTCAGTTTCCTCGTTGGTAAAATGAGCCGGATAAAGAAATAGCAAACCATTCCAGTATCTTTCCCAAGAAAACCCCACAAAAAGTGATTACAAAGAGTTGGACATGACTGAAAGTGACTAAATGGCAACATGTGTTTATACATATATATATATATATACACCTGTACATGCACACACATGTGTATGCATGTACAAATATGCATACATAGCTATCTATTTTTATACATTCACAGAAATATATACATAGACACACCACAAATTTCTACCATATCCTTTCTTTTTTAATTGTATTTTTTTAAGTTCTGGAATAAAACAAGTATTTCTACAATATAGTGTAATAAAGATTGTTGCACATAAAACTGGAAACCTACTTTCACAACTTGCCATTCCTTTCAAATATACAACAAAATTATAATGTAAATTTATTTTTTTTCTTCCCTTCACCCCACCCCCTAGTCTAGAGATAGCTACCATTAGACACAAATAGGTCTACACACTCACGTATACAAACACACACACACTAAACTTATTCTGTATGTACCTCTATTTATCAATTCTTTCTCTGGATGTAGATAGCATGTTTCTTCATAAGTCCTTTATAGTTAATCTGAGCATACAGTAGCCTTTCAAATTTACATCATAGTTCAGATATTCTTCATGTACACATTTTTTTTCATGGAACAAAGAACTCTTCCTTAATATCTTGACAAAGGTTCATATACCATTTCCTTGGAGAACTCCACTAAGGGAATGGCTTCCTCCTGAAGAAGCCTGTGCCACCCTCTCATTGAAGTCAAGCCTATATAGACTTCCTTCCATTCTTCAACAATTGCTCTTGAGTTCTTTCCTCTATGACCAAATATAGCAAGCCTGTTCTATCACTTATAATCAGCCATCAGTTATTTGAAAGCAGTTACTATTTCTCTCCCAAGCCTTTTATTCTCCAAGCTTTACTTCTCCAAATAAACCTAGGTTACTTCACTGGCATTTTTCAGCATCTTGGTTGGCCTGCTCTGGATTCTTTCCAACTTGTCCATGTCCTTTCTAAAATGTGGCTCCCAGCATTTACTGTAATGTTCTAGAGACAGGCTGAGTAAAAGGGGACACCAGGGGAATAATATTTCCCTAGTGCAAGACAATGACTTTGGTCATCCATTTACATTCATGTAGAATGAGCAGTTTGTTGGAATCTTGTCTTTCTCAGAGATTCCTGCTAAAGTTACAATTACCAACCTACACCTTGCTATTATTTCACTTGGAATAAGAGGAGAGGACATGACATCCCTTATCCACTCAGGTTCACTTAGAACAATGGACATTGGTTACAGTGGACAGGCAAGGAGTCATTAAAATGAATTGAAGAGATGGCATTCCGTTAACATATTTGACACATTGACTCTAAATGACTAAGAGAAATGTCTCCACTATTCCTCAGATCAGGCATAGAGATTCAGAAAAGGTACAGATGAAGCTTAGACTCTCAAGTGACAGAACACAATAACAAATGCGCTCACAAATGGACAACAGAACTTCAAGGAGAAAAGCTCTTCTCACTTCTCCATCTTAAGTTTCTTAATCCCCTTCCTGGTTGGGAAAGTAGTATATTGCAGCATTCTTTACTTTCTTTTTAATAGTTGTGTGTTTTTTTCAAATAAATAAACTGAGTAACTATTACCTCCAAGGACTACTTTAGCTGCTTCTCATAAAATTTTGTGTGTTGTCTCATTATCATTTTTTTCAAGATAATTATTGTTCCTATGATTTGTTCCTGATCTTGCTCATTATTAACACTGTCATTATCCATTTATTTTTGTATCTTTTACTCAAATTTCCCTTAACAATGACTATTTTCTTGTTATATAATATCTATCTATCTACATATATACATATATATGTAGACAGATAGATAGATAGATATAGTATGTATTTTGGGAATGCCTTTTTAACATTTGTTTGTGACATCTTTATGATCTATGATCACATTTTAGGGGGGACATACTGTTAAATTTTGAGACGTACATATATGTTCTTTGCTATTTCTTTTTAGAAAAGGCAATGTCTCTATTAAATTAGGTTTTGAAAAGATGATTCAACTATATTTCATTTTGTTATTCTTTTTTTCACCTCTTAGAGAGGGATAATAGAGAATATTGCTATTTTGTTGTCTTTTTACCATTTCTCTCCCTTTTCAGAACACTGGCAGTTTAACACATGATATATATGTTTTAGTAATGCTATTTTTATTGTCTATTGTGCTGTTATATCTAATGTAGTTTCTCATTTGTCTCTCTCAATATTATATATACATATAATTCTTGTTGCCTTATCTGAAATCCTGCTTCTTTCAGTTGCCTAAAGCATAATAGATTTTATTCCATTCCTTCATTTTCACTCTGTATGTGTCCATATGATTTACAAGTTCTTCTTGCATGTAACAAGTGGCTGAGTATTATTTTTAATACATTCTTCCATTTTTCATTTTTATTGAATGAATTTAATTTCATCACATTTAGGTTGATAATTAAATTTTCATTTTTTCCAGTAAATTTTTATATTCCTCTTCCTTCTTGATCCCTTTAAGTCATCATACTTCCTGAGCTTAATATGTTGGCATTCATTTAACCCTGGTCTCCTCAAAACAACTGGTCTTACCATCCCACCCCCAACTTACCTTATCTTAGTCCCAAATACCTTGAATTTACCTTTATTGTGATTGTCTGAATATGTGTCTATCTCTGTCATTGTCTCTGTGCACACAAACTCACTTTCATTCTCAAAAAAAAAAAATCTTCTGAGGACCCTCAGTCCTAGGAATATTAATTCACAAAAAAAAAGGAAATGAGATACAATGGGACAAACAGTATATCCTCATCCTGTTCCTTGGTTTTTCCTTCATTATCTGCCCAACTAATGCCATATTATCCCTAGCCTGTACCAGTATTCCCATATCTACTTCTCTTGAAGTTATGTACCTGTGGAATTCCAATACCCCCTGCCTACAACTGGGTACTAGACCTGCCTTAGATATGATTAATTTCACAGAAACAGCTGGTGCCACAGTGGATAGTTGGGCCTAGAGTCAATAAGGCCTGGGTTCAAATTCAGCCCCAGGTCCTTACTAGCTGTGTGATCCTGGGCAAGTCACTTAATCTATCGGCCTTAATTCCCTCATCCATAAAATAAGGAGAAGCACCTTCCTCCTAGAGCTATTGCAAGGATCAAATGAGGTAATGTTTTTAAAGCACTTTGCACACCTGGAACCTAGTAGGTGATGAAAAGAAGCTTATTTCCTTCCTTACCACCCCACCCTTTACCAAGGACTTGAGTCTCAAGGGGCTGAAGAATCTGCAAGGTTGTTAGACATTTGCAGTGGATGAATAGCCCTTATTCACAGATACCTGGAATTAGGATAGGCAAAATGAATTAAGGTCCACCTCTGGGTAAATCCAATATAATCCAGCAATGAGGAGGTGGCTTAGCTCTGGGGGCGAGAAATGTTTTATTCCCATATATCTTGTAGTTAGTGAACTTGAGAACTGTGTCTGCCATTGAATATTCTTGTGAAGTGTTTATTGATGTAATCGGGGTTACGTTGATATTTATTGAACTTTTAAAATATGTATATATAATCTATAATTCCATATGATATGATATCATGTCATATAATCTTATACATGTATGTGTGTGTTTTTATACATGTGAAATGTTTTATGTGTGTGTATATTATATATTTATATGTAAAATATACCATCCCCTTCATTGCTGGGAAATTAGTACCCGTTGCTGTCACAAAATTCTCCATCTGATGATAGAATACATCCCCATTCTTCCCTTTCTAACTTGCTTTCTCAATAATCTGTACAAATCTTCTACAACTCTTCAAAAGAGGGAGTACATTGAAAATATCTCACACCCACGTATCCCCTTTAGAAGTGACTAAGCTTTTTTGATAGATATTTACCTTATCATCACCCTCTTCTTGCAGAAGACACACTTCTCTGTACTATTCCACCACCCAAAATACTGATTTAGTAATAAAAGAATGTATTTTTGCCTCCAAATATTAATTTATTTCTTCTACTTGTCCTTTTGCTTTATTTTTTACATGATTAGGTATTTTTTACTACACAGGTAACCCGCCCCTCATTTCCCCCCAACAGTTTATGATCTTTATTGTTCAATATAGTAGTTTGGAAGTAGGATCATGTTTATGTTAACTTCTCTTTGTCTCAGTTTATACAAATCATCCAAGGATTTTTCTGAATCCATTTCTTTCACCATTTCTTATAGTACAATAATATTCCATCACATTCACATACCATAATTTGTTCAGCCATACCACAATTGATGGACATCCCCTTAGTTTCTAATTCTTTGTCACCACATAAAGTTACTATAAATATTTTTGTACATATGGGTTCTTTTCCTCTTTCTTTTTCTGTTCAGGATATAGATCTACTTGTAGTAGTACTTCTGGGTCAAAAGACATGCACAATTTAGTAACATTTTGGCCATAGTCCCAAATTGCTTTTCAGAATGGCTAGTCCAATTTACACCTCCTCACAGTTCTTTTACGTATTTGTTTTCTGACAACCCCTCTAGAATTTTTTCATTTTTTTGGTCAGTTTTGCCAGTCTGGTGTGAAGTAGATTCTCAGAATTGTTTGAATTTGTGTTTCCCTAACTGTTAATGTCTTGAAGAATTTTTTTTTTCATTTGGCTATTGATCACTTGGATGTTTTCCCCTGGAAACTACCCATTCATATCATTCGACTATCAATTGGGGAATGGCTCTTATTCTAATAAATTTGCGACCTTATCCTATATATTTTAGAAAAAAAATGTTTTTTAATCATAGATACCTGTAAATATTTTCCCAATCACCTTCTTCTCTTCTAGTATCTGTTGCATAAATTAATAAAAATAAATTAATTTCATTTGTGCAAAGCCTTTTTTAAGTATATGCAATCAAAATTTCAATTTTACCTTTTATGATCCTCTCTATATCTTGCTTGGTTATTAACTCTTCCTGTACCCATGGATCTGATAGTAATTTCTTCCTTGTTCCTCTTATTTGTTTATGATGTCACTCTTTATATCATCTACCTATCTGGAGCTTATTTTTATATAGATGTGTATTGCTGATCTATATCTAGTTACTGTCAGATTGATTTCCAGTTGTTTCTGTTTTTCAACTAGTAGTAGGAAGGCCGAATTTATAATCTCAAATATAATCATGTATATGTTTGAATGGTTTGAAATCACAAGGTATGAGAGATTCTCTAAGTAGAACACAACAAAACATTTATTTAGGCCCCACAGCAGCAGATACACAAACCAGCCTCCCCATTCCGACATCTTGACAAAAAGACTCCAGGCCCAGAAAGCCCGCCTCACAAGAGTAACCAGGAGGCCACAGAAAAACAAGATAGTATTTAGCCAAATCATATTTACTGGCCTCAAGTCCCTGCTCGCACTCCTGGGTCTACACATGGGTCGGCTCTACTTCCTACTTCCGCAGCTTCCTGATTCGGCTTCTGCTTCAGCTGTAGTTGTCTCTTGGCTCACCTTTCCTCGAAGCCAAGCTTCTGACATTCTCAAGCCCCGCCTCAACGACCAGAGACCATTGGTTCCTGAGTTGGCCCCTCTTAAGTCATTAATCTACACCCATGCAGGTTTCACACCTGATAGGGCTTTGGGCCTGGGGCTTAGCACTTAACAGCTGAAAGTACTTTCACTCAAAGTAAACAAAGTAAACAAAAGCCAAGCCCCTCAAGTGCTAAGGAGCCCATTTTGTCTTACTGACATACTGTCAGATTGATTTCCAGTTGTTTTTGTTTGTTTTTCAACTGGTTTTGTCACATAGTAAGTCCTTACCCCAGTAGCTAAGATCTTTGAGTTTATCAAACCCCAGGCTACTGTGCTTACTTGCTATTGTTGTGCTTTGTATACAATCTATTCCATTATTCAATCTCTGTTTCTTTATAAGTATCACATAAGCTCATTGATAACTCATTGATAACATTGATAGGATAGTTTAAGATGTGGTACTGTATGGACCTTTCATTCATTTTAAAGATTATTTCCCATGGGATTCTGATGATTTCCTCCATTACAGCTGAATTTTAGTACTATTTTTTTCCTAGCTTTATAAGATATTCCTTTGGTAGTTTGATTGGTATGTCTCTGAATTAGATATTTAATTTAGGTAGTATTATCACATTTTACATTGCTTTGGCCTAGTGTTGAGCAATTACTGTTTTCCAGAGTATTTAGGTGAGTCTTTATTTTTATGCAGAGTGTTTTGAAGTTCTATTTATTTAATTTCTACATATATCTTGGCAAATATACTTCCAAGATTTATTTATACTTTCTGTAGTTATTTAAATGGAATTTGTCTTCTGGCAGAGTTTTGTTGGTAATATAAAAAATGTGTGGGTATATTTTTTACTCTACAATCTTGTTTCAATTAAATTTAATTGACTCTCTAGGATTCTCTAAGCCAATCATTATTTTATTTGTGAAAGCAATGGTTATCACTTAGAGATTCTCTAATTCTTTGAGATTCTGCTAAAAATTTTAATGGAATATTAAATGGAAAATAATTGCTCACTTATGTTACAAACATATTTTCCTCTGTGACAGCTGTGTGTGTGTTTGAATCATTGTGTTTCTGCAGTGATTTTAAACCGTCATGATCATGCACGTAGTGATTTAGGTGTTTATGCAGAGACACGTCAAACTCTGACTGTTTTTAAATATATGCAACATGTTCTTTCAGTTTCTCAACCTGTCATCAAATTGTTTCCAAACTGCCACAGTTTAAGATTCAAGTGCAAGCTGATTCTCAACAATATTCCAATACATGTACGCCTTCCTACTTATATGCTGTATACTGCATTAAATTAATGACCTCATTCCCCTCTGTTACTTAGTAATTGTTCCTCATCAACCTGATATTCACAGAACCAATACATTAAAAACATTTGCATTCTTTTAGTGCAAATGTCAGGCTGTTTGAAAGCCATGTTCACTGGGCATGTATGCTACAAATTATGTTTTAAACACTATGGATTATTACAAACACCCTAAAGAAACTAATTTTGTATTTCCTTCCAACATAAAATTAAAGCTCTTTTATAACTTAAACTTATCCTCTGCTCATTTTACTATTCTCATATCTGGCAGATTTTCAAATAAATTGGCAACACTGGTCAGGTTTTTAGTATTGTTTTTGTGAGAGTGTAACTAGTATGCCAATACTGAAGAGAGTCTTTTGCTATAAATGTTAGTTTATAGATATTAAAAAGTATTTAAAATGAAGCAACATATACAATTGAACTGTAAGTACATTTATCATTTAATACTACATTTTCCATTATCCAGTAGAAAGGTAATTATTTTATATCACATGTAGCTATTAATTTTGGTTGATTGGTTAAGTGGCTAATTTTTTTTTAAATGAATTTTCATCTCCCAGCAAGAGAGCATGTAAAATTCTCCTTTCTTTTTCAGTCACTTTTTTGTGTCAGTGAGCATTTTCACTTAGATCTTGCTTTAAATTAAAATATGGAAATTAGCTTAATGTGGGATTACATTCAAGACAGTGTTTGTCTATACTAGAGCTAAATATTTCAAACTTGCATTTACATAAAAGAGTTCAACATCAAAATTGTTTTCATATGATTATAATATTATATTAAAGATCTTCAAAGATATATTTTTTTCATTAAAATATTATGTGTATTCAATAATATTTGTAAAACAAAGAGATTTAATAAGAAGTCTTGCTGCTAAAAGTAAGCATATGAAGTGCTAGTTCACTTTTAATTTTTATACATTTTTCATATAAATATGCATAATTATTTTATAATTAGTTTCATAATTTTCTTTTTAACATTTCCATAATTATAGATAGGATAAATATTTGTATAGTATAATTATGACTATATAATGCAAAATTTAATTTGGAACTGTGGGGAACAAAAAATATACTTGTAATTATTGTGAATACATATGAAATTCCTCTAAAAGATATTATAAATAGAATATTAATTAACCTAAGGATGTATAACATATTTTTGATTATTGTTGCTGAAAGCAATTCAATGAACGAAAAACATTGGGAAACACTGTGCAAAATAAATAATTGTATTTTTTCCTTGTCTCTACTTATTCCCTTGACTTTTTTTTCTTGTTTTGTCAATATAGCTAGAATATCTAGACATCTATCAAATGGTAATGGTGATAATGGATATCTTTGCTTTGCCCCTGATCTTATTGGAAAGGCCTCTAGTTTATCCTTATTACCTGGAATTCTGGGTCTTCATTTTAGATAGACATTACTTATTAAGGAAAACTATTGTTATTCCTCAAATTTGTATTTTTATCAAGAATTGATGTTATAGCTTGCCAGAAACTTTTTACTGCATCTATTAACTGTATCATGTGATTTTTGTTGTTTTTATTATAATCATCATCTATTAAATTTATATTTTTTCTGATATTTACCCAATCCTGCATTTGTGGCATGTATCTATCTTGTTTGTAATTATATATTATAAACAACATTTTTTGATGTGTTGCTGAAATTTTATTTTAAAATTTTCAATAAATATTCATTAGAGATATTATTTTATATTTTTTTATTTCTCTTTTCTTACTCACTCTGGTTTAGTTAAGACTTTGTATGTGTCATAGAAGAAAGTTTATAGAACTCCTGCTTTTTTCTTATTTTTCAAACACATTTTATAGTTTTATAATAAATTTTTCTTTAGATATTTGATAGGTTTCACTTGTAATTTCGTCTGGCCCAGGCTTTCCTCTCCTTTTTTGATAACTCATTTATGCCTATTACAAAAATATTTTGTTTTATTTTTAAATGTTTTATTTCATTAAATATTTTACAATTATGATTTTTTTTAAAAAATTAACATTCAATTTAAAAAAAAATTGATCTCTTCCTCCCTCCTGCATTCCCCATTTATGGCTTTTAATGCTCCCCTCCTTCTCCCCCCCCCCGCCCCCAAGATTAGGTTATTTCAGCTTTCTATTTTTTTTTCTGACAAAATGGAAATTTTGTATTCTTGTAAATATCCATCTATTTTATCATGATCATAAGTTTTATTAGCATATAACTGGGCTGAATAGTTTCTAAAAATTTCCTTTATTTCTTCATTGTTTTTGTCAATTCACTTTTAGCTTTTTTGATACTGGTAATTTGGTTTTCTTATTTTAAAAATTAGCTAATAGTTGATGAATATTATTTTCCCCCCAAAAGTTTCTACCTTTATTTAATAGTGGTTTTTTTTGCTTTCAATTGTGTTACTCTCTTCTTTGATTTTTAAAATTTCTACTTCTGTGTTCATTTAAAAAAAAATGATTGCGTATGCATGTGTGTGTGTGTGTGTTTAGTTGTATTGACTGATATATCTTTACTCTCATATTGGTAAAGCTATTTAGAGATATAAATGTTTCCTTAAAGACCACCTCAATTACATTTTCCTTATTTAAAATGTCTCGTTTTTGCTTCTAGCTTTAACAAAATTATTCATTGTTTTTATAATTTGTTCTTTGAGCCACTAATTCCTTAAGATTTTAGTCTGTCACTGTTGTATCTTTTTTCCTTCCCCTCATTGACATTTTTCTATTCACTAAGTGGCTTCAGTTTGTTCAATGCCACAAGAAAATGTTCAACTGAAGCTGACCCTGTTCTCTACCTTCCTCCAGCCCTATGTTTCAGTCTTTCACTATCTTCTAAAATAGTCACCTGTCTTTCATCCCTGCCCTGGTACTCCTGGCTAGTTACATCTACTAGCAGGGTAGGGGAAGGGGTCCCCTAGACATTGCTAAGGAGCAACACTGAGAAGCCTTTGCAGATGAGCCTCTTCCCCTTATTCTCAGCTGTTATTACTTTCTCCAACTGTATTGGAGAGTGCTAACAAGGTAGAATTCTAAGCCCTTTACCCCCCATCAATAATTATTTTCTGTGCTTATGGTGACCCCACTATCTTCACCAGAGCTAGGCAGATTTACTACCCAATGCAAAGATGGGTGAGGTGAGGGGACTGACCAGTATTTTTCATGTCTCTGAAGCTGGGTTTCATCTCCATCCTTTACTAACCAGTCCCTCCCTTTCTGTCTTGTAATGTGTTATAAGACCTTTAAGAGGCCCTTTATCTCTTTCTCTTCAGCTCCTCACCTTAGTAGAAGACAAGCCAGCAATGCAACATCTCTTGCTTCCTCTAATCTCTTTCTTGCCTGGACCTGGAAAACCCATGTGGCTTCACATCAAAGTAGGTACCACGGGACCCAGTACAGGTAGTCTCACTCTATCTTTTTTTTTTTAGTCTTTAGGGCTCCTTTGAGGTTTTATTCTCAAATAATGAAATAATTTTTGTTGGATTTGCATATTTATATTGAACTAGACATTGTCCCAGTAGTTCACGTGCTTGATAGTCTTCATTAAATATGTCTCTTCTCTCTTAGGACCAAATGGTCTGTTTATTCAGTGGGATTCAACCAGCCAAGTGTCGTCTTGCTCGCTGTCTAAAAGATGACCACGTACTGCATGGGAAGGATAAGGAAATATTGACTTTATCAAACTGGGCAGATGATATAGATTTATTTTTTTAATTCATTAGATGTTTTATAAACACTGACTATTGAATACCACAAAAGAATAAAGATATTTTCTAACTTTTTCTATTCAAATTCATTAATTTTAATGTTTATATTATCATCGCTCTCTCTGAGTCCTGTTAAGGATTTTTTGCTCATTCTGTGAACATATGTGTGTGTGTTCGTGTGTGTGTTTAACTCTTCTGTGTTTCCAGAGAGTGAGTACTCTTTTCTCTTTTCTCTGTTCTTCTGGACCTGATTTTTGGTTTATTATAGTTCATTTTTGCTTTGCATTATTTCAGATTTTTTTTCCAGTTTTCTGTCTACTCCACATATTTCTTGGTCTTAATGGCATTGTCATATTTCATATTTGCTCTCTCTTCTCCCTCTCATTACTGATACTTCTATTATTAAAATATTCAGACAGGTAGCTTTTTATTGTTGGAGACTTTCATGACATAATATCTAAAGCAAAATGTAAACTAGTGGGTTCAGGAGCACGATCTGGTTCATCACTTTCACTGAATGTTTCTAGATCATTCTCTAAACACAATTCCTTACCTGTATAATGTCATCCTCAATAAACAAGTCTTCTTCCTCTTTCTCTACAAGCAATGTCCCTTACCATGGTAATTCTTTGCTTTTCCTTAATTTTTTGTCAGTTTCACAGAGGTGAGCTTATATTTCAAAGATGTTTTCATTTGCATCTCTTTGATCATAGTTAAGGCTGACCTTTGTTTCCTGGTAAGTATTAACAACGTGTTTCCTCTTTTGAAAATTGTCTCTTCATTTTCTTTGGCCTTTGACTGGTCACAGTTGTCAAAAGAGGAGTAGCCTCAATAGGGTTAGTCCAAATACGTGACCTCTAATGACTTTTTCATATCTACAACATATTTTCTTGTAATTGGACTTTGGGTCCCATGGAATATAACTCCTTTCTTGAAATCTCATGCAGTCTTAGTCATTTTTTTTAAGTTTTCCTTTAGATAGCTAGGAACAGCAGGCACAGAGAAACCCTGACTTTCTCCTGCTTCAGAAAAAAAAAAATAAAAGAGGAGAGACAAAAAGAACAGTCCCTCCTCTGAACCCCCCCCCCACTCCTGAACTTGGCCTTGCTTCATGGATGCCAATAGGAGGTGTTGAAAGCAGCTGAAGCCCTGGACAGTCTTATCGATGGCTCAGCTCCAGTCTCACTGCACCTTGAATCTGAGAGCTCTTTTATGGCAGGGAGCCACGGCACATTCCTTGTCATTGTTCAGCAAGCTAATAAAAAATACAGACAACTGCTCACGGCTTTCTAGCGAGTGGATCTGTGGAATATGCTCACTTGTGTAGATCCCACTACCTGTTGAAGCTCTAAAATGGGGTGACATAAACTGAGCCTCAGAACAAAAACCCCTCTGAATTGTTCAGAGTTTAAACACCTGTGTTCCCCCTTTTGGGAAAGCCTATGCTTTAGGCAGGCCTTTGCTACAAGGCTTGACACTCGATGTGTGCGCATTAAGCCTCCCAATTGCCTCCAAGCTGACAGTTGTTCTGGAATATTAACCACTTTCCTGCCAAGCATTCAGTTTTTTTTTTTAATTTTCTGAAGAAAAAAAAAATGAAATATCCCCTTCTGACCGGGCTTTGACCTCTGTGCTGGCAAAAGTTGGAGAGAAAAACCCAATTGGTAATAGCTGAAATCGATCAAAATCCCTTCCTGATTGATAAATATGCCAGGTTTACCTCATGATTACTGAACACAATTTTCTGTCACTGTTAATTTATTTGAAAGACTTAACCTGGTAGGCGCCGAAACCAGCAGTGGTTTATAATGAGAGCTGTGGAAATAAATCATCCCCTCCAAATAGTATTCAAAGAAATCTCCACCCAATATTTCAGTGTGCAGATCCCCAGATCGGACCATGTCTGACATGCGAATGGACAGACACACCATGTCGAGTAACGGAAGTCAATCGATGCCTTCAAGATGTTCCTTGAAATGCATCTTCATCCTTGTTCTCTTTAGTATTCCATGCAATAATTTTAGGTGCATTTAACAATGATAATTAGTCTATTTCCCCCATTTACATGAAGAAAAAGGCAGGCAGAGAGGGAAATTCATGTACCTTTTCCTAACTTTAAGTACATCACAGCCCTGTTTCCCCCTCCAACTATTGCACTGGCATCCCAAACGTCAAGTTATCATATTCCACCCCTGTCCAGAAGTGGAGTTCTAGCATCTATAAGCTTGACCATAAGAAGCCTGAAATGCTGAAGGACACACACACACACGCACACACGCACACATGCACACGCAAATACACTCCACATTATACATACATACATGTTTATACGTACATACATATACACACATATGTGTGTATATAATATGTCCATGGCCTCTCTTTCTAGGTTCTCCACTGTTGTTTTTATCAGTTCCTGCATCCAGACATGTGCCCACCAAGGAGGAAGATGTGGAGCTGCTACTCACAGGGGCATCTCCATAGACCCCTCCACGTTGGTAGTGAATTTGGAGCTAGCCAGACAATATTGAAACCTTCCCAAATGAACTTTGCATGGAGACATTTTCATTCGCGGCCTCCCTCCTCATGCATATTAACCGATGCTATGCAAGGCCTCATTTAATTTCCTGATTTTACATTCGGATCACTTTTTCTTTTATAGCTATTTTTACCGGGCTTCATTAATCTTTGTTGAATACAATGGCATACATCTTTAATGCGGCCGCTGTCAAGTCGTATTTCAGTAAGAGCTGCAAACTGAATGACAGCAAGCAATATTAATAAATTTAACATAGGCGATATCAATTTTTAACAGAATGAATGTGGAAAGCTAAATGTATTATTTTTCGTTTAAATCAGAGGGTTTATCACCGGTTAAGGAGCAGCGATTTCGGGAAACTTGTGACGCCGCCGTACAAATAGATTTCCATCTCATTAATAAGTAAATTAGGCAAATGCCTTTCAAGTTCAGACAAGTACATAAGTGTAATCTCCATATTAAAGGCGTAGTCTTTGATAAACCACCAAGGAATTGTGGCAGCCAGCGCCGTGACATGTTGCCGGGGCCTGAACCTTCCGCGGGCCCACCTTTAATTACACTGCTTCATTACTAAAGAGCTAAGTGTCTCTCCAGTGAAGATGCTCTAAATGAACAGCATGTGGGCACCTCCCAGCCCATTTTGGCAGGAGCCGGGGAGAAAGGGAGGAAAAAAAAAAAGGTGGCAACAGTTATGAAAAAGCCCATCATCACCTGCTTGCCTTCTGCCTGCCTTCCCTGTAATCACATTAAAATATTAAGATGAATTCCTTTTATATCTCCCAAAGAAAATACCCTTTAAGGATGCGATTTAGTTTGAGAAAGAAAGAGAGGGAGAGAGGAGGGAAAGAAAGAAGGGTGGACAAGCGGAGGGAAGGAAAGAACGAAGAGGCAAGAAGAGGGAGGGAGGGAGAGAAAAGCTCTGAATTTGATTTGATTTGATTTTTTTTTCAAATTCTCTTCATAAATCCCAGCAGAGATCATTTGCTGTGAAATTTAAGCCCAGTGAGAACTTGCCTGTCGTTGTTAAATAAAAAGTTACGGTCGGTCGGAGCCATGTTTTTGCAGTAGCTTTAGTGATTATAGGAAATTACATGCAAAGCCAGAGTTCTGATCCTAAGTTAATTTATAATTGGAAAAAACTTATTAATTAGCTATGTCATTCTAATTAAGAATTAGAAGCGTGAGCATTAGCAAGTCAGTCAATAGCCAACAGAGGGAATTTGGGGCCAGCCCAGAAGGGGTATCCTGGGCGCACTGTCCACTCTGAGCCTGAATTTCTCCTTTCAAGAATTTACTGATGGCTGAGGGAAGATAACCTTTCACACAGTGATACGCAAATGGGGAAGGAAGAGAACAACCATCTGAATTCTGTTTCTGGGTTGCACATTTCCATTAGACGATGCCTAATATTTAGCCCACCAGCACTTGAACTTGGGTAGTGGAGAAATAGCTCACAAAATATAGACGTAAAATACATATTTAAAACCTCATATGTGTGCATGCACATACACATTTGCATGTAACCTTCATTACTTTGTGCACACATGCACAATGTAAACCATACCAGTGTGCACACGTGTCTATAAACCATGTGTGTGTGCACACAATGCATACACAAATCACATTAGTATGTGCCCACAAGTACAAACGTGCATGTAAACTATGCGTGTGCACACATACATGCACATAAATCACATTAGTGTATGCCCATATGTGCATGTATATAAATTAGACTGATGTGTGCAGACACGTGTGTGTAAAATGTGTGTGTTTACACACAAATACACATGTGTGTACATGCTGGAGCTGCCAAGATATGCCCATCTCAGTCCTGTCCTCTTCACTATTTCACTTTCAGAATTGGCCACGTTCACCTTAAAATAATCCTTATGCGTCTCTAGGTGGTTTCTCTTCCATTCCTGGATTTTTCAAAGGAGGAATAAAAAAATATTCCAGGGTATAAAGTTCCACATACAACTTAAAGTATAAACTGCTAGGGAAAAAAAAATTCCAGCTAACATTTGTGAAACAGTCATTGTTGTGATCAGGATTCCTTCTTGAATCTCTCTCTGCTCTCTCTTCCTTAGTGTTTCTTGGAGTTCTCAGCATTTTTACAGTACGCTCATCTTCAATAGAGATCAACAAACTCGGGCATTTCTTCCATCTCAAATTTTAACCCAGCCAGAAAATGAATTACAGAAGATAAACGATACAATGAAAGCTATTGTCTATGTTAATTGTTCTCAGGGAAGAAAAAATAAAATAAGTGATTCATTTTGTTTAACCTGACCTAATCCATTCACATATGTAAGAATTCTTTTCTGGAGTGTAGGTTTGCTTTCAATTAGGGAAGAATAAAAGCTGGAATGGGCAATGTATGGATTCCAGTTTTCTTATTTGAATACCAAAAAGATGGCCTACTGCTAATGATGTAAAAAAAAAGAAAGAAAGAAAGAAAGAAAGAAAGAAAGAAAGAAAGAAAGAAAGAAAGAAAGAAAGAAACCTCTCAGTATTAGCATATTTCCATCCTTTTTCTTTTACTAGCCAACGCAACATTCAGGAATATATGTAACTTATGAGGTTACTGGACTTCTGGTGTATGCATTCACCTTGGTATGCTTTTTTCTAAATTGGTTGCAAAGTGGTGATTATTTAAAAGTCAATTGGGCAGAAAGGTGTCATGTGCTTATTTTTCTCTTTAAATAGGAGACTTCAGTCCCTTTATTTTATTATTATTTTACCAATTATTACCAATTTACCAATTCCCAATTATTTTACCAATTATTATTACCAATGACCCTCTCAGGTGAATTGAGGGAATATTACTGAGGTGAGGCTAATTCGATGGGCTAGAATGGACATCCTTAGAGCTCTGTCACCCAATTCAGTGGCTCAACCCTCTATTCAAGCCCACCTCTGTCCTCCTGTTTAACATTGGCTTCCAATAGTCACTGTATAATGAGTCCATAGAAAAGACATAGACTATAGTGGAATTAGGAAATGCCTTTTTGAAGGAGCTGGACATTGTTTATGAAGTCTGATGACGTCTCAACTTAAACATGCATGTACAATCCAATCCAATCAAGTACAATGCATTTCAACTCATTTCACTTCATTTCCATTTGCCAAACATGTCTTAATTGTCTTCTATGGAACTACATGTGCTTTCTGTTGTACACAAAACAGAAGATGGGTATTGTGGGGGAAAGAACAGAATAGTCCTCTCCCTTATGGACCTAACATTCTAAAAGGATCCTAGATCCTTTAGAAGTTGTGGCTTGAGACCTGCTAAGCTACCAAAATAATTATGAAACTTAGTTTAATGTTAAAAAAGATCAAGACAAGGATGTCTTTGTCATAGATGACCACATGTTTAAATACTGCAAATATAATGAAGGAAAAGTTCTATCTATGGCATCATGCTCCCTGCATTTAACTTAGGATTTCCCTCAGCATTGTTTTATGCCATTTTTTCTCTTGAAATTTCAGAGTGTTCGCTCAATGCAAAAAATGAGATCCTAAAGCTCATATTCTCCAACTTGGGCGGGACTGAGGTGAACACAGAACACGCATCAGATACTTCAAAAGTTCATTCACCTTCCTTCCCCCAATGCATCAAATCCCTTCCTTTACTTTATAATGTCCATTTTTTCCTCTCTCCTCATTCTAGTTCCGACGTCATTGACATCATAAGCCTGGAGTAAAAATGATAATAATGATTTCCACATGATCCCCTAATTCATCTCCTAAATTCTGATAATATTACAGGAGAAAGGAGGAAAGATCTGAGGTGCAGGTGCCAGTCACCATGGTGTCTATGCAGTCAGACTCAGTCTTCACATGAGCCTGAGGGGGTTGTTTGATAACCCTGCCTCTGCCTTCATCCTAACACTATCCCTAAAAAACTCTCTCTCATTTACTTACAGAGCCACTAGTGGTCTTTTCACCTACCACTGTGTTTCAATAGGATTGTTGAAAATTCCACGCCAAAAAAAAAGAGGGACACACAGAGCATTGCCAGATTGTACCTATCTTCTGCGAAGACTGACTCATTAATGCTTTGCAAATCGCAATAACCACCACATTGGATAAATATGAACATTATGGCAATCAGAGGGAGCAAAATAGGAGGATCACACAACTCAAACTGGGCAGGAACCATAGAACTCACTGAATCCAAACCCTCCCTAAGCAAAAATCTCCTCCATAACATCAAGCATTACACCTCTTCAGATGCAGGTCAGGTGCCATCTTCGAAGCCTTTTCTGATCCTCGAGCTGCTATAGTCCTCCATTCTTAACTGCCTTGGATTTAGCCACTTTGTGTTTTAAAACAAAACAAAACAAACCTCTATGTTGATGCTATTTATCCATATTTACATGTATTTCTTGTCTTCCCTATTAGAACATAAGTTTATTGCACGTAGGGATTTCCTAACACAGAGCCTGGCACTGAGTAGATGTGTAATAAATACTTGTGGATTGATTAAAGCATTGAAAGAGAAATGGAGGACTTTCCTCTCTTTCAACCTCCAAGAGAAAGTGAGGACAAGTTACTTACTGGATTGAAAACAAATTCAAGCTGTTACCTTTCCCTCAAAATTCTCTTTTTAACACACTAATTACACTGGTAATACAATATAGCTGAGAATCACAGAACAGCACAATGTTAGTAGAACCAGCATAGTACGTGATACAGAAGAAAAATGTCACATATAGGTAGGTGTGTGTTGGCGGCGGGCGGCGGAGCAGGGAGGGGCGGGCGGCGAGAGACACAGAGTAAATGGGCTGCTGCATATCACCAATACTGACGTGTTCCGTAAGAGGTATAAAAGACCTTATCAAGAGCATGCAGGGCCAGAAAAGGAAGAGGGATAATAGCTAGCCCAAGTGTGGGACTATACAAGAAAATACAAAAAGCCCTAATGGAAAATTATGAGAACATAGTGCAGAGCCCTTCTGTCTCTGCCATTTTGTTGTCCTCTCTGTCTCTCTTTTCTTCTCTGTTTTCCTCTTTCTGTGTTTTCCATCTTATTTTTTTCTGTTTTTCTCTTTCTTTCATTTTGTCTTCGTCATTCTTCCCTCCTTTCCCTCTCTTTCTAACATATGTATATGTACATCTATGTGGATATATATGTGCATGTATATACATATATATGCTTGTATCTTGATAAATCTAGATGTAAATGGGAAAGGAGAGGAGAGAAGACGAGAGGAGAGGAGAGAAGAGGAGAGGATACAGAGAGAGAAAGAAGGAGGTAAGAGTCTTGTAGCATAGAATAAGGAGCAATTCGTGGCTAGCCATCTGCATTGTGGAGCTAGGACAATGCCTACTAGACCAGAGTTCCCAAACTTATTTTGCCTGCTGCCTCCTTTTCAAAACAAATATGCTCAGCTCCCCCTGGAAATCTGCTTTCTTTAACCCTTTCAAAGGTTGTAAAAAATTGCATCTTTCATATATATATACATATATATATATATATATTAAACGTAATGCATCTTAAATTTAATAATTTAATGTAAATTTGTGTTTTTTCCTGCACTGAAATTTTGATGACACATTATGCCACATAGCCATATAGTATTGTATTGTAAACAAGTCGTTACATGCATGTATTCCTGCCATTACATGCTGCACTTCTCGACAATGAGCTGCATGCTCACTTGCTAACACTTGCTTGTTAAGACCTGTCAGTGGACTTGACCACGGATTGCTTATAACTTGTATTTTGTGTTTATTTGGAACATAATGTAATCACTATGACTTTAACTCTGTTGCACAATAGATGAAACATGTATGGATGACTTTTCAAAATTTTCTTATTTTCTCTTCTTTCCTTATGCTTCCACCACACACTTATTTTTATTCAATGCCCCCAATTGCACCCAAGGCTACTACTGCCCCTCCTGGATCATTTCAGTGACCCCAGGGGGTTGTATCATCCACTTTTGGAACCTCTGCATTAGATTATAGATAGTCAGAAGGGATTGCCCCATCTCCCAGTTTTCTAATTATCCCAACCCTTGTTAAGGGTATTCCATGGTGCTAAACCAGCACTTAGAAGTGGTAGCATAATGTGTATTTCTAGAGAGAAAAATGCATGCAAAGCATACAATAAAATTTGTTGTTGTTCAGTTGTTTTCCAGTTGTGTCCTACTCTTTGCAACCCCATTTAGGGTTTTCTTGGCAAAGCTACTCGAGTGGATTCAGAACTGGAATGAGGAGAGAGGGAAAAATGGACATTATAAAGTAAAGGAAGGGATTTGATGGGTTGGGGGAAGGAAGGTGAATGAATTTTTGAAGTATCTGATGCTTGTTCTGTGTTTACCTCAGTCCCGCCCAAGTTGGAGAATGTCAGCTTTAGGATCTCATTTTTGGCATTGAGTGAACATTCTGAAATGTTTCCTTTTCCAACTTATTTTGCATATAAGGAAACTGAGATAAACGGAGTTAAGTGATTTCCCAGTGTCTGAGGTTAGATTTGAACACAGGAAGATGAATCTTCCTGAATTCAGGCTCCTGACTCTATCTACTATACCACTTAGAAGACCCATACAATAAAATACAACATAGAAAAACTTGATTCAATGACTCCTGTTTTTTTTTGGAGGGGGGGCAGGTATAACCAGGACAAAAATAAGTTGTTCCTTTGTTTGCAAGGATCATGCATTCTTTGGAGGAAATTAACATATACTGTATACAGACAAGTAAATTCAAGCTAGTTTGGACAGGGAGAGGGAGCCCTCGTTGCCCAGCATGATCAGGTCATGCTATGTGGAGGAAATGATGTCTGAGCTAATCTGGAAGGAAGAGAAAACACCAGAGACTTTTCTGGAGACACATTCCAGGTATGGGTCCAGCCTGGAACAAGGCATCAATATGGTATATAGTCTTTCATTATTTGGAGCTGGGGAAAACCACAGTCCAGCACAGCAAGACCAAGTCACAATTCAACATATAAAAGAATAATATGAATGACAATGGAGAAGGTTGGCTTTAGGTAGACTGAGGAAAGTTTTCAATACTAGGCTGAGTCATGTATATTTTATCCTAGAGTCAATGAAGAATCACTGATATGTTTTATGCTATGGTCAAACCCATTACTTAAGAAGAAAAGAAATAGATAGATATAGATATAGACATAGACATAGATATAGGTATAGGTATAGGTCAAGACAGAGATAGAGATATCTATATCTAGGTAGATAGATAGATGTAGATATAGATAGATATCTATGTTTAGATCTATATCTATATCTATATTGATCTATGGAAAGAGAGACAGAGAGAGATAGGGAAAAAGAAAGGAGAGAGAGAGAGAGAGAGAGAGAGAGAGAGAGAGAGAGAGAGAGAGAGAGAGAGAGAGAGAACAAGAATAGAAAAGAAAGAGAAGATCTGAGCAGAGTGTCCAAGTGACCAGACAATTGGCAACTGTGAGAGTCAAAAAGGCTGCAAGAAGAAGTAGACAATTATGGAAATCCACCAGCTCAGCAGTTTGGTTTGCCCTCCACAGGTACACATTATGAGCCACATCCCGCATCATGTAATGAATGGTCTTCCATCAATCATTCTTAGGCATTCTATCTCTTGAACTAGTGACAGAATCTTGGATAACCTTCTTCGCACACGTGGGGAGGGGGTTACACTGAATGAAGAGAGCCATTAGTTCTCCTTTATTCTGCTGAATCTTTTTTTTTAATAACAAATGATGAACAGTTTTAGCATACTTTTTTCACATCAGTGGATAATGTAACTTTAAAGATAGTATGGTGGAAAGAGGATTGTATTTCAAACCAGAGGACTTGAGCCCTTATAACCTGTGTCATTTAGGGCAACTTGCTGCATATCTCTGGACTCACTTTTTCTCATTTGTAAAAAGGATAAGGTTGGGTCACTAAATTCCCTTCAAGCTCTAAATGTATGATCCTATAATTCATCTCCTGTAGAGGATTTGCTACCAAAGCCTGCCTGTTTCCATTACTTTGTTTTCATCAAGGATACCTTCAATGCGTGCATAGACCATGCAGATTTTATGGTAGACTTTCAATGATAGAATGCAAATTCAGTCTGAGCATCAGCCTGCCTGAATGAGGAGAATCAGAATCAGAAAGCTGACCCCTGGAAGATTTATTTCTTGGGTATACTGACTCACAGAGCACATGACCAGAAATAATAATATTAGAAACTTTACCCCTAGAGGTTTTAGAAGAAGAAAAAATGGTTGTTCATTTCTTAGACAAATATAGTTAAACAGCTCAGTCCATATGATAATAGCTCAGTGGCTTTGAATGCTCAGAAAATATTGGAGTCTGCAAAAATATTTTACTTTGATGAACATCTCCAACCTGTCGTTACTGACAAGAACTTGGGCTTGAAAGAACTGGGGATGTTTAGCCTGAGGAAAAGAAGACTTAAGTGAAGGGGGGGGGGGTTGAGAACTGTCTTCAAATACATGAATGAATGTCACATGGAAATGGGATTAACTAGGAAAGAGGGTTGGAAGCTACAAGGAGTCACATTTCAACTCAACATGATGAAACATTTCTGAAACATTTCAGATATTCAAAAGTGCAATGGGCTGCCCGGGGACAGAAGTGAGTTCCCCATCATTGGAGGTCTTCAAGAAGAAAACAAGATCAACATAAGGAATGTTGTGAAGTGGATTCTTGCTTTAGGTAATAGTGGAAGTGTATGGTTCCTTCTAGCTCTATGACTCTATAATCCTATCCAGCTTCCTGTCCTAGTTCTGCTATTAATTATTTGTGTGATGCAGAAAAAGTTACATTCCCCACTCTGACCCTCAGTTTTTTCATCTATTAAAAAAATGGGATTGTATATTTTCTTTATCTCTTTTGGTTCAATGGTTTTGTGAATCTCATTTACTGTGTGATACCCTGAGGGGAGAGTGGCTCAAGTAATGGCGATTCCTCAATCTGTGGGAGAGGGTTATTTCATGCATGGGGCACTTGGGTGCCTGGCATCTTCTCTTTTCTGCCTACTGGTTAGACATTTTACTCTTCACTCTGATCAGGATGTGTTCTGGGATGGGCAAGAAGGTAAAAAATCAAATCCACCAGTGCTGTTCTGTGTGATCAATGACTAGAATGTTTGGTGAAGATGACATTGAAACTAACACCTAATGCATTCTTCACAGTTTTCGATCATCTTCATTGGCTCTCTTTGCTTTCAGGTTGGAGCTGGATTGAGAACACGATTCGGAGTTGCCCAAAGCCAGGGTGCTTCCAAAGGAAGACACTGATGAATGAGGGTTCCAAATTTTGGCGGGTATGTGGGTGGTATGGGAAGAGGGGGAAGAATCTTTCAATAGGAGAATATTGGAACTGGAAGGGATATTAGAGATTATCTAAAGCTCATCTCTCTCATTCAAAAGATGGGGAAACTGGGACTCAATAAAGGTCTCCATCCTGGTGAGTTTATGAAGTTAGACATCTAGATCATAATAGAGCTGAAACTAGAACCTATTTCTTTAAGTAAATAAAATGTAATGAGTTAATGTGTACTAAAAAACTTTTCACAATATAAAAAGCTATGTGAAAGCTCAAAGTGTCAATATTATTTTGTCCCCCCAAAAGAAAAGGCTATACACACACATATACATACGTACATGCATACATACACATACATATGCATATATATATATATAATTACCTTTGCTCCTTCCTTCCTTCCTCCCTTCCTTTCTTCCTCCCCTCCTTCCGTCTTCATTCCCTTCCTTCTTTTTTTTTCCTTACTTATTCTAATTATCTTTTATGGGGTTTTTTTATTACTTTATTTTTCAAATATTTGGGACAATTTTTTGAATTTTTTTTCCGATTTTAATACTAGAGAATTGATTTGAAGAGGATGGGTAAGGCAATACCCTACATGGGGATTTTACTGACTAGAAAAGGATAGGCTGGCTATGTGGCAAAAGCAAGCACTGTCCAAGGGATAGTCTGCATCTTGTCCCTGTCTCTAGAGAATGTTAAATCACCAGGAAGTAGTGCAGCCTCATGCATGGCCTTTCATGAAGGATTATTATGAAGGTTTGGACAAGAATCCCACAATATCAGGGGGTTCATAGATTTAAAGCTAGAAGGAGCCTCAGACATGATCTCTTCCAACGCCTTTGTTTTATAGAAAAAGTGACTGAAGACCAGAGAGACAAGGCACCTCAGCCAAGGCGCCACCTTGGCGACACTGTCATTTAAACCCAAGGCCTCTTCCTCTGTGTCTAGCACCATACTTTACATGCACATGTGGCCTCCAGACAGCTAAGACAATTTTAATAACAACACCGAATAAGCGCTTATGAAAGGCTTAGCTCCTTTCAGGTACTTTACTAGGCAATTGGTATATAAAAGCAGAAATGCCACAGCCCCTTCCTTCAAAGATCTTCCATTCTGCAGGTTCCCAGTGTGCACCGCTGGTGAGAGTTCATCCGTCATTAGTTCTACTGAAGTCTAGACCTCCCGCTAACAGGACATTGATTCTCTGCAAGGAACTGTCGGCAGAAAAAAAAGAAAAATAGTAAATAAAATCTCTTCTCAGAGGGAATTTATAATGGAATTGGGGGAGCAGAACAAGTAGACAGATCTTATAGTGAAGGAAGGCAATATACAACAGGTACCGAGTGAGAGAAATGGGACCCCATAGAAACAGATTGCTATAAGAGACAGGTCTTTTTTGGCTCTTCTTTCCCACACACATTATGCACCCACATCATGTATTGGATTTAGGTCTCCTATCCACTCTATTAGGCTACCAACTCCTTTTGGGAAGAGACTTGTGATATCTTCAGGACCAAACACACCTTTTTAGAACCAAGATGGTATTTAATGAACCTTTGCAGAATGACTGACCACCTACAATGCGCACAAAGACTTAGTCCATTTCTGTTTCTGCTCTTGGAAGGGCCAGAGTTTATGAAATGGGTTAAAGTGCTCCAGGTGTTTCATGAAAGTAGGATGGAGGAGGTCAATATCAGAATGTGAGAGGATATTGTCTATAGCATTCATGGTGATATAGAGGCAGACCACGCCCTTCCCCCTTCCCACTGTACTCATATACTTACACGCACTCATGTTGTTTTTGGTTAAAGGTGAAGTGTTAAGTGACTTGCCCAGGGTCACACAGCTAGTAAGTGTCTGAAGCCAGATTTGAATTCAGAAAGATGAGTCTTCCTGATCGCCCCCACCCCCTCTAGCCCCAGCACTCTATCCACTCCACCACCCAGCTGCCCAACAACATACATACTATATGATATGTATATGCATATATACACACATACTTAAAATACAATATATGTATATATCATATATGTGTACATATGTATGAATACACATGTCTTTCATGTAATATATGAGAGTGTGTAGAGAGAAAGACAGAGAAACAGAGGCAGAGGCAGAGGCAGAGGCAGAAAGAGAAAAACAGAGAGACAGAGAAATGCCACGATTTTTTCCAGGCCGACCTCCACTCATGAACAGTGCAAACTAGAATTCATAATCTTAGAAAGCTCCCTGGGGTATTCAAAGGTTATATGACTTGCCCAAGGCCACAGGGCTAATAAGCGAGAGGAAGGGAAATTGAACCCAGGCCGTCCTGACTCCAAGGCTGGCCCTCTAGCCATTTCCTGACACTATCTCTCCTCTACATATATGACTTGTGAACTCTGCCATTAGCCTACCTTTTGACTTATACTTGTTAGGGATAGTTTAGATAGATCTAAACTGGAGAAGAAGCATTCCCCTTAAGTGTGTGACTTGTCAGGCCACAGTACTCAGCACCCCTAGCCACACACTTGTACAAGGGATACAGCATTTGCATTTGTCCAAGGCTCTGATGTTTACCAAACCAAAATGTGTGTGTGGAGGGAGCAAAAATTCATGTTACTAGCCTCTTCATAATCTCCATCCAGAATAAGATTCATACAAGGTAATTATCCCCTTTCATTACATAGATGAATCTGGTCACCCGCAGTCAGTGATGGCACAGAAAGCCCAGAAGTTTGAGATGCTCCTCTCAGAGAACTCGTTAACTTAGGGAGTATCCTTTCTATAGGGATCACATCTTGTATTTCCACAGCAGGATTGCTTCTCTCGGCCCCATCAAGTCCTCATCTTTTCCAGGCCGCCCTTTCCCAAACTTTCTGTTCTGGCTCAGATGCCTTGTGGCGAAGAGCTCAGAGGCCTCAGGCAGCCTGTTTATCAATAGACGCCTATACCCGCTGCCACCACCAGCACAGGCCAGGACGCCAGTCACCCCACCAAACGTCCCTTTTTTTGTGTTCCCCAGAAAGACCCAACTTTCTGCGTGCTTTCTTCCTCTTAAAATGCAACCATGGAAAGGTCACAGAGGAGGAGATGAAACTCGGAGTTGTAATAAGGAAGGAGAAATAAAAAATAATGACAGAAATAAATTGTCATAAGAGGGGATACAGTTATGATTTATTGTGATATTCTACAAATTTGGAGGTGATTAAAAGCCACCTAAAATTCACATTAACAAGTCCCATAAAAATGGAATTAAACTAGTGGGCCTAGTGTGGCAGGATATAAAGGAAAATCATGACAGAAATAAATTGACACAAGAATGATCCTGTTCAAGTTTGCCTGGGCCCTGCCGTCACGCGGCTGACAGGAGACTAGTATTTTAATTTCAGAGTTGTGGCTGAGTTTTCGGAGTTCATTAAAGGCCCGCATTAAGAATCTCATAAAAGGGAGCTGAAATTAGTGACCATAATGTGGCAGAGGAAGTAAAGAAACAATAATGACAGAAATAAATTGACAGAAGAATGATACACTTAATGTTTCACTCTGACACCCTCTATTAATAGGCCGCTGCGAGCTGGAGCAAATGTCATTCATATTTTAGCCAAAGCATACCACTAATTAGGGCAGCTTTCTGCACTGGAATTAAATTTGAGCTCTCTCACCTTTAGAGTGGGATCATTTGAATTCGAAAGAAAAGAGCTGGTGACAGAAAAAAAAAACTTTCTACTCGGGCTTTTCTAATGAGATAAAATCCCCCCTTCTCCCCATTTCCCAGCTATAATTGCTGATTATGTTGTAACACAGCAGCGGTCCTCCGCTCTCTCCTCCCCATCATTATGATTTAGTCTGGCACATCGGGACGCTTCAAACGCCTGCTCGGAAGGGGCTTGAGTCTAATTTAGTGCTCATTTAGGCCGCAGGTACCAACCAAGGTAAACACTGCATTGTTATAATTAATTACCCCTTAGGCCTAGCCAGGCCAGCTCTGTTTCAGCTGACCCTTATAATAATAAGGCTTCGGGGCATATTGTATTTCTTTTGACAGATTAATTAGAAATTCAGCCGTGGAGGTACAAAGCAGGCTCCGTCATGAATATTTAAATGGCCTGACACACAAAATCATGAAAGGCTCGCTGAACTACATGACAGACAGGGGATATTAGGCAAGTGATTCTAATCAATAATCTCTTGATCTCTTACATATTAATACACTGCCTGCTGTTATTAAGCTCCATAATAAGGCAGGGGAGAGAAAGTTAGTGTAACGCTGCTGTAGGCCCTGCTCGGCCCCCAGCGGATACCCTGACTGAGTGAGAAAGGCGCGGAGGAGCGCGGCCTCAGCCTCTTCAATCTCATCCAATCTTAAGGAATGGCAGCTCCCGGCATCGCCGCCTGGATAATTATTGGCCCTGACAAGGTGAAGGCGTTTGCAGGCAAATGAGATAGGAAGTAGGATAAGTCCCCAGACCACCCAGCGCAGGGCACTCTCACAGCCAGCTACGCGCTCCTGTTCAGCTGGGTATTTGCTTTAGTAGGGGAAATATGGGAATCACAGGGCTTCGGAGTCCTGTTGAAGGGTCAGTGACAGTCGATCGCTGGGAGCTCTCCCGCTCCTGTTGTTAATGCTAACTGGAACACCAAGTCAACTGGATTTACTCTTGGTCCCTCTGCTCAGCTCCTGCAACATCAAGGCCGCGGAATGAATTAAACAGTAAAGGAGGGCGGCATATCATGTAAATTCATTATGGGGAGTTAGTTATTCCTCCCAACCCAAAAGGAAACTCATTAGGCCACTCTGGAAAGACCACCTCCCTCCCCTTATGCTCTCTTCACCTCTCTCCCCCCGCCCCCCACCCCCGCAACACAGACACACACGTGTGAACAAGCAAGCTTCATCTTTCACGTGGACAGGCTGGATTTGTTGCTTTCCAAGGTGAAGCAACTGCTCTGGGTCATGTAAGGTTAATGTAAGAAAGGTGTGGGGCTCTCTGCAGGACTAATAAATTCCCTTATCAGGCAGGAATTATCCCATGTGATTTTTCCAACTGGATGGGACACCAGAAAAACTCCCCACCGGACCAATGAAAGATGGCATGATGCTAAAGTCGATCTTGTGTGTTTAGGCTGAGAATCTCCAGCTGGAACCCCTGAAAGGGCAGATTCCAATGCATTTTGGAAAATAGGAAGATGGCAAAGAATGTGTTCGTCATTCTATTTTGAGAATCTCCCAATGCTACCTACCAGCCAAAAAGAAAAGCCAGTGTGGCAGCATGAGACAGCAAATGATTTGGGGGCAACTCTGCTCAACATCAGAGAGAGGCCCTCAACTGAAGAACAGGGAGAAGATGTGAGCCAAAGGAAACCCAAGGTTGCAAATGAAAGACAGGTGGGTGCTGAAGGAGGAGAGTTTTCTTTACTGATTTTCATCCTGGCTTCAAGAGGTGTTTTCCTGACCTCTGGAGACAAACCAAGAGCAGCCCTTTTAGGTGAAAAGCTCTGAGAAGGACACCCGTCATTATTCTATCCCTTTCCAGCCTTCTTGGTTCCCCAAGTCCAAGAGGTGCCAGGGCTGCGGTAGTGTTCCCTGCTCATAACACACCCACCTGCCCAGCACAAAGCTTAAACAAATCCAGCCCAACCCAAAGAGAGCTATAAAAAGATGAAGAAAAAATGGACTCAGGAGATAAAATGAATACTTGAAGATCAACGGTAAATAACTACATCTACTAGTGGCCAGCACTGCCAAGCTCATTCTTTTTCTGAGTTTCTTACTTCACATGCCTGGTGCGCTTCTGCGCTCTGGTACTTCCAATTGACTTTTTTTTTTTTCATTTTAAAGTGAAAGCTAGAAAGATGACTAATTAGGCGTTCCAGATCGCTTTCACAGTTAAGCCCTAAGAAATGACACTAGTGTTAAGTCCACAATAGCTCAGGTTAGTTTAACACTCACCAGTGGTTTCGACCCATTCCTCTCACAAAGGTCGATAGAGAGAAATCGTCCTGTAGGGTCTTCTGGTAACTGCTGGCATTTGCCACAGAATGATTCCCTCTGATTGGATAGACAAGAGTGAAGGACGCATGCCTAGAAGCTGGCACACATTTTCACGGTTGGGGCTTTGGGGCATGGGATTCTATTTGTTCAAACTTGTGTTTATCGCGTATGATAGAATGTTGGGCACTGGACCTGGTGATGTGAGTCGGGGCATGGTTGTTTTGTTTGCTTTTCCTCCAAAAGCAGTTCTTGATTCTCTGGACGATTTCTGTGCACAAGAACGCATGAAATAGCCTGAAGAAAACCTTTCCAATGTATACTATTACATCTCTCATTCATTTATTCAACCACCACGTAATGGTACTAATAGGGATAACAAAGCACTAACTGAAACTTCCGTGCCACTTCACAGATTGCGGAAAAGTTTATCTCCATAATCGAATTTGATCCTTGTCACCACCCGGCTGATGTTTTTGGCCCCATTTTGCAAATGAGGAAAGGGAAGCTGTGAGAAGTCATGTGACTTGCCTAAGGTCCAACGGTCAGGAAACTTGACACTTAATGTGTATGGAGCCCAGGCTTTGTGCTGGGGGACCCCCCCCCCCAAAGTTAGAGAGGATGCAAGAGTTCTTGCCGCGGATGAGTTGAATGACTTGGTCACTTGCCTAATCACAACCTCATCGAACGAGAGGAAACGGACACCAATGGTCTCCTTCTTGGAAGGACTCTGTGATGTTATGAACCACGTTACCTTTATTTGGTGGGGGATGGGCTAGAGATGTAGCAAGTGGAAGGGACATAGCCACTGAGCAAGCAGCCCATCTCACCCTCTGTGAGCCCAGGCCCCTGACACGGCCCAGCAGCCCCTAACCTCGAGCCTCCCAGGGCCCTTCACCACGCTCTAGTCTTGGACAGTCTCGGGGGTGATTGCATTGAGATGATCCTGGGAAGCAAGGCACATTCTTCTTGAGGTTACTCAGTAATTGGTTGTCGAAGGCCCTTGTCTAGCCCTGGGGGCGCATCAGAGGAGCCAAGCCCTGCTCCCCGGACCCCTCCGCCGCCTGCTCTGGGCCGCCTTTCTGTTCCTACATGCAGCCAGCCCGTCCCACGGATGGATTAGAAATGGCGATCGCTATTCCCGTAGCAAGCTACGCGGTGTGTCCAGGACACGCTTCCTGAGGCAATCTCACTACTGAAGGGGGAGGGGGCCTGGGGAGACAGCAGGGGGCTTTCTCTAACCTGTCCTCTTTTAGCTTCGTCCTCCAACCAATTACTCTTGATTACTCTTGACACAGGTATCGCGGACAGCCAGGGGGTGCCATAGTGCACGGAGTGCCCGGCCTGGAGGTAGGAAGATTCATCTTCTGGAGTCCAAATCTAGCCTCAGACACTTACAAGCTGTGTGACCCTGTTTGCCTCAATTTCCTCGTCTGTAAAATGAGCTGGAGAAGGAAATGGCGAGCCGCGCCGGTACCTTTGCCAAGGAAACCCCAAATGGGGTCAAGAAGAGTCAGACATGACTGAAATAGCTCCACGACAACCAAATGTGAATCTGTCATTCCTAAGCGGTTAAAGTCAATTCTCAATAAGCATTTATTAAGTATCTTCTAGGGGCCAGCAACTGTGTGCTAAGTGTGAGGAGGAGAAAGAGGAGGAGGAAGAGGAGGAAAAGCAAAATAAAAAAGTCTCTTCATTCACTAAGCTCACAGTTTAATAGGGGAGATAACATGTAAACAACTGTCCAAACTGCATGTATGTGCGTGGGCATGCATGCAGTATACAGAAGCACGCATAAATGTGTGTGTACCTGCATGCAAGGTAAACTGCAGATAATTTCAGAGAGAAAGTGGTTAGTGGGATTATAGGAGACTGAGAAAAGCAACTTGCAAAAACTTAAAAGAAGCTGGAAATTCAAGGCCATGAGGAGAGAGAGAATTTGAGGTCTAGGGGATAACTGGAGAAAGCCGATGGCACCCGCTGTCTGCTGAGAGGCCTGGCACAGAGGCCACTGTCGCTGGATTTTCAAGTACTTGAGAGAGACTGAAGTGTAAGCAGATTGGAAAGGTAGAAAACAGCAAGGCACCAAAGGGCTTTACAAACCCAACAGAAGATTTGCTCTCTTTCCCTGGAGGTAATGGGGAGCCAGGGTAGTTTACTGAATAATAGAGTAAGTAGCAGCCTCTAGATTTGTCACTTCCCCTTATCTGTATCCTTGTTGAGTCCCCTGGGAGAATGGAAGCACCTCAAGGGCAGGGCCTGTCCTGGCTTTTTGTCTGTCTCCCCAGAGCCCACTTCATCTGCTGACACACAGCAGGTACTTAATAAATTCTTGTTGGAACTGAGTTGAGTTGAATCAAATTGAAGACGGCCCCACAGGTTATGCCCTTCAAATTGTGGGGAATATCTGTGAGCAGCGTGTCAAGAAGGTTTACTTCTGGAGCGGAGTTTGTGTCCAGGGCTGGAATGAGGCCCCCTGCTTTTTTCCTCCTTCCAGGAAGTAATGTGTGTTCAGTTGGTGAGAACCCAGGCTGCCAGGGAATGAGCCAGCCCCTCATTCCTTCCGAACAGCGCCGATGTTTATCCAGCAGGGACAATTCCCAAGGAGCTCTCCATGCATTACCTCATTCAGTCCTTTCCACTTCCCCTGCTAGGGAGGCCACAGGGTCTCATTTGAAACCTGAAACAACCCTGTGTGCAACTGCTATTATCATCTCAGTGTCTTACTTGGGGAAGCTGAAGCCCAGGGAGTTTAGAGGGTTTGACCAGAATCACACAGCTAGCTAGTGGCTGGCTGGGATTGGAACTCAGATCCTCTCGGTTCACTCTTTCATTTTGTTTTCTACGTCTGTCAGTCAGCAAGCCCTCTCTGGGATGATGCCAGAAATAAGTACAGAGAACAAAGAAAAAGCAAAGATGGCTTAAAGATGGCTCGGCGCTCCAGGGTAAAGCTGTTTGGCATAATAATAATTAATAATAATAGCTCCAGCAATAGCCCAAAATATTGATCATGAAAGAATGATAGTAAAATAACTTGGAGCACCATTTCTGTCTGAACTTGATCGAGGAAGATTACAACAACATAATAATACCAACAATAGTTATAATAATAATAATAATAATAATAGTGATAACCACAACTGTGCTGATGGCAGCATTAATTTCTACTCTAGCAGTTTTGTTTATAAAAATGTTAGTAAAAGGTGCATGGCTGGAAACTAATGACTTTCCTGCCGTCTCTTTATTGCAAAAACATAATGAGGTAGAAGCCAAGAAGTAAATTCATCGCAAATTGTATTAAGGATTTTGGACCCAAATGAAGCTGTTAAAACTACATCTGTAAAAATTGTGTAATTATTATGGGTGGGTAAAAATCTGGCAAGAATTATTTTCTTAAATAAGGCATAAAGGAGAACAGATGTGCCGTAACTGACACATTTTCCCCCGGTTTCACAAATTCTATAAAAAAAAAGGAAAAAAATTGATCTAGTTTATAAATTATTCTATTTATTATAAATTAGCCAGGGCTGCAGCAAACTCTGTTGTCTCATTTTCATCCCTGGGAAAAGGCAGAATTGTCCAAGGGAAGCAAGTTAATTTGTTTTATGGGGCATTGAGAAGCAAGCAAAGGAGAAAAAAAAATTAAAAATAAAAACCACCGTATGTGGGAGGATTCTGAGGTCAGAGCAGGGAGATGGCAGGGTCTGCTGAGAAATCAGGGATGGGAGGGCCAGGTGACAACGTCGGAAAGCGATCTCTGGAAAGGCATCCCTTCTTCAGGGATTGAGCTAGCAGGAGAAAAATGGCCGAAGACAAAGATCGGGCAGCTGGGGTCTGGAAGTCATTACAGCCCAGTGAAGACAACTGAATTCCACATTACCTTGGTGGATGTCTGCAAAGGCAGTTTGGGGAGGTATTTGAGCACGGTTTACTTTTTGGAGCTTAGCAACATAAATTTGTTGTCACTGAACTATTAAATAAAATAGACACATGTTGGCAAGAAGCAAGCAGCTGAGGGATGGAACTGATTAAGGGACAGCCAATGAAATGAGCGTGTCAATGGCCCCCGCCGCAGGACTGTAATATCCCATGACAAGACTCAATTGTCAAATTCAGCTAGAGTGTCCAGGATGCTACTAAAATTAAGCCAGAAATTCCTAGATTTATTCTATTTTTTTTTCCCTCTGCAGTTAGGAACAGGAAATGCCAGTAAGTTGTGAGACTCTAAGCAAGAAATCAGAAACTGGGAAGGAATTAAAAAAAAAAGGATGGCCTGAAATTTTATGAGATCTCAGCTATTAAGTCTCAAACAAATGCCTTTCCCCCCACCTCCTGATAAAGAGGCAATGTGGGATTTTAATTGGACTTTTGGCTTTTCTTCGTTTGATTTAAACTGAGGTCGGGTTTCAAACAATAACATTGGAACACCTGGTTAGCACGTCAGATGATATGTGCAGTTGTAAATTGTGGTTTTAATAGTTGTTCGCTGGGGTATTGAAAAGGGTCCCATTGTTCGGTTTGGCAGATATTAAAAAAAAAGTTCACGAACTACTGGGATTTCAGAGCTGCTCACATGATTTTAATATTCCTTCAGTAATATCATTTGATAATTTGACCCAACATGCAGCTAGTTTGGGTTGGGGCAAGGCTGATGGTCATGTTATGGAATTAGAAGGCTCCCATATGGTAACTCCCTTTTAAATCCATGAGAATGGCCTAGTCAAAAGACAGTTCTGGGTTTAAAAACAATTCAATAATGATCATACTCCTTGTGTTTTACTGAGGCATGTGGAACAGCACCATGTTTCCAGCCTATGGAATTAAGCCCCAGAAATGAGCTAATCAGCCAATCAACCATTTAATAAGTATTAAGTAAACACTTAATGTGTACCAGATTCTGCTTTAGGTGCTGGAGACATAAATAAAATAGAAATATTGTTAGAACACATACATGCTTACTTTATATCTACTCATGCTCTATGTGTGATGTCAGGCAGGAGATTGTGTCACTGGGGAGAAACCTCACATTGTTTCTGAATGAAAAAAAAAATGATGAAAAAGAAAACCCTTAAACCGGAAAGCTTTTCTTGTCTAATTAAAGGTCTCACCTTACTGGACAGCTGTTCTTTTCCTCTTGAGCCAGACAAAAGGGAATGCCCTGAACCAATATTTGGAAGTCAGAGTTTTAGCCTCCATATGTCATGGCATCTCTCCACTCATTGTCTCTGTGGACCAAACCATGATACTGACCTGCTTTGCCCACTGAATCTTCCAACCACCTCATCGCATCAGGAGCCATGCCTCAGTTCTCTTTTTTTGGTTACTAACAATGACCTTCAAACTGTTTCATTCAAATACTGTACAATCCCTTTATGTCTCAAGTATCGGGGGATAGAGATGCTATTGAGTCATATAATGTTAGGGCTAAAAAGCACCTTAAAAGGCATCTAGCCTGACCCTTATGCTACAGATGAGAAATTATGATCCAGAGGAAACTCCTATCACCAATTTTCTTTGACAAATGTTATTTTCCCTCTGGCCCTAATTCCTGATTACTTAGACTGACATTCATGATGTTATCCAATTGGATTTGATTTGATCTTTCCAAGTTTTTTTTTTAAACATGATTTTCTATTTTATACAATAGCAAAACAGGACCACTAATTGTTCTCAAGTCATGTCTGCCTTCTACCACCTTTCTGTATTTTTTTCAGATAATTTTATAAGGCTAGAATATACCAGCCCCTCCAAACCTAACTATTTCTCTGCTTGCATAGGTCAGCATGTGTTATCTTTGTTGTGGATCCTTCTTGGATACCAGACAGGGTGGACAGGCAGACAGGAGGTTGGATCTGAGTTTGAATCCTGCTTAACCCTGAGTAAGTTACCAAAGATACTAAATACCTTTAAGCCTCGGATTCCTCATCTATAAACTATGGATAGTGATAGCACCTACCTTAGACTTGTGTCCATTAAATGAAAAAAAGTCTATAAAGCAATGTATGAATGGCAGCTTAATCTTCCCTTGGCCTGAATGATCTCATTCTCTTCAATTTTCCTTAAAGGGTCAATCCTGAGAGCTCCAGCCTTGAGTTCTGTGTGACACACTGAAGGAAGGAAATTGATAGGCTGGAGAATGTTCAAAGGATGGCACTCAGGATGGAGAAGGGTCTCGAGATCACGCCAGGGAATGATCCATCAATGATGCAGCTCTTTACCCAGGAGAAGGAAAGACTTGGGCAGTGACATGATACTGGTCTTCAACTATTGAAAGTTCTGGCACATGGAATAAAGACGTGTCTTGTTCTGTTTGGCTCTAGAGGCAGAACTTGGAAAAAGAGCGAGACGTCGCAAAGAGGCGAATCTAGGCCGAGGTCAGGAAATCATTGATTATTTCAGCCATAAGGGGATTCCAGCTCAGATAGGGGTTCAGTCAGGTGTCCTGTGTGGTCCCATCCACTTCTGATATTCTGTGACTCTGATCTTCAGACCCTCTGCTTTCCTCTTCTCCAAGCCATCCTTTATCATGCAGCTATTGCCATCATTTGAACGAGGGCCGTACGAAATGACCACTGAGGTGCTTTCCAACCAGGGGTCTTCGGGTCTTCTGTGGCTCAATCATGTTCTCTGCTATCCTCCTCAGCTGTGTCAATGCAGAGTGCTGGAGACAGGAGAGGCTTAATGAACGTGTGTTTTCTGTACGGCCGATGAGCCTTCCTCTAACAGACTGTAAGCTCCTTGATGGCAGAGACTGTTTTACTTCCCATTATCAGCCCCCCAGATCTGAACTTGCTTTGCAGATAATGAACTCAGTGCTTAACAGTGATTGCCTCTCTGTTTCATGTTTTCCTTTCTCCTTCCATGCAGAGTATCCCAGTTCCCTGCTGCCTTATATTGAGCGTGGCATTAGGATTAGAAGCAAGTCAGGAGGATGTGGATTCGAGCCTTTCCTTAGACACTGATTAGCAGTGTGACCAGGCACAAGTCATTTAGACCCATTAGGGATGCAGGTCACTCTCTATAAGGCAGAAATGAGTTGGTAATCTGTGTTGGCGAAAGGTGTCTCAACACTGGGATTTACCTATACCAAAAAAAAAAATTCCCTGCTCTTAAGAAGCTTATGTTCTATTGGAACACCCCTTTCCTGTAGCCCTTTTTCTTGCTGGTCTGGTTCCCCACACATACTGATGTCCAGTCAGATTATGGAATGTTTTACTGCATATGAGTGGAACCCTTTCTTGAATATATTTTTGATACCAGAAAATTACATGTCCAACACAGAGGTTGTGTTCCCAGAACAGAAACATGCTGGAGGACTATGAAGCAGTGGACCTCAGTCTTTGAACTGCCAGTCTTTAGCCTTGTGACCTCAGACAAGTTATTTTCCTCCTCTGGCCTCAGAAAATTAGGGAGTTACATCAGATCCTTCCTGGTTTTGTCATTCAGTGAACCACATAGGACTGTGAAGATAAATTATGAATTCTTCCAGTTGAGAACCGATCACAGATTTCTGATGTTAAAACTCAAGAAAACAATCCCAAAATGATTTACCTTAGGGAGATTAAAAAGGCAGGGCTATATATAGGTTCCTATTTGAAATGGGAATTATCTACTTCATGCCTAGACCTGCAGTACTATGGAGCCATTATCCATAGTCAACTGTGCTTAGGGAGGAGCTGAACCTTTGGGATCTTCTGCTTCAGTTCCATTATCCAGAGCTGGAAGGACTTGGAGCATCATCTAGTCCAAGCCCTTCTTTTTATTGAGAAATCAAGGCTCAGAGAGGAGGAACTACTTACCCAAGGCCACACAGCTTCAGAGCAGGAGAATTTGGATTCTAACTTTGGTTCCTCTGACTCCAAACTAAAACCCCTTCCCCACACATTACAGTGAAGGCTTTGAAAATGGTAAGAACACTCAAGCACATTTCTAGGAGTGGGCAATAGATGAATGCCTTCTTTCTCAATTTTTGAGAATAATTCCGTGTAGTGTGAATGTTAACTGTTCTTTCAAAGGATGATGGAATTACCTTAGAAATTCATTTGCACCAAGATCTTTTGTCTTCTACTCACTCCATCTTCTTTTGATAGTGGCTCTAATGGTAGTTTTATTTCTCTTTCTAAAACTGGATTATTTAAGATTAGTTAGTGATGTCTTAGTTTGGGCATTTTGGAGGTAATATTTTATTTATTCTGTGTTCTCAAGTTTGTTGGCATATAATTACTTATATTAGTCTTCTTTCTACTTTTTTGTTATGATTTCACTTTTTTTTTCCTATTTTTAGTAGCACAGTGGAAAAAGTGTTAAGCCTGGTATCAGAAAGACCTGAATTCTAATCCTACCAAAGAAAATTACCAGTTTGTTATCCTGAGGAAGACATTTATCTCTCAACCTCACTTCTCTCATCTGTAAAATGGAGCTTATAATAGCATCTACAATAGCATCTTATAATAGCATACGTTTTATTGAGGATCAAATGAGTTAACATATAGAAATCATTTTACAAACTTAAAACCACTATAAGAATGCTATTTATTATTAGCTAAATTTGTTGGGTGGATTTCTTCTCCTTTTCAAATCAAGTTGGCTAAAGTTTGATTAATTTGGGTAGTTTTCTCAAAGAACCACCATTTACTAATAAAAAATCACTTGAATTTCTGTAGCATTTTAAGGTTTGCAAAGTGTTTTATACAGCACCCCTTTTGATTCTCATTTTATTGTTTCTCTAAGTCTGTCTCTTTTCCAAGTTATCTATTTTCCCTCTAATCTTCAAGATTTCTTATTTTGTGCTTATTTGCATTTATTCCTTGGATTTCTAACTTTTCATGAATACTCAGTTCATTAATTGTCACTTTTCATATTTTGTCAATGTGTGTTATTTAGCAATAGAATTCTTCCTCTAAGGACTGCTTTAGTATTATCCCAGAAATTTTTAATGGTTTTCCATAATTGTAATTTTCTTTCCCATACTTTGTAATTGTTTTCATGATTTCTTCTTTAAACCACTTGTTATTAGCTCTTTATTAAGTCCTTATTTAGGACTCTGCCTTTTGTGCTCCCTGAATTGATTATACTTTATTGTATTTTTCTCTGTAAATTATTTGTTTAGTATTTCTGCTTTTTTACATGTCTTTGAAATTTCTCCTCACCCTAATATAGTGTCTATTTTTGTAAAGGTGTCCTATAGCACTAGCAATTGTGCATATCCTTTAGTGGCCTCCTTTGT
>CM053624.1:5128769-5145996 GCA_028646595.1 Phalanger gymnotis | reverse complement strand
GTCCTTATTTAGGACTCTGCCTTTTGTGCTCCCTGAATTGATTATACTTTATTGTATTTTTCTCTGTAAATTATTTGTTTAGTATTTCTGCTTTTTTACATGTCTTTGAAATTTCTCCTCACCCTAATATAGTGTCTATTTTTGTAAAGGTGTCCTATAGCACTAGCAATTGTGCATATCCTTTAGTGGCCTCCTTTGTGAGATGATGTGAAGATTTTTATTTCTAAATTCTCCAGCAATTTCTTTAATTTTGCGTTTTCTCTTTTCAAAAAGTATGTTTTTAGATTTATCAAACTCTGAGAGAACATGAAGTACCTCATTGTTGGTGTTGTCACTATTTTTATTATAGGACGAGAAGCATTATTACTTTTTTTTCCAATTCTGTTTGCTTTTCATTTATAAATTCAGAAGCTGTGCTGTTTGGAGGATAAAGTTAGTATCTTACATAGAATGCAAGACTTGGAGTCAGGAAGACCATAGTTCTAATCATGCTTTAAACACCTAACTAGTTGTTTAACCCTGGGCAATTCATTTAACCTCATTCAGGCTCAGTTTCCTTATCTGTAAAATGGCATAATATTCATATCTGCCTCACAAGTTCATTGTGAGGATCAAATGGGATGGTATATTTTAAGTGGTTTATAGGTGATGAAATGTTACAGAAATGTTTGCTTTTGTTATTTTATTGAAGTCAGTTAGTTGTCTGTCGATCTTTTAAGCTTAATTTTTTGATGCATTAAGTGAATCTAAAAAAAGCATTAGTTAATACCATCATAACAATGCAGAAACATGATTTCAAAAATTTTAAGAGCTAGATTCATGTTTTTCTCCATTTCTGTGTCTAGTACTTTTAATTTGTAGTTTAAAAAGGTTTTCTTTTCTTTTAAGTCAATATTTTGTTACAATAACTAGTTTTATTTAATCTTTTTCTTTTCTCCATATGTCTCTAATCTTACAGGCTCTCCTTTATCTTAAACCTCCTCTGTTATTTGTCAACAATTTTCATACGTTGAGGAGTTTTATTTAATGTATTGAATTTTTATTGTTACTTGGTTGTCTCTTTCTTTCCATTTTTTTCTTCCCCTCTTTTTCTCTTTCTCATTTAAATAATTAGTGCAAAATCTCTCCTTTATCTTCTCCCTTTATTTTATGTGGTTAATTTATGTTATTTTTCTAAGTCTTTTTCTAAGAATTTTTTTTTGCCTTTTTTTCTTAATTAATTTGTCACCTCCTGTTTATTCCAAAGGCTTTTTTTTTTATTTTTTGTTTTCTTTGTACTAACTTATTCTACTTTTAATATCTTTGGATTCCTTATAGAATTAAAGCTCTGAAGCACTGAATTTGAGTTCCCTCTTCTAACCAATTTCTTTGTCATTGCCTTTGTACATTTTACCCTATCATATCCCACCCTTTTTTTCCTGTTGATCCTCACTATAAGAAGTCTTGATTCGTGAGAGAAATAAAGAGTATAGAAGCATTGCTTTATAATAAATATTACCCTGCCTTCCTCATGATCATTCTCTTTCCTATTTGGCACACAGTCTTATCTTTGATGCCATGTCCTTCTAACATTTGGGGCAACATTTGCCCTCAGTGTCTCAAATCTCTATTTTCCTGAGGGAAAAAAAAAAGGTTGCCCATGGAGAAACAACACTCTTAAAGAGGAAGAAGTTTCCCCATGTGCCAGCTCACCCAGGATTAGACCCATTGTAAGGTCCCTATCTCCATTACAAACATTTCTCTCTTTTCCTCATCGGAGTATTCTTCGGCAGCACCACCCCCCCAACATTGTTGGGTTGCTGTCACCTTGTCTCTTTACCTTTTTTTTTCAATCCTTCGTTTCATCTTATTCTCCTACAGCCCCTCTTACATAGGATTAATCTACCCATCTTTGTTCATATGAACTTGATTAGAGTCCATCACAACTCCCCTTTGTCCTTTATAGGCTTTCTTACTATTGATATACCCCACCACTACTTCCTACCAGGCTTGGTTACTCTCACAAAAAAGCAGATTTACTTCCAGGGAAATTGGAGGGTTTAGCCTGCAGTGATTTAGGTGTCCTTTGTCACCACCACTTCTCCTCTTTCTTTGTGTTCAATTTCATCTTAATCTCCTCGCATATTACACACACACACACACACACACACACACACATGCACAAACATATATGCATATATACAAATACACATACACATGTGTGTATATAAATATATATGTGTATACACACATTTATATATATGTACACATACATACATATATATATACATACATATATTACCCATCTTCAGAAGAAAATCTTTAGAAAAACCTCAATTTATTTTGTTACTAATGCAGTCCTTTGTGGTTGTACTTGTTCACTTTTATTTTATTTCAGTTTGGGGGGATATTTGTAAATTTACTGATTTCCTGCCCCCAGAATTGACTCAAATGCTACTCTTTTATTGAACATCAGTTTTTTGTTCATTGACTTTAAGACTTGGGCGTTCAGGGTATGCCACCTGGGTTGCATCTTAAAAGCCTTTTATTTTTTGGAATATTATATCATATTCTCTGCTACAGTTTTTAATGGAGGTGGAGGAGTCTTATATTACTTGAGCTGCCTTTTCTTTCTATTTGAAAGTCTTTTTCCTTGCCATTTCTTGAATTTTTTTCCCCTCTGGAATTTGTTAAATTTTTCTACTGTGTATCTAAGACTTTGAGGTGTAGGTTTTTTTTTTCTTGAGACAATCTGTGAATGATTTTGAATAGTTCTTTTGTTGTGTGTCCATAAGTTAGCAGTAGATGTCTCCTAATATTTCTTGCTGTGGTCTTCAGGATTTTAAATTTGACTTGTTCTTCTGTAAGACTTACAGTCCTTCAGTGAGGGTTAGGTTCTCTTTACATACTGTCTTCAAGATGAATGGTTTTTGCTTACACAGCAATCGTGTTCTTTTAACATTGTTACCTTTTGGTTTTTTTCTTCCAGATTGTTATTCACATAAGTATATTTGGATATCAAATATTTTGTTCTCTTTGCCTTCTTCGTAGAGACCATTGTGGATTCGAGGATTTTGTTTTTCTATTCTGCCAATAATTCCTCCTGTGAAGGACCAAGGTTCTCCTCCTAGATAAATGTGTAACCTTTTTCTTTTCTTTTTTATATTTATCCTTCATTCTAATTTTAATATCTTCCTTGTTGATTTAGCTGCATGTGGTCTATGTTTTAATATTTTTTTCCTTTTAAAATCTTTGGTGATTTTATCTTTCCTCCTTCCTCTTGTATTCTTTTTTCATTCACTTTCTGACTTCCTCTACTCCATTGGATGGCAGGTATATATTCTTATAGATGGACAGCAGAGCTGTCCCAGCCTCCTCCCACATTAGGAATTTACTCCCCCTCCCCCTTTGTCCCTGCCTTGGGTAGATTCCCTCAGGCCATAGTTATATATTGGTGCTCAGCTAGTTATTGGTCACCTCTCCTTCAGGCCTGGTGCAGCCATTCACAGTGTTGCCTTGGCCAAGTTTTGTTCCTGTATCTTGTTCTTTCCTTCTCTGCAAAGATGGATCAGCTACTGTAACTTTTTACAGAGAAGAGGGAAGTCAAGGTAGTTGCTCTGGACAAAGTCTCTGGCACCTGTCAGATTCCCTAATCTAGTGTTGCAACAATTTGGCTAGCAGCTGCTGTGGGGTTGAAAAACCAACACAACCCCAACAACAAGAATGCTGCCAGCACAGATTCTTTTGATCTGCTTTACTAAGGAAAGTAACATTAGGGGGTTAACGATCTTATTTCAATCCAACATACTTGTATCATTCACTTAGTTCAGGAGAAAAAGACAGTTCCCTGAACTTCAGAGCAAATACAAACAAATTACAAACATACATTATAAACAGACCAAATACAATTCATAATTACCAAGAAGCCATCAACATCTGAGTTGATGAGCTGGGAGTTTCTTACAGTGGCTGCCCAGAGTCTCATGCCTGCTCCTCCAGGAGTGAGAGACTCAAGCAAACAGCTCTGTTCTCTCTTTTTATGCAGTCTTTTGACATCATCAAACATCATCTGAGCTACCAGAACTCAGGCTCCTACTATTGGCTCTGGTCTTAGCAGCCCCCCTTAGGACTCTGAGGGTCTCACTCCCACATAGGCTTAGCACCTAATAGATAGGGTTTTGGGCCTGGGGCTTTGCACCTAGTAGTAAAAGGGTGTGGGCCTGGGATTTAGCACCTAGTAAGACTCAAAGAGACTTAATTAATTTATCATTCTAAAACAGTAAGAAAGTCCCCCCTTAGTTCCCAATGCAACCAGGGGCCACCCCAGTCAGAAAGTAGCCTTACTCTTCCAAGAAATGTCTCCTTCTCATGTGTCTAGGCAGATTCAATTCATCTTGCTACTGTTGCAATGGGGTGGGGAATTGTTTGAGTGCGGGGTGCACATGCAAGGAGAAGGAAGGGAAGAGTCCCTGCTTGTATTCTGGGTACATACCCATGGTTCAGTTTGGGCATCTTGTCAGAGATGGTGGATGGAGAATGTTGAGCAAATGTCTTAAAGATTAGATTTCTCCGATGTTAATTTATGAAACAGCATATTTTTGGTTTTCTTGATTTTTGTCCTGTGGATTCAGCTATGATTCCTCTACCTGTGGTACAAATTCCTCTCTTTTTTTCCAGGTGAGGATACAGGGAATTGAGTTATTAGAGACTGGAGAAAGTGGTTTGTCCAATGTTGTGTTAAGTTCATCTTTTCGGTTTTCCCCATCAGTCACTTAGGTTATCTTTACAGACCTTTGGACTCTAAGTCTCAACCGATCAATCAACAAACATTAATTAAGCACCTATGTGCCAGGCACTGTGCTAAGGGCACCTGTTCCTTATAAATTACTGATCCCCATTGTTCATACCGGTAATGGCATCTGGGCTAGGGGCAGATGGTGATCAATAGAGATATTTAACAAGCAAAACCACAGCTCTAGTTTTCCATGATCCCTAACGGGATACTTGAATAATGTGTGCAACTGATCCTCAAACCAGTTATCATTCCATTCTAAGTCACGAGTTGCTATAAACCCACAGTAAGCCACTTTAGCCTACGTCCTTGTAATTCACATTATATTATGTCATTCTGGGTTTTCTAGATTTTATGTAACAGAATCGCATCATCAGAGTTGTTCCTCAGAATTCATCTAGTCCAGGGGTTCTCAAGCTTTGCTGATGATGATGGTGATGATGATGATGATGATGATGATGATGATGATGATGACTCACAGCACGGCATACAAAATAGTGAACGATAGAGGAATTGAGAGATTTGCTCATGTGCATGCCTTTTTCCTGGTGCACCTGATCAAAACTTCTGACCTATGACTGCGTCTGACACATCTTATGGGAACCCCAATCTAGATGAAGCCATATCCCAAGAAAAGAATTGCTTCTTCAATATACTTGTTAAGTGTTTTTACATGACAGATCAGCCAACGTGACACAGCAGTAGGAAAAAGTAAAGTTGAGTTCTTCTCCACAAAAATATAGAAAAAATGGACCAAATAGAAAACACCTCTGATTTCTAAATCCAAGCAAAGTCTTGGTGAGTCATTTTTCCAGATCAAGATTTTGCCTTGAATTTAGAAATCACTGTGAATGTGAAAGGCATGAAATGGAAGATAATAGCAGAATGGATTGGAAAATAGAACCCCAAAATATGTTCTTTACTAGAATTAGACATAAGGAGTAACATCATAAACAAGGAACATGGAAAAAATTACTTGTCAGAACTTATGGATGGGGAAAATGCTCATTATCAGTCAAGAGACAAAGAGGATCAGAGATGATAAAATGGTTGATTTTTATTGCAGACAAATGTTTTTGTATCAATAAACCAAAGAAGCTAAAATTTTAAAAGAAACAAATTAATAAAGAAAACAATTTTTCAGTAAGTTTCTCAGATAAAGCTCTTATTTCCAAGATACATAAGGAATTGAGTCTAACTTATCAGAGCTATTTCCCAATGGATAAATGGTCAAATGACACTAACACAGTTTTTAGAGGACAAAGCTATCTGTAGTGACATGAAAAAATTCTCTACATCTTTTATAACTAGAGAAAATGCAAATTAAAACAACTGTGAGGTTCTACTTCACATCCATCAAATTGCCAAAATTGACAAAAAAGGAAAAGTATGATAGACAAAATATGGACAATTACATATTGTTGGTGGAACTATGAAATGGTCTCGCTATTCAGGATAGCTGTTTGGAACTAAGTCCAAAGTTTATTAGACTGCACATTCTCTTCGACACAGCAATGCTACCATTAGGTCTGTGTCCCCAAGATATCAAAGAAAGACTCATGATGAAACATACTACCACTTCCTGACAAAGGTGATGGACTCAAAGTACAGGTGGTGAAACTTTTATTTTTAGATGTGGCCAGTATGTGAATTTATGTTTCTTGACTTCATGTTTGGAATAAGGATTTCATTTTTCTTTCTTTTTCAATAGGATGGAGAGTGAGGGAAAGAAAAAAAAATTCATGTATTGAAAAAAATAAAATGTAATTAAAAATAAATCATTAATAACAATTAACTTGCCAAGTGGTCATATGGATTTTGCTTGATGACCTGTAGTGTGAGGCAATCCTCTTGCTGCTTTCTGTTTTGTTCCCCTTTAGTAGATGTCTTATATTATATCGCACATTATAGACATTTGTGTTGATATCTTCAATGTCTGAGAGACTTGTAGATTTTCACAGATAAAGATTGCCAGAACTGGAGCCTGAATGGACTATGGAGACCATCAAGTCTACTTGATTTTACAGATGAAAACTTTGGGGCCCAGAGACAGGACATGATTTGCCCACAGTTGCTCCAGTAGAATATGACAGATCCAAATTTTGAACTCAGATCCTCTGATTAGAAACTGTAGGAAATTGGCCTTACTCTATAGACATCTCAGCATGGTCTGGCTCCTAGCATTGAAACGCATCAGCATAAAGCTGAGAATCTATAAGTCTTTGTTGGTTGGTCAAGCAGATGAGTTCATGAATTCTTTCTTATAAAAGTCTCTTTACTTTTATTGAATTTTCCTCTCTATCCCCACCTGAATTTTGAGGGGATGATAATATACAATGTGACCTCCATGTTTCCACAATCTCTGGGAATTTGGCCAGATGTTCACATATATATTCTCAGAAAATATCCCTGAGGCCACGGAGGGTAAGCTTATATGGCTAAGGACAACGGCCAAGGAAAGCAATGTTTGACAGGTATATCCCTTGGGCATCTTGAATTCATGACCTTCTCCACATGTATGGTCAACTCGTAGAATATCCCTATGGCCAAAGGAACATGTTGGTCCTTTGAAATGCCTCCAGTTTAGATGGAATACTTGGAGTGCTGAACCTGCTGTTGTTTCATGCTAACTCTGTTCTCTTTTTGATGCAGCTGTGGTGATCATGGCCTAACTGGGAGCGTTTGGCATTAAAGCATCAGCTGCACTACACGAAGAGCTGGAATGTGTTGTCTTTTTGTCCCCCTACATAATCTGAGACATCCCGATATTTCAAGAAAACTGCGTGATTGCCTGAATCTTTCAATTTGTAAGCCTGAGTTAGGTGCCATTCATATATCTTAGCGACAGTCCAGAAGTGCTATTCCTTTGGACTACCCAAGATAGGGTGGTTTGGTCTGAGCACCATCCAATCCTGCATATGGCATCTGCAGTGACATTTCATATTAGCTTTCATGATTTAATAGAATCAAAATTCACCTTTATTATCCTTGCTCCATGACTACCCCAAAATAGTTCATTAATTAAGCACTTACTCTGTGTCAGGCACTGTAATAAGCATTGGGAATACAGATAGAAGTGAAAAGAAAGACAGTCTTTACCACCAAGGAGCTTATGTTCTATTAAGGGAAGACAATACATGATATGGGGTGGGCAAAGGTACCAGTATGATTTTTAAGTCCAGACAGCCAGAAACAGGGATGGGAGGGCAATGAGGGCAGACTTTCTTTCTTTTTTTTTTTTTTTTTACAAACTCCTTTACAAAACCCATGAATGGGAGAAGGGGGCTGCTTTTTAGAGGGATGTTTCAGTGCGAGCAGGCCACAGAGGTGGTAGGATGTTTTAGGGCAAGGGGGACTCAAGCAATAAAGGAAATTCTAGGATATGCCCCATTTGGGGTTTTTTTGGCAAAGGTAGTGGACTGGTTTGCTATTTCCTCCTCCAGCTCATTTTTACAGATGAAGAAACTGAGGTAAACAGGAATAAGTGATTTTCCCAGGGTCACACAGCTACTAAATGTCTGAGGCCAGATTTGAACTCAGAAAGTGAATCTTCCTGACTCCACACTGGAGCTCTATCCACTGTGCCCCTCCTTAGTGGATCCACTGGAAAGAAGAGAGATCATATTTGGAAAATTTTGTTACATTAAATAGGAAGGGCAGATGTAGTTAGATATCATGTGGTAATTCCTTTCATAAGGCTACATCTGCCCTTCCTATTTAATATAGCAAAAAAGGGGGGTTGGTTTATTGTCCTGAAATAGAAACTAAACCAAAAATACCTATTTCACTACAATGAGAGTAGAATAGAGCAGCGGAGAGGGGTCTGGCTTTGGAGTCCAATGATCTGGTTCATATGCTTCCTAATCCCGTTACTAGTGCTGTGGTCTTGATTCTTGATCAAGACACAATCTTTTTGAACACCAGGGTCCTTATTCACAAAATTGCAATGACAATACTTGTGTTATCTGCCTCTCAAAATTATGATGAGGAGAGTTGTTTTTTTTTGTTTGTTTGTTTGGGTTTTTTTTTTTTTGCAAATTTTAAGGTGTTTCAGAAACGTGACTCATGGATATTCCAATATCAGCTTTGAATGTTGGAAGAGGAGTCCAAGGTCATGAAGGGAAGCCAAAGCTCCCACTTTGGGATTAATACAGATATTTAGACTCGTCCAATGAGGAGAAGCCTTCGTTTCTCTCCTTTCTCTGTTTCTGTGGATGTGTATGCAAACACATGCTTATAAGCTCATAGTAAAGTTTTTTTTTTTTTTTAACTTGTTTGTGTCATGGACCCTTTTGGTACTCTAGCAGTGCCCAAGGGCACCTTCTCAGGAAACTTTTTAAGTGCACAAGATTAACTGCATATGATTACAAAGGAAAGCAATTACTTTGAAATACAGCCATTATTATTATTATTAAAGTTTAGGGACTCTAGGTTAAGAAACCCTGGTTTAATATATGGATGAGGAAATGCATTTATTGATGAAACTTTTGATTTCATTGACATAGAGAACTCTCAAGGAAGAAAAGCTGTAAGAATGCGGGTCATCACCTAATTCCTAAGTTATAGCTTTAGGGAGTTTCCTAGAGGACACCAAGAGGACAAATGACTTGTTTATTTTTACATAGTCCCTGTGTATAAAGGCAGCAATTGACATCAGGTATTCTTCAGCCCTCCACTCACTTTAACGCATCATGCCTCAAAGTAGGGACTAATAAATTGGCAAAGCTAAATGGTTTCTGGCTTTTTTTTTTCTTTTTTCTTCCTCCCTTTTCTTTTCTCTACTTTTTTCCTTCCTTCCTTCCTTCCTTTCTTCCTTTCTTTCTTTCTTCCTTTCTTTCTTTCTTTCTTTCTTTCTTTCTTTCTTTCTTTCTTTCTTTCTTTCTTTCTTTCTTTCTTTCTTTCTTTCTTTCTTTCTTTCTTTCTTCTTCCCTTCTACATTATTTGAATTTTCTTCTGGCTTTCTGTCTATATTCCTCTGGTCCAAAAAGTAAATAAAACACAGGCCAGACCTCTCTTGGCATAAAAAATTCAAATAACTTCTTGCCTTTTTTGTTCCCTGTAATGGCAGGATTATAACACACACACACACACACACACACACACACACACACACACTTATTTGAAGGAGGCATTTATAATGAAGGCAATATTTATGATACAACCCATTAGGATGAATTTTCTTTCAGGATCATATGTGCTGCTATATAAACTATACAGAAGTCTACCCTTAAGTGACCTCCTCCAATGGTGTCATGGTATGGAGGGGACCTTGGAGTCTTTCAGCATAAATCAATAGTACCTTAGTCAGGGAGGCTGCTGCCAAATGCACTGAGAACTGGCCTAACAAGGAAAAGGCTATACTGGGCTGCATTTGTGGACCTGCCTAATTGCTTACAGAGAGGCATGTTACCAAAAGGCTGGCCATCAAGTGGTGAAGACTTTCTGCCATGACTCTAGAATGGCGTCTACTAAGAAGTGGAATTATTGGCATCTGGGTCACAGAAAGAGCACGTGCTCTCCTGCTATTAGGGACTTTGGGATATATTAACATCCAAAGTATATGGACGCCTAGTAACATCAGCTGATTTTTCTTAGAGATGTGTATCCTTTCTGCCTTCAGTGTACAATGATGAGCCGTCTACATTCAGGTACAAGGAGCCTTTCTATGCTCAGTGTGCAAGGAGCGCACTGAAGGGTCACGGGTGGAGAGCTGCCCTCGAGGCTACAGGCCTCTGACACATCCTGGCTGTGTGACCTTGGGCCATGAGGCAGATCTCCGAGACCCACACAGGGCATTTCTCCTAAGGAGGCAATACTAGGTCTACTCAAAAACAAACAAATAAATACGCTAGAGGGCTTAAATTGAGACCATCTGACAAGCTTCTGAGGCCCTCAGCCCAGGATGGGTTGTGACTTTCATCTGGGCCAAGGCTCTGGGTTGGCCAATGCAGAGAAGCCCATCATCTCTCAAGGAAGTCTGGCCAGCAACACTTGGAAATACCTTCGAGAAAGAAAAAAAAAAACCTGAGGCTAGACTGTATGTTTTGTTTAATTTCTGGGTTCTTGGATTTACTGGTTTGTCCTCTCAGGTATCTGGGATTTTCTGTAACTCTCAATACAAAGACCCCAGGTCACCTGCTTGGTAAAATAAAAATGGGGAATGGAAAACTAGACAATGGCTAAGGCCCTTCCTCCCTCTCAGCCTAACAAGATTTAGGCTTTTTATTTTTCCCTTGGCAAAGTAATCCTGCCACGCCTCTTGAGTTGGGGCATTTAAATAAGCCAGAGCTCTAAGGTCATTTCCCAAGCATCTGCTCTCAAGGTGCCTGGTGGAGAATAATTCACTTTGGGCCTGTGAATGAATTTCCTTTAAATGTTTCATTTAAACGTGGTATTTCTCCTCTAACTCAGGAGTTCTGGGCCGACGTGAGGCTGGGCAGCAGTCATGCCTTATGCTTTATAGAAATAATAACCATGTCTTCATTCCAGTGGGGTTCTTGCCTTTTCACTGGGGAGGGAGGAGGTCTTGGAATTTTAAAGAGAGAAGGGGATGCTGAAGGCCAGTGCAGACCAGGGAAGAATCAGGGCTGGGATAGCCCCAAACAGGGTTTCTGCCCAACCCCTCCCTCTGCATCTGCTATAAAGTACAGCCAGAGTGGAGGCTGAGAGTTCAAGGGGCTATTCTCTCAGCTTGCCTTCAGCACCCCTTCTCCAGTCACCTTCCACACTGAATGCAGGAGAGATAAAGGCTCTGGGACTCTGGTACAGTACAAGGGGACTTAATTAAGAATATACACACCCAAATTTCTGGGGACTGCCTCTTTAATGTTACTTTATTAAGCCTTCTCTCAGCTCCCTTTTCATGTATATCAGTTGATATACAATTAATCTGTTCTCTGGTGAGGAAAAAAAAAAAAACAAGCCAGCACCTGAGGAGGAGGATGAGTGTCAGATTCTAATCACCACCAGCAGCTGTTGTCGGGAATCACCTCTGGCCGACATGGGGGATGCTGTGAGTTACCACTCCTCACCACAGCCCACCTCATTAGACTTGACCTTCCCAGCTGGGGATTTCATTTGTGTTTTTTTAATGGGCCTGTATACTGCAAATCACAACACCTTATGCAGACTGGTTCCTTTGTATCTCTGACAAAAGAGAACACAGCGAATTTACAAAAAAATAAAACCAGATTCCTGTTGTCAAGTGGGCTGCCCACTGTAAGGGAGATAACTTTCTCAGCTGCTGACTGGGGAAGGCAGAGCAGAGAGACATCTTGTAGAAGATAAATTCCTGTCCTTGCTTTGAAGCTCTCCCAGTCTGTATCATCGCCTACAATAAACACGTAATTGTAGGGTCCTTGGTGCATTTTGCAGTGTGATGACAGTTCACATATGGCCCCATCTTCAGACAGCGCTTTCTGATTTCCAGCAAATGTAGATACGACACCCCTCCCATGCCCCCCCCCCCAAAAGACTGGATTCCTTTCTATTGGGCAACTCAGAAGAAGCTTGGTCCAAGTTGAGGTCACAGTCTATATGGTGGCTGAGATGCTAAAATGGTGAGAAGGGGGGCGGGGGGAGCTTGGGAAGAATAAATATCTCCAGTTCCTTTTCCCCTTTCCATTTATGTTTGTAATAAACTCACTCTCATACAATTAGCCTCAATTGTTTTTCTATCTTCAGAGGCAATAATCTGGGAAGCCTGGGGATTCGGGGAGTAATCCGTCTACCTGCGTTCATTTACCCAAATCACTATGGTTACAGGCAGGGCCAAGCGTTGGCTGGGAGGATCCTGGGAGCCCCCTTTCCCGCTCCTAATGACCTTTCTGCTCCTCCAATAACATCCCCCAGCCGGGGAGGCCGGCCGACCCATTAAAGCCAATTGCCTCTCTAGTTACTGAGGGACCTGGGCTTTTCCTCATTTATTTTCTTCGTCTGATGTAACTCACATGCCACTTTCTTGTCTTTAAAGAAGGGGAAAAACTGGGGATTATTGATCTGCTTCTGAACGGAAGACCAACCTAAAAGCCCCAATGAATTGTCACTCATTATTGAAATTACTGAGCACTAATTAAACTGGCAGCCCAAGTCCCAGCAGGCCACACTCATCTGAAGCTGAAATCCAGACACTTGGACAGTGCAGGAGAGGCAGCGTTAGCAGCTATTGGGCCGGTAATAAGCTTTGCATTCATTTTTTGTATCTTAAAGGCACACTGCTGGGGTTGGCAGAGCCCGGGCAGCATACTGCCCGGAGGAAGGTGAGACATAGGAGATGCCTTCAGAAGGGGCGCTGGGCTGGGGCGTCTCAGATGCCCCAAACTAAGCTGAGCCCCTTACGCCAACCATAGGGACCCCCCTATTACCCAGCCACCGTGCCAAGGCTAATGTGGGGCCACCTCAGACATGTCGGTGGAGGCAGAGCTAGAAAATTCCACTGATGAAGAGACAAAAGGGAGGCTTGTTATGTGCTTTGCCACTTTGCTTTCACGTGGCTTGTGGCCAGTCTAAAAGGACAAAGATCATTCTGGGTGTGCAGAGCCAAGTGGAGGAAAAGGCATCTTTGGCCTATTTTCTCCAAATGCACAAACTCACTATTAATTATGCATAGCCATGCTTAATCAAGCTCCTTTGGCTGTGTGGACCATAACCCCTCATTTGCTCCAGTTCCAGGGGGGTCAGGCTCTGTAGGGGATGGGCATGACCTGGCTGGTCCCAGGCTGCAGGCTGGAGAGGCAAGGGGCAAAGCAGAGACAAGGGATCCTGGCAGAGAGACCCCCACGGACCTAACGAAGCCATCTGTGGTCGAGGGGAAGGGAGGGCTACCCGGTGTATCCAGGCTGATTTAGAAAGCTATTTTTCTACCAAGACATCTGTCTTTTATTTTTATTTTCATCAAATATTGAGAATAAAATTGTAAATGGAATTTCTTCAGCAGAGTCGAGCACAGGGGGTGCCTCTGTGGGTCTGCAGAGTGATAGGAACAAAACCAAGATTAATAACAATTAGTATGATAACAGCAAAGATGACAGCAAACAATTCCTATTTGGGCAGCCCTCAGAGGCAGACACATAGTATGTGTGACAATGCCCATTTTACAGATAGGAAAAACATGACCCAGAAAGGAGTCTTTCTTGGGTCATAACGCTCATCCATGTCAGAGCTGGAGTTTAGCCCGAGAGGTCAATTTCATCGGACCCCAGGGTTCCATGAGGGGGTTAGCGGTGAGGAAGATGATGGTGAGACCGGAGAGTTTCAGCAACGGGCCCTGCTTTGGCATCTCTCTTTAGGCTGGAGGGCCCAATCACTGCTAGCACATGTTCCTTGCTCCCAATAAGGTTGTAATTGGAGCTTTAACGAGTAAATTTGTTAATTATTGCTCCTTCCTTTTGGCATTAGATAATGCTCGGTCTTTAGTTCTTATGTGTGTTGCTGAAGATTCACTTGGGGAAAAGAGCTCTCCAAACCCCTGGGTTCAGTTGCCACCAGCAGACTCCCAAGCCTACACATTTAATCCCAATTTCTCCCCAGAACATCAGGCCTAATTGCCATTTGCCTCGTGGACATCTCTGGCTGGACATCCTGTAGTATCTCAAATTCAGCACGCCTAAAATGGAACTCATGGCCTTCTCTACTACACTTTCTTATCTCCCAAAATCCCCTGCTTTGAGGAGGGGGACAACATTCTTAAAATCATCTAGTCTCTGCAACCTCTGAGTCATCCTTAGCCCTTGCCTCTTCCTCCTATTCCAGCTCCAATATGGCACTATGTCTGGGACACGCCACTTCTATAACTTCCTTCTCAGCCATTGTCTTTTCTTCACTCACAAAGCAATAATTTTCCCTTCTTCCTTACTACCCTGGAACTTAGGGGTGACTCCATCTAGAGGCCAGAGCTTTCTTAAAAACATGGCTCAGATGCCTCCTTGAGGCCTTTTCTGATTCCCCTGCCTCTCTTTTTGGTATTACTTTAGATTCTTTTTTGAAAATACTTTATATCCTTTTGTGAAAAAAATAATATTTGCTTAAGACATATTGTATTTCACCCTGCCCCCCCCCCAATAGGAAGAAAGCTACCTGAAGATGGGAATATAGGAAAATTGGGTTTTTATTTTGTTTTTGTATGCCCAGTGCCTGGCACAAGGTAAGCAGTTCAATAGATAAACATTTATTAAATCCCTACTATGTAGCAGGCACTGTGTTAAGTGTTGGGGATACAAAAAGAGGCAAAAGACAGACCCTGCCCTCAAGGAGTTTATGATCCAACTGGGGACAGAACATAAAACAAATATACACAAAGTAAGCTATATATAGGATAAATAGGAGATAATTAACTGAGAGAAGGCACTAGAATTAAAAGAGGATATGAAAGCCTTCCTGCAAAACATGAGATTTAAGTTAGGACTTCAAAGAAGTCTGAAAAACCACCAGGTGGAAGTAAAAAGGGAAAATATTCCAGGCATAGGGGACAGCCTGTGGAAAACACCCAGGGCCAAGAGATAGAGGGTCTTCTTCATGCAACAGCCAGGAGGCTGGATTGAAGACTATGTATTGGGGAGCGAGTTGTAAAAAGACTAGAAAAGGGATTGGCATTGAACGCCAACCAGAGCATTTTGCATTCAATTCTGGAGGACATGGGAAGCCACTGGAGTTTACTGAGTAGTACCGTCAGACAGACAGACTAGCACCTTAGAAAGATCACTTTAGCAGCAAAATGGAGAGAGGCCAGGAGTGGGGGAGACCTGAGGCAGGCAGACCCCCCAGCAGCTACTGCAGTTGTTCAGGTGTGAGGTGGTGAAGGCCTGTATCAGGGTGGGGCCGGCAACAGGGGAGAGAAGGAAGCCAATTTGAGAGAAGATGCTGGTGAAATAGAGGTAATTGCTCAGAAAATCATGTTGAATTAAATACATGTGGACTCATCCCACTTGAATGGGAACTCCCTGAGGGCAGAGGCTGTCTAGTGTTTGTATTCCAAGATGCTGGAGCAGGGGTCAGGCCAAGCCAGAAAATGAGAGTTGATGTGTGGGGAGCAAGAGGAGAAAAAAATGATCTGGGAAAGTAAGAGCAGCCACAAAAGAAGAGAGAAGTGGGGGGTGGGGGGATTGGAAATAGGAGGGAGATGAAAGGGTCCACCTTGTGGTGGGCCTGGTTTGGTCCAAGAATGTCTCCATTTTGACAGTGAAAAAAAAACAACAACAAATCTGGAAGATGGAAGGCAGTGCCCCCGAAGGTCCTGTTGGGGTCCCGACTCCTCCTCTCATGTATGTTCTCCATTTAGACATGAAGAAGGCACCTGGGACATGAAATCAGGAAAACCTGGGTTCAAATCCTGCCTCAGACTCCTACTGATTATGTGACCTATGGAAGGTCATGTAGCTTATCTATTTTGCCTCAGTTTCTTCATCTGTAAAGTGGAAGGGGTCTGACATAAGACATTCTATGGAACCTTTGAGCTTTACATGCAGAGTACTGGAAAAAGGAAAAGTGAGATTCATTCATACTGATGTGCTTGGGAGACACGACCGGGAAATAGACTTCAGGAGGCACTAAGCTATTAATCTCAAACTTATGATATTAAAACAAAACAGCAACAACATACCTCACTAGCTCCTCCCCGATAAGACCCTGTTCCTAACTTCTCTGTCCAATTGAGAATACCACCATCTTTGTTGGCACCCAGATTTGTGGCCTTAACATCCTTCCCTCTTCACTCCCCCTCCAGTCCCCTCTGCATCCATGACCAAATATTGTCCATCCTGCCTGGCACACGTTCCTCAACCAATCTCGGGTCTACTTCACCCGGCTATCGCCTTGATCCAGGGTGTCATCGTATCTCTGACCCCAGGGCAAAAGCTTCCAGAGTTCTGGCTCCACTCTCTCCCAGCCATTCTCCACAGAGCTTGTAAACTGCTGTCCCTGAAGCCAAACCTCACTGAAGACACTGCAGTTGGTCCTTCTTAACTCTAGGACAAAATAAAAACTCTTTTATTTGGCATTGAAAACACTTGGCAGCCTGGCCCTAGGCTCACTTCTAGGGCCAAGTGCACATTATCTACTGGCCCTTCCAACTAATGATGATCATATTAGGTGTGAGGATAAGGGCAGCACTAGAGATTTCATAAGCGTAGAGCGCTCTCTACTATTTGGATTCACTAAGTCTTCAGCACACTCTACGTGTATTTTATGCTAATTTATCTTTGTGTTATCCCTACCCCTAACTAACTCTGAGCATAAGCTCTTTAAAGGATGAGGCTGCCTCTGTCAGCCTTAGCCTCGGGCAAAGAACTTACTTCTTTTTGGTCTTCAATACCATCCCAGCCTTCACTTGAATACAAAGTCAGGACTCGGTGCCTGTCCCCTCCTCTCTGGGCTTATCCAACTCACAGAGCTGGAAGGAAGAGACCTCTGAGGACATCTTGTCCACCCAAACTTCTATCAACATCCAGTCTATAACCTTCC
>CM053624.1:5099759-5128269 GCA_028646595.1 Phalanger gymnotis | reverse complement strand
TGGGGGCTGGGAGGTCCGTGTGGGACCGACCTTACCCAGGGACCATCCAGGCTGTCCTGCGGTGGAGCCCTGCTTCCCTCTGCCACTTTGTGGGTTCTGCAGCTCTAAAATTGTTTCAGAGCCATTGTTTTATAGGTTTTTGGAGGAACTTGGTGGGGAGCTCATGCCAGTCACTGCTTCCCGGCCGCCATCTTGGCTCCGTCCCCCCAAATGTAGATGTTAAATAAAAATTGTTATAGTCCCTGAATAGAACATCTTTACTTTCCAAGTCAAATTCTATTATTTGCTTTCAATGGAGAAGGCTGTCCTATCCCTTCTGAGATTTCTAATATCAGCAGGTAATGGTGTGGGGGCCCAGGGTTAGTTTTAACTAACATGTTTAAAGTGTCTTTCCTTGATTCAGAGACCAAAGGGATACCTTATACTGTAGTCAATTGATTAGGGCATTGGAACATTATTTTCCCCTCCAAATAATGACCTAAAATATTCAGTAATAGAATAGTTGTTTCTGTGATAACTTTTAGGTGAATATGAACATTTTTTTAAAATTAAAGTTATTTTCTCTCTTCCCATTCCCTCCCCATTTATTTGACCTAGAATAGAGCTGTCAGTGAATGTTGCTACTGGATTAGCTAACCCAGAGCCTATGAGAATCAAGACATTTGACTGAAACAATCAACCCTGTTTTTTTTAAATGAAAGAGAAAAAGTCCCAAACTTTACACCCTGTTGGGATATAGTCTGTTGTGGTGGAATGAACATGGAACAAAATAGGACACCTCCTGGACATGGCACCAGATCTTTGTGGGACTTTGAGGAAGTCATTATATCCCTCCCTTGGCTTCAGATGCCTCATCTGTAAAAAGAAAAAGGTGAAGTAAAAAAAGATAAAAAAAGAAGTGATGTCCAAGGTCCCTTCCAGATCGAAGTCACATTCTATACCCTACAAAGTGGCTATTTGTTCCTAGAACCCCAACTTCTTTCTCTGTCAAATGAAAAGGTTCATAAGTGATAGGTAGCTAAGGACCCTCTAACTCAGAGAGCTCACGAAAGGTGCCCAAGGCAGGAATGTGCTCAGGTCCGGGGCCCCTCCAGGAGGTTTGGGGCTTTGTTTGGAACCTCAGACCAAGCCATCATTACTGAGGCAAAAGTACTTTCCTATAGGAACCCACGTGGCCCTACCTCCATTAACTGAATCAGCCGCCCCTTGGATCTAGAGCTCACCGCCCTGGTTTGGAATGACAGCTTTATGGTTCAATAAAACAAATTAATTGATTCAACTATCCTCACTAGTGTCTAGAAATAAAGGCGGTTTTCTGCATTAATCTAGGAATCAAGATGAGGTGGAAACAAAAACCTATTTTCCCACAGACTCAGATTTTCCATCATAGCCAAACACAGAGTCTTCCCCTACCAGCTAGGAGGCCACTTTCCCCTCTCTTTGTGAGCTGATTTAGTGAAGCTCAGGAAGGGTGAGAAGCATTTCTGATCATGGTAGTCAAATGTGGATGCTTTGAAAAGAAACCTGATTGATCCCTCCCCTTCCCCACCCTGCAAAAAAGAAAAAAAAAAAGAAGAAAAGAAAATGAGATTTTTTAAAAACTTTTTTTTTTACATGCCTCTCCTCCCAACAATTTACCCTCAGCAAATGGATGGGGTCTTTGGGCCTCTGGAGTTAGGGGAAAGGAAGAGGGAGCATTCTGATGAGTTAAAAGGAGGAGAGATTTAATTGTCTAACTCCTTCTGTGCTCAAGAATATCAGACAGATGGGGAGGATAAGACAAGGAGCTCAATAATTAATTTTCATGTTCCTCACTAGTGGGACCTCTTTAATCCCTGTTCCTGTGATTATAGAGAAAGGTTGGATTCCAAAGTTTCTCTCATTAGCTACGGGTTGTATGAAAATACCTGTATTTTCAAAGGGGAGAGTGACAAGAATGAACAATTTCAGCTATTAAAAATAGCCTGGTGTCAGGGACTTTTTGGTGAAGAACAAAAACTCTCTGTTTCTGTCAGATCAATAATGAAACAGATGGTTGTTGGGAGGTTAGAGGTCAAACTTTCCCTGTTGACTGAAATGCAAGGTTGACTTAAAAGCTTTTCCAAAGTTATTCCAGAGGCAGGCCGGGCATTAGTCTGGGTTTCACGGCTCCTAGTGGTAGAGCTTGGACTCCCTGGAAGTCTGTGGTCATTTGGGCACTTTCTAGATTCAAAAGGCTTAATGGATCCAGCCCCCTTCCTAAGGCCAAACACACAAATGCTTTGTCAGATGGAGAATATAGAGACTGGAATTGTAGGTTCCCGGCTCTGCCTCTGAATTTTTCCAAGAGAAAGTGTTAGGATGAGATTAATTTCGAAATGAACTGTTAAATTCTTGGCATGAGGGGAGAATAAATGAATAAAATGAGTGGATTAATGGGTGAAAAATATTTCTGATGTATTGTATACCAAGTATTGTGCTAAGCATTGGTGATATGGGGAGACAGACAGAGAGAGAGACAGACAGAGACAGACAGAGAGAGACAGAGACAGAGACAGAGAGAGAGAGACAGAGAGAGACAGAGACAGAGACAGAGAGATAGTCCTTGCTCTCAAAGAGCTCACACCCTGTCCAAGAAAGACGACACATAAAAGAAAATTTACTCCAAGCTGGGTAGTTAGGCTCAAGAGTTCTTAGGTTGCATCAGTAGGTCAGATGACAATGTTAGGGGACTCCTGGGCAGAGAGTCAGATCTGATGGTAAGGCCTATTGGTCTTTCTTTCTTCTTATTGGAAGAAATTGAGTGGCTAAGTCCCATCCCATCCGATCTATGGAAGAGATGAAGCAAGCTGTTACAGGTTCTTGACAGCCCCAGAACCAGAGGAGGGACAGAGAGGGGGAGGAGACAAAGGGTAAAAGAAGCCCTCAGTGGTCTGACCTCTGAAGGATTCAGGGGGTGGGGGCTCACTATCAGAATGGGTTTCATTCAAAGACTGTTTTTATCTATTTGCATCCTGATTAACCAAACTGGCACCAGCCCCCCAAAGCAGGATTCAAAATTAGGAAATGTAATCTTAGCAAGATTGTTCAGTCTTCAAACACCCAAACCTTTGGAGGTAATTTCCTCAAATCCCCATTGTGATCTAATTTCTTATTAAGCCGAATAAAGCAGTTTGGCACAACAATTCATCAGTTTGGGCTCTGGGAGCTGCTGCTGCAGCTCATTTCTTCTCCCTCCCCCCTCCGTAAGAAAAGTATTCAAGAAATGTTCTTAGAGCTAAACCCTTGGGCACATGTGCCCATGTACCCACACATACAATGCTGCGCTGGCCTCCTGCTTGCTAAAAGGAGAAGTTTGTGCACATAGTCATTGTAGGATGGAGGCCAGTGCCAAGAGTTGGAACCTATAATTCTGGTGTCTAGGACAAGAAAGGCAGTGACCCTGGGACATATCTACTTTTCAAGGCAAATTTAGTCCTGTGGGGTTGAGGGGTCATTAGCAGACACTTCAGGACACTGTCTTGCAGCAAAGGATACAACCTTTATGGCCAGAGACCCCAGGTCATTTTCAGTCTGGGGAAGCCACTGTGAGGGGAGGGATCAAAGTGGCACCAGGTCATAGAGGATCTCAACTGGAGTATTTTAACTATTCATTCTTGCTATAGAAATAAAAAAATATCAGTTATTTCCACCACTTAAAAATGAGTTCTGTCATCACCCTCTAAATGTGGGCTTGCGGGACAAAGCCCTGTTACTTCAGCCTAATTATGGCTGTAAGTGAGACACTTTGACCAATCCATTTCCTCTTGCCTTCCAAGATCACAGGTGAGCCATTTTAATTTGTGGATACTCAATATCAAAATTTAAGTCAGTGCTTGTGTACATATCAAGTCCTGAAATTTATTGGACTACTCCTTCTCAGCTTAGGTATCTGTCATATGCCTGAAGCATCCTGAGAAATTAGCAGGAGGGGGACACAAGAAGGTGGAGGAGCTTTAAGGGGGCTGGGCACTTGGCCCAATAGAGCTTTACATTTTCATCTCCTGAACGCTTTGCATAAATGGCAAAAATAATCAGAGGAAATCCAAGGCAACCGCACACACATCTCTAAATATGCCACCCACTTCTTCCAAATACTTGAGTACTTTATTGGTTCCCCAGTTCTTACTGTTGAATGGAGGCTAATAACTGGTCTCCAGTGGATTAAAGTAGAATTTCCAAGTGACAGATAATACAAACGTTTCTTCCCTAAGGCTGAGGAGAGCATTTTGAAGATGGCTATTTGTCCACTAACAATCACTGTTTCCAAATGCAGGGAAGTCAGCCTGTCATTTCAGAAGTAAAGTTGGGTTTGTATTTTTACCACACAGAGCAGGTGTGAAGTGGTTGTGGTGGAGGAGAGGAAGGAGAAGAAGACTAAATTTGTTCCATTGCTAAAGTTATTATTTTCCAAGTAGGAAAATGTACTTTTGAGTAAGGGGAAAATGATGGGGCATAAATCCACAATTTGACCTAATTTTCAGAATGGAAATGACCTATTAAAAAAATCCCAGAGAGAATATGAATTAGGCTGGGTCAACAGTCGGGCAAGCAGATAGGGTGCTAGAAATTACCCCGTCTTTTACTATTTGGTAGCATTTTATGCTAATTCTGTTCCCTTCTCTGTGATAAACAAAGCCAGTTGAAAGCAGTAAGCATCACATGCTGATGGGTCCCTGAGCTACCATTTAATACGAATCTCGTAATTCCTTTGCACGACGCCTCCAGTTCATTTAGGTGCGTCACACGCTGAAGAGGCTTCGGGACTGAATCACTTGCCCCGCTCAGCAGACACGATGTCTTCCAAACACAATCGTCTAAGGAGGTTTTACTGGGAGGGCCTTCCATCGACTAAGGGAACAAGCGTGTGACTCAGGGGCCATCCTCATCGATCGAGTATCTGAACGTCCAGGTGCAAATTGGTGAGATGAAATGAAAAAAAAAAGTAGGGTAAAACTCAGAACTCTTGGGATCCTATTTTGGGGCTGATTTGATGTGAATTCAGACCGTTCATTTACCTTTTCTGGGTCTCGGTTTTTTCATTAGCAAAATGGAGGTGATCACCTCTTCAATACACCGTCCATGGGACTATTCTGTGGGTCTTAGAGTGCTTCATAAAGAAATGTGGGATGATACTGGTATTATAAATCGTCGTGTAGATGCTGCAGTTTTATGAGGTGCACACGCACAGTAGGACCAGGTGGTCTCAATGAGGTTCTCATCTTCCTTTCGCGTGGGCACCTAATAACAGCTACCAACGAGAATAACCGGCATCCTAACGCTTACAGAACTGTTCAAGGTGCAAAGCACTCTCTCCAAGTGCCATTCTATTGGAGCCTCAAAATATCCTTGTGAGGCGAGTGTTATAATTATCACCATTTTGCAGATGAAGAAACTGAGGCTGAGAGGTCTTCAGTGATTTGTTCTGATCAACAGAGGTAGTCAGTGTCTGAGGTAGGATTTGAAATGACATAATCCTGTCTCCGAGTTCAGGGCTCTATCTTTTTACCACCGAGACCCTCTCTGATAGGAGAGCATTCTGAAGTGACCATCCATGCGCGTGTCTCTGGCTTGAATGAAGATCCCCCAGCTGACACTCACCCTGTGACTCTAATCTTTTGCGAGTGGTGTTAATATTGTCTATTGTGTAGGTTGTTGTTTGAACCAATCAGATTGTGGCTCAGGCCTCCATCTTGCTGACAGCTCTTTCCGGATATGCACTTCCTTGATTCACCTTAAATTCAAGGACACAGAGTAATGCTCATTTAATAGAATTAGATAAACAGTAGTAAGAGAGAAAGCATTAGTCAGTATGTAACAGACACGGGCCTTACATTCCAACTCCAACCTCAGACTCAGGTCCTTCTTAAGGCAGAAGCCCCCTTGGGCTGAAATCCATGTTTCTTTCTTTCCCTTTTCTCCTAGCCTTCAGGCAAGGGCTTACCGAGAAGCTGAGTTCTCCCTAGTCGCTTCCTGTGGAGAGGAGGGGTAAAGAGAGGATTTTTGTTTGTTTGCTTTTCATTCACACAATATCCCCCACACCAGCTTGACTTATCTTACATTGCTCTAGCTCATCATGGACAAGACCCCAATCTCATAGTGTAATTTCCCCTTGGCTTGGTTCTCCACTGTACTGTGGCAACTCCACCCCATTCTCCTCTAAGCTGTTTGATGAGGAGCTGGGACCTGCTGAGCTTTGGGTCTTGCCAGTCAAGGTCGTTTCTGAAATGAGGTCTAGGTAAAATAATCCAGGCTATGCCCAAGGAGCCCTAACTAACGGATCCTGCAGAAACAAGGGAACTGATGTAGGGTTGGGTACCAGAATGTTCATTTTCCCTCATTCACTTTCTAAACTCCATGTGTTCCTGACACCCTTAGGCCCACCATCTACTATCCCTCCAGTTGCAGTACCTTCGCCGTGCAAAATAGTGGAAAAAAGTGAAACTATGACAGATGCCAATGTACTGGTAGGAGCCAAAGTTGTCACCTGTGATACATTTCATATATAGGGTGTCTCCAAAGTGTTAGTGATGTAGTAAGCTTGAAGCTGCATTAACTGTTTGAGGATGGCCTCTCCCCTCCCTAACTCTCTCCTCTCCCTGTCCCTGTCTCTCTCCCTGTCCCTGTCTCTCTCTGTCTCTGTCCCTGTCTCTCTCTGTCTCTCTCTCTCGCCCTCTCTCCCCCTCTCTCTTTCTGTCTGTAACTTATATATAACTAGTAAAGACTAAACATTAATGTTGAAATTATCCAAGTTGTGTTTGGATAATATAAACATTTCTAAAATTAAATTTTACTTTTTCAGTCGGCAAAAATCCTCTTCTTCTTTCTCTCAACCTCTCCTCAAATTGAGAAAGAAGGAAAAACAAATCCCTTGCTAAAACATGTATGGTCAGATTTCAACATTGGCCTTGTCCAAAAAACCCCAAGATAAACCAAGACCCAGAGGATCACTCTCTGCTCTGAGTCCTTCACCTCTCTATCAGGAAGTGGGTAGCATGTCTCATCCCGGGTCTCCTGGCTGCTCATTATACTGACCAGAACGCCTAAATCTTTCAGAGGTCATTTGTCTTTATGATACTGGATACACTGGAGACATTTTTCTTCCAGTTCTGCTCAGTTCACTCTATTTCACCTGTTTGTAACAGGTTTTTCTGAAACCATCCTCTCCATCATTTCTTACAGCACACTAGTATTCCATCACATTTCTACATCATAGCTTGTTCATCCGGTCTCCATGGTGGGCGTTCCTTCACTTTCCAAGTCTTAGTCATTGCAAACCAGAGATGCTTTGAGTATTTTTGTATATCCTCCTTCCCTTAATTTATCCTCCTTCTCCCCTCCTCTCTCTTCTTCCTTTTGCTTTGTTCCCCTATTTACTGAAATGCGTGTTTGTTATTAATTTTGTGTATATATTCTTCCCTCCTTTAACATATGAGAGTTTCAAGTGTCCCCCACTTGCCTCACCCCTTCCTCTGTATAGACTTTTTCTTGCTCACTCTGATTACAACATAATTTCCCCTAATCTTTACCACTCTTTCCCGCCTTCTAGTGTACTCTTCTTCTCTTCACTTTCCATTCTTTTTTTTTTTTTTGAGGGAAGAAGGCAAGGCAATTAGAGTTAAGTGACCTTCCCAAGGTCACACAGCTGGTAAGTTTGTTAAGTGTCTGAGGCCAAATCTGAACTCAGGTCCTCCTGACTCCAGGGTTGGTGCTCTACTCTTTGGGCCATCAAGCTGCCCCAATTTTCCATTCTTCTTTTTAGATCACTAAGGCATAACGGAAACACCCCCAGGTCCTCTGTCTCATCAATCACTCATTTAATAAACATTTTTAAGGGCCTACTTCGTGCCAGGCTTGGTGCTAAGTGCTGGGGATACAAAAAGATGCAAGATGCCCTCAAGGAGCTTACATCTAAAGGGGGAGAAAACATGCAACTAACTATATTCGAACAAGCTATAAACAGGAAATAATTAAGATAAGGAAGACACCAAAATTAAGAGAGGTTGAGAAAGGCTTCCTGCAGAAGATGCATTTTTAGCTGGGACTTGAAGGAAGCCAGAGAGGTCAATAGGTGGAACAGAGGAGGAAAGGCATTCAAGAAATAAGGACAGTCAGAAAAAACCCCAGGAGCCAGGAGATGGAGTATCTTGTTCCTAGAACAGCAAGGAGACCAGTGTCACTTCATCAAAGAGTACATGAAGGTGAGTAAGGTGTAAGATTTGTGTCTTCAGTGTTTCTATTATCATCATAGATTTCTTTTGTTAGGATTCTTTTTTGTTTGCTTGATTGTTCTTCAACCTACTTTTTATTATGGCTGTGCCTTTTGTACTTCTGGAGGTAATGTCTAGAGTGGTTCTACTACTTCTTTCTCAGGTATTAGATGTTACATTATTCTAGGATCACAAGGGCCACTCAGGCTGGGGATGTGCAATATTTCAGGGCTCCCAAAGTGTTCTGATCAAGAGCAAAGTCTGATGGCTGCACCTCTTTCCCCAGCCTCCCCCAAGACTGAGCTCTGTAAGTTGCTAACCCAGGTTTGAGTCTCAGCAGCACACCTGTGGACTTGCCTCATTTCAAGTTCAGTAGACTGCTGCTGGACTTAGACACCTTTAGCCAGCTGAAAGGCCATGCTGGTCAAGAATTGCAGAACAGCAAGATTGCTCTTGGGCTGATGTTCCTGCCCTGGTGATTCCACTGGGGTCTTTGACCGGGTTAGAGCTGCAACTGTGACCCTGCTGCACTTCTGGGCTACAAGTTAGACCACTGCTACTTGTTTGGTACACAGCCTAGTGCCCATTACCCCTCTTCACCCAGAAATGCCACCCCTAGGCTTAGCATTCCTCTTTCACCCACCTAGGATACAACACACAGAAGTTTAGGACCCTCTCTCCTGGGTCTGGGACCTTTTGTTGTCCTGGCGCACAACCCTTCCCTTCCCTTCCCAGATAAAGAAAGTGGAGGTTAAGTGACTTGCCCAGGATCACTTGACATTGGTCAGTTTTTACAAAAACACATTTAAAGACAGCAGGAACAGAAGTACAAATGCGCTCACAACACTTTGGGGACGTGGTTTTCCCTATGCCACCTGAGTATCTAAGAAGAATGGGCTCATTCTTAGAACATTCTCTACATTTATGAATCTCAGCAAGTACAAGTCCAGATGTGGCATAAAACCAGATGGCTCCTCATCTCATTTAAGTCTAGGCTGGGTCTCAAAAGTCACTGTCAAAGGTCATTTCTCACTCCTCTGCTCAATCAGCATTTAAATGTCTATAGAAGGGAAGCTTTTCACCCTTCCCCTGAAACAGAACATCATGAATGCTTGGGAATATGAAGAATCCTCACTTATTTTCACAGGATCCCATGACCTCAGAGGAGACACCATAGAAGACTTTTCCTCTTATAGTACTGTCTGTTACTAGATGCTATGAGAAGTTCAACCAAGACCAGTCAAATTCATCATTTACTTTTAAAAATGCTCATTATTGAAATATTTTATTTTAACGTTGCCTACATTACCCCCTCAAAGCCTTTTCCTCTGCCTTTGCAGGGATCCATCTCTTAAAACAAAGGGGTTTTTTTTGGGAGAAAAAGAGAAATAAAATTATAAAAACCAATTAACAGTGAAAAAATGGACATGATTTGCAAGGAGCTGGAGTGACTTCTTCTGTCTCTTCTTGGGGAACAAGCTCTCCTTTGTAGCTGTACAACATGATTGTGTTGTGGCTTCCATGCCCTTCATTTACATTGTTGCAGTCATTGTGGATATTGTTGCAGTGCTGACTTCCCCCTGCATCTGTTCATGTCTTTTCATGATTTTCTGGATTCCCCATTGTTTCTTACATCACAGAAATATTCCATTACATACATGGACCCCTCCTTGCTTAGCCATTCCCCAACTAAAGGGTGTTCACTTTACAACCATTTCATTGTTACTGTCACAAGTACCACATACACACACATTATAGATACATATACATACATATGTATATATATAGATAGATAGATATATGTATGTATGTATATATATATTTCCCCTCCAAGAGATATATTCCAAGGAGATCATTGAGAAAAAGAGACCATACATATGCTCTTTGCATACATATACGTTTTGAAATTTCTTCTCTGTATAACACTTCCTCCTTTCCTTCCTCTTTTCCTACCCCTACTCCAAAATCCTTTTAAGCAAAGATTGTTTAATTTTTGCCTTATAGCCCCAGTTCCTAACATAGCACCTACACCTTAGTGGGCTCTTAGCTGATGTTTACTGGATTGAACTCAAGTAAAGGATCTTCTAGTAGGCAATGACTTAAGTGACTTTGCCAGTGTAAATACTTATGAGTTTGCTGTCCAGAATACTCAAAAATTAATATACTCACCTGGGCAACAGGTCACTAGTTATTAGAAATATATTTTGTCCTCGATAACAATCATACTCTCCATTCCCCTTACCTAGAGTCATTTCCATACCTCCTCTAAAAGTGAGAAAATTTCATGGGCTGTTCTCACTGAATCCTTAGTGCCCAAGCCTTTTCTCTTCTTGAACTAATATAGAGATGTTTAAAATGTGGTCATTTTTATTATTAAAAATGCTTTCTGGAGATTTCTCTTTTGGAGAAATTGGCATTTTTTCAAGTGTTCCTGGAATTGCTAAAACAGGGCTCATTAGTTTACAAGCCATGGAAATCTTTTTCACACTTTCCTCCCACCATCCCAACTTTGACACCTCCACCTGGAAGCCGATTCTGATTGGCTCTGGGAGGTTTTATGGGTTTTCAGAGTATATGGTCACCTGATTAATTAGCTATAAAACCTCAGAGCAAAATCTAAAACAGATGCAATTGTGGCCCTCAGCTGGGCTGCCTTTCGTATTGCCATCTTGCTGCCATCAGGCATGTCCACTTGCAGTTATGCTGTGTGGCTTTGGAGGCTTGGTCGTGGGGGGCTCTGCATCTGGCTCACTCTGAAGTCTTTAGGCTAACCCAAGGGCGAGTTTCAAGCATTTCTCTTTGGGTCATTGCAAGGGGAGACATGAAGAAGGGAGAATTGAATTGAATGTTCTTGAGGACTTACCTCAAAGATGGTCTCTGCAGAGATCTCCCCTAGATGAGATCAGAGTCTAATTAAACTCCACAGCTTACCCAAAAGGATGGAGACAGGGAAGCTGACCATTGTACATTCTTCAATAGCATTTCCCATTTCTTTAGAGTCTGGCCCTGAGTACTGGTGGTTTAGCAGGGGAAAGGAAGCCTAAGTCTTGGACAAATTACAAAGATTATCAGGAAATGTTTTTGGATGCAGTGAAAAGAGTTTAGGATTTGAAGTCCAAGACTATGATTTTCAATCCTGTGTGTGTTGTTAGCTAGACATGTAGCCTTGGCAAAGTCTCTTCCCACCTCAGGCCTTAGTTTTTTCATCTACAAAATGGAGGAGTCTGCCTGCAGGGCCTTCAAGTTCCCCCTTCATACCTAGGTCAATGATCCTAGGACTTCTAGATTTTCTTCTGGATCTAAAGCAAGGATCCAATAGGCCCACATGCTTCTGCAAATCACCAAGGAGGAGAGATGAAGTCCAAACACAGTCCCTGGTCTCATAGACATGGCCACCTAGCTGAAGATACAAAACCTGTGTTTCTGAAAGCATAATAACGATATCAGTGCCTTAGTGGATCAGCATAGATGAAGAGGAACTTGAAGGTGAATTCAGACTGGTGAGTTTGGTCAAGGAAGACTTCATGAAAGAGGCAATTTGGTGCAAGGAAAGGACACTGGGTGTGCTATTTAGTTCCTTGCTTTGTGACATCATCACTATTTGAAGTCAGGGAAGTCACTTAGATTCTCAGTCTCAGTTTCCACATCTAAAATTGGACCTGCTGGTCATAGATCTTGTGAAAGACCATGTGAAATTGCAGAGATGAGCAGGGAGGGTATATGGTATAAACTAGGCTCTGAGGTTGCTTCCCCAAACCTCCATTCACATTGAATGTTGTGTCCTCAGAAGGCAGTTACTACGTTCACCAGAGGCTCCAGAGCTTCCCTTGAGGGGATGGGGTGGGATAGGGTAGAAGGGAGCTATCTTTCTACTGCTATATGTCACAAATGTCCACTGGCATTCTTCCTTTCTGCCATTATTGTTGGTGACAATGATTAGCCATTCAGGTGTGAATAGCTCTTACACGACTGGTATTTTACTATAACAATAGAGTTGGTCTGGTTGGTACAAACATTCCCTACAAAAGTCTGTGACATATTCTCCCACTAGTATTCACAGAGTCCAGGGAAAATAAGCTCATGCTTAGACCACAGGAGGCAAAGGGGAGTAACTGACAGCTCCTAGCAGTCTCTTTGCTAGAATCTTCAGAGGTTCTACTTAGGTAAGAAATGACTTTTCTACAGGGATTTTTATTGAGTATAAAATCTGCTTTCTCCACCTTGTCCAATATGTCTGTTGTTTCCATGACAGACACTGGCACCAGATATTCCAGGGACTTTGTAGGAAGTCAATAGGATTGGGAAGTTGAAAATGCTCTGGACCTCCCTTCTATTAGGGAAGAGAGCAAGGCTGAGTCCAAGGGGCTACCTTCCCCTTTCCCACCCCAAAGGAATCATTCTAAGGGGTAAATCACACTTGTCTCTTCTACTAGATATCGGAATTACTGACTTTAACCAGTTGTTTATTTTATATAGGCCTTGGTGGGCATGAATAAGCCTCTTAACCAATCTTGACAGATTTCCTGCTGTCTGTCCTTAGAAAGGTATCCAGGTCTTTCCCCCAAAGAATGAATAATTAAGATGAGTTCTCATTTGATCAATGTAGTGGAGCTAAGTGGAGTGGGGACAATTTTTACCCCACCCTCCATGAGCAAACACATAGAGTATAAAATTGGAGGCATGGGCAAGAAGTAGAGGACCCTGATGGAGCCAAAGGAAATGGCCACTAAAGCAGTGGCAGATACAAGTTAGACATGAAGGTTAGGAGTTGACATTGGAGACTCTTGTACCAAGGACAGAGCTATGATGCTTGATATATAGTCAGCCTATGCATTGTTAGTCCATTTGGAGCATCATTCTGAGCTATCTACTGGACATTTTCCACAAAGCAGTGGATGCATTGAAGGCTACCAATGCTTCATCAAAGTAAACCTGAGAGGACGAGGCGAACTAGAGGTCATCATACCAGGCTTTGCACTGTGGTTCCTGGAGTGAGCTGTCATGTGCAGGGATCCCTCAGGAGCAGTATCCTGTATCTTGGTCTTTGGCTTGTAGCTTTCAAGCATTAATTAATTATGTACTTTAACATTTGCAAATCACTTCACATGCATTATCTTGTTTGATCTGATGGCACAGTCCTGGAAAGTGAATTCAATTAGATGGACCCTGAACGGCTTCTTCTCTCTGAGGGGAGATGGGCAGTGATGAAAGAAAGGACTGAACCAGAAACAGCATAGAGATGTTGCAGAGTTTGGCTTGATGCCAGAAGAAACTTCCTAACAGAATGTATCCAAAAATGAAATAGGTGGCCTTGGCTGACAGTGGGTTTTCCCTTGTAAGAGTATCATATGAATAAATCAATCATCGAATCCCTCTTAAAGTGATTGAAAAGATGCTGCTCTCTGATACCTTTATCAAGTGAGAACAAATAAGCAGTTATAGGCTTTTGAGTAAATGCAAAATAGTCTGGTCATTTAGATGTCCTTGAAAGCTATTGGAGAACCATTGTGGTGCTGTAAGAGAAGTGTGTTCAAACTGGTTGGGGACATTTGGTCCTGCCCTGGGGATGGTCTATAAAATAGCAGAGTAGCTCATGATCTAAAGATCTGAGCATCTGGCAGCTTAGAGCAGAGGCCTTCCCAGCAAGCCTGTGAGAAGGAATGGATTAGGAATTCTGTGCTAGCCTCTGTCTCAGTCACCTCCCCTTTGGCCAGAGAAGGACCTCGTGAAATCTGGAGGGCCAGAAGAGTTACTTCCTCTTTTGTTTCCTAAAAGAGTTGTTGTTTGTCCTTCATTTTTGAAGAGGATCAGTGACCTCACAAGGTGTTCTCTTGACTCTTGGTTGAATTGGATTAAAGTGAGGCAGAGCTACACAAAGTTGTCAGCCTCACTTTCTCTTCCAGAGTCATCAGAGTTCAGTAACAGGACAAAAGTCAAGACTTGGTGATGGCTCGGGATTCAGTGGAGAACATTGGCGTCTTCAATGTCTGACCAAGCTCTAAGCTCTCCATAGCACCTGCTTCAGCCACCTTCATAGCTGCTGGAGGTAAGAATTCACATGCTTGGTATAGACTCCCCTCTTACTTACTGATAGATTTGAGGTCCCTTAGTTAACCTCAACATGATTAAGCCCTTCTGCCAAGGTGGTTTACCAGAGTGTGGCTTCTGTAGATTCTATAGCTCCTTGGAGCCACAGGTGAGAGATCTCAGAGGTGTATGTGCAGACTTGAAAATGGGTGGGCAAGCCCTCCCACCAGAGATGCTAAGCTTCCTTGAATACCTCATATACCCCTTAGATGTGTATTCAGGACAGCAAAGGCTGATTTGGTGTCTCTTTCAGTACTTGAAGATATAATGAATGGAACGAGAAGAACAGATCATGGCTCTACAAAGAGCCCAACGTTAAAGCTTTAGAATATCTGAAGGGAACCCACAGAAGACCATGTGCTCTATAAGCTTGCCCTCTATTCTCTATGTCCTTGTGGAAGGGTGTGTGTGCACATTTCATTTATTTGTTTATTTTGGGAGGAGTGATGTTTTATACTAACCATACCATCATAGGAAATAGCCATTTCTAAAAGCTAATTGGGTCTGGCCAACTCTTTGACATTGATTGAAAATCATGAGGGCAAAGACAAACCCAGGAACTATATGAACATAATTGCAAAACACTTTTCATACAAATAAAGTCAGATCTAAATCACTGGAAAAAATATCAGTTGTTCATGGAAAGTCTGAGCTAATGCAATAAAAATGACAATTTACTTAATTTACTTATTTAGTTCCATACCAATCAAACTACCAAAAGTTATTTTATTGTGCTAGGAAAACTAGTAACAAAATTCATCTGAAAAAACAAAAGTTTCAGAATATCAAGAGAATTAATGCAAAGAAATACAAGGGAAGGGAGACTTGCTGTACCAGATCTAAAGCTGTATTATAAAGGAGCAACCATCAAAACTCCTTGGTATTGGCTAAAAAATAGAGTGCTGGATCACTGTAATAGGTTAGGTGCACAAGACGCAGTAATCCATGGCTATGGTAATCTACTATCTGGTAAACCCAAAGCCTCCAGCTTCTAGGATAAGTACTCACTATTTGACAAAATCTTCTGGGAAAACTGGAATACAGTATGGCAGAAACTAGACATAGACCAACATCTTACATAGTATCCCAGAATAAGGTCAAAATGGGTATACTATTTAGACATAAAGGGTGATGCCATAAGCAAATTAGGAGCACAATGAATAGTCTACCTGTTAGATCTATGAAGAAAGAATTTGTGGCCTGTGAAGAAATAGGGAGTATTATGAAGTGCAAAATGGATAATTTTGATTACATTACAAGTTTTTGCACAAGCAAAGCCAATGCAACCAGGATTATAAGGAAAGCAGAAACGTGGGAAACAATTTTTATAGCCAGTGTTTCTGATAAAGACCTCATTTCTAAAATATAGAGAGAACTGAGTCAAATCTAGAGGAATACAAGTCATCCCCCAATTTGTAAATGGTCAAAAAATATGAACAGGCAGTTTTCAAATGAAGAAGTCAAAGCTATCTATAATCACATGGAAAAATGCTCTAAATCACTATTGTTTAAAGAAATGCAAATTAAAACAACTCTGAGGTACCACATCTGGTCGGCACCTACCAGATTAGCAAATAGGACAAAAACATGAAAATGATAAATGTTGAAGAAAATGGGGGAAAATTGGGACACTAATGAATTATTGTAGAGTATGCACTGATCCAAACATTCTGGAGAACAGTTTGGAACTATGCACAAAGGGGTATAAAACTCTGCATATCCTTTGATCCAGCAATACCACTTCTAGGTAGGTATCCCAAAGACAGCATAAAAAAGGTAAAAGGATCTACATGTACAAAAACAAAGCAGCTTTTTTTGTTGTGGCCCAAAATTGAAAATTGAGGGGATGCTCATCAATTGAGAAATGTCCAAACAAGTTATGGTATATGAATGTAATGGAATACCATTGTTCCATAAGAGCAGATGAGCAGGCAGACTTCAGAAAAATCTGGAAAGACTTACATGAACTGATGCTGAGTGAAGTGATCAGAATGAAGAGAACATTGTACACAGTCCAGCAACATTGTCCAATGACCCACTACATTAGACTTCATTCTTCCAAGCAATGCAGTGATCTAAGGCAATTCCAAAAGACTCAGTACGGAAAATGCTATCCACAATACGTTTAATGTCACTGTACATGTGCAGCCTATATCGGATTGCAGGCCATCTTGGGGAGTGTAGAGTGGAGGGAGAGAAAGAAAATTTAGAAATCAAAATCTTATAGAAGTGAATGTTGAAAACAAAAAAATAGATAAAATTTTGAAAAAGAAAATAATGAGTGCAAGTAAACTTAGAGGGTCTAGCATTAGAAATCCACCCTCCAAGCCGTCAGGGATACCCTTAGCACACTGAGGAGAACTGAGCAGGCTCTCTGGGCACCTAATTGGCCAGTTTGCTCATCTCCTATCCCTAGAGTATGTGTAACCTGCCCCTAGAGAGTGTCAGGAAAAAGCCAGCTGATTCCTTGCCTGTTACACCAGACAGCAGATCAGGGTTCTAAATTAGGCTGGAATCCTTTGGCAGCCCTTGAAACTTGGAGATTCTGTGATAGTCTCCCAAACCAGGGCAGGTTTAGAGCTGCCTATGTATTAGTGTCGGCCCTCAAATAATCCAAATCTACCTCATCATAGCTCAATTTATCCACTTGGATTTTTTTTTACTACAATTCTTTTTTTTCGGGGGGGGGAGGGATGTAAGGGGTGAGTAAAGAAGACAAATGGACACGTGTTGAAATATGAGTTTATATCCAGGGTCTATAAAATAAATGAAAGAAATATTAAGGAGATCTATTTAGGATGGGGATAGTTTTAGACCATTTGCCTGGCACAGAGTTATTCATTCTCTCTCTCTCTCTCTCATCTATGCATGTAGATATCGATCCATCATCTATTCACCCATCCATCCATTTATTCACCTATATCTATCTATCTATCTATCTATCTATCTATCTATCTATCTATCTATCTATCTATCTATCTATCTATCAGGGCCACACAGCAGGTAACTGTTCAAGGCAAGGTTTGAACTCAGGTCTTCCTAACTCCTGGCACAATATTCTATTCTTTCCCATGACCCTGCCTTGGGCAGTATATACTTAGTACACTTGGGCTAACAGCAGAACAAAGCTTTTTCAACAACTTGTGTTGAATCAAAAAAAAAGTCGTTCTCCTTCATCTTCACATAAGCAGAAAATTAAATGAAACAGAAAGTCTCATTCCTCTAAGGAATGGGTAGATCAAGGTTTCCTCTGCCTCTTGGAATTTCCTGGCTTCAAAGCACAGCTCAGATGCTACTTCCTCTCCTCACACCTCCAATTTTCTCCCTATTGAAACTATTAAAATTATCCTATGCATTGCGTGCATTTATCTGTGTATAGTTGTGCTGTTGTTCAGTCATTTTAGTGCCGTTCAACTCTTCGTGACCCCATTTGGGGTTTTCTTGGCAAAGATGCTGGGTTTCCTTCTCCAGCTCATTTTACAGATGAAGAAACAGAGGGGAACAGGGTTAAGTGACTTGCCTAGGGTCACACAGCAAATAAGTGTCTGAGGCTGGATTTGAACTCATGAATATGAGTCTTCCTGACTCTAGGGCTGTTGCTCTCTCCAGAGCACCACCTAGCTGCCTCTCCCCATACCTTGTTCACCCTACACCACCTCCCTAAATGTAAATTCAGTGAGGGCAGGCACTGTTGGACTTTGTCTCATTATCCCCGTCACCCAGCCCAGTTTCTGGTACCGTACATACACTGACTCTTTTTGAGTTAGACGGAGTTGACGTCACTGTCATTTCTTCTTTCTTCTTTCCCAAGCACTAAATGGTACAAGACTGAAAGTTATACTCACCCTTGGAGAAAAGCTTAAGGATTGTGTTTTAATGAAGGGATCTTTGAAAGACAAACTTCGGTGGCTTTCAGTCTTGCCATATCCCCTAAGGAAAAGCAGTGTCCATACTTGTCACCTTTCCTGGTGTGAGACAAATGGGCAACCTGTGAGTCAATACTGAATCAATAAGGCTGAGCCCAGTGATGAATGGGAAGAGATCGTATCCCTTGTATCAAAGTTCCTTTGGAGCGACCAGCAATGTCTGACAGGCCACCAAGACTCCCTCTCAGCTTCACCGCAAAGATGTTACAAGGATCATTTCCTGAAACAGAAAAGAGTTCCCAAGCCACCTTGGCAATTATCCGCAATAAGCATGCAGGTGTGTATATATATTTACACATATGAATACATATATCACAGTAGAATTGTAAATGTGTATGTGTGTGTGTGTGTGTAAGTAGTCCACATCCACACAGAGGCACATACATACCCACACGATGCTTTGAATGGGACGATTCCATTTTAAAAGAAGAGTTTCTGGGCCTCTCAAAGGGAAACTGCAGGGAGTCTGCATTGCTCCAGTTTGAACTCTCCAACCACCAAACGTTTTTTAGAGGGTTCCAGTTGTAAAGAGGCAAATTTAGGCTTGATGGGAGAACAATGTCCCCGTGGTGAGGACTATACGAGGTGGACTGTGGCCTCAGGAATGGGAAGTGTCCCTCCCTGACAGCCTCTGTGACCAGGCCCAGTGTGTCCTCTTGGCAGATTCTTGTTCAGGCAGATGTTGTCCCAAACGACTGCTAAGGTCCCTTTAATATGCTATGGCATAATAAAGATCGATTTTGGGGTTAAACACAGTAATTCTTTATGTTAAATGTCAATGGATAAGCCCCAGCAACCAATGACTAAACTAGGCTGTTGCCTAAACTTGGAATTTGTCCCAAGGAAGTCCAGAAGTTTAGAGATGGAAGGCCACTCCTCATTCACCTAGTTCCACTGTACAGAACAAAAAGCCTTTATCCTGGACTTGAGTCCTCCATCCAGGACTTCTCCCACAGTACTCCACCCAGGATCGCCACTCGCTCCACTTTGGGATAATTCTAACGCAAAGAAGTTTTGTTGTTTTTTTCTTATGTCCAGCCTCATCTTACAATTTCTGCTCTGTGCACCTCGTCCTGCCCTCTGAAACCATGTACAATGTGTCTAAACCTTGCCTCAAATATCAGCTCTTGAAATATTTGAGGATGGTCTTGATCTAGAGGCCCCATTCTGGAGCTGCTCGACTGTGTAACTGGGATTATTCAGCAAACCACACAGAGCCTCAGTTACTCTGTCTGCAAAATAACCAGGGTGACGTCTTTACCACTCACACAATAGCCAGTCAGTAAATATTGTGTCCGAAGCACTTGGTGCTGAAGAGGGCATTGTGGATAGGTTTCTGAACTACTTGAGATTCCACACACGCATTTGTTGTTGCTCAGTCTTTTCATGTCTGACTCTCTGTGACTCCATTTGGGGTTTTCTCGGCAAAGATACTGGAAGGATTTGCTTATCCAGATCGTTTTACAAATGAGAAAACTGAGGAAAACAAGTCTAAGTGACTTGGTCACTCAGTTACTAGTGTCTGATGCCAGATTTGGACTCGGGTCTTCCTGATTCCAGGCCCAGTACATTGGCATATACATACACACATATTTTAGGTATATAACACAAAATGCCCTTATGTAAATATAAGGACAGGGACTATAAAAGCACATAACACAACTCTAAGATACACGGTGCCAATCAGCATCAGTGGAAGGTATTTCTTCATCAGGAGTCTTCCTGCAAAAAGCCCTCTGAGCTGTGAATCTCAGACTCCACCCTCCGGTCCACACAGAGAAACAGCTAAGAGTGGGAGAAGGAACAGAAAGCAGCAGCAGCAGGAGGAGCAGAAAGCAGCAGCAACAGGAGCAGAAAGCAGCAGCAACAACATTAAAAAAATAGTTCTTCTCCTTTTCATCATAATTCTGGCCCTTCGGTCACCTAACTGTTCTCCTGCAGAAGGGAGTCTGGTATCACAGGCACAAGCCGGGAGAGCCTGAGGATGTTTCAAAGCCCTTAATCAACACTAATTTATTGGAAAAAAAAGGTTCCCATGCTTTGGTTAAATCTCCAGAGAAACTAACTTTTGGGGTTCATAGTTTCTTCAGTTCCCCAGAAGAGCCAGTGGTTAGGTCAATGGAATAAAATTAACATGTAAGAAAAAAACCACAAACACCAAAAATGTTCATTGGAAAAAAACCAAATCTCTTTCTCCCTCCTCCTTCCCCTCCCTCCTCCCCTCTCTCTTTTATTTCCTATAAGGCTCATTTTATGTACTCCCTTCTTCATGAAGTTTCTTGAGCTTTGACTTAACCCTCCCCTAATTCGAATATGTTCAAGGTTAAAGTCGTATGGTAAAGCATTTCTCTTAGCATTCGGAAGACCTAGATACAAATCCCATCTCTGGCACTTTCTAGTCCTGAGACCCTGGGTAGGTCATTGAACCTCTTTTTACTTCAGGTTGTTTTTGGGTCTTCACTCCCAGCAAAATGAGGTGGGGCAGTGGATTCTAAGTTCCCTAAATGACAGTGTTGTACTGGCAAATGTTTAACAACCAGCTCTCTGGAGGAAAATGTATGCCAACACATTTTAAAATTTAATCTTCATCATAAACATTTTTCCCTCACTTCCTTAAGTACATACAATCAACAAAACAATAAAATAAGACCCACTGATTTGTAACCTTTGCCAGTTTCTGAGGTATAAAGATGAAAATTTTATGATTGCCTCTCCTAGCCTGTCCTAGTTGGCTTTAGCATGCCCCTGCTTCAAGGTCTACATCTTCTATCCCATGCTTCTCATGCTATCCCATGCTTTTGACCTAAACCATTTAATCCAAGAGAGTTTTGTTAAGAGTTTGTCATATGCTAGACACCGCTAGATTTGGGGAAAATGGGAAAATATGACAAAAAATGGTCCCTGACCACCTGGGCAAAATCAGCCTCTCATCTGAACACCATGAACAAAGGGGATGAGGAAATGCTACAAAAAGGAGGTGAAATAGGAGTTTTACCTCAAAAGCAGGTGAGGATTCCAAGAGGAAAAGACGAGGGAGCACACTGTAGACCCCGGGCTCCGACTTTGCAAAGATAGGGAGGTAGGAAATGCAATGGGCTTTTTTGAGAAAGGCAAGTACTTCCACAATCTGGCTAACAGCTTCTGTGGGGGTGTAAGATCCACCCACAGGCAGCACCCAGGAAGCTGCCAGCATGCTGCAAAAACACAGGTTCCTTTGATCTGCTTAACTAAGGAAAGCAGGGGGAAGGGGTTGGCAAGCTTACTTTAATTCACACACAAATATCATTCACTTAGTTCAGGGGGAAAAGCCAGCACCCTGAACTTCAGAGCAAAATACAAACAAATTACAAACATCAACAGACAGACCCAATACAATTCATAGTTACCAACAGCTAGGTTCACCCTGGGAGCTCAGAACAAGGGCTGGCCCAGAGTCACGAGCGCCACCACTGCTGAGGCAAAGAGCCCCAAGGAAGAGAAGGCCAAGCCCTGGTTTTATATCTTTTTCAGCGTCAGGGCTGAGTCACATATGCTACTCACCCACATGACCTAAAATCTTCACAAAGAGGCTGACTTAAACCCACGTGGTCTAAGAGCCTCTGCTGTCCCAGACATGTAAACTAGGCCCTTCCTGGAGTTAGCCCCACCTTGGGCCCCACCTTAGCTGCCAATCCACACCCACATTGGTTTTACACCTAATAGGGGTTTGGGCCTGGGGCTTAGCACTTAGTAAGACTCAATGAAATACACTGAATTACTCAGCAAAAACAAAAGCCAAACTCTTCCAGGGCACTTGTTGAACTAAGTGCTAAGGAGCCCATTTTGCTTACCGACACAGCAAGTAAGCCCATTTAGCTGAAAAAAAAGAATGAGTGAAGGGGAGCAGTATGGAATAGCTGGAAAAATAAAGAGGTCAAACAGTGGAGGGTTCTCAAAGAAGAAGATGATGCCAAGGCAGAAGAACAGGGTGTGTACCAGCCTCTTTGGAGACATATCGAGCTCCCTCTCCTAGAGTGAGGTCAATTACATTTCTCCCCCCGGGGATTTGATTGCTCCCAAGAGGCCAAGGCTGTTCTGGCCAAACATTACCAGCTGCAGCCTATTCTAACCTATCCTATCCCCACCAAGAACCGGTGATTGAGCCACTGTTCCGTTTAACTGTTTACTATCAATCCATTTTTTTCAAAGGAATGCTTACTGTGAAGATGCAGCAAGAGCCAAAGTTTTGAATGCTTCCCCCCAGCCACTGGGCACAGTCACCGCCAGACTCCTTCAGTCTCAGAGGACAGTGGGCTCGGATAGGCTCGATTTCTACCCAGTGTCTGCCCCGCTAAGTTTTTATCAGCTTGGCCAAAGATTAGACAAGTCCCAAATCTCTGCTGCTGTTGGGCCAAGTCAAGGGGGCTGCTTAGGAGGGTTGCTGGCAAATTCCAGCATGAACTCTGTCTCTTAAATTCTGGTGGCTCACCCTTCCTACCTTTTCTAAGCTCACAAGTCAAGTCAAAAGCATTTATTAAGCACCTGCTCTATGCTAGTACTGTGCTAAGTGCTGCAAAATGGATATAAGCAGGCAGAAAGAAGCAAGCCTCTGCGCTGAAGAAACTTCCATTCTATTTAAATTTTTTTTGGAGGAGGAAAGGCAGGGAAATTGGGGTTAAGTGACTTGGCCAAGGTGACATAGCTAGTAACTGTGTCAAGTGTCTGAGACCGCATTTGAACTCAGGTCCTCCTGACTCCAGGGCCAGTGCTCTACTCACTGCGCCATCTAAATGGGGATGGGCGCAGGAAGGCAACGTGACACAGGAGATACCCCTTCTCCCACCCAGTGACCGTTAGCTACTCAGCCATCTCGAACCCCAGGAAGGAAGGAAGGAGTCCAAACTAGCGAATGGCTTTTGAATACCTCCTTCCCCAACCATCCACTCCAGTCCTGGCTCCACAATCAGTGAAAATGGCTCTTCACCCAAGGAGTTAGTGGACTAGAAGGAGCTACCCAATGTCTGACTCTGGCCCTCAATGCCAATGCCTTAGTTCTAATTATCTCCAATTTGTCCTATAGAAATCTTGTTGGTACAGAGTTGTGGGCATGTTATCCTGTCCTACCCCCGTTAGAACATTAGACTATGACCTGCCTCCTCCAGGGAGAGACTATTTTTGCTCCTGCCTTTCTTTCTACCCCCAGTACTTAGTGCTTAGCACATAGTAGGCCCTTTATGCCCCATGACCAGACATGAATGACACCCTGCTCCCATTTGTCCTCTGGCAGACTTGCAGGCACCAAGTCCAGTCCCAGAGGCTTTCTCTGGATTCAGCATCTTGACTGTGCACGATTTCAGGCACCTGTTGGGTTGGGAAGGTGGCACTGACCAGAGGTCCTGCTTCCCTTGTGCCAGCTGGGAATGGATGCTCTTGCCAGAGATGTGAGTTGTGTTCATCCCATAATATTCACTGTTTTCAGTTCAGTCAAACACACAACTGAAAAGACTTCCATTGAGTGCAAACATTTCCAGATGAAAAAGGGAAGGGGAATAGTCGTTGACAGATTTTAGGGTGTCTAATTTTCCCTTTTCTTCCCTGCTCAGTACATCCGACACTGTGGAGTCTGTAGGGAATCTAGGCCCTCTGCATGTTCACGGCTGCCTGGAAACAGCCACCACACTTCATAAGAGCTTCAGAACAATGGTTTTTCTTTCTTCCCTTCTTCACATTTCATAATCTATTCATTAAAGAATTTGCTTATATTATTGCACCAAGGATGCTTCTGCACTTTCCTGGTAGAGCAGGTCAAGGAGACCCAGCTGCTTCTCTGCTGTACAAGCCTGGAGGCAGGGAGATGCTTCCAATGGGTGTCACTCCACAGCTCAGGAATCTCAAACCTGCTGGACACAAGGAGGCAGGTATCCAGCCAGTGAGTTTTCAGTCAGGATATACAGTCATAGCCAACGGGAGAAGCCACTAGCCACAAGCAAACTCAGGATGGACAAAGGAGCCAAGGGCTGACCAGCTGCTGCCAAACACGGCTCTACCAGCTAATGAGGAAGACGTCTCCATGAAGAGGCATTTCATTTGACAACGTAAACCTGACCACAGAGAGTATAATCTCAAATCCCTAGCACAGACGAAGAGGGATGGGAGTGGGGGGCACTCAGCTGGACTAGAGCAGCCCACGACATTCTTCTTCTTGGTATCTTATCATTGTCATTGGAATCTCTCTTTGGGTACCTGCTTTATGTGTTTGGGATTGTGCAAAGTTGCGGGATTGTGTGTGTGTGTGTGTGTGTGTGTGTGTGTAATTGTAGGGTTTTGTGTGTGTGTATATATATATACATATATATACTCATAATTGTGGGATTGTATGTGTATGGGATTACGGGATTGTGGGATTGTATGTATGTGTAATTGTGGGATTGTCTGTGGGATTTTGTGTGTAGGATTGTATGTCTGTGGGATCGTGTGTGTGGTGTGTGTGTTGAAGAAAGAGGTTTGCCAGTGGAAGTCAGGGATTCCTAAAATGCCAGTCAATGGTGGAAACTTTCATTGTCCCGAGACTTTCAGAATAAGCCTATCTTCTGTTTAAATGACTTAGAGATATTTTCCACACTGCGCTATCCTTGCCACTTCTCAATAATTTCCCATAAAACATGGAATATTTCCTTGTTGTGATTTTTGTTTTTAAGTCAAGCTATACCATGTATCTACTGTGACTCAAAGAGTATGCAGTATGCCACACCCATAGGCCACCACCTCTCAGCCAAGAGGAGAGAAGTGTTAACCTCTGTTCAATTTCTCCTGTTAGTTTTGTCAGACTAGTATTCACAAGGTATATAAAGAAGTTATTTCTGCATCACTAGTCCTGGATCCTGCTGTCAGAAGTGGTCAGAGTCCTAGATTTGGGAGTTGGGAAGGCATGGGTTCAAATCCTGCCTCAGATACTTATTATGTGATCTTGGACCACAGCACAACCTACTTCTTGGGGGATATTGGAGGGATCCATTGAGACAACACAACCTCCAAGCATGACATCAATGTTAGCTATTATAAATCCTACTGAGAACCAAAAGCATGCATCTCTATTGATTTGGTTTAATAAAATAGCTTTCCTTTCAATTTTAAATGATATTTTTGGCTATAGCATCACTTGTCATCAGCTTCACAGATTTACAGAAGGCAGTGGAGGAGGAGCACTAGGAGCGCCGAATTGAAGTCAGGGTGTGGCTCTCTCCCTCCTGCCCCTGTGTTTTGGTCTCAATTTCCTCTCTGGAAAAAGGAGACAATCACTTCTTAAATTGCCAGATACAAGGCGCTATTTGGCAAAGCTTCAAGGATGACGAGTGAGATGTATGTTATTGCTGTTCTGATCGGAGGGTCTCAGGCCACCTGACAGAGTCTCTATGTGCTTATCTACCAAACCAAGAAATTGGACCACCTGGCCGCTCGAGGCCCTGCCTGATTTGGGTCCTAGGACCATCCCCTAGCTCAGCACAATCAATTCTGTTTGAGGATTGTGCAGGGGAAGTCTCGCTTTCCCTGGAGGCCTGGGTAGAAAAGAAAGGCTGCTGGACTTCCAGTCAGAGGACCCAGGTGCAGATTCTGACTTTGTCACTTCACAACTAGCTTCTTTGTCTCAGTTTCTTCATCTGTAAAAGGGAGATACAACTGACTGACCTCTAAGGTCCTGTCCAGTGCTAAATATCTCCAAAGGACTTTGTCAACCTAATTGCACCACAAAACATTATTTAATTTGCTTTATTGTGACAAAGAGACAAAGATAAGACTAAACCTTCCAAGTTCCTCTTTTCTCTCTCCACATTATAAAATTGAGCTTGTTTGTGCATGTGGGTGTGTTTGTTTATTTTTTTCCCCAGTCGCTGGGTCTAGGCAGGTGGACCTTCTTGTCTCCACCCCTAGAGAGCCGCCAGAGAGTATCAGCTTCAGGTCTTCCTCGGGGTTCTGAAAGGAAGAATGCACTTTGCGTGGATTGTGAGGCACCTTCTCTTTACACACACACACACACACACACACACACACACACACACACACACGCACTCACTGTTCAAAACTATCCTGGCTACCTGTAAGGAGTTAAAGAAAATCCTCTCAGGTCTGAACTATCTACTTAAAAATTGTATTTCTGGATTTGACATGGATTTTTAATTTTCAGTGACACTTTTGACTAGAAGTGACAATGTGCCAGATCAATTGTGTAATTACGGCAACAATCAGGGAGGAAAGGGAGTGCTCTCCAAAGGATTTAAATCATGGCCTGAATTGATATGGCCTGAGCAGCCCTGAAAGGAGAAGGCTGACGCCTTCCCAAACATCTGGTCATGCCCTGGCCCAACCACAAGAGCGCCCAGAGATCCTTGATGAGGCTTTGCTTTGGGCTTCGCTCAGGAACAGCTAATTTTATCTCTACATCTAGAGGCACAACCATGTAAATGTATGTGTACACACACACACACGTGCACACACACATTGGATCATAAGAGGATAGTAAACAATGACACAGAATTGTTGCAATGAAAACCTAGAAGATTCATCCAATCTGCTTTAAATGAAGGGGAGGGGACAGCTGCCAATGTCCACCGTGTTCTAAGCCATACCATCCTCTCTTCTCCTTTGTTTACGGATTTTTATATACTTTTTAATGCCAAACGGTATCCACAGCATCTCACAGACTACAAGGTTAAGGAATGAAGCCAACAAGCTGTCCGTGCAGAAAGCCCCTGATGAAAACAAGCTCAAAATTAACTTGGTCTAAAAACCATGACTTTTCAGAACACCAAGGAGGCTGTTAAACAACAGAAAACAAGCTGGAGAAGGTGAGCCTTGGTGGGGTGAACACAGCTCTTACCAAGCTGGCTTCCACAAAGAAACCCATTAACAGCTAAAGGAAAGAATGCGTCCGTTTCTAAAAATTTGGTGAAAACAAGTTCCCTCTGCAAAAGTGTTGTCTGTTGACATGTGAAAGCAAATGCGTATTTTTCCTTGCTTATGTGGAGATCACAGCTAATTAGCCTTAGTTAAGTAAAGCATATCCTTTGAAAATTAGAGACAAGTTCCTGGGCCCTCTGATGACTTGCCTGTTATTTACATTGTTAATATTAATATCCTGCAGCTCCTTAACTGTGAGTCAGAGTCATCAGAGATAGTCATGTAACAAACAATTCAGATCTCTACTAAAATAATGACTTTTGGAGTAGAGGGGAAATTCAACAGGTTGAGATGACTAGTTGGGACAGCAGTGGAAGACACTCAGTGTGAAATCCAGTTTCTAAGAGAAAAGCTTTGAAATTGGAATTTAGATCTTGCCCAGTATATTTTGAATACAAGTGATTAGGACAAATATTGTGATTTTACCAGATGCTGGGGGAATCGAGGGGATCATTAATTCGGGATGAGTAGCCAGGCTGGAGGAGGTTTTGTTTTGTTTTGTTTTGCTTCATTTTTGGTGGTGAGTTTCTTCTCTTCCTGTCTTGGGGGTGGATAGAGAAAGTCATCAGGGCCTGAGTAACACACATTCCTTAATAAAGGTCCTGAGAGTGGAGAGAAGGGAGCAGATTTTCTTAACTACTGGGCTTTGTTTCTCTCTTAAAATTGGGCCCAAGCTAAAGTCCTTCCCTGTGATTTTCCTGATGAAATCTTTTTTTTTTTAAATGGGAGTGAGAAGTACTAGTGGTAAAACTTTCTCTTGCCTCAAGTAATGGGTGTTTTGCCCAAGGGAAAAAATGTCCAGGGAAGATAGCCCAAGAAACTGTAAATAAAGGTTTGGCGCATATAAATATGACATACTTTGAGAATAGAAAATCTTTCCCATCATCCCTCACAATAGGTGTGTTACTTGTTTATTTATTCAAATTTAAATTCCTCCCCTTCACAAAAGATCTCCTTAGGGTATGAGCACAGCTAAGGTAAAATAGATATTTTTTAAAAAATGTATTTGTCTTTCCAGCAAATGGTAGAGCTCAAGCTATTAATTATGAGGTTTAGGTTTCACTTTCTTTGAAAACTTCTTATGGGCAGCACATGGAGACACTGAGGCAAGGGGCTCCATCAACATATTCTGCTCCCAAGTTTACAGAAAGACAAGAACTGTTCATCCAGAATGATTTGTCATGTCCTAGGTGTGTTGTTAAGCAAAATTGTCTCATTAGCATGGTTTTTGTTTCTTTTGAGTGGAAGTACTTTCAGCTGTTAAGTGCTAAGCCCCAGGCCCAGGGCCCTGTCAGGTGTGAAACCTGTGTGGGTGTGGATTGGTGACTTAGGAGG
>CM053624.1:5081807-5099259 GCA_028646595.1 Phalanger gymnotis | reverse complement strand
TTTCAGCTCTACCGTGACTCCGTCAAGTCATTGTTTTGATCCCCTTGTGAATCCTTGGGACATCAGGAAATCCAAGAAACTATCCTTTTCTCATGGACAGAGAAAATTCAACTCACACACACACACGTGCACACACCCCGCACATACACATCACAATTTCCCATATAGATGGTGACTATAAATCTCCAAATGTGCTGCAAACAACAGCGATGCCTCATTCACTCAGTCTGTTAGAGTCCGACACAGGGAGGTCATGGGTTCTGGCTGCATGTGCACCAATTGGTTCTATTCTGTTTTGCCGCCATAGAGAGTGTCCTTGGACATGTGTCTTCATTCTCAAAGGAAGCCCAGTGACATTGAATTGATTCACTTTAAACCCGTCGGCCTTATTGAGGAAACCATGCTCAGTCTACACCCTACTGTTGGCGTAGTGTAGTTGGTGTAGTTGGTGTAGTCAGCTGTGACATCTTTGTAGAGAATGAATATTATTCATTAAACATGTCAAATGACATTTAAATACAAATATATTATAATTCATAATAGTATTATATATAATATATTATATGTAGTATAATATATGCCATAATAATAAATAGATACAAATATAAACGGAGCAGAAAGTCAAGCAGGAAGGGCTTTTCAATAACGTCTCTATAGCATGCTTCGTCAAAGGGTTTCTTTATTACATACACACATACATATACATACATATGTGTATAACATTTTCTTTTTGTTACATTTTGAGTTCTGAGTTGTCTTCCTCTCTTCTTCCCAATCTGCATTAGAAAAGGCCAATATTTTATGTGTATGTATGTATGTGTGGACATACATGTACATATATGTATGTATGTTTGTCACTATACAATACATAATTCTATACGTCGGTTCTTTCTCTGGAGGTGGAGGGAACTTTTCTTCATATGTTCTTGGTAGTTGATTTGAATATTCATATTGCTCGGAACACTTTGGCCGTTCACAATTGCTCCTCGAACAGTATTGTTATCATTGTTTACAACATTCTCTTGGTTCTGCTTGTCTGACTCAGCATTATTTCATTCAGGTATTCCCATGATTTTCTGAAATCAACCTGTTCATCATTTCTTACAACACAATAATATTCTGTCTATTACAACTTCTTCAGCCAAATCACATTTCCAGGTTCAAAAAGAGATACGAAACTTGTGACAACAGGGGTGTGGGGGCCCTGGTCATAGTCCCAGGGTGAGAAAGAGTGCCTAGGCCAGAAAAGCAGTGACCACACCTCTCCTTGGAAGAACTGAAAACTTACAGATTCCCAGAAATCTCTAGTTCTGAAAATAGCAACAGGAAAAACCTGAAGCTAGGGACAGTGCCCTCTTCAACCTGGGAGCAGAGCCCAACTTTAACATAAAATTAAACTTCAAGGACAAAGAACAACACCAAAAAAGAGCCTGACCTAGAAAGTTGCTATGGAGACAGGGAAGATCAGGATACAAACTCACAGAAAGACAACTGAGTCAAAACAGCAAAACAGCTATGCGCAAAGCATCAAAGAAAAATGTGAATGGGATGCAATTCTAAAATAATTTCTGAAAGGCCTCAAAAAAGACATTAAAAATCAAATTAGACAGGTAGAGGAGATATTGGGAAAGGAAATGAGAGTGATGCAATAAAATTATGAAAAGAGAATTAACAATGTGGTAAAAGAGGCGCAATAAATTGCTGTTCAGCCATTCAGCCATTCAGCTCTTCATCGCCTCGTGGACCGCAGCACGCCAGGGCCTTTTATCCTTAAAGTCTGTTCAAGTTCATGTTCATTGTTTCCATAACACTATCCTTCCGTCTCATCTTTCGCCATCTGCTTTTCCTTTTATCTTCAGTCTTTTCCAATGAATCCCAGTTAGAAGGAGCGTACTTACAGAGGACAAGGGAATGAGTTGACAAAGATGTGATGATTTCAAAAAATAAAATTAAGGGGTGAGGAAGAAAGATGCAGTAGAAGAAAGAGAAAGGGAGAGGTAGAATGGGGAAAATGATCTCATCTACAAGAGACACAAAGTGAAGGGCTTTCACAGGGGAGAGGAATATACAGGAAAGCTGATGGTTAAGGGGACAAGAGAAAGTGAAAGAAGCTGAAAAAAGGGAGACTGAATTAAGGGAGGCAGCGGTCAAAAGCAAAACATACTTTTAAGGCGAGACAAAGTAAAAAGAAAGAGAGAGAGAAGGCCAAACTCGGGAAAATAGGATGGAGGGAAATACATATGAATGTGAATGGGACGAATTCACCTAGGAAAGGTAAATGGAAAACAAAATGGATTAAAAATCAGAATACAACAATATTTTGTTTTTGTTTTGTTTTACAAGAAAAACACTTGAAATAGACACAAACAGAATAAAAATAAGCTGTTTGAGCAGACTCTATTATGTTTCAGGTGGAATTAAAAAAAATAGGGGTAGCAATCATGATCTCAGCCAAAGCCAAAGCAAAAAGCAGATCTAATTAGATAAGAAAGGAAACTAAATTTTGCTAAAAAGATGCCATAGATAATGAAGTAATATCAATACTAAACATATACTTACAAAATGTCATACTGTCCAAATACTTAAAGGAAAAGTTAAATTAATTACAGGAGAAAATAGACAATAAAGCTATACTAGTGGGAGACCTCAACTTTCCCATTTTAGAACTAGATAAGTGTAACAAGAAAAAGCAAAAGAAAGAAGTGAAGGAGATGAACAGAATTTTACAAAAAGTTACATAGGAATAAAATGGAAGAAAACTCAATGAGAACAGAAAGTAACTGTACATGGCAGCTTCACAAAGGTTGACCATGTATCAAGATATAAAAAACAGTCCACCAAATACAGAAAGGCAGAAATATTAATGCATTTTTTCATATCACAGTGCAATAAAATACATTTAATGAAGGGTTATGGAAACATAGATTAAAATTAATTGGAAACAAAGTAACATATTCCTAAAGAACAAATTGATAAAAGAAGAAATCAGAGAAATGACCAATAATTTCATTAAAGAGAATGGCAACAAGACAACATATCAAAATTTATTGGATGCAGCCAAAACAGTACTTAGGGGAAAATTTGTGTCTGTAAATGCTTACACCAACAAAATAGAGAGAGTATATCAACAAATTGGGTTTGAAACTAAAAAATATTGAAAAATAACAAATCAGAAATCCCCAATTAAACATCAAATTGGGAGTCCTAAAAATCAAAGGAGATATTGATAGAATCGAAAATTTTAAAAAATTGAACTTAAAAATAAAACTTGGAGGTGTTTTTTTTTGGGGGGAGGAGGGATCAAAATAAAATAGATAAATCATTGGTTAATTCAATTTTTTAAAAAAGAAAGAAAACCAAATTATCCATATCAAAAGTAAAAGGCATGACTGTAATACCAATGAAGAGAAAATTAAAGCAATTAGTAGGAGCTATTTTGCCCAATCATATGCCAATACATCTGACAATCTAAGCAAAACGGATAAATATTTACAAAAAACATAAATTGCCCAGATTGGTCAAAGAGGAATTAGAATACTTAAATAACCCTGTCTTTTAGAAAAAGAAATTGAACGAGATCCTTAAAAAATTGCCCGGACCATTTGGATTCACAAGTGAATTCTAACGAACATTTACAGAACAATCAACTCTGAAATTATGTAAAGTATTTGGGAAAATAGGGAAAGAATGAGTCCTACCAAACTCCTTTGACAACACAATTATGGTGCTGATACCTAAACCAAGAAGAGAAATAACTAAGAAAACTAATTTCCTTAATGAATATTGATAGAAAAGTTAAGTAAAGTATTAGCAAGGAGACTTCAGCAATATGTCACAAAGATCATACACCATAATCAGGTGAGATTTATACCAGGAATGTAAGACTGTTTCAATATCAGGAAAGCTATTGGCACAACTGACCGTATCAATAACAAAAACAGAAAAAAAAAATATAAAAAGCCTTTGACAAAATACAGCATTCATTCCTACTAAAAAACTAGAGATAAATGAACACAATTACAAAGCACTTCAAACAAATAAAATAAGATCTAAAAAAACTGGAAAAATATCAATTGCTAATTTGTAGGCTAAGCTAATATAATAACAATGAAAATTCTCCCTAAATTAATTTACTTATTCAGTGCCACACCAATCAAACTACAAAACATATTTTATAAAGCTAGAAAAAAATAATAAGAAAATTCATGTGGAAGAACAAAAAGTCAAGAATATCAAGAGAACTAATGAAAAAAAATGCAAAGGAAGGTGGCCTAGCCATACTAGATCTAAAAGTATATTATAAAGTGGCAATCATCAAAACTATTTGGTACTGACTAAGAAATAGAGTGCTAGATCATTGCAATAGGTTAGGTATACAAGGCACGGTAGTCAATGACCATAGTAATCTACTGTTTGATAAACTCAAAGACTCCAGCTTCCAGGATAAGAACTCAGTATTTGACAAAAACTTCTGGGAAAACTGGAAAATGGTTTGGCAGAAACTAGGCACAGACCAACATCTCATACTGTGTGCCAAGGTCAGGTCAAAATGGGTACGTGACTTAGACATAAAGAGTGACATCATAAGCAAATTAGGAGAGAAAGGATTAGTTTAGCCATCAGAACTATGGAGAAAGGAAGAATTTGTGACCAAACATGAGTTAGAGAACAGTATGAAATGCAAAATTGGTGATTTAGATTACATTAAATAGAAAAAATTTTGCACCAACAAAGGCAATACAACCAAGATTAGAAGGAAACAAGAAAGCTGGAAAATAATTTTTGCAGCCTTTGTTTCGATAAAGACCTCGTTTCTCAAATACATACAGAACTGAGTCAAATTTATAAGAATACAAGTCATTCTCCAATTGATAAATGGTCAAAGAATATGAATAGGCAGTTTTCTGATGAAAAAAACTAAAACCATGTATAATCATATGAAAAGATTGTTCTAAATAACTATTGATTAGAGAAATGCAAATTAAAACAAGTCAGAAGTACCACTTAACACCTAACAGATTGGCTAATATCACCAAAAAGAAAAAATGATAAATGTTGAAGATGTGGGAAAATCAAAACATTAATGCATTGTTGGTGGAGTTGTGAACCAATATAACTATTCTGGAGATCGATTTGGATCTATACCCAAAGGGCTATGAAACTGTGCATATCCTTTGATCCAGCAATGGCACTAGTAGGTCTATATCCCAAAGAGATCATAAAATAGGGAAAAGGACCCACATGTACAAAAATATTCATACCAGCTCTTTTTGTGGTGGCAAAGAGTTGGAAAGTGAGGGGATGCCCATAAATTGGAGAATGGCTGAACAAGGTGTGGTATGTGAATGTAACGGAATACTATTATTCTATAAGGCAGGCAGATTTCAGAAAAACCTGGAAAGACTTACATGAACCAATGCTGAGTGAAGTAAGCAGAACCAGGAGAACATTTGTTTCCACAATCTGGCTAGCAGCTTCTGTGGGAGTGTAAGATCCACCCACAACCAGGACCCAGAAAGCTGCCAGCACGCCGCAAAAACACAGGTTCTTTTGATACCAACACAACATTGCACACAGTAACAATAACGCTAAGCAATGATCAGCTTTGATAGACCTATCTCTTCTTATCAGTGCAAGGATATGAGACAATTCCAAAGGATTTATGATGGAAAATTCTATGCACATCTAGAGAAAGAACTGTGGTTTTGAATGTAGATTGCAGCTGACTATTTTGACTTTTTTGTATTTTTTTTCTTTCTCATTTTTTTTCCTTTTTGTTCTGTTTCTTCACAATATGACCAATGTGGAAATATGTTTAATGTGATTGCACATGTATTGCCTACATCAGATTGCTTACTCTCTTTTAGAAGAAGGGAGGGGAAAGAGGTGGGGAAGCAGAAACATTTGGAGCTCAAAATCTTACAAAAATTAAAAATTGAAAACTATCTTTACATGTAATTGGAAAAATATAAAATACTATTTACAAAAACAAAAAACCAACAACCCAAACTAGAGAGCAAGAGAATGAATGGAGCTCTCCTTGAAATGATAAGTAGTAACTATCTCAAACCACCAACAAGCATTATCTATGATGGGGTAAGCAAGAAAAACCTTCTCAATAAAATCAGGGTGAATCAAAGATGTCCTTTATCACTACTATTATTCAATATTTTACTAAAAATGCAACTATAGCAATAAGAGGAAGAAAAGAAATTGAAGGAATTATAATAGGAAAGAAAACTATCACTCTTTGGAGATGGTATGATGGTTTACCTAGAGAATCTTAGAGAATCAAATAAAAAAAAAAAACTAGGTGACATAATTAACAACTTTAGCAAAGTTGTAGGATATAAAATAACCCACTTAAATCATCGGCATTTCTATGCATTACCAACAAAGTCCAGCAGGAAGAAATTCCACTTAAAATAATTATAGACAATATAAAATACTTGGAAGTCTTCTTGCCAAGACCAACCCAAGAATTATATGAACACAATTACAAATTACTTTCCATCTAAATAAAGTCAGATCTAGACAATTGGAAAAATATCAGTTGCTCATGGGTAGGCCAAGCCAACATAATAAAAATGACAATTCTACCTAAATTAATTTATTTATTCAGTGTCACACTAAGAAAATTATCAAAAATATTTTACCGAGCTAGAAAAATAATAAAATGAGTTTGGAAGAACAAAGTATGCAGAATATCAAGGGAATCAACAAAACAAAATGCAAAGACAAGTGGCCACAAAGCAGTAATCATCAAAATTGATTAGGTACACAATTTGCTATAGCAAATGACCATAACAGCCTAGTATTTGATAAATACACAGATCCAAACTTTTGGGGCAAGAACACTATTTAACAAAAATCGTTGGGAAAACTAGAGAGCAGTTGGACAGAAACTAAGTATACATTAACATTTCAGGCCATATATGAAAAAAAAAACACTTGAAATGGATACATGATTTTGACATGAAAGGCGATATCATTAGCAAACTAGGAGAGCAATGGATAATTCACCTTTCAGATCTATGGGTAAGGGAAGAATTCATGATAAAATGAGAGATGGAGAGCATTATGGGTTGTAAAATAGATTATTATCATTATATTAAATTAAATAGGTTTTTGCACAAACAAAACCAATGCAACCAAGATTAGAAGGAAAGCAGGAAACTAGGGAAATTTTTTACAGCAAGTGTCTGATAAAGGCTTAATTTCTCAAATATATAGGTAACTGAGTCAAATTTATAAAAATACAAATCATTATCCAATTGATAAATGGTCAAAGAATATGAATAGATGGTTTCAGATGCAAAAATCAAAGCTATCTATGGTCATATAAAAATGTTCTAAGTCACTATTGATTAAAGGAATGAAAACTAAAGCAATGATGAAGTTCCAGTCACACCTATCAGATTGGCTAAAGTAATAGAAAATTAAAATGACAAATTTTGGAGGGATATGAGAAAATTGGGATGCTAGTACTGTTAGTGGAGTTGTGAACTGATTCAACCAATTTAGAGAGCAATTTGGAACTATGTACAAAGGGCTATAAAACTGTGAATATGCTTTGACCCAATATCACCCCTACTGGGTCCGTATCCCAAAGACATCAAACAAAAAGGTAAAGGACCTACATGTACAAAAATGTTTATATATATATATATATATATATATATATATATATATATATATATATATATATATCTTTTTTGTGGTGGCAAAGAATTGGAAATTGCTTGTGTGTGTGGTGGTGGTGGGGATGCCCATTAATTGGGGAATGGTTGAACAAGTTGTGATATATCATTGCAATGGAATAATATTGTGTTATAAGAAATGATAAGCAGGTAGGTTCCAGAAAAACCTGGAAAGACGTACATGAACTGATGCAAAATGAAGAGAGCAGAACGAGGAGAAGACATAGTAACAGAAATACCTTACAGTGATCAACTGCTATGACAGTTATTCTCAATAATTCAATGATCTGAGACAATTCCAAAGGACTTAGAATGAAAAATGCTCCAGAGAAAGAATTGAGTCTGAATGCAGATCAAAGCATACTTTTTAAACTTTATTTTTGTTTGATTGTTTTGGTCTATGTTTCTTTTGCAATATGGCTCATATGGAAATGTTTTGCATGACTACACATGCATAGCCTATATCCAATGGCTTGCCTTCTCAAGGTGGGAGAAGGGAAATCAGAACTCAAAATTTTTAAAAGAAGAATGTTAAAAATTGTTTTTGCAAGTAATTGAGAAAAATATAATAATTCAAAAGATGATAGACAATATCTAGACCAAATTTCTCATTTAAATAAACTGAGGCCCAAAGGGGAGAGTGATTTACATAAGGTCAAATAGCTAGGAAATATAAAAGCTGAGATTCACATCCAGATGCTATAGCTAATCTCCTTAGAATAATTTTAAGGTCTAAAAGTGAAGAAATACAAACCAAACTATAGCGATTTGAAGTGACAGCTAATCTCAAGGATCTGAATTTTCTCATTATTTGTCCTCATCTTTACCTTTATCATCATCATCATCATCATCATCACCATCTAAAAGCAGTTATTAATCCTTCACTGCCATCACAACAGCCCCACACATGACCCAGGGATTTCAGTCATTTGGAGCCTCTAAGTTGACGTTCAGTATTGACCTTGGACAAACCAATCTGATTATTTTTTTTTTTAAAGCTGAGTGAAACAACACTGTTTTTCCTCTGCTCAACCAAAGAGCTGCCCAGAGTGAATACTTAATGTTTCAACTGGCTGCCACATGAATTGAGTGGCTCATTTTGTGCCCCAAAGTCAGCAGTATAGAGGCTTCATGAAGAGCCCCTCTTGTATCTCCTGGGAGGGGAGTACAGTGGTTAGTGCTTGGGAGAACACCTAGGTAGAACAGACCAGAGTTCACTCTGCCATCAGCTGGGGCACAGAACAATCAATGACATCATGTGCAGTTTGGAGTCAAGATAGGGTCAAGATCCTGGGAGCGAGAATATTAGCCAGGGAGGAGAGATGGGGCCATTTCCCTCCCTGAACATTCTCCAGCTAATTGGCAGGTCAGAAAGTTGCAGGTACCCCTCTGAATTAGCTGGTTAAGGAGCATGAGAAAAGGGCAAGGCTTATTCATAAATATGGCCTTCTCTTGCTTTAAATGCCGTATTCTTTGTTGCTTGACATATTCACATTATCCCAGAGGCCATTTTAGTTGGTCTCCAGCTGTGAGAAAGACAACATCACATCTGTGGTGTCAGGTGGAAACAAACGAAACAGGGGAGGAAAAAAAAGCATTAATTGAAAAAATCTTGTTCAGATTTTGTGTGTGTGGCAAAAATTAATAATTCCCTTCCTTTGAGGAGGGAGAAGAATTCACTTTGTGTTATCTTTACAGACACAAGGGGTGCTTTTAGAAGAGTGTTGGGTTTGAATAGACTGTTTTAGAAGAGGTTGCAGACAGTGATCGTTTGCAATAGCTTTATGCAAGGGAGGGCCAGGCCAGGCCAAACCTGGCATTCCTTTACTCTTTGTACAGAGGAGATCTTTTTCAATTTACCCTGGATTTAAATGAAACACTTTCAGGGTATGTAATCTGCAAATGAGTGTGTAAGCCAGACAGCTGGGGAGCAGCGTCGATCCAGGGCAGAATGTGTTCCATGCTTTCCATAGTAGGAGCTGGCTGCGTGTACCTTCAGTGTACACTGAACTTCCTCCACAAATGTCGAAATGCCTCTGTTGTCTAATTCTCAGTGACACTGTGGATGTGAAGGGAGCCAGAAGAGGCAGGCAGAGGATTCCCCCGACACAATTAAAAATCAATTTTTCCATCAGATCATGTGAGTTTCACATCAAATTACAATCACGGTTTTGTTAACGCGATTCAAAGCCACTTGTAATATAATATTTGCCAATCTTTTAATTGTATCAGTAAAAATGAATTTGAACCTGATACGGTAATTAAATGATCATATTTGATTGGTACGCTTGATTAGGAATGGGAAAACATAAAATAAAATGAAAATAACAGAGCTTCTGCCTGGGCCCAGCACCAAGACTTCTCTACTTTTGTTCTTTTCCATTAAGAAAGAAAAGTAATTTTTTTCCCCCAGTTTCTCATTTCCTTTCTTTGCTTTCTCAGTTTTCCATGTTTCTGGGCTTAGAAACAAAAATCATGTAACACACTCTGAAAGGTTATGTTTGTCTCAGCCTTTTTGAGAAGGAAGGAAATCTGGTAATTATTCACCACTCCCACTTTCCAGAGGAGAAGATTGAGGCCCAGTGAGTAGAAGAAACTTGAGCCAGGTTACACAGCATTAGTGGGGGAGCTCAGACAATATCCAATGAACAAGAAGATAGTAAAGAGAGCCAGAAGAATGATGCCTTTAGAAGCTCCGCCTTGCAGGAAAGAGGCCTGGAAATCCTTCTGTGGCCAGTCCTCTCCCTAGTCTTTATTTTTCATCTCCCTCTCCCCTCCTACATTCCCAATTTATTTATTTATCTTTGTCCATGGATGAACCAACTTATTTACATTCTCAATTTAAAGAGGCAGAAGATGGCCATACATAAGGGGCCGTGTGATGGTAGAAGGGCTAGTAACCAAAGAATAGGGAAGCAGGCGAGACAATCCTTGGGCCATAGAAATCAAAGTTCAAAGACCAAGAGTCAGAGAGAGACAGCCTAAGTAATTACTACCATCACAGAGAGGAACATAAAGACAGAACAAAAAATAAGTGGAACTGAAAGAAAAGTGGAAACCCTATGAACAAGTGTTATACCATGAAGAACAATGAACCAAAACATACAGATCAAATACCTACTCTGAAGATTCCCAAGACATCTTGGAACATTGACAAGAAACTCCATAATGCTTCGGAAACTATTAAAATAAGATCTTAGGAAAACGATTAGGTCAGAATCTGAGCTTTTAATGCAGAATTCAAACAAAGAAAAGAGAATGGAATAAAGGACAGTCATTCTCCCTGAAAGAAAAGAGACTGTCAAAGGGAATACAACTTATTTAGAGAAGAAAGCTATAGAAACAGATGAAAATTTGACAAAAGAGAAGCAAAAGGTAGCAATGTTTAAAAATGAGCCAAAACAACTAAAACAAAACACCCAAAAAGAAGGTGATAGGATGTGGAGACTCGAGTTAATAATCATGTCTCCCAGGATTGGATCATAAAATGAAACAAAGCAAACTAAATGTCACATTGCAGCACATAAAGCGAGCAATTCGTCCTCCCTTTGAATGAAGACAATAAAGAAATCAGTGATCAGTAGAGGCCATAGATTAGTGCTGGGAGAATATAGGAACAGGGAAAACAAAACTCCCCCAAATCAGAAGATAGTGAAAATTTCATTCCAATAGCAAACTCTCAATTTTCTAACTACCCAAGAGAAAGACTCCAAACATGACAGGATGCTCATTGGAACAAGCCCCAGCCTATATAATCATGGATTACTTCACCATCATGAGAAATCAAAGGAAGAGGAAGAAGGCAAAGAAACTCAACCCCAAATAAGATTTTCTGCAAACCTGAGCCTGATAATCAATGTTAAGAGAATATAATTCAAAAGAGAGGCAGATGAGACATTTCTTACCAACCAACCAGCTGAGAAAGAAAGAACTGAACAAACATCAAAAACAAAGGCAAGCCAAATATTGGCTTGTAAATAACCCTAGAACAGAAACTAATAAAGATAAATAAATACAATTATAAACAAAGGCCAAATGATAAAATCAATTATCTCCTATATGTAGGCTATTAAAAAATAATTGAACTAAGATGTAGAAAAAAGAACAAAGAAGGATTACCAAGGGACAAATAGTATCTATTTGAGAAAAATTTAAATAATCAGGAGAAGCAAAGGAGGAAGAAGCAAATTAACAGTTTGGGGGCTAAATCCCCTGAACTCCTACAACTGAATAGACATCTTTGGTGAGAAAGCTAATACAGTGGAAGATACATGGAAGGGGCAGGGGGCACAGAGGCAAGAGACAGAGGGGAACTTGAGATGGTTACCCTCCATAACAAATCCAAATGTAAACAGTGAAGGGACATTCATTTATTTAATATTTCAACAAGAATAGGGAATGTGAGAACAATGGAGAGGAGGAAGTGGGGAGTGGATAGCAAAGTGCAACATTCCGATGAAGAGAAAAGATAAGGGTAGCACCGAAGTACATTTCTGTGGAACAGGACTTATATGTCCAGTATGAGGCAGAGGTTTAATAATAGGTTCCTCTTAGGGAAAATTAGAATATTAGAAAATTAGAGACCGCCATCTCTGAAAAAGAGTTGGACTATGGAGGACTGCTCCCACCCAAGGAACAAAGGTTTCTGGGTCTTGAAACTGAGCCTACACACAGTAATAAGAAGGACCTAGAAAGAGATGAAGGATTAGCTGGTATTAGGATTGAACAATGATCACAGTAAGGCTGGGCTTGAGGTTCAGGACATAGAGTGACTACCCATCTCATCCCATGGCATAGATTCCCATTTGACTTTGGTTTCTTTGTGAATTGATTTTTCTAATTGTGAAGCAAAGCAGAAAATAGGGAGAATGGGTAAGACCTCTAAATGCAGGAGCCTATACATGAGATAGAGAAAGGAGTTCAGATTTGGTCCTTAAAAACCCTTACTTACTCCTTTGGGGTGTCAGAGAGAGAAGTAGGAAGGAATAAGTAAGGATAGAGTTTAAGACTCAGATAACAGAAATAAGAATAAACCACAAACAAGAAAAATGAAAACAAAGAAAAGAAAAATGTCTTAGCAAAAGATACACCAGAGATTTTACTAAAAAGAGGTTGCAGGAAAAGATTTATGCACACACTCTTACCTGGGAAGGAAAAAATAGATGTGTGAAAATAAGGTGAGAAACAAACAAGTCAGGATGGAGACTAGACCTGGGATTTCTATAGTTTAGTGAAGTCACTAGATAAAGTGGCATTCTTTCCATTTAGGTTAGTGATCACATGCTTCCCACAACCCATAGTCAGAGTGAGTATCTCAGTGCCCTCACTGAGTCAATCAACAAGCATTTATGAATTGTTCACTGTATGCCAGGCCCTGTGATTGCCCAGGTCCATGTGGACAATTGACATGAAAAACAGGCTGAACCCAGGTCTTCATGCTCCATCCACTTGACTACCCTGGCTGGCATTTCAGAGAAGGCAGCTAAACAGAAACAGCAGGAGATCTGCAAGGAATAGGTCGATCCTATTAAAGCAGGACCTACTGATGTAATCACAACGACAAATTAGTGACTTAATTGGGAGGGTAAAAATCAGCTCAGAAATAATCAATGGAACAAAAGTGGCACCAAATAGTCCCAATTTTAAATGTGAATGGATTCAACAGAGGTTTTACAAAACCCAACTGTGGAAAAGAAACTTGAAGGTGCCAAAGTGGGACCATCAAAGAGCCTTAAATTAAAAAAAAAAAGGCTGTCTAGACATCTTTATGGTCAAATTCTGTGAAATAACAATTTATAACTATGCTACACAAATTATTCTAAAAACATTACTAAATTCAGCAAAGATAAAGAATAAAAAGAAACCTTTAGGTAAGACCAATGTCATTCAGAGATTTTGATGCAAACATTTTAATGAAATCCTAGCAAAAGTTTATAGAAATATATCTAAAACATTCACTATGAGCATGGTGGCTTTATATGCTAGGAATTTCAATATTAGTAAAAAAGTAGCATAAACTTATTAAAAAGTAAAAAATCCTCAAAGATATAGCTATAGCAACAGATCGATGTAATAAAGATAACAGTAAGACAGCTAACATTTATATAACACTTTGCCCTTTTGCAGAACACTATACAAAGCTTATCTTATTTGGTTCTCACAACAACCCTGAAAGGTAGGAGTCATTGTTTTCCTCATTTTATAAATGAGAAAATTGAGGTCAAAATTGGTCGAATGACTCCTTCCTGATTCATACAGCTACTAAGTATCTTAGGGAGGATGTTAACTCAGGGATTTCTATTTCCAAGTCAAATGAAATTCTGTTTGCTAAATCACCTTATAAGAAAAGTATACCATTCATTTATGCTTAAACCCCTACCAGGCAAAGTCATAGTAGGCCTTTTAAACGTGGTTAAAATAAAATGATATCTCTAAATCCCAAGATTATCTTTGCATATAATGGGGAAATGCTAGAAAGTTTTCCAAGGAATTCAGGAGTAAAGCAAGGCAGTGGCCTTTCTTAAATGTTAGTCTTTGTAGTTCTAGAAATGTCAGTGATAGCAAAAACAAGATAAAGAGAAGAAAGGTATAAACACTGGCAGAGAGGAGGCAAAATTGCCTCCTTTGAAGGATAACATGATAGTTTACTAAGAAAATCCTAGAGAATGAGCAAAGAAACTAGTCAATAACCTAAGCAGTATCTTCAGGAAAGTAGCAGGATAGAAACAATAGCCACAAAAATCATCCATGTTTTCTCTGAGAAAAACAAAATCAGGAGCAAATAATGTACAAAGCAATGCCGTCCAAAGTAAATAGAAACCACATAAAATATGTTTGAGTCAATCTACCAAGACATATTGAATACTTAATGAAATACAATAAGAAAGCAATCTTTAAAGAAATAATAAACAAAATTATATATACTTGGAAGCCGCAACAAGATAATATATAATATATATATATATATATATGTATATTCCATATAAGTTAACTCATAAAAGTCATGTTAACCTGAGGAAGCTATCAAGGGGATAACTAAACTAAATATAATAATAACAGCCTTCATTTATAAGAACAAAACACCCAGAATCTCAAGGGAAATTAAATTATAGGGAGTTATACAATATATAATGAGAGAGAGAGAGAGAGAGAGAGAGAGAGAGAGAGAGAGAGAGAGAGAGAATGAGAGAGAATATGTGAATTCTATGTGTAGAATTTATCATTTTTGTGAGTTAGCCACAATTTCTTTTGAATCCTTAGGTTTTTTTTTTGGTCATACAATTCTACATGGATCATTGCTTTAAATAATTCTTTGTATTCTTTTTCTGTTGCTTGATTTGATAACAAAATAATAAAATCATGAAATAATAATGAATAACATTTATATGAACCCCAAAGGCTTGCAGAGCACTTCACACAAATTGACTCCTTAGATCCTTCCAACAACCTAAGGAGGTGCTATTGTTGTCCGTTTTTACAGATAAGGAAGTGATGGTTATAAGAGATTAACTTGCCCAGGGTCACACAGATAATAACTGACTGAACAAGATTAGAACTCAAAGGGGCAACTAGGTGGTGCAGTGGATATAGCACAAGCCTGGTCCTGGAGTCAGGAGGACCTGAGTTGAAATTTAACCTCAGAAGCTTGACACTTACTAGTTGTGTGACTCTGGGTAAGTCACTTAACCCTGATTGCCTAGCCAAAAAAAAAAAATCAGTACAAATAAACAAATAGAAAAGAACTCAGGGATTCCTGTCTTTGGGGCCAGAATTCTATATTGCCTATTTTCTTCTTCTTCTTCAAAAAATCACATTTGCTGAAAGTCTTATTCAAATTTTTGAAAAGAAGGTTCTTAATTTTATTTTCCATTTCCATTCCCATGCATTTATATAGCATCTACGATGTGCCAGACACTGTGCTAAGTGCTTGACAATAATCATCTCATTTGACACTCACAAGAACCCCCAGAGGTAGTTGTGTAATCGTCCCCATTTAACAGATGAAGAAACTGAAGTAGACATAGGTTAAGTGACTTGCCCAGGGTCCCACAATTAGTTGGTGTCTAAGGTTAGATTTAATTCCGGTCTTCCTGACTCCAGGCCTGGCACTCTACCTGCTGCCCTTCCGAGCTGCCTATGTCTTCGCGTTTCCTAATTTATCTCTCTCTCTTCTAGTTTTAAAGACCATTTTTTTTCTTTTGTGCTCTTTTGGGGTTTATTCCTTGTTTTTTGTTTATTCTTAATTACATAATCAGTTCATTAATTCTTCCTTTTTCTTTTTCAGATGATGTAAATTTTTAGAGATGGATTTTTTTTCCTCCAAGACATGTAGCTGTATCCTAGAAATTTTATGTTACTTTGTTGTTTTCATTCTCTTTCCAAGCCATTAATTCTTTATGTGATTTATTCTTTGACCCACTAATTATTCAGTTTATCATTAAGTCTCCAGGCCTGTTGTTTTCTTCTTCTATCGCCTGTACTAGTAACTATTTTAATCACGTTATGAACTAAAGTATTACTGTTACTATTTTCTCTTTTCACATGATTTGATATTTCTCTCAGCTAAAGCCCACAGTTTTATAAAGTTTGATAAAGACACCATGGATTTTATACATCCCCATCTGTGCTCATGTATATGGGTTTTGTCCCAGAAGTGTTTTAATTTCATGTAAACAAAATTATTTTATCTTTTATTGTCTTCTCTATCTAATTAATAGTTCTCCTCCCACTCAGAATTGAGGAAAATAACTAACCCTGCTCTCCTATTTTTTTTTTAATGCTATGACCTTAAATATTCAGGTACCATACAAATTTAGAGTGGTATATAGTATACTATGTGGATCACAATTGAATTTTTCCCCGCTCCTTTTCAATTTTTCAGTAATTCTTAACAAATAATACGTTCTTCCTCGTGGATTTGAAGCGATATTCTCAAGTTCATCAAACATTGGATTAGTGATTTCAATTATTTCTGATCTTGTCGTTGTACTGATTAGGTTTTTTCCTACATTTTAACCAATCCTGGCATCGATGTTCCTTGGTAGGAGTTTCTCATGAGGCAGGGGTCGCACTGCTAGGGAGATGTGTGTATTCAGTTGGCAGTAAGGACACAGTAGCAAAGAGTTTGGGTGATTGCTGTTTTCTAAAGTCATGGGAGGTCTGCATGTGTTATGTAGGGGATAGAGGAAAAGACAGAAAACGAAGGAGATGACTTTGATCTCAGTACATTGAAACATCGAACAGATGAAATCATTGCAGCAAGGGCGTGAAGTGAAAATCTTGATTGGGAAAAATTACGTCAAGAATTTGAGAAAGATCTACTCTCCACCACATCTGGGTCAATGATAAACAAATGGGAGACTCAGTGACGTTCCCCAAGGATCACTCCTCGATGGAGACAAATAGCTCTCTGAAGAAGGAGGGAATAAGGCAACGAGCCTGTGTTTCACACTCGCTAACTGACTGGTGTGGTGATGAGCACGAGGGTACACAAACACATGTGAATACAGATGTACACACAACACACATATGTATACGCACATGTGCATACACAAACTCATACCTATATGTATATACATACCCAAACACATATGTATACATACAGAGGGCAGCTAGATGACATGGTAGATAGAGTGCCAGATTTGGAGTCAGGAAGACTCTTCTTCCTGTGTTCAAATCTAGCCTTAGACACTTGTAGTAGGAAGGCCGAATTTGTGATCTCAAATATAATCACGTATATGTTTGAATGGTCC
>CM053624.1:5056910-5081307 GCA_028646595.1 Phalanger gymnotis | reverse complement strand
GGAAGGAGGGAAGAAGGGAGGGAGGGAGGGAAGGAGGGAGAGAGGAAGAGAGGGAGGAAGGGAGGGAGGGAGGAATAGAAGAAGGTGGGCCACTCCTCTTTTGGATCTTGCACAAGACCTAGCAGAATGTATTGACAGTATAGAAAAGGCTCAGTAAATGTTGGTTAATTGGTCATTCCCTCAAGAATTCTCTAGGCTCTAAGAGACATAAGCACAAGATGAAAAGAGTGATGTGAGGTGAGAAATGGAGGAAGTACTGAGACAAAGAAAGGCTAAGGATCAGAATCTCATCCAGAAAAGGGCAGCAGGATGATGGGAGGTTGGACAGAGGGTCTATGTGATGCACACGTGCATGTGCGTGCTGTAGGCAGGTCTCAAACCCTGCCATTTCTATCCGGAGATATTTACAAGCTGAAAGGGTACAGTGAGCTGCGAGATGGACTTTGAGTGGGGAAAACCAGAGTTCAAATCCTGCTGCAGACACTGGCCATTTGACTGAGGGTAGCTTACTCTCTGCTCAGGCTCCTCATTGGTAAAATGAGGATATGAATGGCAGGACTTCCCAGAGTTTGTGTGAGCATAAAGTGAGATGATGTCGAAAGGTTTCCAAAAATAATGCTATAGAAATGTTAACTACTGTTATTTACCTGGAGAGAAAGCAGATGTGGGTGGGATCTGAGCTCGCTTCCAGTATTTGAAGGGCTGTGAGTAGAGAAGGCTGCAGGAGAAGACTGACTCTGTTTAGCCCCAGAGGGAAGGACTGGGAGTGATGGGGAGAAGCTGCAAAGAAGCAAAGTGAGTCTGGTCAAAGATGGAAATCCTTCCTGAGTGGCCTGAATTCCTCTGCCCTGGAGGCTTTTCAGAAGAGGCTGAATGGCCATGTCCTGAGAGCCAGAGAGGGTGAGGTGGCCTAGTGAGAAAACAGTAGCTTTCAGCTCCGAAAGTTTGAATCTGAGTGCCTTAGATACTTACAGCTGAGCGACTCTGGGCTTCATCTCTCAGCCTCTCTCATCTGGCTCAGCCTCAGTGTTCTCATCTGTAATGTTGGCATGATAACAACTAGGTGCCACAGTGGATGGATGGAGCACCAGTCCTGGAGTCAGGAAGGCCTGAGTTCAAATGCTGCCTCAGACACTTACTAGATGTGTGATTTTAAGCGAGCCACCTCGGTTTGCCTCAGTTTCCATCTGTAAAATGGACTTAAGGCCCCTACCTTCCCGAGGATCAAATGTGCTGATATTTGTGAAGCACTCGATGATGGAGTGCCTAGCCCTCTTCCCTTAGTGAGCTAGGGAAATGCAGGGCATCACCCGCACGACTGCTCCTATTGCTTCTGTCAGAGGGTTTTCTCATGCAGGATTTACTGCATCACCTCAGAACTTCTTCCCAATTTAAAATTTTCGTAACCCTGACATTAAAGCAAAAGAACGTACACACATTAAACTGTGGGCTAGTGTTTTCATATATTTTATGCAAATGTGAAGGAAAACAGCAAACATTTTCTGTGAATGTTAATCTGATGTTTCCTATCTAATTGTCTTTGACATGCTTTAATAGTTTAAGAAAAATGTTCTGGGAAGATAATGCAGTTGTGTGACATTCTCCCTGATGTGGAATTGGAAAAGGCAAAATTTGGATTTGTCCTCCACCCGTCTCCCGTGCTGACTCACTTTATGACCATGGGCTAGTCACTTAACATGCTCCCTGTTTTACCATGCTCACTTCTTTCCAAGGCGGACCAGGCAGGCCAGAACTTCTCCCATATCACAGCATTCTTAAAGGGCAACCAGGAGGCAGCAGAATTGTGCCAGTGGGTGGTGTGGTATGGTGGAGTCATCCAGAGACAACAGAGCACGCAGAATCTCTGGTGGGTTTTTCTGCAATTTGACTCCACAGTGGTTCTGTTTCTGAGTGCCCCTAACTTGGCCTGCTCTCTGTTTTGTCTTGATTTTAAACCTCTTGGTTATACCGAATTAAGGCAAGCATGCCTGTGCCTAAGCTGAGACCTCCAGAGAAGTGCTCAGGGATGACTTGGTGTTGGAGGAGAGGATTTTTCAAGCATGAGTTCTCCCAGACCCCTAAAAGCATCCCGACTCCCTTTGTCATTAGCTCGATGCACCAGGAGAGACTGGCCCATAGAAGACGCTGGTTCTCATCAGTGTGGTCAATAACGGGGCCACTTCACAGTGCTGAGGATTTTAGGCTATGCCAACCCCTCAGCAATCTGGGATTTCATCGGCCTGGGTGCCCTACGTACCATCTCTGATACCACTCCCCTTGTGACTTAGTAAGTAGTCTTTGATGTTTAGTGTTAGAAAAAAGAAAAATAATATTCTCCTGGGATAAGCCTTGCTGACCCAGCTTAACTGGTTCTCCAGGTCACCAATGGAAGCCTTTACAATTGTGAAGGGTTTGTCTTGACTAAGGCTTGGCTAGAAAAGCCATCAATTACCCAAGGTCACCTCCACACCACAAGGTGGCATCAGAGTAGAGATTTCAGGATTTACAAATAAAGATTCAACCTCTCTTTAGTTTTCTGACTTAATCCAGATTAACCATTTGCTAATGTAGAGTTTCTGTAGTATCTTAGCAAAGGAATACCAGTTCCCTCTTTCATTTGGCAGAGTAATATTTGTGTAGCCTCTGCAAGGGCCTTCCATTTTCAGCAAAGAAGTGGTTTTGAACCGGTGAAAGGTGGTGCTCACCATACAATGTCCTTGATTCCTCATGGTCCCCCTAAACATGAGATCACTAGCCAAAGGTGACTCGGAGAAGGGAGGATCAAAGACCACGGCCGTAGCCTCAGAAGGATTCCCGGCATTGTAAGGGGCACTTCCAATGGGTACATCACCACAAAGTCCTGGATTCCTCCCATATCCTCATTGCACCTAGGAAAAGACAGACCCAAGTCTGTAGCTCCCTGGCAAGTCCTCATGAATTAATGCAAATGATGAGATGCGATGGTGTGACAAATTTATCAAAATAATTGCTACAGACAGATCATTTGACAGATTCTGTACAAGCTTCCAAAACAATACAACCCAGACAAGTCCATCTCGGAATGCTTTTGGCTTCTGTATTCTGCAAGGGTCCCCTCTGATTATATATTTTCTCCCTAAAAGTTTCCCCTTGAGGTGGAGGCCTGTCTTGGCCAATCAAGAATGGTTAATAACCATAGGAGGAGCTGCCTATAGGTTGACAAGCAAACAGGTCAAATATCTCAATGTAATCTCCCAGGTAACTTGGTGGCACAGCTTTAATCATTTCTAGGAAGTTTTCCTGAGGTCTTGTAAAAATATGAAGAAGCTTGCAAAAATATAAAATGATTTAGGTCAAAGGTAAAGATCAGGTGGGCCATAAAATATCCTCCTCTTTGAATTTTCTATTTTTAAAAATTATTTAAAATAGATTAAAAATGGCGAAATTCATAGCTCATCCATTCTCACTATTCCTAGAGGTTAAAACATTTCTCAGTTAAAAAAGCTTACTTCCTTTTTTAGTATCCGAAAAGGGTATCCCTTCAACCATAAAATCAAACCCCCTTCCGACTTGCTCTCAGAACCAGAATCAAATTACCAGAAGGACAATGTTTAGAAAGCACCTTAATTAACTAACTGCCTTAACTTGTGATATTTGTGACTTCCCAGGTAAAGCCCATGTCCTTGGCCACCACTCTCCACTATGTGTTGTTGTCTCTCTGATTAGACTATCAACTCCTTGAGGGTAGAGAATGACTTCTTTATTCGTATCTCCAGTTCTTAGTACAGTGATTGGCACATAGTTAAATGGTTATTAATTTTTTCCATCCATTTATTCATTCAACAGATATTTATTACATAGGATCATAATTACATAGGGACATTGGAGGCCACCCAGGCTATATCTGAACAAAACACAAAACTGTACCCCCACCCCTCACCCCTTCCCCAACGTACTCATCACGAAGGCTTTGGGGGCATTCTGGGGCTTGATGCAATTAGTACAATGTCACATGCAAACAGGAGCATCTGGAGGGACCCCTCCCTCTCTGGGGAATCTGGCTTCCATTTGGACTCTTTGTTGGACATCCTCCATAACAGCAGTGAGCACATTTGGCAAGCATATGTCTCCTTGTTTTATGCCTCACTAGGTATGGAGAATCAGAGCATTGGTAAACAAAGTTACCTCTAGGGCAGCCTCAGTGAAGGGATATTAGGAGGAGGCCTCGAGCCTTGGGAAAAGACACATAATTGGGGGCCAGATCACGTGGATTCAAACCCCGGCTCTTCCACATGCTTACTACCTACATAAACCCCGGGAAACATCTCGCTGCTGTTGGCCTTAGTTTCCTCATCTGTACAGTCAATGTCTTGGCAGGCTAACCTCTGAGATTCTTTTTAGCTGTAAATCTCTGGCTGTCTTATAGCATGATCACAATGCAGTCCCCAGAGATACCTCGAAGGATGAGGAAGACTTCTAGGACCGCATTTGGCTTTACAACTTAGAATTTTTGTCACCAAATAACCATAGTCTCAGAGGATGTGATCCACAGGGATACAAGATGCATACCCTGGACACCTCCAGGGATCTTGTGTTTCTGCAAATCGCACACCACCATCATATCTGAAAACTAAAATCATGGACTTCTGGACTGTGGTAAAGGAACTGGAGAGAGGAAAGTGGACACACTCCAACAATGGCTTGTGCCCAGGAGGCAGCCTGGCCCAGAACAGAATGGTTGTGGATGGAGGAGGAAGAGGGAAAGCAAAGGGTTGCAGTCATATCTCCCGGGTACTCAAAAAGCTTGGAGGGGGAAGGGAGCAGGCATTTATTAAGTGTGTACAACATGCCAGCCACTGCACTTTGCCCATATGGTCTTGTTTCATTCTCCCCACGACTCTGGGAAGAGGAGATATTGTTATCCCCACTCTAACAATGAGGAAATCAAGGCAGACAAAGGTTAAGTGACTTCATCAGGATCACACAGGTAGTAATTACAGACAGCTTTGATGATGGCATTGGCTCTATTTGGTTCCTCCTCTAACAATAATAATGGTAGCCAACATGACAGAGCACCCATTGCGTGCCAGATATTGTGTCTGATGCTATAAATGTTATCTCGATCCATCCTCACAACAACCCCACAAGGTAGGTGCTAACTCCATCTTACAGCCGAAGATGCTGAGTCAAACAGAGGTGAAAGGCCTTGCCCAGGGTCACAGAGATAGTACGAATCTGAGGCAGGACTCTCTGACTCTTGGCCTGACAGGGCACCCACCGCTCCACCAGCTGTTGTGGAGAACTCATGAAAATGAGCAATGATTGCCGAAAATGGGAAGGCTCAGTTCAGCTATGAGAGATAGGGAGATTGTGAGTTCATCTGTGAATAGAAGAATGACCCTCCGTACATTATATGATCTGAACTCAGTGCTTTCTGGTGATGTAGCAAAGCATTCATCAAGAATTGGCCAGTTGAGGGGTTCAAGTTTTCTTTTCTTTTTTTAAATGAAGTTTGCCCATGACCCTAGTCTCTAGACCACCACTATTACCATCACTATTGTATTACTATTACTTGACACTACTACCACTGACACCATCACTACTCCTGCTGTTGCTGCTACTACAACAACTACTACTACTATTACTATTACTACTGACACTGCTTCTTTTTTCCCTTAATAGTATTTTCATTTTCTCATTCCCATGTAGTTTTCAACATTTATTTGTGTAAGCTTTTGAGTTCCAATTTTTTTCTCCCTTCTTTCCTTCCCTCCTCCATCCCCAAGACAGCAAGCAATTTGATATAGGTTATACATGTATAGTCATGTTAAATGGATTTCTACTTTAGTCACACTGTGAAAGAATCAGAACAAAAGATAGACACCACAAAAAAGAAAAAAAAATAAGTTGAAATAGTCTGCTTTGATCTGCATCCAGACTGCATAGTTATTTCTCTGGATGTGGACAGCGTTTTACATCATAAGCCTTTTGGAATTGTCTTAGGTCATTATATTGCTAAAAAGAGTTAAATTTATATAGTTAATCATCACGAAAGGTTGTTGTTGCTGTGTATAATGTTGTCTTGGTTCTGCTCACTTCACTCAGCATCAGTTTATGCAAGTCTTTACAGGTTTTACTGAAATCTGCCTGCTCGTCATTCCTTATGGAACAATAGCATTCTATTACATTCATATACCACAACTTATTCAGCCATTTCCCAGTTGATGGGCATCCCTTCAATTTCTGTTACTTGGCCACCACAAAAAGAGCTGCCACAAATATTTTTATACATGTGGGTCTTTTTCTTTTTTATTACCTTTTTTGAGGTACAGATCTAGTAGTGATATTGCTGGATCAAAGGGTATATACAGTTTTATAGCCCTTTGGACATAGTTTCAAACCTCTCTCCAGAATGGATGGACCAGTCCACAACTCCACCAACAATTCACTAGTGTTCCAATTTTCCCACATCTTCTTCAACACTTATCATTTTGCTTTTCTGCCATAGTCAATCTGATAGGTGCGAGGTGGTAGCTCAGAATTGTTTTAATTGGCATTTCTCTAATCAATAGTGATTTAGAACATTTTTTTTCATATGACTATAGATAGCTTTGATTTCTTCATCCATATGTGAGTTCATATCCTTTGAACATTTATCAATTGGAGAATGACTTATGTTCTTATAAATTTGACTCCATTCTCTATATATTTAAGAAATGAAGGTTTCATCAGAAGCACAGGCTTTAGAAATTGTTTCCCAACTTTCTGCTTTCCTTCTAATCTGGCCTGCATTGGTTTTGTTTGTGCAACTCCTTTTTAATTTAATGTAATCAAAATTGTCCCTCTTGCATTTCATAATTTTTTTTTCTCATTTGGTCATAAATCCTTCCCTTCTCCATAGATCTGACAGGTAAACCATTCCTTGCTCTCCCAGATTGCTTATAGTATCATCCCTTATTTCTAAATAATGTACCCAGTTTGACCTTATTTTGTTATACTGTGTAAGATGTTGGCCTGTGCCTAGTTTCTGCCATACTGTTTTCCAGTTTTCCCAGCAGTTTTTGTCAAATAGTGAGTTCTTATCCCAGAGCTGGAGTCTTTGGGTTTATCAGATAATAAATTACTATAGACATTGATTACTGTGTCTTGTGTGCCTAACCTATTCCACTGATCCAGCACTCTGTTTCTTAGCCCATACCGAGTAGTTTTGATAGTTGATACTTTATAACATAGTTGTAGATCTGGTATGGCCCTGTGACCTTCCTTTGCATTTTTTTCATTGATTCCCTTAATATCCTTGACATTTTCTTCTTCCAGATAAATTTTATTATTATTTTTTCTAACTCTAAAAAATAATTTTTGGTAGTTTGATTAGTATAGCACTGAACAAATAAATTATTTAGGTACAATTGTAATTTTTATTATGCTAGCTTGGCCTATGCATGAGCAATTGCTGTTTTTCCATTTATTTAGATCAGACTTTATTTGTGTGAAAAGTGTTTTACATTTGTTTTCACAAAGTTCCTGTGTTTGCCTTGGCAGGCAGACTCCTTGTAGAGTGTGATAGGTTTCTGTAGCCAACTCAGTGTGTATGTTATTCTCTCTTTGAATCAAATCGAATGATAGTAAGGTTTGACCAATGCTCACCTCCTCCCTTCTTTCCCTCTTCTGTAATAGGTCTTTTATGACTCTTCATGTGATATAATTTACCCTATTGCACCTCCCCCTTTCCTTTTCTCTCAGCACAATCTTTTTTTCACCTCTTAATTTTTTTTTTACATCATCAGATCAAGGTCGACTTATACCCATATCCTCTCTCTATGTATACTCCTTCTAATGGCCCTAACAAAGAAACAGTTCTCAAGAGTTACAAGTGTCATTTTCCTGTGTAGGGAAAACATTTTAAATCTTATTGAATAATATATTTTGTTTTGTTTTTCTTTTCTGTTTACCTTTTTATGCTATTCTTGAATCTTGTATTTGAAGACTGAAATTTCTATGCAGCTCTGGTCTTTTCATCAGGAAAGTTTGAAAATCCCTTATTTCATTGAATGTTAATCTTTTCTGCTGAAAGACTATGCTCAGTTTTTCTGGGTGGCTGATTGTTGGTTATAATTCACCCTTCTTTGCCTTCCAGAATATCATATCCCAAGTGTTCTGATCCTTTATTGTCAAAGCTGCTAAGTCCTGTGTAATCCTTGATATTTGAGATGTTTCTTTCTAGCTGTTTGCAATATTTTTTCCTTGATCTAATAATTCTGGTATTTTGCTATAATATTTTTTGAGTTTTCTTTTCAGGGTCTCTTTCAGGAGGTGATCATTGGATTCTTTTAGTGACTATTTTACCCTCTGGTTCTAGGATATCAGCACAATTGTCCTTGATAATTTCTTGAAAGATGCTGTCCAGGCTCTTCTTCTGATCATGGCCTTCAGGTAGTTCAATAATTCTTAAATTATCTCTCCTGCATCTATTTTCCTGATCAGCTGTTTTTCCAATGAGGTATTTTACATTCTCTGCTATTTTTTCATTCTCTTGATTTTGTTTGACTGATTCTTTATGTCTCATAGAGCCACTGGATTCCACTTGCCCAATCCTAATTTTTAAGGAATCATTTTCTTCAACGAGCTTTTGTACCTCCTTTTTCCATTTAGTCAATTCTCCTTTTAAAGGAATTATTTTCTTCAGTGGATTTTTTTCCCATTTGGCCAAGTCTATTTTTAAAGGAGTTATTTTCTTCTGTCAGTTTTTGTGCTTCCTTTTCCAAGCTCTTGACTCTTTTTTCACAATTCTCTTCCATAACTCTCATTTCTTTTCCCAGTTTTTCTTCTACTTCTGTTATTTTATTTTTAAGATCCTTTTAGAGCTTTTCCAAGAGGCCTTTTTGGGGCTTGAAACTAATTCATATTCCCCTTTGAGGCTTCACATGTAGGCATTTTGATGTTGTCCTCTTCTGAGTTTGTGTTTTGATCTTCACTATTGCCATAGTGGCTTTCTGTGCTCATGGCTCTTTTCTGTTCCTTACTCATTTTTCAGCTTCTTTTGTGACTTTTAAAATTGAGCTCTCTCCTGGGTCAGAGGCACTATCCTAAGCTTCTTATGCTGGGGGCCAGGGACCTGGTCACTGGCTTTGCACACCATGCCCTCAGGTGCTTGTGGCTTGCCCACTAGTCTTGGGGTGGCCCAGCCTATTTGAGCCTGTTATGCCAGAGTTCCAGGGCTCACAATTTGCCTTCTGTGCTGGGGCCAGAGGACTCACATTTGGCCTGCTGATCCAGGACTGAGGGGCCTTAGTTGCTGATCTGTGCTGTGGCTGAGAGCTTCCTGCTATCTTGCCTGCACTGGGCTGTGCTTCTCCTTTAGGAAGGACATACCTTTCCTGAAGCCCTACTATGTTATCTTAAGCTGGGAAATTGTTTCACTTTGTCATTTTGTAAGTTTTATCACTCTAGAATCCTTTGAGAGGCTTTATTTAACATTTCTGAAGGAAAATGGGGAGAGCCCAGGCAACATCCTGGCTTCTCTCCACCATCTTGGCCCTGCTGCCACAACCACTAATAGTAATAGCACTTAAAAGTTTATCAGCATTTCACAAATACTGCCTCATTTGCAACAACTTTGGAAGGCAGGTATTACTGTTATTGCTAATTTACAAATGAGGAAACTAAGGCAAGCACAAGTTAAGTGTTTTACCCTGGGTCCCACACTGAGTAAGTATTTAAGGGGGAATTTAAATTCATATATCCCTGAATCCAGGTCCAGAGCTCTCACCACTAGCTGCTCTGCCTTCCTCTGTAGCTCATGCCTGATGGGTCTCACTCATGGAGATGGTGTCCCCCTACAATTCTCACCTAAACATAAGGTGCTAAAGTATTATATAAGTTAACTCACTAAGGACTTTGATAGAACTCTATACCAGAGGCCTGATGATAGGCCCTGCCCACAATTCTTGCCCTTTCTATTTTAATAACGTGTTAAGGGCTGCAATCATTTCTTTATTCATACACGTTTTACTCACGTTGGGTTTTTTCATTCTCCTTGTTGTCTGCACACAAATGTTGGCTCATGGTCTCTGCTCCTCTTAATGAATTATCAATCCTACCCAACAGTTTTTCCAGTACTATGCCTGTAGCAGGCGCCCAGTAAATCTACTCAAAATTAAATAGAATTAATGAATTGTTCTCTCCTCCAACTGTGTGTCCTCCATTTGACACATGACCTCTCTTTGACCAGAGATTCAGAAGGTAGGTTTATTCCCTCCCTTGTGTAAGCCACCTGGCAGACATCATCATAACTCGATATGATGGGGTATATTTTGGGGTTGCAGAAAGAAATGCTTGGGTTGCAAAGGCCAGGTTCTAAGCCTCGCTGAGCTCCACATGTCACCGGAAGTCCCCGGTCACATTTCCAACAGCTCCCTCCCTTCTAAGTTACTCCACCGAGCGGCCTCTTTGACTTCTGCTGGCTCTGGGCCGCACTCCTTCTTTGACATGAGCAGTGCATTCCAGGAGGCAGAGCTCGTCCACTAATAGCTGCCACAGAATGGAGGCCAAGTCTCGTACCTTCTCCAGTTTCTGCTTTAGGGATGATGTGAAGAAATATGAGCCCACGTCCTGATTCCCCTTATCATCTAAAGTAAGGCCTCATGAAGGATTTGGGAGCTGGGAAAAATACACCCTGTCTTCTCTGAAACTCCTCAAATAGGTTTAGAAGGATTGTTCAGAAGGCAAGTCAAGATTAATCAGCCTCCTTCTGCGTGGGAATCTTTGAGTCCTATGACCACAGGCCCTGCTTTGAGTTGGCTCATTGCTGGAAGGAGCCCCATTTACTGAGTTGGTTTGATATATTTGAATAAACTCTCCAGAATGAAACTGGATACTTGGCAAAAGGTGAAATATATTATGTGGTATCTCATCTCACTTTCCTCCCTTTCCCCTAAGGTTATTTTTCTTACATACATGCACACACACACACACACACACACACACACACAACACACTCCCAGGAACATTTCACATCACATCTATTTGGGGGCACTTTTTAGATAATATATTTCTTCCCTAGTAATGTTATTTCTTGTAAGACCAGTCACTGACCAACACACAACGATACTATTCACCTGAACTTGTGGAACCCAAGAGTATTGTCTTTTACCTCAATTTTTTTCTGTTAGTTTGTGGAAGGGTTCCATGTATCCCACTTCTATCTGCATACTGCAATTATTAATATAGGGCAAAGGTCCTGTATTTCTTGGCATCACATATACTCCCATGTATAAATAATGATAAAGGACGATTGCTCTGTAGGGCCCACTGATGGTTTCAATTTGGCCAATGAAAAGATGGATTTTTTAAAGCTTAATTTAAACCCTAGTCTGTTTTGCACAAATGGCACTATGATAACATGGCTGTAGTCATGGGCTTCCCAGTTGATGAAAATAATCAGAGGAATAAAATGTGCACCCAGCTCCAAAGTGGATCCTCACTCTACTAGCTAATGCCTTAGTAAGTCTGTGTTGTACATCCTTTTATAGCCAATTAAGAAGATGTTTTATTTCCCTCATTAATGGGGAAGCTCCCAGTCACCATGTTGAATCAATAAGGATGAGTTTGCACATCCTGTGAGAAGCCTTTCCTGGGGGCAAGCAGGGCATTTGTCATCTTTATAATAAAGCTTTCCAATTTCTCTGATTAATATTTAAAAGAAATAACATGACCTGAGGAATATATATAATACCCTCATTCGAAGACATGCCACACTCCACCACTCACTTGGGTTTTCAGGCTAATGTGCCATCCTTCCCACATATATCCTCTCCCCTTGGAATTGGTCTCAGGCACATTTTCCTTTGTAGTATCTGCTCCCACCTCCTACCCATCTCACAGCATCACTGAATCCCAGATTTGAAGATGAGAGAGATTTGGGGATCATTGAATGCAAATCCCTCATTTTATAGATGAAGAAAATGAAATCAAGAAATCTACTCAGCTGTAGAATCAAAGATTTAGGGCTAGAAAGGTTCTTAGTAGCCACCTAGTCCAACTTCTGCCTGAAAAAAAGAATACCCTTGGCAACACCCCTGACAGGTGGCCACCCAGCCTTTGCCTGATGATCTCCAGTTACAAGGGAGCTCACTACCTTCTGGGTGGCCCATTCTATTTTGGGGTAGATTTTAATATTATGATCTATTTCTTTGTTTGTATATAACAAATCTTTTCAACATCTCTCCATAACTTCTTTGAGTCGGCCCTTTGAGGCCAAGATAAGGAATTTTATCTTTCTATATGTCAGCCAGTGAAATACTTTAAAATGCTCTCTCAAGTGCCCACACGTCGTTTCAGGCTATGCTCCATATAACTTGTTTCTCCAAATCTTAAGTCCGATGTGAGGTTTATCATCTGCCCTCCCAAATGAAATCATCACGTGGCACAAAAATCGAAGGAGCCCTGATCCAAGGGTACTGGACCTGGGTTCAGGTTTCCCCTTGGATATATGTATTGCTTGGGTGACTCACTCAATTTCTATTGGCCTAAGTTTTCTCATCTGTAAAATGAAGAAGAGCTTGAGCTAAGTTGCCTCTGAGGTTCACTGTCAGCTCATCAAGACCTACCATGTGGTATGGTAGTGTAGGGTAGGTATGATATAGCATGGCATGGTATGGTATGGTATAGTATGAGCTTCTACTGTCTTCTAATTTGATGACAAATCTTGTCCATTCTGCCTCCACAATATGTCTCCCATATGCCTCCTCTTTACTCATATAGCCACAACCCAATAGTAGGCTCTCCTCACTTCTCACCTGAATTATTACAAAGGACTATGCTTATGAAATCCAACACAGAAGAAATAATAGCAGTACAATGTGGTGTAGACAACCTGCCTAACTGGGAATAAGAAGAAACCTGGAACTTAATGGCACTTCTTGCCCTAATACTGATGTGATCATCAGGAAATCACTCTACCTCTCTATTCCAGTTTTCTCCTTTGTAAAAATAGGAATAATAATTCCTCTACTAACTTTTCCCCCTTCCAAAGTTTCAAAGAAGATGTTATCTTGTAAACCTTAAGGGTATAGAAATGTCAGCTATTATTTTATCCACACACATACCTCCATCTTCTCTAATGATTATATTAACAATTGGATAACCATATGCTGCTGATCTAAGCCAGAGACCTTTCTAAGATAGTCGAATTTTAGAGTTAGGTTTCAAACAATTTGTAACAATTTTTGTGATCCTGAAGGAAAGAGAGAGACAGAGAGAGAGAGAGAGAGAGAGAGAGAGAGAGAGAGACAGAGAGACAGAGACAGAGAGACAGAGACAGAGACAGAGTATTTCCACAATCTGGCTAGCAGCTTCTGTGGGGATGTAAGATCTACAACAACGAGCACCCAGAAAGCTGCCAGCACCCACCAAAGCACAGGTTCTTTTGATCTGCCTTAATAAGGAAAGCAAGGTTAAGGGGTTGGCAAGCTTACTTTAATTCAGCACACAAATATCATTCACTTAGTTCAGGGGAAAAAGCCAGCACCCTGAACTTCAGAGCAAATTACAAAGTACAAACATCAACAGACCCAATTCAATTCATAGTTACCAACCTCGAGGTTCAGCCTGGGAGCTCAGAACAAGGGCTGGCCCAGAGTCACACACGCCACCACTGCTGTGGGAATGAACTCCAAAGAAGAGAAGGCCAAGCCCTGGTTTTATATCTTTGTCAGTGTCAGGGGTAAGTCACACATGGGACTGACTCACCCACGTGACCTAAAATCATCACAAAGAGGTGGACTTAAACCCACATGGTCTAAGAGCCTCTACTGTCCCAGACATGTAAACTAGGCCCTTCCTTGAGTTAGCCCCACCTTGGGCCCCACCTTAGTTGCCAATCCATACCCACATAGGATTTACACCTAATAGGGGTTTGGGCCAGGGGCTTAGCATTACTCAAAGCAAACAAAAGCCAAACTCTTCAAGGGCACTAAGTGCTAAGGAGCCGATTTTGCTTACCAACACACAGAGACAGGCAGAAAGAGAGAGAAACAGATAGAGGCAGAGACATAAATATAGGGAAAGACACAAAGGATAGAGAAAGAGAGAGAGAGATCCCTGCTTCCCTTTTTCATTCATGTTTCTGCCTCTATACATGTGATGAACAAATACATAAACTTGGGTGTTTCTATTTTGGTTGCGTTTCAATGGAATAGAATGTTTTGCCTTTTTTAAAGTAAAAATAAAGGAACTGTTTCCCTTGAAAAATTCTCATTTTGTATTTAGTGGTTTTGAGGCTTACTCCCTAGTAGGACTGACCCCACCTCATTTCCTGCCACCCACTAAGCAAACCTGTCTGGTGCTGGTAATGTGGTAGAAAGTTCAGGCTAATTTGATCCAAGTCAGACCCATGTCCAGAATTGTCAGCTCCGGTTCCCCCATGGCACTTAAGGCTATGTGGGGGGAAGGGGGGCAGCTCTGAGTCAGACACCTCCCCCCACCTTCAGAGGATGCACAATTTCAGATCAGAGATAAGTCATGCCCACAAATAGCTGTAGACCATGATTCTCTGGGAGAAGAACATACCAGATGATTGGAATTCAGAAGAATAGAATATCATTGAGAAGCCTGAGCTTAAATAAGAGGCCATGTGTCACAATGGAGAAAGCCCAGGGATGAGAGGCCGAGAATTTGGGTTAAAAGCATGACTCTACAAACTGCTACTTGTTGTTTTAGAAGAGGACAAATGACGCCATAGGGGAATGTCTTGATGTGTGAGCGAATTGGATTTAAGTGAAGCAGAGCTTCACAAGGTCATCAGTATCCCACACCAGATCTCTAACTGGGACCACTGCACATATTTCTGCTTCTTGGAGTTGAGTGAAAGGTAGACACCCAAGATAAATGAACAGTCCTGAGAAGGGCTCAGCAGCCCTCCCACCAGAGGTGTTAACCTTCCTTAAATATACCCTACACAACTTGGGGAAATCATCCTACCTACCTCCCTTCAGGTTTCATCCATAAAATGAGGGGGCTACAAGGAATACCTCTTCTAAGGGTCCTTGCAGATCCCAATCTGAGATTCCAAGATCATCTAGTCCATGACTATCATTTTATAATGGAATTAAGTAAGGCTTAGAGGAGTTGACTGAGCTTCCCAGTGTGACACAGCTAATAAAGGGTCACAGGTACTTTTGAGCTCAGGTTTTTCTGACTCCAAGGCCAACATGGAGTCCTGTATAATGTTGTTTTTGTTGTTCAGTTGTTTCAGTCATATCTGACTCTTTGTGCCCCCATCTTGGCAAAGACATTGGAGTGTCTGGCCATTTCTTTGTCTAGTTCATTTTACAGATGAGAAACTGAGGCAAACAGGGTAAAGTGACTTGCCCATGGTCACACAGGTAGTAAATATATACCAGGACCATAAATTGAGAGCGGAGGTTACCTAATCAAAGTCTCTCTACTATGTTATATAAATGCTTGTTTGATTTCTTAAGTTCGGAATAAAATAAATAAAAAAAATTAAAAAGAAAATCAGTTTGTAACTCTCCCCACCAAAAAAAAATCCTGTTACACAGCAGAAAATACTCCTCCATGATACTCATACATTTTCAATCAGTCCTAAAAGAGAAAGTCAATGATGAGGAAGAACACAACCCAGAAAATGCAAGTGTATTGCACATCCAACAAACAAAAGAAACACGATAAAAGTAAATATATCTACATAGCATGAGAAGGGGAGGTGATGACCCCGGGTAATTCACTCCAAGGGTGAGACAAAACTATTTTGACTTAGATGTATTGCAAAGTCTGAAAGTCATCAAGGGAACAAAGAAAACAGCTATGAGTAATCCCAAGTAAGGTAAACAAAGTTGATAAAAAGACGAAATGGTCTCAGAGGATGTTTGAGAACATGAGTGACTTGAAGCATGGTGGCGTTTTCAACAGAAATTGGGAAGACAGGAAGAGACAGGAAAGCTAGCTTTGTTGAATTAGCAAAGCATCCTAAGGGACAGACTGGGTGCAATATGTGACACCACCTTGACTTCCATCTCCCTTTAGACCCTAGCAGAGATAGTCCAGGACCCTCAGACCAACCCCCTCCCCCAAATAGTAGAGCCTCTCACTCTGCCAGCCATATTTCTAGCCTGGTCTCTTCAATAATCATAGAAAAGAGCAATCCCTTTGGAAAGGGTGCTAATTGTTTCCACCTCTAACTCCACCAATAACAATTACTGACCAACTATCACTAATGGACAAGGAAGATGAGGGATCCCAGGAATATTGGTGTCACTCAGACCAAAAAGCCTCTCTCAAGCTGGGCCAATGTGGTCATCAGAGAATGGAACATCCCTGGTGAAGAAATATTCTGCCACCTGGTACCCCACCACTACATGTTAAACAACCACCATCAATGGGAAGACAAGACCCAGAGCCTTGGGAAATACAAACTTTCCTGCCTTTTCCCATCAACAGAACTATTTATAGACTATGCCCTGAAGCTATTTTTAGAGAAGCAACCTTTGTGGGCATGTGACATGCTATATACTTCTATAGGTGCTGTAACCCCTGTCTCCTTAGTAAATTCAGCTACAGAAGATCAGGGAAAGAAGTGCTCATCATCAAAGACCTTGACACAAATAATTGATTCAATATCAGAAATAGACATATTTTTAACATTAGGAATTGTATTAAAGAAGATATATTACCCAAAGCTTTGCCTCTTACCTCTAAAAACCATTAGGCCATTCCATATAACTTACAGTGGAAACCACAGCCCCTTGAGAATGAGTTTTCTGACAACAGGGACTTTCTTGATTTTTCTATTGGAATCCCAATTTTTAGCAGAGTGCTACATAGCAAGTGCAAGTGCTTCATAATTGCCTTTATAGTTTTTTTTCATTCACTTACACATGTAGAAATCCCAGTGGAGATGTGTACCAGAACATTGATGAAGTAAGAATAGAGCTCAAAGAAGATGTTAGAGCCAAAGGTAGATGAAAAGATAGATCGATGATAGATAGATCGATGATAGATAGATAGATAGATAGATAGATAGATAGATAGATAGATAGATAGATAGATAGATAGATATAGATAGATGGATGGATGGATAGGCAGATGCTGATGAAATCACCAACAAACGAAATGTAGTGAGAGAAGAGGAGGGAGTCCAATAGAGAGTCAGAGGCACCTACTCTTGGGTTGCCTGGCACAGATAACATTTCATCAAATCAGACACAAGAGCATCAGAATAAATCAGGGTAACAAAAACTCAAGGAGGAGAGAATATCTAGTATGAAAAGCATGTTCAGTATTGTCAAAACAGTCAAGAAAAAGAAATAGTGAGATGAAGTCAGTGAATTTAGCTACTAACAACCCTAAATGCTGTATTATGAATGATAAATGGGTTGCATAACAAATCCCATAAACAGCGGGAAGCAGGCTAAATAGAATAAAAGGTAATGTACCAAAAACATACTAGGTAGCACATATATACATATACATACATATATGTATGTGTATATGTACATATATACATATATGCATACATATGCTGTGCATCTATAAATACACACACACACACACACACATATATATAATTGTGTGTCTGTGTGTTAGTCTTTAAAGTAGAGGGGGCTAATTTTGAACATTATTGACACAATAACCAATAAGTTTATTATCTCAAAAATCATGAAAAAAGAAATTGTAAAAATTAAAGATGCACTAGACAAAATAGAACCCCCCCCATCAACAGACATCCTAAAATTACTTACTTCATGCCCAATACTGGGAATAAAATACCATTGAACTGTTAGAGAAAATAAAGTTCTAAAATTTTGATTGGTCATTAAGACTAAAGCAATAATTAAGTCATCAGGTATTTTCATGAGAGATAATAGGAGAAAAAGAGAGGAGAAAAACAACTAAGGTGAAATATTAGAAGTTCATGCTCATTTATTTGCCTAATTATGCCAGCAATGTCTTTTCATTCGCCTCATCTCGAGTGATCTTTGTCCACGTCCTTGCAGAAATCCTCTGCAGGAACCATCCAACGACATACTTGGCACTTCCTTCTGCATCTCTTGACATAGCGTAGTCCTCAGTGGAGCCCAAGGGTGGTCTGTTACATTTTCCTTGCTCTCTCTACATGGCTGTCTGGCCTCATTTTATGATCATATACGCAGAATCTTCTTCTCCTTTCTCTAGAGTTCTGCACTCATTATCTTCCATGGAGAAATATTCTCTGTCCTCACTTCTACCTTATAGCGTGCCTTATTTCTGTCCAAATTCATATCAAGATTCATCTAAAAGCATTTTGTATTCATCTTGTATACATACATATATATAATGTATCTACGTACATAATATACATATATGTATAGATGCATAAAACATAGGTACATGCACACAAACACTTTTTCTGCCTTGATGGAATTCAATTTATTGAGAGCAGAGATAGCTTCATTTTTATCTCTGTATCCCCAAAGTCCTTGGAACATAGCAGGTTCTTTATAAATGTTTGTGTATTAATTGGTTGATTTCCACTTATATACAGTATGAACAAGAAAAAGAGCCCTGATGCTAGAGGTAGGGGATTTCAGGTCCTTCCTACCTGTGTGACCTTGGACAGTCACTTAAACTCTCTGGGTTTCCTCAGCAGTGAAGTGAAGGAAGTGGATATGATGGCCTCCAAGGCCTCCAAGGCCTTTTACATCACTAGATCTAGGATTCTGTGATCCTATGATCACTGGAAGAATGTCTTTATAAAAAGGATTAGCCTTTTCTCTGCCCCTCCCCTCATCCTGCCCCAAGGATAAACTTTGGATAATTAATGACTCTTGTTTGATTTCCTCCAAGCCATGCAAGTTGCTTTCTGTCTTCAACTCAGTTCTGACCATATTTAGTTTCTAAAACTTGTTTGATATCATAGCCAGGTAATTCTTCATCCACTTAGGTTTCTCCATATGTTAGGCTGAAGCGTTTTAAATGATTATGGACGAGGAAGCCTCCTATGATCAGGGATGCGATGTAATCAGCGCAATATCTACAACAGGAAAACCTGGAAGGCATCTCTCTCTCTACACAGAATCCGCATCTCACTCGTTCTCTGTCCCTAAGCTTGTAGACAAACATAATGAACAAGTTTTGCCGGCTACACGTTCGCTTTCCACAGCCAACTAAGTCATCTTGTTCCATATACCTGGAATCTGGAACTTTTTAACACGTGAGTAAATAGATGAAACTTTGCTCTAGGAAATTAAAGGGAATGTTGTTTTCTACTGAACGAAATGGATATTTTGGTAACCAACAACCAACAAAGATGGACTGTCTCTCCCCATTTCAGTTGATTGTGTAACTGAGCATATGAGGTCTACTATAGAATATCTCTTGTGGAAATGTGCCCCAAACCTCAGGATCATATTCCAGAAAAAAAGTTTTTGGCAAAATGCAGCACTTATTTATGTTAAAATGATTTTAAAAACCCTAAGAAGGAAAGGATCATTACTTGATACAATGGAGAAGATTTATGGAAAAGTGCATGTAGCCAAGATCAGCAAAGGAGAAAGCCTTTACACTTTCTAAATGAGATACGGGTGAAGCAAAGGTGCCTGCCATCTCCACAATTGACAAAGTAGTAGGAACATGTCTTAATAATGACAGGAAAAAGAAATTAAGGAGATACTCAAACACAAAGAAGAGTTACTTAGACAACACTACTGTAGAGAATGAGCAACATGAGAATGAAGAAAAACAATTAATAACTCCAAAATCGTATCAGCACACAAAACAACTCCACAAAATTCCTTTATACTACTAATAAAAACCAGGATATCCCAAAACTCCTATTACATTTAAAATAACCACAGAAAATACACTAAATATATAGGTGGTAATCCAGGAAGACACATTCAAGATTTTACTAAATACAACTGGAAAAAAAAATTGTGACATAAAGGGTCAACAAAACAACTGGAATGATAAAGCCAAATCATATAAATTCAGAATTGTCAGGGATCTTAAAGTTTGGTGGTGGCAAATAATCTCACTCCAATATAACATGCTAATACAGTATGTAATGTACACAATATATACGATATATAATACAACATACAATATATATACAATATACAACACAAAATACGTACTACAATATAAGGCATTAATCAACGAACATTTATTAAGCTCCTGCTCTGTGCCAGGGACTCTGTTAAGCACTGAGGAAACATAATACAAACATTCCCTGCCCTCAAAGAGTTTATATTCTAGTACATATGTAATAAGGGCTCATGAGACCTTTACTTATAGACACCTCCAATGAGGGTGAACCAAATACCATCCAAGGTAACCCATTTCTCTTTTGCATATCTTCAGGAGAACATAACATCCTTGAGAGTAGAGGCTGTTTTCATTTTTGTACTCGTATCCTTAGCAGCTAGTATAGTATTTGGCAGAGAGACAGATTGATAAAGCATCCATTTATTAAGCATTAACCATGTACCAAGCATCATGTTTAGCGTTACTCACTAGAAACATACATTCTCATTCTCATAGAAAGACAACATATGAAGGGGGGATGGAAAGGGGAGCCAAAGATACAAGATGACTGGGAAGGGTCATGAAGGCCTGGTCCCCAACAATATATAGGATAAGCTCATCTCTCAAGGCCGGGGTGGGGTCTGAATTTTGTTGTGGGAGTTTTGGAAGGGATGGATGGCTACAGTGGATGTGGCAAGGTCAGGAGATGGCTGGGACATGGCCATAATAGTCACTTAATAAAGGCTTTCTGAATTGAATTATCTAGTTCTACTTCTGAAATTTTTTTCCTGACCCCAAGCCAAAATTTGTCTCTGAAATGATTCTTCTTCAAGGGCAGGCAGAACAATTTTCCCCTCTTTTCCAAGTGAAAGACTTTTAAATTCTTGAAGATAGCTATTGTGTATGTTGGAAGTCTTCTCTTCTCTAAGTTAAGCATCTCCAGGTGCTTCAGCCACTCCTCATCTGGCAGAGATTTGAGGCCCTTCACCATTTTGGTAGCTTTCTTTTGGATGTTCTTCAGGTCAACAATGTTGGACACTCCTGGTCTCAGACACTTACTAGCTATGTGACTCTAGGCAAGCCACTTGACCTCTGTCTCCTTGACTTCCCCATTTGTTAAATGGAGATAATAACCCCCCCTTCCTCCCATGGTTCTTGTGATCATCAAATGAGATAATATAAACAAGGAGCTTTTCCAACTTGACAGCAGAATAGAAATGCCAGGTATTAGCTGAACAATGCTTCTCAGAACAGACCACAGTATACCGTTTGTGTCCCATGTGAACAAGTGAGATCATGTACAGAAGGGGCTTTATAACCCTTAGCATGCTGTACAAACACAAGCTATTATTAATTTTGTTATTATTATTACAATTATTATTATGAATACTTGCAATCTGTCCAGCACAGCATGCTGTGGGACTGTTGCCTCTTTATTTCTGGAAGTTCCTACAATCCCCTTCTTCTCTCATCTTGAGCTTTGTTGTTGTTCAGGCATTTTTAGTCATGTCCTATTCTTTGTGACCCCATCTGGGGTTTTCTTGGCAAGGACATTGCAGTGGTTTGCCATTTCCTTCTCCGGCTCATTTTACAGATGAGGAAACTGAGGCAAAAAGGGTGAAGTGATTTGCCCAGGGTCACACAGCTAGTAAGTGAGTAAATGAGTTTTCCTGACTCTAGTCCCAGCACTCTATCCACTGAGCCTAAAAACCATGAGATCCTGGATATCCAAACTGCTTTCTGACCATCTTTCCATCCCCATCTTGTACTTGGTGAGTTGAATTTTTGAACCAAAGCCTAAAATTTTACATTGAACCTTATTACAGTCACCTTAATAACCTCTGCACAATAGTCTAGCCTGTGAAGATGGTTTGGAATCCCAAGTCTACCATGCCATGTGTTAGCTCTCCCTCCCAGATTCCTTGCATTTGCAAAGTAGATAAGTTTAGTGTTCAAGATTGGGCTCTTCTAACCCAGTAAAATGATATTGCTGCAAAACCAATTTATCATTTTAGCCCTGTAACAATCAACTTACCAAGAAGCTAGTAAACATAATTAGCTAAAACTAAAGCAAAATTCTTGCAGAGGAACAAAAAGGTCAAGACTAATAAAGGAAATGAGGAAACGGTAGGAATGAAGGGTGCTTAGTGTTGCCAGAGACAGAGACAAGACGAGAGAGAGAGAGAAAAAGAGAGAGAGAGAGAGAGAGAGAGAGAAGAAGAAGAGAGAGAGAGAAAGAGAGAGAGAGAGAGACAGAGACAGAGACAGAGAGCAGAGAGACAGATAGACAGACAGAGACAGAGAGAATCCATCATCGTGTCTCCAGGAAGCACATTCCCCATTTGAGCATCTCGAATGATTGGGAATAATAAACATAATATTTAGGTTTACTTTTAGGTTTACCGCATTTGATCCTCACAATCACCCTGGGAGGAGGTGCTGTTGTTATGTCCATTTTACCGATGGAGAAAGTAAGACAGAGGTTAAGTGAGCTGCCCAGGGCCACACAGTTGAGGGAGTGTCTGAGTCAGGATTTGAACTCATGTCCTCTTGACTCCCAGGCCAGTACATTATTCATTACATCAACTAGTTGCCTAGGGGATATTTTTCCTGACATCAAGTAGAATTTGGCTCTCTTAAATTTCTCATAAAGTTGATCTCCTAGCTCCAGAGAGACACACTGCTTCAGGAATCGTCCCAGCCATCAAAGGTGAAGTCTTGGCCCTGCTCAGTCATTCTAGCAGACCCGCGTGGTTGGGTTTTGCTTTTGATTCATAAATTGATCCATTGACCAGGATTCTCCACTGCTCTTCCCCCAACCCAACCCTGAGGGTGTAGGCCCTCATTGCCTCACACCTGGATGAGGTAATAGCCTGATGGCTGGTCTCCTCGACACAAGTGTCTCCAGTCTATCCACTGCTCAGATGCAAGTGACCTTCCAAAAAAAAAAAAAGATATGACCATATCTGTTATCCCTCCTCCCACCTCACTCAGTAAACTCCAGGGGCTCCCTATCACCTTCAGGATCAAATACAAAATGCTTTGTTTGGCCTTCAAAGCCCTTCCTAACCTCCCCCCCCCACCTCTCCAGTCTTCTGACACCTTGCTCCCCACCAGTCAAATGACACTGGCCTCCTGGCTGTCTCACGAACAATAATCTCCATGTCTCTGCTCCCGGCATTCTCTCTGGCTATCCCCCAAGCCTGGAATGCTCCCCTTCTCTGCTTCATGACTTCTCTGGATGACCTTCAAGCCTCACTAAAATCCTACCTAGTACAGATGGTCTCCCTGTCCCGCCCATCTCTAGAGACTGCTCTCTGAGACTAACTTCCATCTAGTCAGGAATTGCAGGATGAAAACACAGACAGTCATGTTATTGCCCTGTTAGATTGTGAAGATCTGCAGGGACTTGCTTTTGTCTTTCTTGTGTCCCCAGTGCTTATCACACTTTCAAACAGATTGTGGGTGCTTAATAAGTGCTTATGAGGGACTGAGGACTAGATTACACCTGGTGTTGATTGACTCATTGAGGACAGTGCCTACTATATAGTAAGTACTTACCAAATGCTTAGACTCTTGACCTTGTTCATTCTGTAACTCAAAGAGGTAGTGTCATCCAATAAAGGTGACAGGAATAGAGCACCTTGTTAAGTGACATAAATCGGGGCTGTGGGGTGTTGGACACCTCTTTTACTTCCTAAAATTAGTGTTATCCCAAAGTGGCATGAGCGGCCTCAGGAAATGGCACATACCCCTTCCTTGGAGGTCCTTGCCATGACTGTTCTCTGTGGATGTTGTCCCGGTGCAGGCTTGATTAGAGAGGAGATTTCTGAGGTCTCCCCTAAGCCTAAGATTCTGTTATTCCTCTTTCTGAGACGGATTTGACTCAGGAAAGAAGCATTTGTGGGGAAACCCCCTGGAGACAGAAATGTATCCCACTGCTGAGGTGTTCCAGCATGATACTCCAGAGCCAAAATCTCCCGTGATGATCTCACAGTGGATTCATCTGCCTACTTCATGCCAATTGGTTGTCATGACAACTGTTGGTTAAGTTTCAAATGAGGTTGAGTGTGCTGGCCCCCTTGCAGCTGTGGTTTTCATCATTTTGTGGCTATCTCTCTCAGTGAACATGAGACATTATGGAACTACTGAATCATGGCTTTTCTGAGTTAGAAGGTACCTCAGAGGCCATCCACTCCAAGTCCCACTAGAATAAGAATCCACTTCTTCCTTCAGTCCATCCATCCATCAATCCATCCATCCATCCACCCATCCATCCACCCCTTTATTTATTTATTCATTCATTTAGTTAACATCTATTAGGCACTTACTATGTTCCAGCCACTAGAGATACAGAATCAAATGTTATTGGACCTGCCTTCTAGGAGCTTACATC
>CM053624.1:5028957-5056410 GCA_028646595.1 Phalanger gymnotis | reverse complement strand
AAGTTTTCTCCAGGGATGTCCACACAGGCTTTAGAAGGTGGGAGGGGGAAGATGAACCGATTAAGAGAAAGGAGGGGTAAGAGAAAGAGGAGAACATAGTTGGAGGAAGAGATCATACATGAAGAAACGCTGCAAAAAAGAGAATGAGGACTGACAAAATGTCATTTGACTTAGTGACTAAGACATAACTAATGGCTTTGGAAAAAACAGATTCGGTCAACCAGCAGAGATGGGGTTGTGGTAAGAAAGTGGGGCTGTGAACATAAAGATTCTCTCCAGAAGTTTTAAATGAAAATGGAGGAGAAATAGAAAAATAATTTCTTGAAGTGGGTAGAAAAGATAAAAGGGAAGGTATTTATGTGTTTGGTTGTTTAGGACGACAAGGCTTGGACATATTTTAGGTGTGGGGGAAGGAAACGAAAACTCCGAGGTCATAAGATCATGGATCTAGAGTAAATAGGGACCTTCAATGTCATTGAATTCAATCCCCTCATTTCACAAATGAGGAAACTGAGGTCCCAAGAGAAGAGATGCCTTGCCCATGCTCTCAGAGATAGTAAGAGACAGTGGCTGCTTTCAAACACAAGTGCTACCTCCAAAACACTGGACTGCTTTCAGATGTAAGACAAGAGAATTGATCAAGAGAGTGAGGAGGGAAAGCAAAGAAATCTAGAAATGCTTTGAGCACAGGACCAATCCCAGATTGTGTGTTTTTCACGTAAGAACCAATCAGCTAAGTGAGTATATACCTACGGTGCCCAACCAAGAGACTTGGTGTTGAGGGAAGGAATGATTTTGGCAATCTAAACTCATGAAGCACATGTATCTACCAACAGTATGGGGGGCTTGCAGAGTATAATGAAGCCAAGAGTACCAATACGAAAGCCATCTTTTGTCTCTTGAAGTAATCAAGTGGAGCGGCAAGGTCCTTTCCCAGGATGCCTACATTCCAAAAGTGCCCAAAAGTTCTGGATATGGTCAGCCTTCTTTCCACAAATGCATGTGTTACTTACTGTAGTCTTCCACTGAGGTCCATCCTGAATCATGACCTCAAACTCTCCAGCCTGGGACCACCACTTCTTGGTCCTATTACTATGGCACACATTTTCTACAGTTCCTCCTACCACCCAGTCCTTTCAAGGTTGGAAGGAGTCTCATCCCCAATGCAATCGCATCCACAGCCAGATCCTCAGTGCTGCTGTTGACACATGCTTGAGGTGTGGCTTCCGTGTGACTGCCCACTCAGCTGTTTTGGCCTCGTATGAAAGAATTGCTAAGGCTAGTTCTGTTGAGAAATTTCTAACCAGCAGAAAGCCAAAGGCATCACTTTCCTGCCCTTGACCACTGCAATCCAAAACAAAGGCCTAATCTAATGGACCCACACAGTGGATGTAGCTCTTGGCCTCTGGTCTCCAGGTGGGATTTTTTAAAGTTCTATGATACCTAACCTACATGAGAGCAGAGATCTAGTAGGGGAACAGGTCTCTGAGGCTATTTACCTCGACCCCACCATTTTTACAGATGAGGAAACTGAGGCTTTGGGAGAACATAAGTGACCTGCCCCAAGTCACCTGGGTAGTAAATACCAAAGATTTGAACCTTAGGTCACTTGATTCCAGAAACAGTGCTACTGCCACTATGTCATGTAGATGAAAATTGAAAAGAAACATGGGGATGTCTTATAAAAAAGGGACATAAAGGTCTCCCCCCAAAAGCTGTTTTTCTACATTTTTCACCTTTTGAAGATACAATAGAATTCAGATGATGAAATATCGCTTCATGAGGCATCCTCTTCACTCATTCCTCATGCCCAAACTTCTCAATTGGCAATGCAAAAATCAAAGGAAAAAAAAGGTCCCTTGAACTAATCAATGTATTGAATAAGTCAGACTTTGGATGCTGTGTTCCTCAGTAAAGGTCTCCTGTCTCTGAAAAGCAACAGAAGAAGCCTTCTCACTTCTCTTCTTTGGGGCCTAACTTTATTATCATAATTTCTCAGCTTTTTTCCATTTACATGTTTGATGTCATGGGGTACCCAGTTTTCCTGGCTTAGCTTACCTCCATTCTGCATCAGTTAATACAAGGCTTTCTCATCTTCACCATTTTTCCAATGCACTAAAATCCATGACTTTCATGGACCACAGTCTGCTGAGTCTCTCCTGGTTGATAAGCATCCCATTTGTTACAATCCGTTCTGTGCTATCTTTAAACATCTGGCTCTCCATAAGTGAGCAGGTGTGAAGCCTCTCCCTTTGCCCTTGACTTTTGTGGTGCCAGTGGGCCATTCACAGAAGCCCAGGATGGCCTTTGCATCACTAGATAGCTTCTCTGAGCAGGATGGATAGAAAGTTATGGACCTGAACGACAGTGAGGAGGAGGCTCCCTGTTGGTTCATACCCTGCGACTTTGATAAGTTGCTAACCTCTTATTTATTGAGCCTCTAGGAGCCCATCGCCCTATTTTTTGGGGGGTAGTGTTGCCCTGTTGTGGTTTCATTGGAATAGGGAACACTGGTTGAGCCAAACCCTTCTGCAGTGCTGATCAGCCCTTGCTCTGAAATTTCTCATCTTAGACAGTTGCTTGGGACACTGAGAGACTCGAGGCCTTTCACTGGATGGCACACTCAGGGTGTGGCAGAGAGGATTTAGAGACTGCCTCTGAAGCTGGCACCACTTCCATTAGGCCACACTGCCTTTGTCCTGAATCCAGAAGGCACAATGCGGGGGGCCCATCATCATGCCTCTTGTCATTCCACCCACATCTTCAGGCTTTCTCATCAGTAAAAATAAAGTGATTGTGCCTCATGGTGTTAAAGATGCTAGCCTACTCTGATGGTTCATGAGTACTAGAAAGATAATTTGGGAAGGTGCCCCTGTGACTTCAGTACAAATTTCTACCAAATTTAGAGGGAAAAACAAGTAGAGAATAAAGAATAATATAGAATTTGGGGATAAAGAAAATTACTTCCCCAAATAATGAGAAATTGTAAAAAGAAAGAAAGATAGAAATGAAGGAATAAAAGAGAAGGAAGGAAAGAAGGAAGAAAACCCTCAGGGTTAGTATGACATAATCTTTTTTTTAAACCACACAATTAGTCTAAAAGTAAAAATAAGAAAAAAATCTTAATTTTATTAGCAAAATTTACTAGATTAATAAGACTTAGTATTCCATATAAAAATTTAGCATTAAATATTTAAAATGCTATTAATAAAATACTAGATTAATAAAGCCTAATATTAAATATAAAAAATTAATTGGATACAATACATCAGTTTAATCCTTTACGAAAGGAAAATACAAGAAGTTAGTGACCTTTACAAGGTGGGGCAACTCTCTGGTCATTGACTAGAGGGAGGCTCAGCTCAACTGAAAATCACAGCTAAGTGTCTTTACCAGGAAAAGACCCTCCTTCTGCCATAGGCTCTTTGATCGAAAGCTCAAAGGGACCTCTGAGGATCTCCAGTTCAACCGTCTCGATTTACACATGAGGAATCACAAGGAAGCAGGGATATGCTTTAAGTCACAAAGGAAAGAAGGATCAGGATCAGCATTTGAACTCAGGTCCTCCGACTTCTGAGTCTGTTCTCTTTCAACTTTCCAGGCTTCCTCCAGCCTCACTTTTTACTCTCAGTAGAGGACAAATCCATTGATGCCCTACTGACATGGCACAAAAAGCAGTTTCTATAGCTGATACAGGGGAATAAGGGATGCCCAGCTTCTGGCATGTCACCTCTCTCCTGCCACAGACTTCCCTCATCTCTTTTCTTCTTCCGGGGCCACCATTAGCCAGTCCCATACTGTCCTGGTCTGGGGGTATGTGGCTGCCCTCAGGAAAGGCTGCAGGAGTTTGGACAGAGTGCCTCTGGACATCAGGGTGGAGGGCAGGGAGGAAGCCCTGTGCTAGGGAGGCTCAGGGTTAGAAGATTTTAAGGCTTTAGTTCCAGGGTAGGCCACAGATTGGTAACCATCACCAACCACCACTGTGAGTGACTGCCGTGACCAACCGTGGACAAAGGGGTCTCTTTACCTCTTAGTCCTCTGTTTCTCAATACCCCAAAAAAGAATCAACCAGGGATGCAGATACGGGCATCCTCTGTCCCACAGAGTGAGGGGAAAGCCCTTTGGGAACTGTTCTGGAGGCAGGGGTGGGGGCTATGGACCACTGATGTGGAATCTTGCTATAGTCAGGAATTCCCAATGAGGAGGCTCCCTCCACTCTATTCTGAAATGCCTAGCCCTGGAAATTCTCCTGGACCTGGTAGTTACAGGTGACTTATGTGGAATGGCAAAGTACTGGTTAGAAGCAGGACCTGAACCCAGGTCTTCCTGACTCTGAGACCAGTAGCTGTCAATCACAGGGCTTCTTTGTGACCCTCAAAGTCCAAAGTCAAGTCCCATGAGGGAAATTGCAATACACATGCTCCTGTCTTATTATCAAGGGGTGTGTGTGTGTGTGTGTGCGCGCGCGTGCGCATGTGTTTAATAGGTCCATAAGGGCATGAGGCCAATTTGATTTTAAGCTCCTTACAGACAACAATTATGTTCCCCAAATTCTTAGCCTAGTCCCATGCACTGCTGCTCACTAAGTGTTTGCTGATTACTTAGAGCAGGGGTGGGGAATTTGAGGTCTTGAGGGCAAATGTGGCCTTCTAGGTCCTCGGGTACAGCCTTTTGATGGAGTCCAAGTTTTACAGAACAAATCCTTTTATTTAGGGCATTGGTTCTGTGAGGTTTGGATTCAGTCGAAGGGCTGCACTTGACGACATAGAGGGCCACGTGTGGCCTCAAGGCCAATGGGTCCCCAGCCCAGATTTAGAGCATGTTTTTCAAAGTTTCTACCTCATCTGATTAAGTTGGCCTTTCATGAGGTTTTTGAGGATACAAATTTTATATATGTGTTCCTATTTGGGAGAATAAAAATTGAAATTTCAAATGTTTTATTTTTTCATTTATGAAATTATTTGTTTTACAAAATTATGCAGCATTTGAATAGCTTACACAGAATATAAATGAAAAAAAAAAAACCAGAGAGCCTGAAATGAAGGAGGAAGGAGAAGGAGAAGGAGAAAGAAAAGGCAAAGGGAAAGAAGCAAGAAGCAGAGAAGGAGGAGGAGAATGGGAAGGGGAAGGAAGAGAAAGAGAAGGAGAAGAAAGGGAAGGAGAAGGGGAAGGAGGAGAAGGAAATTCTAGCTTCTAAATTATTGGAATATTGGAAAATAGGAGGAAATATTCGTGATATGTTGGAATTCCTTATGGGAAAAGAGGAGGAAGTGGGCATATATCAGACTAAGCAGGTCTAATGTGGACGATAGAATTGGGTAGAGTGGAAAACACAACACACGGAAACGATCGAGAGGCGATCATAGTCCCAAACTCCTCCAGATTTGGGATGAAGAGGGATGGGAAGTTCCAAGGGAAAATATCCCTATGATATAAATCTAATTTATCATGAGAAGGAAGAAAAGGGGAAACTTGCTTGTGAGGCATGTGGCTGTATAGAGAACTCACCAACCAATCATACCTTAAGAAGACATGGAAGTGAGGGAAGATAAAGGGAGATGAATACTGTTTTTTGACAATCATTGTTGAAAAGGATTACCTGGTCCTGTAAAAATGTCAGCAGTGCTAGAGGCCAGAACAAAACATGAGTGTATGAATCAGGTTAAAGACAGAATAAAGAGCAGTTCATGGAGGGGGAGTGGGGATAAATATAGGTGGATAATTAGTGATAATGAACTGCAGAGATCACAAAGGAGAGGGAGAATAACACAGCTTTTTCTGTACCTCCTCCCTCCTCCAAAGTGATTTCCACGCTGACAAATATAGAGCAAAAAGGGGTAGCAAGAAATCAAAACAGAAACAAAGCCAGGAGATGGGACAAAATGACCAGGCTGTCCACCAGGATTCCAACTTACCCAGCTTGGATGATCTCCTGTCTTCATCCTGAGAGAACACTCAGGTGTGATCGTAGAGGAATCAGCCCATTGGGATTTGAAGAAATGTGGAGAAAAACGGAGGGGCCGCAGGCCTGGAGAGGGGGCAAAGGGGACACCTTCTCAGAAGGAGAGAGGATTTGGAGATTCTTTATGAATGCAATGTCTCATCATTGCACAACTAACATGTTATCAACATTTTTGGATTCATTGTTAACACATAATCACTTGAGAAAGTGATATGCCAATAACCACTGGTAAGCCTGGACCCTAGAAGAAGAGCTCGTGTCAAACTAAATGCCATTTCTGTTTCTGACACATATTTAGTCTGGTAGATGAAGGGAATGTCATAGCAACATGTACCTGGGACTTCAATCAATCAATCAATTTCAGGGAAGCACTTCACAAGCTGACAACGCCTTTGCTTCCAGCCAAAGTGGAAGCGAGAAGGTTCAAAGTAGAAACTGTTGCCCCAAGACAAGTAAATATTTTAGAGAGGTGATGAGCTCCCCATAACTGGAGGTCTTCAAAAGGAGAGGAGATGAGTACTCAGAAGGAAAGTCATTGACTGAAATTCTGTGATTCTATGTTTGGTTTCCTAAATAGATATCTCTTTTAATTGGTTAAAATGCAGTCGATGTTGCAGCATCTTTTCAGAAAGATTGATTGCATAAAGGAAGATACCAGCATTAAATTAAATCCTTACACATGTCTTATGTTCACCTGTTTGGTTTGGGGCACTTCTCAGAGTGATCCTTTGCAATTTCAAATGAAATGAATCCATTTAAATCATGATAACTAAATGAGTGTTGACTTGAGCTGAAATAATCTTTAGCTTGGAGGGGCCTTTGTGAGGGCATAGATACAATGGAAGGTTTTTGTGTGATATTTTGGCCAGTGTTCTACCTCTGCAAAGATTCTTTTCCTGTAATTGAAGCCAAGCTGGTCATTTTGACAGCCAGCAAATAAGCCCCTTCACCCCCAGTACATAGAGCCAAGGCTGCCCGCTGTATGGATGGCTTCCTCGTCACGTTTACAGCAGATGTGAGAAGCGGGCTGGAAATTAGAAAATGCTAAAATTAATATTTATTGACTCGATGTTTCATTATCATTAGGAATTAGTTTGTTCTTGGGTAAACAGTTTATAGCAAGTTATAAATATGTTCCGTTGACCTATTAACTGGCCCAATATATTATGAAGTTATTGACAGCGGCTATAAAATTTACTAACAGCCATTAGACCTTGTAACATACTTGATGTGTCTGTGTCTCTGCACCACCAAGAAATGAGGTGATTTTTTAAAAAGATAATCTGCTACTGATATTAAATTCCTCCAAGATTTTAATATATTGTCTAAGTTTATGGGTCATAAAATAAACCTAGAGCTTACAAAAAATTTACATGGGGATATTATTTAAGAAAAAGGACATGTAAATTTTAGTACAGTAGGAATGGTGATATAAAACCCTGAAACATATAAAAAGTAACCCAAACTGCAGTAAAACACCATCAAGGGTCTTGTAGCAACCCACAAAATGAAGAGATAGCATTCCTAGGTACCAGCCAGGGAAGGCACTGGAACAATTACCTAGCACAAAAAGAGGCCCTGAGCTGGAGAGAGAGTGCTGAGTTGGGAATCCCAAGAGCTGGGCTGGCACCAGAAGCTTGGTCCAGCTGTGTGACTTGGGAAAAGGCCCTCCCTCCACTGGGCATTGATTTTCCCATCTATAAAATAAGAGAGAGGGGTGAGATGATTTCTAAAGTTCCTTCTAGCCCCCAATCCTGGCTGCCAAAAGCAAGTCAGATATTACAGGGTAAATAGACACCATCCAAAGAAACTGATTTATGTAGATTTACAGAGACTAAGGGGCCAGGGCTGACCTGAGTCAAATATCGTGCTGCTCACCAGCCAATGGTGGGGTCCTTCTGGGCAGGTAGCACTTAAAAGTCAGGTGTAGACAAGACAGTTATCGTCCTTCTCCTCAACATCCACATACTCCTTTCACAAACAGAATACTCTGATGTCTGAGGTTAAACGGTCTGTCATTTTCATTTCTACTTGCATGTTGAAACCTAGGAAGGCGAGAGAAGGTGACATGGCAGTGCGTGCCAGGGATGGGGAAGAGCCAATGCACAGAGATGAGAGACGGAAATTCTTCTAGTCTGGTTTCCTCGATAGACTGTGATTGATCTGTCTATACTGTTCTGCCTTGGTTAAAATAACTCTACATAGGCCTCTGCTATGCTTGTTGTTGGGGCAATGGAACAAAAACACTGTTTTTTGCAAATATTATAGAGGACATGGGTTGTGCCAGCTGGCCTCAGGGGTCAGTTTCAAGGCTGAATTTCTGGGAGTTTGGAGTGAAGAGCATAAGTGGACACTTTATTTTGCCCAAAATAGACTCTAGAAGAGGGGCTCTTAATTTGGGTCTGGGTTCCAGTAGAATTAGTTTCTTTTGCTATCCTATGGGTTTTGTTTTCACAATTTGAAACCATTATTAGGAGGCATCCATAAGCTTCACCAGGATTCCAGAGTGGTCCAGGGCCTCACAAAGATTGAGTCTCTACTTTAGAACAATTCTATTGCTATCTGTCTCTACCAGCCAAGATGAATGCTAGTCTGGGATTACTCCAGATATCTCAAGGAAGGTGACAAAGTCCTCCACACCTTTCTAAAATAAGATTCATCTTCATTTACCTCGATTGGCTAGCTTCTGGGCAGAGGGCCCAGGTGATGCCCACACTAGTTTGGCCCAGGTTTCCCGAAAGCCTCCATCCACCTACTATCAAGGTCTCCTCAAAGTTTTCTTCCTAACTTGCTCAATGCCACATTTTAGAATGTGGTTTATGTAGGGTTTGTCTGAAATATTCAGTTTTTCCTTGACCTTCCACTTGACTTCTAATGCTACTAGGAGAGAGCCTTCCCTGGGTGAGCTTCCCCATTGGACTTTGGCCTTCATGCCCCTTGACTCTGAGGCACACCTGTCCACCACTCCTTTAAGATTATGCCCTCACTTTCAGAATCCCAATAATTTTCTTTGTCTCTAAGATCATACTCTTTCCTTTGCCTGTGAACAATATTCTGCCCCAGAAAAGGAAACCTATTAAGATGTATAGCTATAGTGTATGACAAACTCTTTAGCGGAGTACCACAGAGAAGGTGGGGAGGAACCAAAGCAGAGTCCTTGACAAAAGGTAAGTTCACTGGCTCTGGACCCAGGACACTGGGGGTCAAGATTCACCTGTGAATTCCACTCGCCATATTTCTACCTACACAACATTTAACTCAGGCTGCTTAAATGGTTGTCTGGTCCACCTGCCTTTAATCTCATCCCACCCAAATCCATCCTTCCTTTACTTGGTTGCCAAAATGATTTTCCTAAAGCATAGGTCTGCCTGTTACCCCCTCCCCCACCCCTTTACTCGATAAACTCCTGTGGCTCCCTATTAGCTCCCAGATCAAATAAAGCTCCTCATTAAGCATTTAAAGACCTTGCCCACCTGAGCTATTCCTCTCTTTCCGGTTTTCTTATACATTATCTTCCTGCATGCACTCTCCAGTCCAGTGATAATGTCTTCCTCCATCTCCCAACCCCAAGAATTTGCACTGGTTGACTCATAGCTAGAATATTCTCCCACTTCACTTCTAATACTAACTCCCTCATTTCCTTCAAGATTCAACTCAAATCCCACCGGTGGCACAAAGCCGATGTATCCTGGCCACCCCTTCCCCCAAAATTACCTTTTATCTACTCTCTCTATATTTTGTATGATAGTGGGTACCACATGTTTGCCTTTCATCACATTCCTGGAGCTTAACATGGTGACTGACATATAGTTGGTGCATAACAAATGCTTTTTGAGTGATGCACTAAACTTCTTTGGGCCTCAGTTTTTTCATTTGCAAATTGAGGAGGTTGGGTGAGATTGTCTCTGAGGCTCCTTCCAACCTTAAATATAAGCGCCGATTGTGAGGGGGAGAGAGGCATTTGGCTCCCCAACCCCAGTGCTACCCTCACCCCTAGTTATATTAACTGATTTTGGGATAATGGAACCAAATCTTCTCTTTACAGCCCTATTCAACCTTGGTTTTTTCTGCTTACCCCAATTTGGTCCTCTCCTTTGGATGTGGTGAGTGGGAAAGAGTCTGGGGCAGAGGGCAAGCCCAGCCTTAGCTCTGGTCACTCAAGGATAGGCTGTTCCCAGGGCATGGAGTGGAGGAGGGCTCTCTGAGACAGGGGTATCATGGCAATGAGATGCAATTTTGAAGACTTGTGACTGTCTAATTATCCCACACTAGATGTCTGATTAGTGAAATAAAAGCATCCTGCTTTCTGACTCAGCAACCCCTCAGAGCAGGCTCTCTTGGACGGCCTGGTCATGGTCTGCTTGTTGTTTTGTGGCTTTGTTTTTCTTTCTTTGCTTCCCTCACAGTGGCTGGAACATGTCTGGTGCCCAGTAACTGCTCTAGAAATATGTATTGAAAAAGCTGCCATATATACACCTCAAAGTACTAAATTATAAAGAAACACAAATTCTCACCTGCCAAGACTCAGCTCTTAGAGGTAGGCGGGGCAAGATTCTGCTTAAGGGCTGGAACGAACCGGCATTCACAAACAAGAGGACCTCAGTTCTTGTGAAGCAGGCTGGGGCCTGACCTCTGGTGAGGCCTTGGTTGTGTGCCTGCTGCCAGCCTGGTTACCTCCTCCATAACTCCTGGCTATGTTAGACTCTTGACAAAGCTATGTGCCCACACTGACTGTCCTCAGCTCATCTACTTCCCCTATAAGACTGATGGCTGGAGAACAAACCGTGAGATGATTTCTTACTCTACAGATCCAAATTGTAGCATAAAGATCCACGGTCCCCAGGCCTTCTAGTAACTAAATGGCCCAGGGCTCACGCAGCACTTAGTTCACTCCTGAGACCCACGGCAAAGATCAACAAAAGCCTCCAGCCTCCTCATCACCAGCACAGGAAGCCTAGACATCTGTTTGACACAGGCGATTCCCTGGTGAAGAAAGGGCGTCCCGGGGGAAGTGAGGAGAGCCCCATCCTAGCCCAGCGACGCTGCTGCAGGGCTGACCTTGGGAGTTATCCCAACCCATGGTCATGCTGGGTAATGAGGCCCCAGATCTAGGTGAGCTCTAGACATAACTCTGAGGGAATGGGTGGGGGAGGCATCTTATTTATCTCATGAGCCCTGACTCAAATGCTTCCGACTATAATTATCAGTTGAAAATAATTTTACCAGTCAAATTTAAGTAGCTTTTAGAAAGGGGTAATTACCAAGGTGCTACTGTAAGAACAGCTAGCAAAATGATCTCCCCCTCCAAAGGCCTATGGCATACCTCCCCCAAGTCCAAGGGGAAGTAGATTCAAGTCTAGAGAGCCCATATTGTGAAGGAGAAATACAGCTACTGGTCACTGAAAGTTCTTATCTCCTCTTTGTGGAAATTCTTAAGCATGGTCTAGATGTGGTAGGAAACCCGTGGCCTCGAGGTCACATGTGGACATCTAGGTCCTCAAGTGTGGCCCTTTGACTGAATCCAAACTTCACAGAACAATTCAGGTAAAGGGCCACTCTTGAGAACCTAGAGGGTCACATGTGGCCTCAAGTCCTTAGATTCCTCACCCCTGCTCTTTGTAGAGTTCCCCACTCCCAAGGTTCTTTGTAGAGTTCAGCCTCGCCTTGGCTCCTGATGTCGGTGATGCAATCAGCTGCTGCTGGCTCAGGATGCGATGGCAAATCACCAAGAAGAAGACGGATATTCTAAAATCTAACTAAAATCATCTAAAATAAATGCTGCAAAGCTCAGAAGACCCCAAATCCAGGTCCTCTTTCCCCAATCCCCAATGACCCATTCCCAGGGGTTATCTGGGGGCTCTCCCTCCCATACTCTGCTCATTGGACTCCAAAACTGTGTCTAAATGGTTGAACAACTAACCTGTCTTCTGAACTGCTTGTGTATTTTATGGAAGACACACAGGGGTTGACTTAGTTTCCTTACCCAATCCAAACACAATTCCGATTCATCCGAGGACAGCTCACGTTGAATCTGAAGTGTCTGATTGATGGACACTTGTTCTGACTCTCTGACATATAAGGGCATTTCATTTTATTTTAGGTGGGGGAGGGGAGGTAATTTAAAGGATTTATTCAACAAACTCCCTTAGATCAATTCTGTACCCACCTGTAGCCCAACTTCTAAAAGAGGGGGATCACTACTAAACACCCCAATGACTGGCAAAATGAAAAGCCCCCCAAACAAGTAAAATGTTGGCAGAAAATTCCTTGCTTCTGGTGTTTCCCCATTGTCTCTTGTTATCCAACATAAGGGTCTTGAAGGTGAAGAATGTAATGGTTGCTTGGCTTGGTTTACTATACACAATCTCAATGTCTTGAAAGACATGATCTCCAATTGAAAAATCCAATTTGATTTTATTGAAAAGGCATTAACCGAGCTCTTAGTTGCACAAGAAATTGTGCTAGAACTTGGGATCCATAGACAAAAACTCAAACAGTCTTTGCCCTCAGAAAGCAGACATTTGGCAGGTGAATTTAAAATGTCGGCAATAAAGTAGCAAAACGCTGAGTGCGTTTTCCCACATTTCCTTAACATTTCCACAAGGCATTGCTGCATCAAGGCCAGCAGGACTCTGAGTATTTCGATATCCAACTGACATATCTTTCACACCTTCCTAAAAAAATCTTCTGGAGAATGTCCAATTGGCTGGAAGACTTCATTTTCTTCCAAGATAACTGCCATATGGACCCATATTTATCTATAACTAGAGTTTTTGTGATGCAACAAACATTTATTAAGCATCTCTTGTGTACTGAGCACTATGCCAGGTGCTGGAGGTTATAAAAAGTAGAGGTCCAGCCCTCATAGAGCTTCTAAAGTTGACTTCGCTGCTATAACACATTAGGAAATCTGGGCAGAAAAGTTGCATCTGAAACTTTAATAAGTGGTGCCTCTCCAAGAAATACGATTGTAGTTTTTAAATTACAATTTGTGCCTCAAGTATTTCCTTTTCCCCCTTCTAGAATGGCACATCAATTGATTAGGCTGAAAATACCCTGACTTTGGAGGCTGGAGAGCTGGGGGCATCCTGACCTAATATTTACAAAGCATGAGATTGAAGGTAATCATTTCCATCTGAAGGAAAAGAGGTTTGGTGTAGATGATCTCAGGCATCCCTGCCATTTGGCAGGGCTATTGGCCAACTCACCCCAACTCCCCTGCTCTTGGTTTTCTTAGGTATTAAGTGAATGGGTGCGAGCTCTGAAGTCTCTAACATTCTAAATCCCAATTTGGATCATTCATCCAGGACTGCATTGGAACAAGCTGTAACTGATTTGAGGGAGCTGATTGTTAAATTTTCAGGGGAGCATTTTTACCTGAGAAATAAGTAAATGTGACAAATTTATTTTTTTGGTTGTCTAAAATTAAGAAAGTTAGGGGAAAATGTTAATAATAGAGATTAAACTTAAAAGTGTGCTGTGTGTTCATTCTTTTTTGCCAGAGGCAGTCATTACATACTTACAATGCACCCCTAGATTCATCTGTTGGGAGAGTTTTCAGAGGACTTCCAGCATTTCCACCATCAGGCTGCTGCCATATTTGTTTATACTGCTGTCTATTAGCCCCCCTCTAATGCCACCACACACAGAGACTCACTAGACTCTAAGCCCTCCTGCCCTCCTTGTCTCCTTAAATTTATCTCTGGGTAAGTGCCTTCCTGTATCCTAAAAGGGATGTGGTTTAGGCCCAGAGCAGCCCTTCTCTGCCATGATCGACACTTGCATACTTCCTCCCTCTCCAGCTTTGTTATTGCTCTATCTATCTTTGAGTTCAAGCTTCTGGTTGAACTCAACTCTCACACTTCTCATTTAGTTTCTTTCAATCCATATCTTAGTTTGGCCACGCCCCACCATGGAGGTAGGTCCCAAGAGTAAGAGACAGCTTGGTATCTCTATTTTCTTCTCATTTTTCCATTGGCATGTGGGTCATTGGAAAGAATGTCGATTGGCAATCGGAGACCCTGGGTCATAGTCTCTGTTCTGTTGAATTCTACCTACATGGACTTGAGCAAGCTCACTGGATGTTCTAGGCCTCACTATTTTTATTTAAAAATGGGGGAGAAGAGATATTGCAGAAGAAGACTTTTAAGTTCTCTTTCATCTCCGAATCTCAAAGGATGACGTTAGAATGTCCATTCCCTGAGGTCAGGTAGCATTTCATTTGTTTTTCTTCTTGTCTCCAAAACCAAACATAGTGCCTTACACGCAGTAGGTGCTTAAAAAATATTGAGCTGCTTGTCGAATTGTCAATCAAGAAAGGAAGAAAACACTAATAAGCAACTATCAGTATATTTATCCATCTGTCTATCTGTCTACACACATACGCACACATACATATATACACACTATACATTTATACAGTGACCACATAAAGCAGACGAATGGTAACTATGGAGACGAAGTCCCTAGCAGCTGGGGGGGGGCAGGGCAGGGTCCTAGAGAAGAAAGGACTCAGCTAAGTCCAAAAGGAAGGCAGACACTCCAACAGGTAGAGGCAAAAAGGAAGAATGTCCCATGTGTGAACGCTAGCCAGTGAAACAGAATGGAGGCGGTAAATGTAATATGGTATGGCTGCTTTCTTTAATTATTAGCTCGCCCATTTCACATGCTGATGATTGATTTACAGGTTGTTTCTTTTAATACAATACCACAGAAACAAGCCCTATGGCTAAAGGAAAGGATGGAAGCAAAAAAATTTCCCAGAAAATTTGGAGAGCGCTGATGCCTGATATTATCATCGCTGGCTATTGGCACTATCCAATTTCCCTGCATAACCTCCATTTTACTGAGACAAGGACATCACCAGAATTCAGTCCAAAATTATTATCAGGTCTCTACTGTCTACTTAACACTAGCAACAGAGACCAAGAGAGTTTCATGCTTTTCATGAAATCTGGTTTGAATCATCTTTGGGTCCCAAACATAGGCTCTAGACCTCCAAACTCTGCGAAATCAAAAACTTTAGAGCAAGAAGTAATGAAAAAAAAAGCCCTGGAATCCAAGCTCTTCGTTTAATAGGAGTCCCCTGAGGCTTACACAGATAAAATGAGTCATTGGGGTAACGTGGGGAATAAGAAGTGGAGGGAAGATTCAAACCTACGGCCTTTGATTCCAAAGCCTCTATTTTTTTTTCACCACACAACGCTGTTCCCATTTCATAACTTCCCCAAAGTCCTAAAGGGCCCCTAGTCCAAGGCTCTAGACCAAGGAAGGCTGGGATTCTTGAAGAGCAAAAGAATCGTAGCATTATTTTGAGATCACCAGCTTTCACTTTGCATCAGTTAGGGCCACACAGCCTAATTTAAGGTGCCTATCCCTTTCCTGCTCATGCCTTGCTTATGCCCCAGCCTCCTAAGTGGGCACTCCAGTGAAGGCCCCCAGGAGCCCGTGAGCAGAGGGGCCCTGGCTGATGCCATCCTGCTCCATCCACTGCTCGCACAGTGGAGGCAGCCAGCATTCCCTACTGTATAAGCCAGCTATGTAAGTGATGAGCCGGAACGTGAGGCCGTGAATGCCTCTCTCTCGCTTTGAAATGGAGTAAACTCGCCCAAGCTACTGTCGAGTTCAGAACAAACACAGGGGGTGTGTTTAGTTATTTGTTTTTGTAGTAAAATAAAATATTTATTATACGCCAACACCTACTGTGAACAGAGGGGAAGGCCACTGTGCTCTATCTCAAGGGTGTCGTGTTTGACTTCCATTAGGGAGGCATTACAGACCTGTGGGTTTTCATGAATTCAGAAAGTCCACTTTGAACACTGATTTCAAAGCCTACAGGGGGTGGGAGGAATGTAAGAACACGGCTTCGCAGGAAGCTACCTGTTGCATGGAGCAGACACCTCGTGTTTGATAAGTCGCCGTGGAGGTAGGCAAGAGCGCAAGAGCAGCTTTCTTCCCTGGAACAAGACGACTTTAAAGGAAGCTTGGCTATTGTTTCCTTCCAACCTTCGTCTCCAGGTAGAGACTATTAAGACAGGCTGGCGGCCTGGAAAATGGTGTCCTGCTCTCCACCTCCTTCAGTCTATTTCCCAGGCTGATTTGAGGGTGTGGAGAGATGGATCCCAGTTGCAGCCAATTTAGTGTCGTCATGGTTTTTCTATCCCTTTGGTAGATGCTGCCATAAAAATATCAGAATAGTGTCCAATTCGGGGGAGAGATGAATGAGGGAAGAGCTGAATCCACAGCTCCCGCCCTTTGGCAGGTAGAAGACCATGGCTCAAATCCCAGAATCCCAGCATCCCGGAACTAGGAGAGCTCTCAGTGGTCATCAGCCCCAACTCACAGCCTACAGGAATCCCACTATAATGTACTTGACAAGTGTTTGAGTGTCTCTAATGTCAAGAATCCCTCTGCCTCTTGAGGCTGCTCATTCCAGTAGGTGGCAGCTCTAAGCACAAGGAAGTTCTTCCTTGAATCAAGCCTGAATTGACCTCATTGCCATTTTCACCAAATAGTCCTGGTTCTCCTCTCCCACACCAAGCAGTCTCATCCCTCCAATCCCTCTTCCACATAACAATAGTTCACATATTTGAGCACAGCCACCCTACCCCACTTGAGTCTTCTTTCCTTTAGTCAGAATTTCTCCAGTTCTCATCCATCCTCAGAGTGCATGGACTCAAAGAACCCTCATGGTCCTGATTGCCCTTTTCTGGATGTTCACCACCTTTTCAATTTCTTTCCTAATATATGGCTCCTAGAATTGAGTACAGCCTCCTGATGTGTTCTGACCAGCACAGTGAACAGAGGGACCATCAGCTTATTCCTGGGTCAGCCTAAGGTGGTAGTAGCCTTTTTGTCTGCCACAACACTTTGGGGGTTTAGGAAACCCTTTAGGGCACTAGCCCCATCCCAATCCCCCAGATCTTTGTCAAAAGAACTGATATTTAGCCAGGCTGCCCTTTAGGGCACCTGAAGTTTTTATTCCTAGCAGATGATGGTGTTCCATGATCCCAAGGCACACTTGATCACTAGGGGAATATTCATATAAAAAGGTGGACTTTCATGTGAGAGGGCAATATGGAATCATGGAATACTCTGTACCATTTCTCAAACATAATCTAGTATGTTCTTTTGCTTACTTTTGGCCTGACTCACCCCAAAGAAGTGTTCTGGCAGCTTAATTCAATGGTCTATCCCTCCATCTCCAAGGGGCATTCTCATGGTGTAGGGAGGGGTGTGTGTCATCTTCATTTTATACGTTTAGGAATCTGTTGATCTCTTTTGTGTAATTGTGTGATTCAAAGTTCACACCTGAAATACAGGGTGATAAGGCAGAAAGAGTGGCCATTCTGGACTCGGCAGACCTGGGTTCTAATGAGGGCTTAGATGCCTATGAGCTATGTGATGTTGAGCAAGACCCTCTATTTCTCTGAGCCCATTTCCTCATCTGTCAAAGGGGGAGAGTGAGTGAACAACAGCAGGTACCATGTGGGGTAGAGCACCGTGCCAAGCCCTAGGGATATCGATACAAGAAAACTTAAATTCTAATGGGGGAAACAACACATGGGGTATAGTAGTAAGCCAAAAAAGGATGTTTTGGTTTGGAAAATCACTGTGATTGTGAGTGAATCCACTGGGGAGTCAAAGACTCATCTTCTTTAATAGATAGGGTGACATTGATTAATTATGCTTCCAGATCCATAAAAGGGTCTAGGAACTTCAAAAGGCACTCCCTTTGTTCATGTGTCTTTAATGACCTCATTGTCTAATATTATGTATTGGATTTGTCTTCATTGCTATCTCATCTCTCTCTTAGACCATGAGATCCATGAGGGCAAGGATCACACCTTAAAGAAGCTTGGCACCCCAAAAGGGCCAAGAACACTGCTTGCCGTCGAATAAATGTTTCATCTGTTGCTCTGTTTTGTGTTGGGTTATGCAGAAAATAGCAGTGCTGGAATTCAAATGTACCTGAGATGGGTACAGACTCAAGTTAAAGTGGTCTTCACCACTGTTCTTGAACCCAGCAGCCAGTGCTGGTCGAGAAATGGAACTGAGCCAGGATCCCGGAAGCATGTTATTTATGGACTCCCTGAGCAGGCACTGTCGATATCATTGATCCCTGTGGGTATTTGTGTGTAACATCCAACAAAGCTTCATAGTCAACCAGCTAATGGGGGGAAGTGAAATTATCAGGTGAAGCACCACTAATGAATTACTGGATAATAAGGACCCTTGCAGCTTGGAATCAGAATGAGCCCGTGCCCCTGCTGGCTCAGGAAGAGGCGAATTAACAAAAACACAACTTGGACACTTGCTGATAACACAGCTCCTGTTCTATGAGCTGGGCTGTCACTCACCCATTAGGGCGCCCAAAGTGATTCTCTTCCTTTTCAGTTCTGGTCCTTTATCCATAGCAGCAAATGTGTCTGTCTTCCTTGTACCCCTCCACCCTTCTGGCAAGAAGACAATTTCACTTTTCCTCACTCCTTTTCTGTATTTAAAATGGAGCAAACAGTAATAACAGTTGGGAATTTCCCTTCCAACAACAACAACAAAAAAAGATGGAGGTTAATTTCTTCCCATCCTTTCCAAATGCTCAGCAGTGGTTTTAAAACCTTTGATTTCAAGATGTTTAAAACATTTGGAGCTTGAAAGAGGCCAACCTGAACTTCTAGCCAAATTTCAAAACAAGATACTTTGGACTGCCATTTGTTATTTCCATACAACTCAGGATTTCCAGATGGTGGCCAATAGCAAGGTTTGCTTTTGACTTATTTAAGGGACCTCAACAGAGTTAGGGTTACTATTCCAACCACGTGGATTTTCAGGGCATTTTGGGTGAGCCATGAACTTCTGTGGAACCATTCGAAAGCTGTTAAAATTAGACCATCAACATATACCTCCCAGGACACTGGCCCAATAACATGAGAGAGTGCCCTGGGGCTCAGTGCTCGGTCCTGTCCTGTGTATCATTTTTATCAGTGACTTAGATAAAAGCAGCAGTGGCCTCATTATCAAATTTGCAAATGGCATCAAATTGGGAGAGTAATTCACATTCTGGATTACAGAATCAGGATCTGATAAAAAATTTTAAAAAGAAGTTTTTGAAAACATAGAACTTAGGAAACTGAAATTTGATTGAGATATAACTAAGTAATAAACACACTTATATACTTATAAACACATTTATACATACATACATATATATGTATAGATATATCCATATATCTATATGTATATAGATATATAGATACATGATATGTATATCTATGTGTGTAAATATACATATGTGTGTGTATATGCATACACACATATCTTCTTCAGGTCACGAATCACCTTTGCAAAGACAACATGGGGGTGGCAGCATGGTTAGACACTGGCTGGTCTAAAAATATCAGTACATAAGCATTTATTAAAAGATAAAGATCTGAGTGTTTTAGTAGGGCAGAGACTCAATATGAGTCAATGATTTGATGTCACAGCCAAAAAAAGCTAATGAGATATTGGAATGCAAAGAGAGAGACAGATTTTTGAGGACTAAAGATGCAGTTCCCAAGGGATTCTTCACTGGGGAGACCTCCTGGGGAATGCTATGGTCAGTTCTGGGAGGCATGTTTTCAGAAGACATTCATAAGCTAGATGTTATACAGAGAAGGGCAGCAGGATGGGGAAGGGCCTTGACTCTATGTTGTACTAGCTGAAGGGAGTGGTTCTGTGTAACCTCAAGAAGGAAAGACTTGGGAGGAACATGAGGCTGTAGCTATATTTGAGTTTTAAGGAGATGTCATACAAAGTACAGGTTGGTCATGTACTAATTGGCCACAGAATTCGTGGACAGAAACAGCAGATTGAAATTGCAAATAGGTAAATTAAGTTTAATGTAAAATATATTTGTTACCAATTAGTTATTCATAGGCAAACTGGGCCACTAGGTGTATAGAAGTGGAGACTGAAGCTCTGGCTACCATGAGAACATACTTCTGATCACTTCTCATAGCATTCCATCCAGGAACTTACCATGCTAACAACAATGTTGTCTCTCTCTCCCTCGTCATTTAGAAACTCCTTGGGCAATCTTTTGAATGGCTGGCTGGCCTCTGGAAAAATCGAGTTGTGCTCTAGATCAGGGGTTCTTAACCTGAGGTCCATAAACTTTTAAATAATATTTTGATAACTGTATTCTGGAGGCAATCTATTGATTCTTCTCACTGGCTTTTTGTTTTCTGTGTTCAGGTGTAGGCTGTTTTCTTGTATTATTTCTTGCATTGTGGTGTTCAGGTATTTTGATTTGTCAAGTTTTTCTGGGAGACATATGTTCCTTAAGTTGTTTCTACATATCCCATCCTTGAGATCAATATCTTTCGCTCATAAAGAGATCGTCTGTTCTTTCAACATTGTAGCTCTGTTGCTTCTATTCTTCTGGTTCCTCCTTCACTTCTGCATATTTGTATCCCCAAGGGTTGTTTCCTCTTCCATTTCTTTGGAAAGACTCACTAGCATGAATTCAACTTTTTCAATTTGGTCAATTATTTCTGCTTTTCTTATCATACATTCTGCTCTCATGATTCTTGTTTCTTTCTTGAACCACTTAGAAATATCTTGTTGTGGTCTCATACTCTCTTGGGAACCCACAGGGTCCTTGGCCTCATTAAGTATCAGAAATAGAATCAGACAGAATTTTAACATGACACTGATGATTCCATATGAAGTATGTTAAACAAGAAAGGTTCTCACGTGGAAAAGATTGGACTCATTCTGCTTGGCCCACAAATGAGGCTCTGGGTGCAGTGGATGGGAGCTCTCAGCAGGCAAATATTGGTTTGATGTCAGGGAAAACTGGCTGCCCTTAGAGACATTTCATTCACCCTCCCTGGAGATTTCTGAGCAGAGGCTGGAGGACACTCGTCAGTGACATTGTTGAGGGCAATCTTGTTCATGGGCAGGAAGGAGCAGATGGTCTCTGGTATTCCTTGTTCTCTGAGATTTTGCTCTTCACCACCCCAGATATGAATAAGAATTGAAATCCTAAGCTCAGTGGAAACCTCTAGAGTGAGAGTTGATACAACACCAATTATCAATACAGATGGAGACTGAGCAATTTCCTGAATGTTTTAGAGGGAGGGAAGCTAGCTCCAACAATAAAGAGGGTGGATCTAACATCTTTTGTTCTGGAGTGCTGGACTTTCTCCACTCCACCCCTACCCCAACCATTGTAGAAATTCCTGACTCACCCAGGGCTCCTTCTAAGCAGCCTCTCATGGCCAACACCCAGGCTCTTCTCTGCCAAACTAAAGATGAACTGAAGCTGGGTGGCAGAGAGAAACTTCAGTTCCATACTAGTCATTAGCTTAGGACCCTCAAAGCCTCATGCAAACTTCCACAGGGGATGGAAGAACCCTTACTGGGGACAGTTGAAAACATCAGCAGTTATAGTTCGGTCACAAAATTCCTTGGCAAAAATTTAGTTTTGCAGGAAATCATTACAGCCCGGAATAGAACAAACCAGACCCATCCTAGACTCTGTGACTCTAGCATACACCTGACAGGTTTATTTCTCTAATTTGTTTCCTCATTATTCATTTTTTCGATTCTTCCATCATATAGAACAGTAAAAATCTGATTTGCAATTGATGCCATGGGAGCAGCCCTTGTGAAGGCTAGAGCAAAAGTCCACAATTACAATGACTGTTGAAACTTCTGCAAGGATGGGGCTCCAATTCCAGAAGCATCCCTTAAGTAGTTATGTCCAGGAGGGAAGATCCTAGTTTATGCTCCTAGGAGCCTTTTCAGGACTCCAGGCTCAGAGGATTCTTCTTTTCTTCCAAAACATAAGGTTGACAATGAAATTAACCCATGCCAACTTGGAAAGGGTTAAGATTTCTTAGCAGCTTGGTCATATTCGAACAATCGTAGTGATTCATTGTCTATGTCTAATGGTATAATCTGATTGTAAAGACAGCCGAGTGGGCGTTGAAAAATATACAGCAGCCCACGAGAGTCAGAGGGAGCCATAACAGGATATAACTGTGGGTGTTAACCCTGTCACAAATGGTTGGATTGAACACTGACTCCAGAGCTGGCAAGCCAAGAACAGATATGGGAAAGTGATCACAGAGAGCCCAATAACAATGAGGAGATTATGTAATGCCACATGGAAGAGAGACCAATGACCCCTGCCCATTCCCTTCCTGCCAGCCCACACAGCCAAGCACCCTACCTCCACACACGCCCACACCTAACTGGTAGAAAGGATCCCTCTTAAAATGCTTTGTGCTCTCCTTTATTACAGCCAGTGATAATAAGCAGAACCATCTAGAATTGGATGAGGGTTTCGTCTTAAACCAAGTTGTTTTATATGCAAAACTAAGGATTACAACTCCTGATTATGGTATTGTCATTAATATACTTATTTTCAATTAAGAATTTTTATTAGATCTCATCAACCTAGTGTAATGAAGGAGCTATAAAATAGCCTCCCTCCCCCAATACCAAAGGTCTTCTCGTTACTGTGGAAAGTCAAGCAAAGCCTCACCCTTTGGCTTCCTCAACTCCAAGCTTTTGATGGGGCAGGAAGAGAAGAAAGGGTCAAGGTACTTTGAAATTCCAGGTCTGGCTTATCAAAGGTCATTCTTTAAATGGCATATTTTCTTTACAATTACCCAAAGTCTCCCTTCACCTCCTGTTTTCTGGGCCTTGTTATGGAGTTTTTCCATCTCTGATCCATGTCTGAATTGATCCCCATTGTTCTCCTTTGCTCATGCATTGCAGCAGACACGGGCTTTGAAATTCACGCTGGACATCCTTCCTTCTGGATAGCTTTGGCTTCCTCTCATTATTTGGATGGAACAGCCTCCAAAGGGCTATGTTTAGCGACGTACACCAGCTATGTCAAGACCAATATTTCAAGTCTGCTTATCCCTTTCAGGAAAGTTCATCTCACGCCCCACCAACTTCACTACCTCGGCTAGAGAGCGCCTCACTTTTGGGGGGTGGTTAGCGATTCACTGGCCACCAGATGGAGAAAAGCTTGGGCTCCATCCACTCTCACTCGGAAAAAGAATTCTAAAAGGGAAGGTGGGGGGAGATAATTCATGTCAAATTATTTCTTTACCTTCTTGGCCTCTTGGAGGAGCTAATGCAAAACAAACCAAAAAAAAAAAATCTCAAGCCCTCAATGTTTGGGGGTTTTAGGTGAATTCTTTAATATCAGATTAAGCCCATTTTGATTGTAAATCTATTTTCAGCTCCACATTACCAAAGAATATTACAAGAAAACTCTGTTTTATGAAGTTAGGATGATTTCAATTGTTCTCTCTCCTCCTTCTCTCTGACTCCCTAGCTCACACGCATTCTCTGGAGGATCTAAAAATAAGCCTCCAGCTGTACACGGTAGCGCTCCAGGTTTATCCCATAGACTAAGGAGTCTTTCACCAAATGCCTTTATGATTTTCTGGGGTTCTATAGCATTAGGGGAAAACACCAAGGTTATTTCAGATCAGTGTGTTAAGGAAATGGCCGCAAGGTGTGATCAAAAGGGAAAAGAATGCTAACTAGTCCCCTTCGTTTTCTAGAAATGGCATCTAGCTGATTAACCTATTAACTTAGTCCTCTAGAAAGGCGCAAGATAGGATTTGTTCTGAAGGAGGGCTCGGAATCAGTTTTGCGCTTTGTAAGAAATCCACCCTTGTTCGGGTGAACAAGAGGAGAAGGGACTGGGAATCCCGGGAGGAAAAAAAATGATGGTTTTAAGTTCCTATTTGGATTTGGGGGCGGGGGGTGGAGACCTGCAAGCTCTTATTTCTCCCTGTATGTGAGTATGTGAGTACAGAACAAAGGACAAAGAATGTTTTTTCGAACTAGCTGACTATCCATTTTGTTTCCCTAATATTTACAATTAAAATTTTATAGATTTCTTTAAAAAAAGTCATTTTCTACCCAATGTGCATCCTTTCCTCAGACCCATTGGAGGCTACCCTGTAACAAAGAAAATAATGAAGCAACTGATAACATGCGCCTTTCTGGCAGCACACGCTCCATTGCCCTCCCCAGGTCGCCCTGTTCCACCTAAAGGAGCTAGGAGCATTTCAATATTAGGTCTTTGGGATCAAGACTAGCCTGACAAGTAAAGTGAGGCAAATTGCCATTTAGTATTGGTTTTGTCAACATTATGGCAGTCTATGTGTATTTTCCCCCAGAATCTAGACTAGAACATTATAACCAGGGAGAGCTGGGCTCAAATCTCTCCTCTGACACAAATCGACAACTAACTTCATCTCTCTTTGCTCAGTTCCCTCATCAAACTGTAAAATAGGAAAATTATTACAATTTTACAGTATTGTTATGACACGTAAAAGACACAGGATCTTAGATTGAGAAGTAGAAGGGATGTTTGAGATTCTCCAGTTCGACCTTCTCATTTTTTATTTTTTTAAATTTTAATTTATGGAATAAAACTAGCATTTCTGTAACATGAGACAATAAAAAGATGATCGTACATGAAACTGCGAAGCTACTTTGTACGACTTGCTATTCCTTTCAAATATCCAGCAAAATTATCGCGCATATTTCTTTTGTTTTCTTCCTTCTCTCCCCCCCGCCCTTTTTATAGATGAGGAAACTGGGGCAGAATCAGGGCCTTTTCCGCCGTCACGGGGCAGTGAGTAGCAGAGATGATGTCTGAACTCAGGACTGCAGCCCAGACCCCAAATTCATTGCTATTGCCACTATCCTGCGTGCTATATCGAAAATGCGTTTCCACCTTTAAATCATAAGACCAGCAAGGTGAGTGTTTAACTTTTTGCTATGTCATGTCAAACAAGTCTCACATTTCTCCAAAGTCCTTGTATTTAGCATTTCTCATAGCATGTCAATATCTAATTGGATTTCCCCAGCCCCTCTCCAATTTTATTTATGCTTCTTGGCTGCCCATTGGGGAGAATCAGGGAGACTTAAGTTCAAATCTGAACTCAGACTCTTACAGCTCTGTCTCCCTGGGCAAGTCACCTAACCACAGTTTCCTCAACTGTCAAATGGAGCAGTGATATCACTTCCTTCCCAAGGTTAACGTGACAATCAAATGAAATAATATTTGTAAAGCTCTTAGCACAGTGCCTAGCACTCAGTAGGTACTTTATGAATGTTCCCTTCTTGCAAAGAATTGTGCTATGACTCTTTTGTCATACAGGGCCCTCCTGCTTATCTTTGCCTTCATTGGGACATTTACCCAGTAATGGGATCCCTAGGTCAAGGGGGGGTGAAGGAGCTTGGTAGCTTTTCTTTCATTATTTTATCTTATTAGTTTCACTCGTGTATTTATTTGTGTTTAAATAAAAATCATATTAATTAATTTTTACATGTGCATTTGTTATTATATCCTGACATACAACCCCTCCCAAGGTGGGTGAAGGGGGGTGTTTTCTCATATCCTCTTCTTTGGAGCTAAACTTGTTCATTGGAAATTTGCAACTTTCTCCTTCAATTATTTTGTTGGTGTTTGTTTCAGTTACATTATCGGAATCAGAGTGTATTTTGTTTTCCTGGATCTTCCTATTTCAATGTCAATCAGAGAGTAAGAAAGCATTTATAAGTGTTTACTATGTGTCAGTCATGAAACTAAGTGGTGGGCATACACATAGAAGGACGAAATGGCCACGGGTATTTGTCACATGGTGTTAGAATTTTTTTATTTTCTTTTTTAAATGGGATGGGAAGGGAGAGAAAAATGAATACAAGTCAGCTATAAAATTAAAGAAAAATAAATCTTGTTATCTAACCTCAAAAAATTACAACATATACATAGAGCTGGGGAAAAATGGCGAGATGCATGGTGTGGCAATGATGTGGATGTCTGGTATTCTGCAAGGTGAGGTGAGGACTTATGGCCACCCAGGCCAGACTCTACTATTAGGAGCCAGTGGTCGTGGGCACAGTGCTGAAGTTGATGGGGCATCATTTGGCTGCAGTTTATTTAGCTTCCCACTCTTCCTTCTATACAGCACATTAGTACTTTCTTCCACGAGAGTAATATTTCATTACCTTCATGTACTACAATTAGGTTAACCTTTCCCAATCAACGGGCATCTGCTTTGTTTCTAGTACTTTGCTGTCACAAAAAGTACTTCTGCAAATCATGTTTCTATGGTTCCCCATCTATTTCTTAAATATGCTCTGTATTTATACCATTTTTTTTCTTTTTTTCCCACCTGGAAGTGATTCTGCTGCCTTTGGATATGCATGTTGTCACTAGAGGATAGAGCCTCATTCAGCTTCATGAATTCCAGGCTGAAATCAGCAGTAGACTTGGGAGTTAGACATACAAGCTCAGGCTTTGGGTCTTCTTTTCTGTCCTTAGGGAATGGCTGCTTGCCAGATTGGTTCATTGAAGATGGGCTAAGAAAGTATTTGAGAGTCATGGATGGATCCTCCTACCCCCAAAATATTACTACAAAACCTATCCAGTTCATTGTTTTCACTCATTTATTAACTCAAATAATCCCTTGGCTTCTAAGATCTGAACTTAGTTTAAAGCAAGAGGTCTGGCTATGACATTCATAGGTTTTCTATCATCTTATCTTCAGGCTATGGCTGGGACGCCTGTAGTCTGCGATTCAGATGATCCTGTTTCTCCCCAGCTGATTCAAGGCCTGTATTCACAGCCTGGACCAGATAGCTCTCAGCTGAACAGCTGCCCTATTGACCTTCAATTCACTAATGGATTTTCTAATAAAACTGATGTTCTTTAGGAGGCCCCTTTGTTGGTGACTTTCAGTGAAACCTGGGTAATGGATCTCAGTTTTCATGGCCTTAGAACATGGGGAAGGGTCGAGAACATCATTAAATTTTCCTCTGGGTAGAGACTTATGTTAAGAAAGGGAACATGTGGAAAGGATAGACAGACACTCTTGTTGATCAAGAAGTTTTATTAGTGGGGCCCTCAGCAACTAGTAGAGCTGCTCGATGGACTAGCTTTATTTGTTTCATAAATAATCCAGATAAATCAGGTGAACAATGCCAGGAGTTAACAGGAAAACTTTAATGAATATCTCACAATAATAGTGTGAAAGATCAAAGCTTCCCAGACTATACAGTGTTATGCTTAGAACAGCATCTATTGAGTGCCTACTGTGTGCCAAGTTCCAGACTAAACAAAAGGTATACGGTTATAAAAGTGATACCTTCAGCCCTCAAGAGGACCTTCCTCTGACTGTGACCTCTCACATTCCATCTCCTGTTGCATGTGTCCCCTGAGGGAAGGTGACAAGGGAATAGCTGTGAGACTTTAATCTATACCAAGGCAAGGTGACTTCCCTCTCCTGCTGCCGGGCTTGTATTTCAACTCTGATGAGGAGAACCTCTGGGATAAAAGGAGCAACCTCCCTTAGCAACTCACTCTCCCACTCTCCGGTGTCTCATCTTTTCATCTCTCCTCCAACTTCCCAGGGCTCCCCTGCCCCTACTCACTCAGCCGAGAACCTCGCCTTACATATTCC
>CM053624.1:5012583-5028457 GCA_028646595.1 Phalanger gymnotis | reverse complement strand
GAAGGGATGATATCTAAAAAAAATAAAATCAAATTAAGGGATGAGAGAGGAATATATTGAGAGAGGGAGAAAGGGAGAGATAGAAGGGAGTAAATTATCTCACATAAAAGTGGGAAAAATATACCAGTTCTGTTGAGAGGGAAGAGGGGGCAGGTGAGGGGGAATGAGTGAATCTTGCTCTCATTGGATTTGACCTGAGGAGGGAATAACACACACACTCAATTGGGTATCTTATCCCATAGGAAAGAAAGAGGAAGAAGACAAAAAAAGGGGGACGATAGAAGGGAGGGCAGATGGGGGAGGAGGTGATCAAAAACAAACACTTTCAAACAGGGACAAGGTCAAGGGCTAAAATTCAATAAAGAGGGATATTTTAGGAAGGAGCAAAATATAGTTAGTCTTTCACAACATGAGTATTGTGGAAGTGTTTTACATCATGATACACATGTGGCCTATGTTGAATTGCTTGCCTTCTTAGGGAGGGTGAGTGGGAAGGGAAGAGGGGAGAGAATTTGGAACTCAAGGTTTTGTCTTTATCTCTGTGTGAATGTGAGCAAGCACATGCATGTACACTATGATGGGACTGATTTTTGCCAGTATTGATTTAATTAGTTCTGTGGTGTGTATAGATCTTAGAACATAAAAGACATATCACAAATGCTTATTGTGTTATCTTTCTTCTTGGCTATTTGTAGAATCTTTTCCTCGTCCTTGGACTTTCTGGAGTTCAACATAAGAATGATATGTTTGGGTGACTTAAATTTTGAGTTCAAGCATGAACTGAATATTATGAATTCTACTTGTTCTTTTTTAATATTTCTGAGAAATTTTCTTAATTGATTTACTAAAATATACTGACTTTTCCTCTCTATATTTAAAAAAAAAGTTTAATCACTCTTTTTCCTCTATCTCTTCTTCAAATGCATTTCTTTTGTCTCCAATCCTATTTTTTCCCATTAAGTAACTTCTTTGCACTTCTCCTTCACTCTATATTACTGTTATTGTTGATTTTCTCTCATTATATCTTTTAACATAATAATCTTGCTTTTCATCTAACCCATTGTTTTGTATAAGTCTTCGTGAATATTTGTAAATTGACTAATCATCATGGTTTTGTGAATTTCTTTAGTCAAACTTCTTTAATTTCATAATATTTTTGTTAATTCCATTTCCTCCATTACATTGTTCAATATCTTGGTTGTCCATTTCATTTTGTCTTGAGACAAGTCTACCTTTTTTGGTGGATTATAGTTGATGTTGGCTAGTAAATTTTTCTTCGACATTTTTCCATCACTTTAAAAAATCATTTTCTTCCCCTTTTTTTGCAGGAGCGTTTCTTTGGCTTATGAATTCATTTAAATGATCATTGAAAATAGAGTTCTTGTAGTTTTGTCTGCTTTTCCAGTATTTTTGCTGCAGTTTTTAAGGGCATATGGATGAATTAATCTTCCTTGCATCTTCTCTTTCCAAACCATACTTGACATAATTGTTGAAAATAACCATACTAATGCGTAGCTGTGATTATATCAATTCTTCCTTAACTGCCTCGAATGACTCACTATGGCATTACCCTGTGCACCTCATTTTGACAGGGGATATAGAGTCTCATTGGAGACCAATGTGTTTAGAGGATTTGAAGGAAGAGAAACTGCAGATCGAAAGACTAGTTAGAGGCTATTGTAAACTTAGGGGAAATGGTCATCCAGGTGAGAGATAATGGTCTGGTAGGGCGATGGTAATGAGATTGGGGAGAAGGGCGGTGGAAAGAAGGAAATGTATTGGAGAGGTCTTTCAGAGGTGGAAAGGACTGATCGGACCTATCGGCGTGAGGGAGCAATGTGCCTACTGATCAAACGGTAAATTCCTCAAGATTGTGATAATGATGACCATGACGGACTGCTATGTCAATAAAGCCAATTGGGCCATTAGATCTGCATCACCTTCATCCGATGGACCTGAGTTTGCAAATAAAGAAGATGGTGATTAGGCAGCAGATATATTTGGCCTTTGGGGGAACAGGGTTCCTCCTTGTCCTCTCTCAAAGGAATAACTCTGGTTGACCTCCACACTATCCCTGATCTCAATGACAGGGGTTATAAATACCAGCTGTGGCGTGCCAGGGGCACAAGGTCATCTTTGTGTTCACTTGGATCCATCCACCAACACGAACCCTGCCCAAGCCATCACGCTCAAACTCAGCGGGGGGGGGGCGAGATCAGTGGAGAGCGAGCCGGAAACGCTCCAGGTGTCTGCAATTCACATTTCTCCCTCACTTAGAAGCTCTTCATTGCCTCTCATCAGCCTCAGGTGAAGATTAAGAACCTAGTGAACTTAGGAGCCTCAAACAGGAGAAAAAAAGGTGGGACAAAAGTAGAGGAGGCCCTCAGGCCAGGGGATTTCCCCGGGTTCTCGTAGCTCTATGGGATGTCCGTGCACCTGGATCGCTCTTTGAGCTTGTATTCCAGGTGGCCTGGGAAAGATGTGAAGCAAGGCAGGCTGCTCCTGCTCTGGCTCCACTGACGGGCAAAGGAACAAGACAGAAAAGCCAAGGAAGAAGGGGAGGGGCCGGCGCTGCCGAAAGCTTAGATTCTGGCGCATTTCAGGGGCCGCGACCTACCCCCATGGCAACTCCCTGCACCCCCGGCCCCAGTCTGACGGAGCAGTGATCCCAGCAACGAGTCGGCTTGGGGTGAAGCCTCTCCTGTTCTCTGAGAGCCTCCAGAGTCAAGGGCTGCCTATCCTGAAGAAATCTGCAAGTCAGTAGAATGACAGCTTTTGGGCTGCTTGTAGCTTATAAAGGGCTTCTCACACAACATGCCTATGGGATTGTAATCAGTGTTCATGTGCGTGTGTGTACCTATATATTACATACGTACACACATACACATACATGCACACACATCATATATATATATATATATATATATACATAAGCATGCATACATCTATGTATGTACCATAGAGAGACACATTTTAAATGCTTCCAATACACTTTATGTTGCCCTTCTCCACTGTGCCTGTTGTTTCCTTTCAATATAAAGTAAGACCCCTGAAGGCAGGAACGGGCTTCTTTGTTTTGTTTTTCCTTGCCCCTTCCCACTTTAAAGATAAGGGAACTGAGGCCTGGAATGGGATTTGACTTTGCTCATAGTCACAGGGCTGATAAGTGTCAGGCCTAGGATCTAAACTTGAGTCTCCCAGATCTGATATTTCTCCCACATTGATGATACCTTCCCTCCTCAGTGATCTCAGCCCTCAGTTGCTGGTCCCTTTGAAGACTCACAATATGCAATCCCAGTTCCAACATGTTTCATGGTGTCACTAAGTCCACACGACAATCCGGAAGCGGGAGGACTGGGGGTCCACCTCATATTAGCTTCCACTCCTATTTGCAGACCATCCGTCGACCTCATTCATTATCAGCTTGATTCATCTCTCCCCGGTTCAATGAAGAGCAAATCATTGAACAAATTCAACCCACATTTTTATTGAGTTCCAGCTACACCAAGCATTAGTCCAGCTTCTTCGTTTTATTTATAGAGGAGAGCACAGATGTAGAGAAAGGGCGCCACGTGCCCTGCATCACTCAGCCGTTTAGTGAACAAGTTGGAAACAGAACACAGGTGTCTGGATCTCCATTCATGGGCAGTTTCCACTCAGCTCCAACCTCCCAAAAGTAGGCTCACTTTCCTAGTTGATGAGGTCTGTGTCTGCAATTCCTGAAAATTTTCTTTAAGAAGGGGGTAGACATGTTTAAAAACAACCTTTCTTCCTCTCTCAAGAAACCAATTACACAAGGAATTTATAATCAGGCAAAGTGTGTTCCAAAGCCCAGCTCCCTTCAAGATTCATAGCTAGTACAACCGATGGAGAGGCCTTTCTCCTTCCCTCCCCTGCCCTCCTCTCCTGACTCACAGGGCTGACTTGTCTCACAACTCTCCAAATTATTTTGTGTAAACTCGAGATTTATTGTGTCTATCTGTGTACACACAGAAATTTATAAATATGCATACTTGAATGCATAGAAATAAATGTACTATATATGTACATTCACACATATACACATGTACTATATATGTATACACACAAATATATACACTAAATGTGCACATATGCACCCATAAATATATAAACACTATATAGCCATATATATACATATACCATATACATAATAAGCATATAAAATATATACACATAGATATCATACATATGTGTATGTATATATTCAGTTGTTCAATCATTTTAGTCATTTTTGATTCTTTGTTACCTCATTTGGGTTTTCTTGGCAAAGATACAGGAATGGTTTTCTTTCCTGTCCAGCTCATTTTATAGATGTGGAAACTGAGGCAAACAGGGTTAAATGATTCACCCAGGGTCACACAGCTAGTAAGCGTCTGAGTCTGGATCTGAACTCAGGTTTTACCAACTTCAGTCCTGGTCTTCTATCCACTGCACCACAAAGCTGCCCCATATAAGTATATATACACTCACAAATAAATAAACAAATGAATGAATGAATAAATAACTAAAGGGCCTCATAAATTTATAAATATACATGCCTACACACATACAAATATATGTATTATATATATGTAAATATGCATCTATAAATGTGCACACAATATATATGCACTGCATGTGTATATACATATATTTATATTAATTTAATATGTAGATGGTATTAATATACATGTGTTTGTAGTAGACAAGCTAGTTTTTATGCTGTACACACACACATCTGTATATATTTACATGTATAATACCTGAGCTTTGTATATACATTTTAGCTGCTGTTTTGCCCCAATAGAATGTAAGCCCCTCAAGGGCAGGAATTGATCTTTTTTTTTTTTCCTGTCTCCAGTGCCCAAGGCTTAACATTGCACCTATGGAGAATCAGTGCTTAATAATTGTTTATTGATAAGAGCAGTGCCTGGCACATAGTAGGTGCTTAATACTGCATCTACATGTTCAATTATATGCATTGGATGAAATGCCTCAGACACAGTTGCTACCTTTGAGCTCCCAGAAGTGATCCACGTCTGGACTTTAAGTACAAATGTAAGAAGAGTTTCATTCCTATAAATGGGAGCCCACCATGTTATCCGCAGTGAGTCCTCCCAAGCAAACACCCACAGCTTCCTTTGCACCAGCTCACACCATGAAATGTTAAACCAGGCACTCGGAATAAATACTCAGGATATTCAAAAGAGATTCCATTGGCGTCATGGGCAAATGGGGGAGAGCATATTAAGTACCTAGCTACTTACTTGAATTAGCCATTTTTAAGTTGTTATATTTATTATTCTTAAGAATAAAACTTTTTCAACTTAAATTCACAGTGATTCCTTCTAAGACTGGAATAAAACACTTCATGGGTTTAAAACGTCATTACAGATGTGAGGCAGTTAGATGGTCTGGAGCTTAAAGATCAGCTTGTGTGTGTGTATACTCCTTCACATACACACACACACACACACACACACACACACACACTCCCCGGAGCCTTGGGCACTGAGGGAGGACCCAGCATCTCCAGCACCTCCCCCAGGGTTCCAGAGGCCGTTCAGAAGCTGGGCCACAAACTCAGGTCTGTAGATTCCTGACCCTGTGGGCTCTGCTCTCTGCACTATACCTTGTTAGCTTATGAGGAAACACACCCAGAATTCCAGGTCTGGTGCATAGGAATTGCCTCAGGCTTGATTCTGGATGTCCCAAACCCGTGTCCTTTCTGGGTTTAAAAAAGCAAGAAAGAAGGAAAAGGGAAAGTTTCCTGGTAGCCCCAAGAAAGTCTTGGAGAAGGCCCAATGGCCCTTACCCCTTGCTCTATAAACTTCTGGGAACATGATAAATAATCACACAGGAGGAGCCTGGCCTTGTCAGCAGATGTTTTCCTGCTCTCCTCCTAATATATTGCAGGATTATTGTAAAGGTGTGAACAGATCTGGGGCAGCTCCCCACCCCTTCAGATGTGGAGACCCCACCCATCCCTAACTGGAAACATCCCCTCTTGGCAAGGCTGGGCTGGCTCTGTGTCTCCATTGATGGGGACTCCCAGGGCTTCAGCAGGCCCGAGCACCTGTTCTGAATCTAGGACTGCTTGTAAAAATGTGCACACACACACACACACACAAACACACACACACACACACACACCTATAGACATATATTTGTATATGCACACAGATATATGTATGTAGAGTTAATATTATCATCATCATCATCATTAATTCTTAGTATTAGCTTTTCTTTTCTTGAAGCTGTGACTCTCCAATGAAAATGTACAAAGCAGTGCTGGCTACTTAGTCCTCAGAACTACCGACACTGATGGGGGAAGGGAGCAGTGTAGTGGGGAGGGAGATTTAGAATTTCTTTATTCTGCAATGTTTTCTTGTTGTTTCCTTCTTAATGAATGTGTCTGTCTAGTGTTTCCCAGATTTTTGAACATGGCTGTGCTACAAACAAAAAGAGCCTTGCGATGGAGCCATGAGTCATTTCTGAGTAGCCAATGCACCAAAATAGGGCTTGGTCATGCTTATGGTCCAGCCCCATTGGCTTGGTTTGGGATGGAGCCGGAAGAGACAGGTCACAGTTTACTGAGCGTTCAAACGTAGGGCCAACGTGGCTTCCAGGAATGTTCTTCTCCTCTCCCATCCTCTAGCTATCTCCCGTTGCCTTTGAGGCTCCAGGTGACTCCCGCCTCCTCCAGAAAACCTTTCCTCCTCCCTGCCTGTCTAACTGTTTGCACATTTCCCCATATCCTTATGAAGACAACTTCTAACATGGAAGCCTTTCAGATAAGTGAAGGTGGCCATCATTCTCCCCTCATCCCCTTCCAGTGTTCTTTCCATCAGTTCTTCAACCTTCTGTCATATGGTGCCAGACATGCCTTCCACCATCCTGGGGGTCTTCTTTATACTCTCCATTCGGTGACATTCTTTACCTTGCAAGCTTCTTGAGAGCAAGGACTTTTTCGTTGTTATCTTTGTATTTCTGGCAGCCTAAATTTGTACCTACCATTTAGAATGCTTAACCAATTCTTGTTAGAATGAAGAAATTGGAATGTAGCTTAGATCTCTGTGAGGTTCCTTTGGTTCTGAGTATGCAAGACTGACATCTAAGGGATGAAAAGCTTGAGGAATATCTTAGTAGGCACCAGAAAAAAAGGAAAAATAAATCCTGCCGAAGCAACCTCCACGATTTGTCTGAATTGAATTCAAGTTAACAAATATTTCTCTTTGCAATAATAGAGAGGCCCCTCTGACTGAGAAGCAATTTCTGAAGATGATTTAGGAAAGCCTGGATCCTGAGTGAGGACAGCTAGAACAGGAAGCAAGTGTGCCCTAGGTCACTGGGCTCTTCCCATCTTCCATTTAAGTTGGCCCAGGCCCTGAAGTTTAGCCATGCAGCCTGGAGGCCATCTTCATCAGTGTTACTTCTCGAAATCAGCTTCCAAACAGGCAGGATAGGTGGGCACCCAGAGACCAAAGGGTGGAACCTCCTGAGGAAGGTCCATGCTCATTGAAAGACCATCAGAGGACAAACAAGAAATAAATGGTCAGGAGCTTTGGGGAAACACAGGATCTCTGCCTTCTCCTGCTACAGAGATAAGTCAAGATCTGGGGCAGCTTCTTTTCTCTAGCCCACTTTTTTCTCTCATTCTCTTCTTGCTCACTCTTGGGCTCTCCCTTGAAGCATGAGGCAGCTTAGTGGAGTGGTTACAGTGTGGCCCTGAGACTCAGGAATGCCTGGGCTTGAATTCTGCCTGTCACACTCGCTACATAAATAAAAGCGATTATGACCAAGATGTAGTTCTGAAGGCGGCTGTCCTACTCCCAACTAATGGCAATACGCTGTCTCAAGAGAGAATTAAAAGAACAGCTCCTGGAACCCACAGGAAGGGAAGGCTCTCCAGAGAATCCTGGCAGGACAGACATCAGATATGTTGAGCCTTCCTGGCCTCTGCAGAGACTCTGAGCCTCTCTCTGCTTTGAAGCAACATGAAAAGGAAAAGGAAACCATTGTTGTAACAGCCTGTGTAAGGGCACGACCAAAATCAAGGACCAAGTCATTGTCTGGGGGCACTTTATTTCCCCCCTGGGAAACGAGCCGTATACGCACATGGGACTTGTTTTTCCTCAAGTGCCTTTTGCGAACTCTACTCCAAATGATTATTAATTTTTTCATCTATACATATATATGTATATAGTTTTGAGGACATAATGTGCTTTCCCACTTTAAGCACGTCGTCTAAAAATAGCTTAGTGGGTTAGAGTTGGAAAGGATGTTAGAGAATTCCCACTGCTAGAGATTTTTCCCAGTTGTATTTTAGAAGTTAGCACTGGGCTAGGGAATGGTCTTTCAGAGCATCTGGGTGGCTCAATGGGTAGAAGGCTTGGGCCTGGTGTCAGAGAGACCTGAGTTAAAGTCTAGCCTCAGAGGCTTCCTAGCTGTTCAACCCTTGGCAAATTATCTAACCCTGTTTGCCTCAGTTTCCTCATCTGTAAAATGAGTTGGAGAAGGAAATAGCAAACCCCTCCAGTATCTTTGCCAAGAAGACCCTAAACTGGGTCATGAAGAGTTGGACCTGACAGAACAGCAATAATAAGAGAATGGTTTTGCCTGATAGAAATCAGTAACTGGAGTCACAAACAGTAGTACCCCAGGAAATGTACAGATGATGTCCAGGCCCTTGGCTGGATATGCACGGTGGGCTGATGAGTTCACTGGGAGTGTGGGGGCTGCCTTACTGCTTAACTGCACCCTTTATCCAGAGCTGCATGACAGGGTTGGAAGGAGCCACAGTGACCATCTAGGGTAGCCTCTGCCATGACATGTCCATGTTGTGTTGATATGCTGTGTATTTGACAAGTAGTCATCTAGCCTCTGCTTCAATATCTCCAGTGAGGAGGAGGCTGTTACCTCCGAAAATCGCACTTTCTGCTTTGGGAAGTTTTTTCCTAACGTGAGGACTCAATTTGTCCCTTTGCAGCATCTACCCATTCCCATCCTACCTAGAACCTTTTGCTACCCCGTCTCTGATGAGGTATTCAAGCCTTCGAGGTTTTCAGCATCTACAAATCTGTTCAGCATTCCAGTTTCTCTAGGGCCCTGAGCAAAATGTTAAATTATTCAAGGTCGTTACAATTCCTGGGGCATTCCACTGGAGACCTCCTACCATGTTGACGTTGGTTTTGTGGTTTGAATAAAGCTAATCCTTCTTTCAAATGACACCCACAAAGGTTTGAACACAGCTTTCGTGTCCCTGCCAAGACTTCTCTTCTCCCTGCTAGATCTCCCCTATGCCCTCAGGATCCTTATATGTCCTGGACTCATGGCTCTTCCCAATCCAACCCTCCCCTAGATTCTGTCCTGCCTTTAAATGTCCTCCCTAAAGCACAGTGCCCAGAAATGCTGTCGCAAGACTTCAGATGTGATGTGATGGTGTCCTTCCGTCAGGCGCAGAACGCTACTGTACTCTTTGGGGCTCGGACTTAGCTCAGCACAAGAGAACAGGCCTTTTCTGGCTTCTACATATGGTCATAGACGGCACCTTTCTGCCTTTAACTCCAATCCCCTCATTTTGTAGAATAGGGACCTAAAGCTGAGAAGCTAACTGACCTGGGTTGTGTGTCTAAGAAGTGATGGAGGTAAGATTTGAACCCAGATCTGACTCTGAGGCTAGTGCTCTGTCCAGCTCCTTACTGAGCTTAGAGACCGATAAAACTACCAGAGCTTCTCTTCTTTGTTTGTCACACAAGTTGTGCCAAGCCCTGTGCCCAACGTCTTCTACTCCTGAAGCTGATTTTGACCCCAAGTATATACCTTGAGATTTATCCCTTTTAAGTTTGATCTCATTAGATCTAATCAGACAACCTAGCCCGCCAAGATCTTGTTGGAGCCCTGAAGTTATCACCAGATGTAGTAAGGATTCCTTCCAGCTTTGCACAGTCTCTAAATCTGAGAAGGATGCCAGTTAGGCCTTTATCTGGGTCACTGATAAAAATGTGAAACAGTTCTGGGCCACACTCTAATCCCTGGGGCCCTCCACTGGAGACCTCTCGCCAAATTGGCATTGGCCCCTCGATGTGCATTGGGGGCAGATCCAGGGTCTGCCTGGTCTCTCACATCTTTGTGTTCCTCCTTCCTCTCCTCTTGGAATGCTTTTCTTGTGAATATCTTCACTAGGATGTAGGAGGAAAACAGTCTATGGAAAACAAAGCCATACCCAGGAAGGATGACATTAGGGCAATTTTGACCAGCTGGTCATAAATGAAGAGCCAGCCGGGAAATGGGTGCAAGGGAGACGATTATAAAACATGGAGTTGTGAAATCGAAATCCATCTGAGAAAGAAAATCCCACACAGGTTAGAAATTCCTCAGTGAGAAAACAAAATAGCAACTTTGAGGCAATATGTTTTTGAACAGTGTTTTCCACAAGCATTTCTAAATATAAAAAGGGTAGAATGATTTAATTACATCGGAGGTAAATGAAATTGCTAGAGAAAAATGGATCAAGCCTCTGTGTCTCTGTCTCTGTCTCCCTCTGTCTTTGTCTCTGTCTCTTCCTGTCTCTCCCTGTCTTCTCTGTCTGTCTCTCTTTCTTTCTCTCTCTTCCGGTCTCTCTCTCTGTCTCTCTCTTTCTCCCTCTCCCTGTCCCTCTCTGTCTCTCTGTCTTTTTCTCTTCCTCTCCGCCCCCCCCCCTTCTCTCCCAACATTCATTGTTACTTTTGGACAACATCAGAATGGTGGTTATTAATTTATCCTTATGAGAATTCTGGCTGGTGATCATGAGGTAAACCACAGAGGAAGTGGAGAATGAGCTGGGGCAGGTGAGCAGATAGCAAAGCTGAGTGAGGGGGAGGTGTTCTAGATGGGACAAAGACGGCTGGTTGAATCGGAATCCCTGATCCCTGTCAGCGAATGTGGCCCCTGGGTACTGAGTTGGGCTTGCGGGTGCCTGTGACACGGTCCAACCTACACTTGAGGAAAACCACTTTGGTAGGTGAACGGAATGTGGAGTAGAGTGGGGAGAGATGTCTCGGAGGGACAGAAAACTATGGAATTAGTCTGTGAGAGGTGACAGAAGTCTATTGTAGGGGGAGTGATTTGGAGAGGGGAGGAGAGGGGCCGCAGACTAGAGACGTGTGGAGGAAGAAGCGACGAAATCTGACAGAAGATTGGAGCCACGGTGTGAGGGTGAGGGAGGCCTGCGTGCCAGGACATGGAAGCCCGGTGGATCTAAGATAGAGGATAGCTTGGTATCCTCAAGATAGCATGTACTGGCCCAAAGCAGGCTATACTAGGTAGCAGTGCTGAGTCATCTGCTTTGAGGAATATCTTCCTCAGGTGAGATTATTTTTCATGTTCTCAGTGGATCATACTAGAAGAGGGGGGAGTCACTCAGCATTCTCCAAGCGTGTGGAAGAGGGGTGTAAACAAGCACGATGCTCTTTTTCAGGCCCATCGAGGTGAGATTCCTAAATAGGGTTGAGCCTGAATGTCCCTTATTATTATTAAGTTTACTCACTCCAGTGCCCGGCGTCAAAGAGAAACACGGCCCGTTTCCATAATAGTAACAGGCTTGAATTCAGAAGGTCCAGGTTCAAGTCGTCCCACAATTGCTCACCAGCTCCGGCTGGGGCGACCCTTGGCTGCGTCGCAGGTCCTTGATAAATTCTGGTCAGTTACTTCATATATTGAATCATCAGCTATAAAATGGAGACCAGGAAAGTTAACATTTACGTAAGTCCTCTATCCTTTGAAAAGACATCCACATGTAAAGATCCCAATTCAACTCCGCAGAACCTGTGTGAGATAGGTGCTTTTATCCCCATTTTACAGATGAGGAACCTGAGGCAGGCAGGATTTATGTGATTTGTCCAGAGTCACACAGCTCGTAGGCCTCTGAGGCCGGCTCACAACCCAGAGGTGAGGGAAGATTCGTGCTCCTCTGTCTCACATGTCCCATTTCCTCTTATAACCAGGTACATACGTCGGCTAACTTACAGCTTTGCAATGAGAAACGCATATTATTTTCTAAACACAGGATTAGAACCAGTGGATGCTGTGTCCCCAGGAGCCAATAACTAATCGATCAGTAAGCATTTGTTAGACACAGTCAACTATTGCAATGTAAACTGGGGGTGGGGGAGGGGCATCTTCATTTCTGCTTTGTGTCCCCAGCCCAAGTACAGTGCTTGGCAGGTGTGTTTTTTACAACTGAGTTGAATTTGAACTGAATGGCTCTTCGTGATCTGGGGCTTTTTGTCAGGGTAGCCATGTTCTTTCTAGCTCAGGCTGGGATATACTGCACGGCTACTAGAGGACCAATACCGCCAAGCGAAGAGGGTCATTTCTTGGGGGACTGCACGTGGGTGATTTTTCTAGACCATCTTTGAAGGCCCAGCCAGGCCTGCAGGGTTATAGGGAACACTCACACCAAGGAAATCCTGAGTCCGAATATTACTAAAACAAATTTAGGATGGAAAGAGAACCAGTGAGGAATCCAGGAGGTCTTTCTTCCAGTCCTGGCTTTTCCAATGTTTACCGAATCACCCACTTCACTGTGCCTCTCCTTCCTTACCTGTAAAATGGTGAGAGGTATGGTAGTGGAGAGTCTCACCCCACCACTTTCCATGGTAAAATGCACCAGCCAGTGGATTACCAAGTCTCCTTTGCCAAGCCTTATCCATTCCCTTCTACCTTTGTTGTGATGGTTTAACATTGAGCTTGGATTATAGAATTACCCGAATATCTTTCCCAGCCTAGTCAGCTCCTGGGCCTGCAAGTGTTGGCTCTTGGGGTCTGGTTTTGTTTTCCTGTTTGTTCTGGGAGTTAGGATCTGGTAGGAACGGCTGGAGAAGGCTCGGTCAATCCTTGAAACCCTGTCACCTTATGCAGCTGCTGTGGCTTTGCGTGTGTGTGTGTGATGTGTGTGTGTGTGTTTGTGTGTGTGCGTCTATGTGAACGTGTGTAGGCACGTGTGATGTGTGTGCACGTTAATGGGAACTGGATCTCGTACCGACCCGCTCTACTCACGGCCGGGCCACGCGGGGGCCGCTCTGTCCTGTCTGTTAGAAGAGAGGGGAACGCGCACCGATTCTGAGAAGGCAGTGCTCCTAAGTAAACAACACATCGGCGGACCCTGGGTAATCAGAAGGGGTACAAATTGGGCCCATGTGCAAACAGTAACCAGAGCAGAAGCCAGGAGTTAAAGAACTCATTGTTTCTCAGCCCGACCCTGGGCTGAGAAAGCCGTGCGTGTCAGGTTACATCTGTTAAAATGATTCTCGTGCCAGCCCCGTATTTTAATTATAAATATATAAAAAAATTTAATAAGACGACATTCTGGGCTTGCTAAGTCTTTACAATGCTCGCTGGGGGTGGACTGGGCAGAGTAGTATTCCATGTGCCCCAGACCCAGTGCCAACATCTAATGATTGAGAGTCTTCCTGTAATAAATTGGAAAAATCTGGTTTGCAAGAATGGGTCCAAATCACTTGGCATTAGCGAGGTAATTTGTTACCTCGCTTCCTCTTGGAAACGAGCAGATTCCAAGGGGGCTGGAGCTCAGTTACTGGGGGCTGGAATAGCCACAAGCAAAAGGAACTGTGGACAAGTAGGACACTGGTGATGGAGGTCTTTTCTTCCCTTTCTTCCTCTTTCCCACCCTCCCTCCTTCCCTCTCTCTCTCCCTCCCCTGCCGCCTGCCGGCCCACCCCCACCACTCTCTCCCCCTTCCCCCTGGGCTGCTCATGGCTCCAGAGGAGAGGTTCAGCCGCCAAAAAGCAAAGGAGGCTGCCCAGGACAAAAGGCAGATCTAGAGCCACCTTCTCAGTACCTTTCCAAATCTCGAGGCTGCTTAATTATGATTAATTGCCACATGGATAATCAGATACAGTTTCAAAAGGTTGGAGAAGACAGCCCAAGGACACGAGGGAAGAAGGAAGGTATGCCTTTGTTCGAAGAAAGAAAGAGGCAGGGCCCTCCCTCAGCCCTGTAACCTTTCCTGATTTTCAAAATTTCCAAACAGAATTAATACCATCAGGATATTCTCCTGCCTCCCGGGAATCGGACTTCAACTGTACTATTTCCACAGCTGTCAGTTTTTTCAGACCTCCTGTCAATAACGCGATGTTGGGGTGCCCTTCTCCAGGAAGAAAAAGCAGTTTCGAGTTTCTGCCTTATGTCTCTGCTTTCTGGGTGGTGTGACAGGAGGAGAAAGCACCCAGAAAAAAAGCTAATAGTAATAGCAGCAGTTAAAAAGCTTCTACTCTTGACTTAACTGGATCAAATGTAATAGACCTCCGTCTTTTCTCCCGATTTCCTCTGCTTGTTTTAGAAAACACTGTGAAAAGTGCAGGAGCTTTTGTGTTGCCAGCTCTTTCCTCCATTTAAAATCCCTTTGGCTAAGTCAGGGATCACAGGATGTCATTTGCAGCCCCACAGAAGTGCTGGGCCTCGCTCAGCTCCTATTACTAGAAGTCAAATCCCTGGGTTCCCGGCGCCAGGGTTCCGGCTCTTGGCTCCCAGCCCAGCATTGTTTCCTTCATTACATTCCAGAGTGCCTCTCAGTCAGTTAATGTTTGCCCTGGGAGGTCCGAATAGCCAGCAATCAGCACTGAACTCCTCGCTTTTTGTTGAGGGTTGCAGGTTTCCAAAGCAGGGGCTGCCTTGGAAGGCAGCGACGACGCAGGTGGACCGAACCCTGTCATTTCCATTCGATTCCCAAGCGCTCACATTTGTGGCGCTTTCGCCATGCGGCCTCGTAAAAGAGTTTGAGAAGACGTCTGGCTTTTTAAGATTTCGGAGGGGCTGGAGTTGGTTTACCCATTTCAGGAGAGGCCTTTGAAAAAAAGAGGAAACAAAGCCTCAAGGCAGAAGAGCATTTTATCGGAGAGCACTAAAGGTCCATACATTCTGGGCCGTTAATGTATGTGCTGTTGTGGGAAACAACCTTAAAAACGCATCCGTTAATTTGATCCAGATTCAAGCCCCTAACATTTAATTAAATCCCGTCTTTGGGATGGATTTTAAAGGGTCAGATTGTTTGAGCAAGTGGAATGTGCCCAGCACCTTGGACGTAGTCCTGAGCCATACTGCCAAGATGGCAGCCACTCCCACGTCCTGCCATTGGGGCCCACACAGCATGGCATTTCACACATGAATTCACCTCCATGGGAGGGGTGGCTGGGGAAGGATCTCTGGTCCTCTCTATGCCATCCTCAGTGAAACTGAGGCATGTCGTCATCAGGGAGGGCTATGGCTACCCCAGGAGTCCTTTCTGAGGAGACAGCATCCTCAGCTGAGGTCATTATAATTAGCTAGGCCTCGGCTCCCTGAGGAGGACCCACTTATGCACATACATCTTTTAAAAAGCCAATCTTAACATTCAATTAATTTTTTTTTTTTGCACAAAAACCCCCAATGTAACCAAGATCAGAAGGAAAGCAGAAAGCTGGGAAATAATTTTTACAACCAGTGTTTCTGACAAAGGTCTCATCTCTCAAATACAGAGAGTCAAATTTATAAGAATACAACTCATTCCCCAATTGATAAATGCTCAACGGACATGAACAGGCAGTTTTCAGATGAAGAAATTAAATCAATCTGTAGTCATATAAAATGTTCTAAAACACTGTGGAGAAATGCAAATCCAAACAACTTTGATGTGCCACTTCACATCTATCAGACTGGCTAATATGACAGAAAAGGAAAATGATCAAGTTGGAAGATGTGGGAAAATCGGAACATGAATGTGTTGTTGGTGGAGTTGTGAACCGATCCATCCATTCTGGAGAGCAGTCTGGAACTAGCCCAAAGGGCTACAAAACTGTGAATCCCCTTCCACCCACCAATACACTTCTAGGACTGT
>CM053624.1:4990956-5012083 GCA_028646595.1 Phalanger gymnotis | reverse complement strand
AGAAGATAAGAATTAGATATAGTCAATCCTATATCTTTTGTGACTTCAAGCAACCATGTGATTTTATTAGTAATCTCATTTTCTCTTTCTTGTTGGCAACCGCACACACTCACACTATGTGCAGTAAAGAAAATAAATGATAGGTGGAATGTCTACAAAAAGGAGTAAAGTATTGGTAAAAATATTCCTCAGCCCATTCCAGAAAATCCTATAGTAACCTTCAAGTGTGAGATGAGGGAACTGAAAAAATGGAAAAGCAGCTAAGTTTGTGGGTCATTGAGGTGGTAGTGAACCCCACTCTCTCCCCAGTCTGAGGGCCAAGGTGGGAGTTCAGAGCTCAGACATGGAGTCATCCCAAGATCTATGCTTTTCACTGGGCAATAGTTCAAGCACGGAGAGGAAAAGGAAGGTAGGGAGAGCAGGTATTGGTTGTTCCGTTCTCTTTTTTACCTCAGGCTTCTTTGGACCTCACTGCTCCTTCCCCTCTTAATCCTGTCCAGTGGCCTCTCCTCTCCCCTGCATTTTATGGGTTATTTCATGGTAAGTATGGTAGGAAAAGTGCATATAACCAGAATTAATGCTTAGTTTTGAAGAATTATATGTAGAAAACTAGTGAAAGATTACCATTTTGGGTGGTTGCAGGAACCCTCCTTCCTATTTCCCATAGGTCCAATGCATCAATATTTGCATTTTTCACCTTCACTACATTTTTTCTAGGAATGGTACCCTCATGAAAGTTAAGAATTGACTGTATTACTTAAACATAAGAGGAAATGTTTTCTCATTGGTGTTGTGTAATTACTAATTAGAGGTCCATGGAGATAATAAAGATGCTAACAATAGTAACCACATTAAAGCCAGCCTCTCCCTTAAAGGCCAACCTACAGTCGATGTTGTGGCCAAGGAAGATGCTGAGTCAGCAGAAAAGGAGGGAGATGACAAACAGAATGTTGTACAACAGGGCTGTCCAAAATACAGCCTGCGGGCTGCATGCCGCCCCCCCCCCCCGTAAGCTTTAATTTTCACGAGTGAAAAAATAAAATAATTTGCACGTTAGATTTTTTAATTCCATCACTAAAAAATAATCTTGTTGATATTAATTTTCTTTGGTGTTTTTAAGCAGTATTAGGGATGGAACATACAGTGTGGAGTTTTCGATCTATCTGTGGGATGCGTTCTGTCTGGTCTGTACGATGCACACTAGTCAGTTTGCACCTACCTTTATACTGCTGGGTTGTCAATTTGTTGTTTCGTGTTTGCTTTAGTGCTTTGCGCCTTCACCTGTTGTATTGATGACGCACGTTCCCCCACTTTCTATTAGTGTACCGCATTTTTTATTCTGGGTGCGGCCCTTGAATAATTATTTTATTTTAATGCAGTCCTAAGATAACCTAAGGTTGGATAGCCCTGTTGTAGAACAGGGTCTCCCTATGCCTCCAGGCTCTTCTAGGAGCTATGGATGCCTAGCAAGAATCCTGAAATGCTGACAAGTCAGGCCTTGGTAATATGACTGATTCAATTAGCACACAGGTCACTGTGATACAATTGCTCCTAAGATTCAAAGGGCCATGCATGCAGACATGTATATGCATACAAATGCATTCACATGTGAATACACATATGTGGTATAGATTGTGTTATGTATAGATAAAAGCATATGTTACATAGAGTTTAATATCATACACTGGGTATTTGTCACATATAATATTAATATCATACCATGTGGATATAGACATAGACATAAAAGTTAGACCAGACTACAATCTATACTGCCATGTGTTATGTGTATGTGAGGGAGAGAGAGCATTTATATATATTTTACATGTGTGCACATTTAGGACCATCTTTGTTCCAAATGTTCATATGGATTTTTTGTGCCCCACCTGTGGTAGACTCTTCAAAGCTCATATTGGTCTAATCAGTCATAGTCAGACGCATTGTACCTTGACAACAACGTAGTGATGTCATTTTGGTCTTCTTTGGGAGTGAAGAACGACAATCAAACAATATTTTATATATGCATGTAACATATATATATATACATATATACATACATACACATATATACATCCATATACGTATATGTGCGTGCGTGTACACATCTCTGTGTATGTATATGCATATATACATCTATATACGTATGTGTGTGTGTGTGTATGTGTGTGAATATCCACAACATAGGCAACAGATTGTCCTTTGGAGGAGTGGCTGAGCTTTAATGTGATTATTTTATTGTTATCATTATAACCATCATCAACGACCTCTAATATATGTGGGGTGGGGACTGTAGATTGTAGGCTGGCCCAACTTCAAAACCTTGTAAAGCAACCAACATAGCAATAAGGATAGTAGTGAAGAGTCGTCTTTGTGAGCTATACTAAAACCAAACGCAAAATGCAATGGGACAAACCAAAAATAGTAATACTATACATGCTCTAATATAGATGGTGATCACCATTCAAGTAGGCAAACCACGAAAGCACATTAAAGGGATTCCAGACCACAACAGCTTTGTCAAGTACCATAATCATCAATCAGAAAGAGATTTCATCAGCTCTAATTCCATCCAATCCAATCCAATAAACATTTGTTATGTACCTATAATATGCCAGGAACTATGCGAAGAGCTAATTAATAAAAAGAAAGATAGTTCCTACCCTCAAGGGATTTACAATCTTATGGAGGAAGACGCCAGGGGAAACGAGGGCAGTGGGGGAAGCATCTAGTTCAGTGGAATTGGAACCAGACAAAGCAGCAGATACAAACTGGAGTGAGTTGAGTCTAGTTTCCGCCCTCTATAAAGGAAATCACTGGAAGGAATTTGGTGCTCTGCTCTCCAGTTCTCAAATCAAAATGTAGAGGAGGCTCAGAGAGATGGTGTCAACCAAAGCTTGAGCTATCAGCATGGCGGTGTACGAGGTATTCAAGGAGGACTAACCCCCGGCGTGAGGGCTTGCCAAGCCCTTTTCAGGGATGCTCATCTACCTTTGGTGTCTGCCTGATACTCAGCTGTCACCTGTACCTCCAAGAAGCTGAAGTTCGAGTAGTGGCCACACCCTGGTAAACTGTTTCAGCAGACAGGCTAAACCAGGTTGAATATAGCCAACTGGGCCTCAAACCCATCGGGAAGTTAGGAAGGTGTTTATCCAAAACATATGAAAACTTTCCCCGGCAGAACGGGTGGATGAGAACAATTTATTCCAATAGCCACGAAGTGGCTGGAGCAAGTGCCGTGGAATGTGTACCGCTTGGTCGGACGTCAAAGATGCCGTGGTCATCTACTACATCCTGGACCATCACCAGTTGTCTTGACTTTTGTCCTGCCACTGGGTTGTGATGACTCTGAAAGAGAGTGAGGCTAACGACTTTGTGCAACTCTGCCTCACTTAAATATAATTCACAAGAAAATAAAGACATCACTCTGTGATCTCCTTAATCTTCTTTGAAAAGGAAGGCCAAACAGCAGAAGCATGGTGACAAGATGAGAAATGATGAGCTTATCTTAGGAGGGAAATCAGCTGTAGTCCATGTTTTCATGTCGCTTTTTGTCACCAATTCCCTCAGCTTCAAGTCACAAAACCATATATAGCTGCTGACCAATACAGAGCAATTATTTAAAAACTAAAAGTAACAGTAACAGCAATAACACACACACACACACAACATTAACTACATCCACAAATCAAGATAAGACGAAATGTGAAATGGAATTAAGTAACTACCAAAATATGAAGACTGAAAAGTCAAAGGTCATTAATAATTTTCAATCAATGCAAATTCTAGGAATTATGTCTAATAAAGCAGATGACAAAAGACACTAGCAAAGACTTGAATTATTTTGAAAAGGAAATGGGCATACTTAGAATGGAATTCCAAAAAAATAATGTTTTAGTGTGATAATGCACTGCTAACATGCAGACCAATTATCCCAAAATAATAATGATAATAAAATAGAAATAACATTTATATAGTGCTTATTGGGTAACAGGTGCTGTGCTAAGTTCTTCACAATGATTCCTTCATTTGATCCTCACAACAACCCTGGCAGATATATGCTATCATTATCTACATTTTACAGTTGAGGAAACTGAGGTTAGTTAAGTAACTTACCCAGGGTCACATGGCTAGTAAGTATCTAAGGAAGGATTTCTTATTCATTGCACCACCTAGCTACCTGGTAAAAACAGAGTAATTTTTTTAAGCTGTTGCCTTTCATAAGCATCATGAATGAACCCATTTCCTAGAAGCATCTGAAATAAAGTGTAAAAATATTTTGGGATGTTCACCCAGCAAGAAGTGAAATATAAGTGAAACATAATGAGGAAAGGGATTGATCAATTGGTGTAGGATACTCAATGAGCATGTCTCAAAGACTTGTAGAAGTATAATTGGAACAACTAGACACAGTGTGACTGAGTTATAGTAAAGATATATATTCATTAGATGTGACAAATGTAGCTGGACTTAAGTGACTTATGTCCAGACAGAATCTATGCACTGACTAAAATCAAGGGAAGATCTTACCTGGATAATATTGACATGAAGTAAGTTAACAATATGTCGACAATGAAGTATTGAATAGCTAAGACATTCAAATTTGCACAAACAGAATTGTGATGGTAATTTCGGACCTGGTCATTGCCACCAGAAATGACAAGGAGATTAGCTTCAGGACTCTGGACTTAGTTATCAATGCAGCTTGTGCCAGGAAGTAGTGGAGACTATTCAACACATCATTATCGTCTCTAAAACTTCAGCATCTACCAAATCGTGAGAAGATGTGGCCTGCTGACTAGAACTGTTATGCACAAGAAGATGACCATCTATCATGGACTGACAGCAAATCCCCACGCTACAAGTAGGGTTCTCAAAATACCATGGAGAACTCAACCAATAAACCATATCAGACTCAGACTATTATCACAGATCAAACATTTTCACAGTTTGGCTAGAGCTGATTCTTTAAAAAAACAACTTAACTATGTTTTACATTGATATCACCCTGCCAAATACTAATAATCTCCAAGTTCTATAGACCAAAACTTCCAAGCTAGGGGAGGAGATTTAAAAAAGTCACATGGGAACAAGATGAGTCCTGGATCACCTCTGGTCTCTAGTCTTCTACTGGTGTAGAACCATGGATGCTTTGAATGAGCCTACAGAAGTTTAGATTACTTGTAATACTTTCATTTGCTATTAAAGGCAGTTATTTTATCTGGCTATCCACAGAGCCCTTCATATAAAAGAAAAATAGAATAGTAGCTTTTCCTAGGGAATTTTCTTCTGAAGACAGAAGAAAGAGATAATAACTTCTTCAAAGTATAACCTCTCCTCCAAAGACAAACCAATGCCAAGGAGGGGAAGAAGCAATAGAAAAAAGGAGGACAATCAATATTTACTCATGGGATTTTGCATGTCTTTAGGTTATTATGATCATTATTAAGCCCTGGTAGGAATTTCGTAATACTGGCAAATTGGGCTGTGTCCAAAATTCTCATGTATACAAAGAGAAATTTATTCCCATTAATTACTGAACAAATTATCTGAAAATACCACAACATCTACCCTATTTTATTGATTACTAGTTTAAGGGGTATATGAGGTCTTCAAGGAGGAGTAGCACTTCTGGTATTAGAACTTGCAGAGCCTATTTCAGGATTTCTCATCTACCTTTGGGGTCCACCTGGAACTCAACGCTTATCTGTGGCTCCAAGAATTTGTAGTATGCACAGCAACTACACCCCAAAAACCATCCTGGAAGATGGGATGACCCAGGTTGAGGGTAACCAACAGGCCTAAAACTCCTCAGTGAGTTGGGGAGATGTCTGCTTTATGCGTGTGAAGACTGCTCCAAGCAGAATGAGAGGATGAGAATCATTTATTCCAGTAGCCATGAAGGCATCTGAAGCGGGTGCTGTGGAGTGCTTAGAACTAGATCAGGCATCAAAGATGCCAAGGTTGTCCACTGCATCTGCAGCCATTGCCAGTCATTCTGACTTTTGTCTCACCGCTGGACTTTGATGACTGTGTAGGCTGACAACTTTGTGCAATTCTGTCTCACTGAAGTTCAATTCACGCATGAGTCAAGACATCACACCATAGTATCATGGATCCTCTTCAAAAATGGAAGACACACAATAACTGATTATTGACTCATGGCTTGTTCATATATGTAAAATAGTTCCAAGAATACTAAGAACTCTGGCATATTTGATATCAATATGAAAAAGTATTTTCTACTTAACATGTCACCAATATAATAACATTTAAAATAATTTCTATAAAACCTAACATTTTTCAGGGAGGCAGTTCAATTGTATGTAATACCACTTATCCTTAGGTCCAGTATTATCTCTTCAAAACAGAATTATGAATGGCTTTCAAGTTTAAAAAAGGACCAAACTGTCTTACTAATCATTTGGGGGACATGGATGATTTTGAATTAGATGGATCTACTAAAACGTATTTAAAAGCTCCTTTGTGTTGGGGAATATTTCTTCTGTGACATCAAAATATGATGTGGACCTGACAAATATAAAATTGTTAACATATATCTAAAAGGTGTAGAGACTGAAGGTTCAAGTTTGAATCCAGAGGTCAAATTGAACCAATGGATATCCAATATTAATAATTGCCTTTGTTTCCTCCAGGCAAGCCATGTTAAGCATAAATATGTCAAGTAGGAAGGTATGGCTGAATATGTTAACAGACTTCTGAAGTCAAAATTGAATGGGAAGAATGCATTTAAATCAATTAACACCTCTGCAATACCCATCTGACTCCACACGTTCAGAACTATAGAGTGAAAAATAACAGATTTGGAAAGTACAGCAGCTGAAGTAAAGCCCACACATGTAAATGAAACTCCAGGTCCATCACTTTGAAGCAGGTATAGGCAGATTAACACTTCCTCTCCCAAAAGGAGGAATTGATTGATAAGATTTTCTTGGAACACATGATCAATGGAACAAAAAATGTACAGAACTATCACTTCACTAAACAACTTTAAAAGCTGCACACCAGGTACTATAGGTACACACCACTGGCTTTATAGAATGGACTCCAGAATGGTTACCCTTCAAAAGGAGCCCGTGAAATCACCAGGTTTCAGAAACAGAATTAAAAGGTCCTTCATGTGTGATATCCACATGAGCTCAACAAGCAATATGTAATGTAATGGTTATCCTCAATAAGCCTGGTCTTAGGAATCATTGTAAATTATGCAAGGAATTGGCAATACATTACAATGTTGATTAATTTTAGAACCTACTGAATGCTCAGCAATACATTTTGTTTTCTTTGTGTCCTCAGAACTTAATGCATACCCTGGCACAGAGGAAGCATTTAATAAGTGTTTCCTGACTGACTGGCTACTAGAATTATATCTCAAATTTTTTTAATCTTTCATGGACCATCTTTCATAGACACATCTACATACTACAAATTGTTTTTGTTGTTGAGTCACTTCAGTTATGTTTGACTGTGCTCTTTTGGGGTTTTCTTGGCAAAGATACTAGAATGGTTTGCCATTGCCTTCCTTAGCTCATTTTACAAATGAGGAAACTGAGGCAAACAGGGTTAAGTGACTTGTCCAGGGTCACACAGCTAGTAAGAGTTTGACACTGGATCTGAACTCATGTCCTGTTTACTCCAGGTGCTCTAACCACTGTACCACTTAGCTTCCCTATACTAGAAATACAGACATAATAACATACTCAAGAAACCAGTCATGCAACTAGACCATTGTCATATTCCGTCCTCCCAAACCATCATCCAACTGTCACCCACCATCATTTGGATACAACATTAGCTCATAAGCATTTAAAAATATTTTTTCTATTTCATGTAACAAGTTTTAACATTTAAAAAAATATATCAAATTCTGAATTCTCTCCATTTCTCTCCTTACCCATCATTGAGAAGGCAAGCAATTTGACATAGATGATAAATGTGTAGTCATACAAAATATATTTCCATATTAGTCATGTGAAAGAAAATACAGACTAACAATAATAATCATAATAATAATAAATGAAGAAAAATAGTATGCTTTGATCTGCATTCAGATTCCATTAAGTTTTTTTTTTCTTTTCTGGAGAGGTAGATAGCATTTTTCATCATAATTCCTTAAGAATTGTCTTGGATCTTTGTATTGCTGAAAATAGCTGTCATTCACAGTAGATCATTGTACAGTATTGCTGTTACTGAGTACAGTGTTCTCCTGGTTCTGCTCACTTCACTTTGCATCTATTCATATAATTCTTTTCAAGTTTTTTTCCCTGAAATTATCCTGCTCATCACTTCTTTTTAAATAATATCTTTTCTAATTACAGACTAATTTTAACATTCATTTTAAAACTGATTATTGAGTTACAATTTTCTCCCTCTCATGTTCCTCCCTAAGATGATAAGAAATTTGATATAGGTAATATATGTGCTATCATGTAAAATATTTCCACATTAGTCATGTTACGAAAGAAGAAACAGACCAAAAGAAAAAAAACACAGAAAAAGTAAAATTAGTATGCTTTGATCTGTGTTTAGACTCCTTTAAGTTCTTTCTCTGGAGGTGGATAACATTTTTCATCATAATTCCTTTAGAACTGTCTTGAATCCTTGTATCACTAAAAATAGCTAAGTCATTGTTGTAATAATTCAGCTAGCAGCTGCTGTGGGGTGTAAAAGCAACAACAACAAGCTCACAGTATGCTGCAAGTCTAGGTTCTTTTGATCTGCTTTACTAAGGAAAGCAATGTTAAGGGGTTAACAATCTTACTTTAATCCAGCATATAAATATCATTCACTTAGTTCAGGGGAAAAAGCCAGCACCCTGAACTTCAGAGCTGTTACAAATTACAAACATCAACAGACAGACTTTGTCTGATTCAATTCTTAATGTATAGTTACCAGAGTTTAACAAAGTCCCAACATACAAGTTTGCAAGCTGGAGGGCTCTTAAATACAGCTGCCGGGAGTTTCCACATCAGCACACCACCAAGAATAAGAGCCCTAAACAAATAGCTCTGTCTTCTCTTTTTATGCACTCTTTAGCCATCATCAAAAATGTCTTCTAACTGACCAGAACTTAAGCTCTTACTATTGGCTCTGGAGTTAGAACCTCCCCCTTAGCAACTTGAGGTCTTCACACCCACATCAACTTAGCACCTAATAGCTAGGGTTTTTGAGCCTACTTGGGAAGGAAGACATGGGCCCCACCTGGAACCCCACCTTAGTTGCCTAATTTAATCGAGGAGATAAAGGCCAAACTCTTCAAGTGCTAAGAGCTTATCTAGATTCCCAATACATTCATTCACAGTTGATCATCATACAATATTCCTGTTACCATCTAGAATGTTCTCCTGGTTCTGCTTACTTCACTTTACATTAGTTCATGTAAATCTTTCCAGGTTTTTCTGAAGTCCACCTGTTCTTCATTTCTTATAGCACAATAGCATTCAATTACATTCATATACCACAAGTTGTTCAGCCATTCCCCAATTAATAGGCATTCCCTCAATTTCCAATTCTTTGTCATCACATAAAAAAAGATCTGGTATAAATATTATTTGTACATCTAGGTCCTTTTCTTTTAAAAAAAAATTGCTTTGAGATACAGACCTAATCATAGTATTTATGGGTCAAAGAATATGCACAATTTTATAGCCCTTTGGGCATATTTCCAAATTGCTCTCTAGAATGACTGAATCAGTTTAGAATTCCACCAACAGCGAATCAGTGTCACAATTTTTCTACCCTCCCCCAACATTTGTAATTTTCTTTTTCCACCATTTAGCCAGTGTGATAGATGTGAAGTGGTACCTCAGAGTTGGTTTAATTTTTATTTCTCTAAGCAGTAGTGATTTAGAGCATTTTATATGACTACTGATTTTTATATGACTTTGATTTCCTCATCTGAAAACTGCCTGTTCATATCCTTTGACAATTTATCAATTAAGGAATGACTCATATTCTTACAAATTTGACTTTTTATACATTTGAGAAATGAGGCCTTTATCAAAAAAACTTGCTCTAAAATTTTCTTCCAGTTTTCTTCTTTCTTTCTAATTTTGGCTGAATTGGTTTTGCTTTTGCAAGAACTTTTTAATATGATGTAATCAAAATTATCAATTTTGCATTTCTTGTAGTGCTATCTCTTATTTAGTCATAAATTCTTCCCTTATCCACAGATATGACATGCAAGCTATTCTACTCCAAGAATTTGCTTATTGTATCACCCTTTATATCTCCTTAGATTTTTTCTTCTTTATTTTCTGGTTAGATTTATCTAGTTCTGAGAGAGGAAAGTTGAGGTTCTCACTAGTACAGATTTTATTAAATATTGAGAGAAACCTCTCCCAGAGACATTTTGATGTGAATTTCATCACAAAAGAGATTGAAGGAAGGGGTTGGAATAAGAGCTCAGTCCCATTTCTCCAAGGCTCATTTCTCTAAAAAATCAACTCTGTACCAAGAGCCGGATAGGCGGGGTGATGTAGTCAGCTTAGCAAGCATCGCCACTCTTCTGCAGGTCAAGAAAAGAGGACTCAGAAATGTGTGTTAGCTCTACTAATGAAACCCACTAAATGGGGGCAGGAAGGCAAAGGAAGCACAGCCCAAGTCTTCTGACACCCAAACCAAGGCTATCTTGGCATCAGCCCAGAAATCCCTGGTACCTAGTACTGCTCAGCTTTCCTCCAGTGAGTCCAGACCTTTGGCCATGCACACATAAGCTGTAGCATCCTTGAGAATGAAAAGTCTTCATTTCCAGGTGATGTTTGAAGGATGAAAGAAAAATCTCTGGTGTTATAGATGCTTTGGGAAGGGTCAGCCATAGAAATCATATAATAGGAGCAGTTACAAAGGAATTGGGAGATCAATTAATTCACAAACATTTAATTATTTCCTATGTGCCAGGGTTGGTGCTATGCACTGCTATTGCAGGGAAACACAAAAGCACAAAGCAGTCCCTGCCCTTGTGGAGCTTGTGTGCCATAAAGGAAGCCAACATTTAAAGAAACAGGTGCAGATGAGCTATATGCAGAAAACTCACATCAATGAAACAGCAGCATTAGCAGCAATGCTAACAACAGACCTGACAGTTCTTAGTATCTGCAAGGTTCCAGAGTGTGCAAAATCTCCTAGATGAGATAATGGAGCCATCAAAGTATCATGAGATCCCATATCAGGCTCCTTAGGAGTGCTCTGGATTCAGAATGGCAAGCATTACTATGTACATACACATTTATGTATTAGCTGGGTGTGAGGCACTGTGCTAAGCCCTGGGGAGGGAATTGCCTGGTTCCTCTGCCATGAAACAACCAGGATCCTCTTACTTCCAAGTTTCTGAAACAAACTGAGCAAGCACCCATATAATGGTGGCTCGGTATGGTGGAGAGGAACAGTGGGAAAGAGGGGAAGATGTAAGGTTTTCCAAAGCAGAGTGGAGATAATTCCTTAGAATCTCCCATGCTGCCTGGCATCTTCTCCCGAGAGAGACAGGACATATCATGTCCCACACACATCAGCAACCTCCACCACAGTGCCGTGGTGCTGGTTTCCCTCGGACTTGAATGGAGCTAGCTTGTGACCTGGAGCCCAAGACCCCTGGGGAGAGAAGTGCCTTCCACCCTGCTAGCCCAACTTCTACCCCATCCCTTGCATTCATCATTGAGGGTAGCAACTCTTGTGAATAAGGCACTCAGCAACTGCCTCCACAGGTGTAACGTCTTCGCCTCCTAAGCAAACACAACTATGGAAAACCAGGCATAGGGGTGGAGTGTTCCCGATGGCACTGTTGTCTAGTCAAACATCAGAGATGGAGATGAGCTTTATTAGTGGGAATACAAAAGAAAATGTGTTCCCATGTACTTTGCGGCTACACCCTGAGGACTAGGGAGCTATCGCATCCTATTTGCAGGTGATTCTTTTATGTGTAATCTCCTCCTAATAGAATGGGAACTTCCTGAAAGCAAGGACCACTTCTCTATTAGTGACCCGTGTTTAACTCAGTATTTTACACTTAACAAGCCAGTCCTTCATTTAGTCATTCATGTGTGGTGAAACCCTGAATTCACTCCCCCAGAACAAGGCCAGCTAAAGGTCCTTGGGGAATGGTGGTAGGTATCTCTTCTCTAATGTTATAGGTTCAAGCCCTATTCTGGTGCCCTCACCCTATACCCTACATGGTTAATTGCCAATACTTAATGTACCTATTCCATTAAGTCAATTAACATCAATGATCTTTTATGAAGGGTTATTTAGTGTTAACATATCTGTCTATCGAGAGAGAGAGAGAGAAAAAGAGAGAGAGAGAGAGAGAGAGAGAGAGAGAGAGAGAGAGAGAGAGAGAGAGAGAGAGAGAGAGAGAGAGAGAGAGAGAGAGAGAGAGAGAGAGAGAGAGAGAGAGAAAGAGAGAGAGAGAGTTACAAACATTTCTCCCTACAGCTAGGGGTCACCCCTATACTGCCTCTGTTCCTGGGGATAGAGTTTTAGAATTAATGTGGTTTCTACAGATCATTGGTCCCACCAAGTTCACTTCCAAGTACAGCATAGGGATTGTAGAAGTCAGAGTCCCAGCTGATGCTTGGGTGGGTCAAGCAGCCCACTCATTGCTTCGCTCCTCCAAAATGGCTTTTGAGCAACCCTGGCATGGACTGCAGTTTCCATACTTCTCACAATTTGCTCTCTAGCTCATATTCAACAGAATAAGGGTGAGTCAGTCAATAAAGACTTATTAAGCACCCACTATGAGCCAGGTGCTAGGGCTACAAAAAGAGGCAAAAGATAGTCCCTGGCCTCAAGGAACTCACAATCCAATGGGAGAGATAATAAGCAAACAAAGAGGTCCAAAAAAGCTACATAAAGTATAATTAAATCCAATCCAATGTACATTTATTAAGCACTTCTGATTTAAGAACTAGGAAGTCATTAAAAGAATGAAGGTACTAGAATTTAGAGGGACTGGGAAAGGCTTTCTGTTGGACATGGGATTTTACTTATGCCATTATGGTCTATCTAAAAGAAGGAAATAGACACAAGCTAGGAAAAAAAAAAAAAACAAGAGGAGGCTTAGGTTGTCCTGGATGCACGTCGGCCCTGGGTGACAGGGCCCTCTCTCCCATCTCAATGCCAATAACAGCTCATCCTCATTATCAAAGATCAGGGAGACAAGCAATCACTCAAAGCAAAAGAGACGCCCCCCCCCCAACTGAGTAATGTCTTTTGAGTGTCCATAGTTCTTGCTATTGAAGCAACCAAGTCTGTCTGCTCATCTTATATCTGCTTAACAGACCAGAAGTTGCTAGAGAACACTGGCAAATGTTCCAAACAGTGTGCGGGGTCCCCAGCCTCTTTATTGGAGATTTCCTCACCCTCCCTCATGCATTCACTCATTCATATATTCATTCATTCATCCTTACAGCCCAAGTGCCTCTTTGGTAACCCTCAGTCCTTTGGGAGAGGACACATTAACTCTTTTGCCCCAACAAGTACCACTTATACCACTATTGCCTTCATTGTTTTTTTTTTGGAGGGGGGTACGCAGGGCAATTAGGGATAAGTGACTCGCCCAAGGTCAGACAGCTAGTAAATGTGTCGAGTGTCTGAGGCTGGATTTGAACTCAGGTCCTCCTGACTCCAGGGCCGGTGCTCTACTCACTGCACCACCTAGCTGCCCCTATTGCCTTCATTTTTACTGAAAAATATATGGTTGCCTAGCAGCTTTGAAGAGCTCCATCCTTTCTTCTTTCCTGTTATTTCTCTGGTGTAACATGGACACTGGGGTGGTGGAAGAGAAAGATAAAATATCCAAGGCTTCTACTCCAGAGTTCAAGACTTTAAACTTCACTTTGCATTTGGTAAGAAATGAGCTGTCTTTAAAAGGTTTTATTTGGACTCTGCATCCCCCAGGCCTATCAAGGCCCTGTTTTAACCAGCATCTCCAATCTCACAACAATCAAGTGAATTTCAAAGGAATCAAATGTTGCATGACTAACTATTCAAATCTCTTCAACTTTCATTTGGGGTAACGCTACAAGCCTGGGATTCTGCCATGTGAGAATAAGGACTGTGAATGTAGAGTGGGCTGGTGGCCAAATCTGTCAGTGGGAGAATATTAGGTATTTAGGAGGACAATCCTTTGATCAGAAACCTTCCTGTTATAGTTGGCCATATATATGCATACATGAATACACATATGCATATGTATATGCACCCATACATGCATATGTAATAGAAATAGGAATCATTTTGTATGTTACATGCCATTCATTATTTCAAATGCAATTTTAATCATGTTCAGCATGAAAGTATCTTAAAATCTTCAATAATGGCCCAAGCAATTTTAAATATTAAAATTCACATTAGTAATTCCCCTGTCTATGGAAATACTGGATTGTTTGCATTATAGATTGTATGACCTAGTCCTTACTTTTTTATATATTCCATTTTCAATGATCCTTTTGGTGGTTCAGAAACCCACAGCAAATGCCAGAGAGATTAGTGATCAACATGGTTTTAACACACCAAAATTAAAAGCTCCTAATTATCAACTTTAAATGAATCCTTATTGGATGGCAGAAATAATTTCTCATGAAGCGTTTCCAACACTCAGAGAAGGCTTTTAGGACACACAGCATTAACATAATTTTTTCGACTGGGGTTCTCATAGGACATCTGATGAAGTCTCTACCCTTAATTTTAATTGCATAGGCTGCATTCTTAATTAAAAACTGTACAAATGGATTTTATGCCATGCCAAAAGAAATCTAAGTTCATTAGTTATAAAAAACCTTTTAAAAATTGATGTAAATATGTGAATTCTTTAAAAGTTTGAACTCCAAGCCCTCATTTTATGTTGAGTCGCCTTTAATCTAAGGAGTAATGAAATCAATATAAATTAAGATATTCCCATTTTTCCTTTTATTTCCCTCTATGTCCTTCTGATTCTATAATCCTCCTTGTAGAATTAAACTAATTTTAAATTTAAATACTTTAGAGACTTGAATTGAAAAAATCTTCTTGACCTTTTTTTCACTGGGTTATATAAATAAAAGTACGCATATGCTTTAATAATTCCTCTTATTAAGCCACAATCATGTGAACTCAGATAAAGATAAATTGGCAAGAAAATCTTTCTAAAGAAATAAAAAGGAATGATACACTGATTTGAAATACAGCTTAGCAGCTCAAGTTGTTTAAGGTATTTACTCTGAAGTTAAAAAACAAAACAAAACACACAACTTTGCAAGTAGCCAGAAAGCAAACATTCTTCCTCACATGAAATCTCCAGCTGAGCTCTGCATGCAGCCCAGTGGTCAGAGAGGATTCTTGGTCAGTTGTGGGTTGGATTCAATGTCACTGAGGTCTTTTTTTTACAGCAATGAGGTTCAAAGGAAATGGTCCTGGTTTTACTTCAAAAAACTAAAAGGACCACTTTCTACTTCTTCAAAAGACTAATTGATGATTTTGGTCAAAAAAGCATTGATAAGGAGAATCACAGTCATGGTGACACTGGTGAATGAGTGCATGCACCGATGAATGAATGAATGAATGAATGAATGAATGAACAGATGGATGGACAGATGTATGGATGGATGGGTGGATGGATGGATGGAAAAGAATTCATAAACCATGTACCATGTTCAAAACACTGAGTTAGGCACAGTGGAGACCAATAAGAAGGCTGCCCAAGAAACTCCTATTCTAGTGGGCAAGACCACAAAATATGGGAAGCAGCATCAAGGAAAGGGTGTTTTGCTCTGGGGAGTCCAACATTCACCAGAGAGTTTGTTGGATGTTATGCCCTTCTCGGTAGTCATGGTCATGATGGTTGATTACTCTTCCAGTGCAAGAGATTTCAGTGCATTACTGTTCAAGTGCAGGGACAGGAGCAGAGATGACAAAATGTCTGGTTTCTCAGCTGAGGATGGGATGAGAAAAGAAGCATTGATTGGGAGTATCCAGACATTGTGAGCTAATGATGACATGAGTCCACATCAGTGAGCCCGACATAAAACCAAGGAGGTAGAAAGATGGCCCCGTCTGCTGGCTCTCCTGTGAATGTAACAGAAGCAGGGATGACCTCATTTGTCTAATGAGGACCAGGGGCCATAAATGTAGCAGCCCACATAAATTGAGCAGAGGCCAACCTTTAATCTCAGGGGCATGTCTTCCAACAGAAGCCTCAGGGAAGGAGATTCAGAATCATTAGGGGGATTTCCTAGGGAGCAACAACTGTTTTCTACCAGAGGCCTAGCTTGGAATGTTATGTTCAGGCTGAGACTGAGCTTCTAGGTTAGGAAAAGTTCAGCCCCTCCCCTCCTCCATCCTTCCCACCCAGCCCCCGAGTCCTGCATTAATTCTCTTCTTTTTTTTTTTTCATTTCCCTTGCCTTTGTCCATCTGGATCTCAGAGTGCTGACAGGCAGATCAGGCACAATGCTCTGAGGATATTTCTGATCTAACTGGGAGCAAAAGTTGCCAAAGAGCTCTTGGGAAAGCATCTTCTCCAGGACTTTCAGTTGAATTTTTTACACACCCCAGAAGTTGGGATAGCTTAAACAAACTTTGGAAGGGTGCCACTGGCTCTGTCTCCAGCCCTGGCCTCCGTCTCCGCTCTTTGAGGTTCACCCCCGAGTTCAGGACTTGCTACAATAAGTTGGAAATAAAATGTTTCAGCATGATTGGAACGGGCTTTGCTCAAAATCCAATAAAAAGGCAAATAAAAGCCCTGGCACTTCATTTAATAAACTTGTTCAACGGCTTCTTCATAAAGTTTGTAGACACAGAAATTCATTTGGGCCAAGTCGAGGCAATCAGCGACTTGGATACTCAGGCACTTGGTTTCACTGACCCTGCCTTTCAGTGCTCCCAAGCAAACCTTTGCCCAGCTGGCTCAGGGCCCAGAGCCCAGAGTTTTACAGGTCTTATCATGAAGGGCAGCCAGAAGAAAAGGGCAAGGCTGCTCTCTGAGCTGGTAAGAGAGCTGGTGTTAGCAGGCCTCAAGGGAAGCCACTGGGGAGAAATATCAAACGTTCAATGGCTCCATGATGATTTTTTCCCAACATTTTTTTTGTCCTGTCCATTTTTGTTTTCCTGGAGAAGAGAAGAGAGAGAGGACAGCTGGTCTCAGAGATATTACCTTAATGAGGGAAATGAGGAAGAAAGGAGAAAGTAGACCTTCAGCTAAGGACCCGATGCAGAAAATGGCAATTTAGAGCTAGTTGTTCTACAGCGGTGCAAAGGACTGAGGCGGTCAGCAGTGAGGAGAAAAGGAGGAAAAGTGGAGAAGAAGCTGTGACTGAGAAAGCCTAAGGCCTTTGTTTGAGAGACAGAGACATAGAGATGCAGAGATAGAGAGGAAAAGAGACAAAGAAGGAGAGGAGGAGGAAGAGAGAGACACAGAGATAGAAACAGACAGAAGAAGAGAGAGATAGAGACAGAGATGGAGAAGAGACAGACAAAGAGAGAGAGAGAGAGAGAGAGAGAGAGAGAGTGGGGGATCCAAATACATCAATAGCTTTAACAGCCTTTTCTCTGAAAATGCCTTTGTTTTCTGAATGATGAAATAAAATAGAGAAAAACACTGATGATCGAAAATTTTCATCTTTGCTCATCATTTCTCTGCTGCTGACTTTGATCACAGGCTCCCAACCTGCTGAATTTGGCTTTGCCTTTCTTCCCAATACTATTTGCTTCTCAAAAAGAAGGTTTTTAGGAAGTAACTTACTTAGGGAATCAACTCAGGCAATCACAAGCACCCACCATGTTGGGTTGGAAGCTTCTACTCCTTAGTAAACAATATCTAACTTGAGGTCCTTTCTTTCATTAACTGAGAAGACCCAACGAGTTTTGAGAAGGTGTCTTGTCTGATGGGATCTCAATCAGGAGGCACCAGGATCTCCCAAGTGTCTCAAGAGTAGGTACTGACCACCACAATCTGTCCAACTACCACCAATGCCTGAGGTTGTTCCAAGCAAGCATGTCCTTTACATTGATCTTGGACTTAGAAGACCTGTATTTAAATCGTGCCTCTGACAGCCACTTTCTTTCCCTCAGCCTCAGTTTCCCTACATGAAAAATGAGATTAGACTAGATATTTTCTAAGGCCATCACTGAAACTCTGCAGTCTCTAAACTGGTCACTCCTTTCCTTGCCATTCCATAGCTATATTTGCTTCCATCACTCTTGGTCAGGTATTGTTTTTAGTTCAGCATCTAATTCACCAATTTTGCCAACACCAACATTTGGACCAGTCAATCAAAGGCTGACGCCTTCACTGCTTTCTACCAATACCCCCTTTTACTTGCTGTCAGAAAGGTCAAAGTAAATCTTTCAAAATTTTTAAGGTTCCCAGGAGTGAGAAAACTTTTGATCATTTTTAGCTAAAAGAATATAGGCCCCTTAGGTTCTCCCAATTTAGTTTATATTATTTTTAAACTTTAGAGCTTTGGGTTCAAGCTAGAACCAGATCATTAACCCTGAGGTGGCCCCTGGACCTAATACACACTGATACTTAGCAGATTCCTTGCATTAAGATGGAAACTAAGTTCACAGAACACACAGAGTTTCTAAAGCTACCCTCAAGTTGTTGTTGCTTGGGAGAGCAGCATTCAGACAGGCTAGAAGATCCCTCCACCTATTTCCATCGGGCAAATGTCTCTGCTTTCCCTTTTTCATTAACATGGCTCAACACATCCCAGGGCCAAGGTTGGCATGATTCCTTGGGCCTGTATTTAGGATACTGGAACAGGAAGGAGGAGAGACCACTTATCCCATAAGCCTGCTCCAGGATGGCTGTGCAGAGGTGAAATGGAAATATATTTTGGACAAGGAGAGAGGGAAGTGACAAAGATGGGGTCAGAAGAGAAAATCAGTTTGTCACTAGAAAGCTGCCATCCTCATTAAGAATACAGTCTCATGGTAAGACTGTGTGGATTGCCTGATTTCCTGATATCTCATCAAAGGAAGAAGGAGTCTAAGACCAGATAGTGCAAAGAGAGAAAGTGACTGGGCTGCTATGAGAAACTGATTTCTAATTCCTGTCTTAATGCTACAAGATTTTCAAATGGGTGAATAGCCAAAGGGCCTAGACTTTGTCTTAGGATCGTGGATATAGGGGCAGCTAGGTGGCACAGTGAGTAGGGCACCAGCCCTGAGTTCAAATCTGGCCTCAGACGCTTGACATGCTTTCTAGCTGTGTGACCTTGAGCGAGTCACTTAACCCCAATTGCCCTGCCTTTCCCCCTTCAAAAAAAATAAAAGGAAAAAAAAGGATCATGGATATAGAGCCAGAAAAGAGCTTTGAATCTCATTAGCCAATCTCTTATATGGCAGACAAGAAAACTGAGGCCCACGTAGTTAAGATGATTTGACTAAGATTACATAAGTCATATTTTATACCTGAGGCCTTCATCTAGAAAGCTATGGAGTCCAGGAATAAGGATGTAGTAGTCCCCCTGTACTCTACCCTGCTCAGAACACACTCTCTAGTCTATTATGTTCAGTTATGAGCATCACAGTTCGTAAGAGCCTAGGCTTATAGCTGGGGGCAGCTAGGTGGCCCAATGGATAGAGCACTGGGCCTAGAGTCTGAAAGAGCTTAGTTCAAATCTGCCTCAGACACTTACCAGATATGGAACCTTGGGCAAATAAGTCACTTAATCCTGCTTGCCTCAGTTTACTCACCTGTAAAATGAGCCAGAGAAGGAAATGGCAAACCACTCCAGTAACTACCAAGAAAACCCTAAATAGGGTCATGGAAAGTCAGATATGATTGATAAATAACTAAACAACAGACCTAGAGCTGGCCTTTAGAAGCCATCTTCTCCAATTTGCCCATTTTACAGATATTTAGTGGTGTTAGACAACCTATTCCAGTTCCCACAGCTAGCAAGCGACACATTTGCCATTTGGACCATGAGAGTACAGGGAGAAAGGTCTGGAGTCCAGGGGATGGAAGGAGTAGCCCTGTGCACTTTTCCCTGGGAGTGCATCCCATGAATTTTGTGATAATGACTGTGTCCCACAGTTGGAAAAGCCACTGAGAAATGTAAAGGGTCCAGGGAAGGCAGAATTGCGAGGGGAGGGGGCTCAAGTTCATGCCACAGGTGTATTACTTTAGGAAACTGGAGATGTTCAGTTTGCAGAAGATGATAATTGTGTGGAGGGCATGCTAGCCGTAATCAAGCATTGAAGGACTGCTACACAAAAGAATTGTTCTGCTTGGACCTGAGGGCAGATCTAGGATCCATAGGGCTTCATATGATGGAAGGGTTCATAGCAGTCAGAGTCAATGTAAATTGCAGGCTGCCTTGGCAGGATGAAGATTTTCCCACGCTGGACTTCAAGGAAAGACTGGATGGGTATTTCCTGGAACATTGTGGAAGGGCCTTTGTTCACATCGAGGTTGGACTAATGACCGGGGAGGTTCCTTCCAACTTGGAGATTCTGTGAAAAGTGGACTCCAAATCTCATGTCCTTTCTGCTTCATCATTCTGCTTTGTCCCTGTATCTTATACCCCAAATTGTTTTTCTCACTTTTGTTTTGCAGAACAAACAAAATAATGAAAATGAACACACACTCAACTATTTAATAAATGCATTTGAAATATCTACGTATCATTTTCTACGTAGCTGCATTGTGCCGGGTGCTAAAAATCTAAAGTGAACAAGAAACAGTGCCTGCCCACAGGCCCATCGGAGCAGTGCCCAGGTAAGAGCAGCTGTGCTGGATCCCCAGACTCTGCTACATCCTGCTCACTGCCTTTGGCTTCTTGCTTCTTGATTGTTAATATCCTTGGCTGCCTCTTTCTCAGGAGAAGTCTACTCCCTGAAGGGCCCTTGTTGCTTAAAATTCATAAGCTTTCCCAGTTCTTTGAGGAAAAAAAAAACAGAAGAAAAGCCTGGGACCAGCAAAAAGCCTCCCCTCAGTTTGTCCTGCCTTGTTCTTCCTGAGTCTTGTCCAAGAGGCCTTGTATCTGCCCAACAAAAGATTCCTTGGTATAATAATAATTAATAATCATGACCATCAATCATTCAAGGGGGTGATCATTTCCTGAGTCTTATTCTTTTCTTTGGACAAAGATTTGGAGCCTCCATGGGCAGTTCTGTACTGGCTCCTGGTCACC
>CM053624.1:4940562-4990456 GCA_028646595.1 Phalanger gymnotis | reverse complement strand
CAGGGCTTACCCGAGTGCGAGCAGGAACGTGAGGCCAGTGAACATGATTTGGCTAAATACTATCTTGTTTTTCTGTGGCCTCCTGGTTGCCCTTGTGAAATGGGCTTTCTGGGCCTGGAGTCTTTTTGTCAAGATGTTGGAATGGGGAGGCTGGTTCAAGTTTTTGCTGCGGTGGGGCTTAAATAAATTTCTTGTAGTTTTCTCCTTAGAGAATCTCTCATACCTTGCGATTTCGGACCACTCAAATATATACATGATTATATTTGAGATCATAAATTTGGCCTTCATACTACACTTGTATAGTCTGTATGGGGGTAAAGGTGGAGATAAACCTGGAAACAGAGTTAGGAATCATTTTGTACAAGGTCTTGGATGACAAACTGAGTAATGTGGACTTGTTCCATCCCTGAAAATAGGAAATGATGAAAAGATTGTTTTATAAATTGAAATTCAATGAAATTGACCTCAGAATTTAATATTAGGATGTCCGTGGTTTGCACTTCAGAGATTGATATGATTTCCGAGTTGGAAGGGGATGAGAAGTCATCTTTTCTAGCCTGCACCACATACCTAACAAATGGTAACTAACCTCTGTTTGAAGATCACCAGATAAGGCAAACCTCTTACCTCCTGAGGTGATCCATCTTACTTTAGGATATCTCTCATTCCTTTTTTACATTGTTATTGTCATTAGAGCATTAATATATTATTATACTAAATAGATATCATTAAATATTTCCCAATTACATTTTAAATGTTTTAGGATTCATTTTCTTTAAAAATTTTGAGTTCCAAATTCTCTCTCTCCCTCCCACCCTTCACTTCTTGAAAAGGCAAGTAAGATGATATTGATTATAAATGTGAAGTCATGCAAAACATATTTTCCTATTAGCCATGTTACAAAAGAAAACACCCATGCACACACAAAAAGACAGTTATAAAAGTCCACTTCAGTCTGTATTTAGCTCATCAGTTGTCTGTATCTGAAGGTGGAGAGCATTTTTCATCACGAGCCTTTTGGAATGTCTTGGGTCATTGCCTTGATCAGAGTAAAGTTTTCACAGTTGATCATTAGTTACAATGTTGCCATTATTGTATAATGTTCTCTTGATTCTACTCACTTCATTTTTTTGCATCAGTTCACATAAGACTTCCCAGTTTTTTCTGAAGTCATCCTTGTCATTTCCTACAGTATAATAATATTCCATCACAACCACATACCACAACTTGATCACACATTCCCTGATTAATGGGGAATTTCCAAATTCCATGATTCTCACTTCTTTGCCATCACAAAGAGGACAGGTCTCATTCTTGAATAATTTTTTCCTGACATCAGACATAAATTTACTTCTGTGTAACTTTCATGTCCCCCAACCCTCACCAATTTCTCCTAGTTCTGACAACTGAGGCCAAACAATCCCCACCCTCCCTTCTGTTACAGTGTTTTCCCTGAGACTCTGTCATTTGTCTTGTATGCAAATGAGTGGCACAGTGGATAACAGTATTGGGCCTTGAGTCAGGAAGTCCTGAGTTCAAATATGACTTTAGATAGTTAGTAACTGTATGACTATGGGCAAATCATTTAACTTCTATTTGCCTCAGTTTCCCATGATGGGGATAAAACACCTACCTTTAGGGCTATTGAGAGAATCAAATGAAATTTGACAATTGTAAAGTGCTTAGCACAGTGCCTGGAAATAGAAGGAACTATATAAATGTTGACGATGATGATGATGATGACGATGGACATAGCTGTTTGCACATTCTCTCCCCCATTAGAATGTAAGCTTCTTGGGGGCATGAACCACATTTTGCCTTTCTTTGTCTGCAGTGCTCAGCAGAGAGCCTGGCAGATAGTAAGAGCTTAATAAATATCTGTGGATTGTGCTTGACGAGGCTTTTCCATATGACAGCTCCTCAAATCCTTGAACACAGCTTTCAATTCCTCCCCTAGGGAAAAAGAACCCAGCCTTCAATAGATGACCTGCCCTGTCCTTACCACTTTCTTCTTGCTGTCAGTGTGCTCTCACCAAAAGTGGACACTTGGTTTTTTGGTAAAGCAGCTAGATGGGACAATGAATAGAGTGTTGGACCTGGAGTCCAGAAGACCTGAGTTCAAATTCTACCGCAAACACTTCCAAACTGTGTCACCTTGTTCAAGTCACTTAATCTTTGCTCAGTTTTGTCTTCAACTGAATGTGGGTGATGATACCTTCTGCCTCCTAGGATTGCTGTGAAGATCAAAAGCCTTTTAAAAATTATAAAGTGCCATATAAATATTTGCTATCATTATTAACAATCAACAAGCATTTGTTAAGTGCCTACCTTGTGCCAAACACTCTGCTGGAAGCTGGAGCCAGGGTTGCCTCCAGCTCTGACAAGGCATCAGAGGAGGCTTTTCAGCAAGCTGAGAACTACCTGGCCTCTGACTAAAAGAGCAGATGAGACAAAGAGCAATCTGCACATAGGTAGTAGAAGAAGGCACTTGATAAGTTCAGGAATGGTCCAAGAAAGACCATACTGAGTGGCACTGACTATATTTCTACAAGTAAATGGGAGGCATATCTGTGGACATTGCTGGGGTTGGTGGAGGATGGGAAGGCAGGAAATAGAGGGATAGAGGGGGGAGCTAGGTGGAACAGGGTATAGAATGATGGACTTGGAAGGAGGAAAACTCATCATTATGAGTTCAAATCTGGCCTCAGACACTTGCCAGCTGTGTGACCCTGGGCAAGTCACTTAACCCTGCTTGCCTCAATTTCCCCATCTGTAAAAATGAGCTAGAGAAGGAAATGGTAAACCACTCCTGTATTTTTGCCAAGAAAATCCCAAATAGGGTCACAGAAAGTTGGTCACAACTGGAAAATGACTTAATAACAAAAATAAAATGTCCAGGCAGGACAAGGTATTACATAGGGCTATAGTTTTAAGAGTTGGGAGGGAGCAGGGAGGTCATCTCATCCAAAGTTTTACAAACGAGAAGGCTGAACTCCAGAAAAGAGAGGTTACTTACCCAAAAAATCTCAAAAGCAGCAAGTATAGAATCAGGACCTGAAAACAGACCTTCTTATTCTCAATCCATGGCATTGTTCTTGGTACCTCAGCTGTCCCTTGACTTTCCCAATTGCCTCCTGGAAGCATTGTGGCTACCCTTTTCTCTTTCTTTTTTTTTTTCTAAATGTGCTCTGTGGGCACAGTGTTTGAGAATCAAAGGAATTCTAATGTAAGACAGAACTGGTTCTCCAGAAAATGGTCAAAGATATTTTGAAGCATGTTCAGCCTCCTCAAATACATCCAGGTTACTGCCTGCCCAGTTACCTAGTACAGTGTTCTACCCATGGTAGTTATTTGTCAAAGGCAACTGAATGCAATTAGTCATCAATGCTCAGAGAAACAAAGAAATCTAAGGGACTCCAGAAAATTGTTTGTAATTTGTAGATAGGCCAGTCATTGGCTAAGTCTTTCTAGCCTATTACCCAAATTATGACTTTATGGAATCACATAATTTAAGACCTGGAAGATACAGTGAAGAGCAAATAATGCCACTTGATATTACGAAAATCTACTACTAACAAAGTGAACTATTCAAAAGTGGAAATGGCTGCCTGGATAGGCATTGCCTTTCTTGTTGTTGGAGGTCTTAGAACAAAGATGGAATGGGCATTTGCTGGGTATAATGCAGAGAAGAATATGGATGAGTGACGAGTTATGTTAGATGGCTTCAGAATTTCCTTCCAAATCTGAGGATTTCATAATCTTTTGCATTTTACAGATGATTTTAAGCCATAGAGAAGGTCATAATTTTCCTACTGCTGTAAAGGTAGCTTTTGCTTGCAAAGGCAGGATTTGAGGCAAGAGGCTTCCAACTTCAAATTGAGACACACTATGTTTGTTTTTCAAGATCTGGTGTGTGTGTGTGTGTGTGTGTGTGTGTGTGTGTGCGCACGTGCGTGGGTATGCAGGTGTGAATGTAATCGGGTATGTGGGTGGGTTGGAAAGAGCACAGACAGCTCCTGGGGTAATAGCTCACTATCCCACAAAAACTTGGGGAATCCAGAAAGTAATATGGCAGAAATTAGGTCTAGACCAGCATCTCACATACCATACCAAGCCAGGTTGAATAAATACATGACTGAGGTACAAAAGATGACATCATAAATAAGTTAGAGAAGAAAGAAATTACTTTTCATATCTCTGGATAGGTAAAGAATACATGCTCAATCAAGGCATAGGGGAGATCAAAGAAGATAAAAGGGACAATTTCGATTTTATGAAATAAAGAGGGTTTTATACAAATCCCCCTAATGAAGGTGAGACAAGAAGGGAAATAGAGACTTTAAAGGGGAAAAGTTGCAGCAGTTTTCTCTCCTATGAGTCTCAAATCCAAGACATGAGGAACTGATTCAAATTTCTAAGAATAAGAACCTTTCCCTAATAAATACATGATCAGATGGTATAGACAGATAGTTTTCAAAGAAAAAAAAGAAGCTCTCAGTAGTTACATTAAAGTCCCCAAATTAATAATAATTAAAGAAATGCACATTTAAAAAAAACTGATGGTATGCTGCACACCCATGAGATTGGCAAAGTTGACAAAATTACAAATGTGGGAGGGAATGGGGAGAAACAGGCACAATAATGCACTATGGGTAGAGCTATGAATTGTCCCAGGTGTTCTGAAATGTTTTGTAATGAAACATAAAACACTTATTAAATGGTGTGATGCCACTAGTGACTTTTTAGACACAAAAATATTTATAGCATCATTTTTTTTGTAAATTGAAAGCTAAGGGGGTGCCCATCAGCTGGAGAATGGCCAAGTAATCTGATACCTAAGTGGAATAAAATGTTATTGCACTGTACTGTATACAGTGGCAAAAATGATAATTTCAGAAAATTCTGGGAAGACATTTATGAACTGATGAGAGAGAATTGAAAAAAAAACAGAATATCAATTTATGCAAAAACAAAATTGCAAATAAAAACAACCTTGGAAAATATGAGAACTTAAACTTAAATCATGCAATGAGCATGTATGAAGCCAGGCTGCTGATTAAACATACTGACCACATGCGGACAGAGGTGAGAGACTCAAGTTACAAAGTAAGACATATTTGGGTATAGTCAATGTGGTTTTATCTCTTGTCTGACTGCTTATTTGTTACAAGAGCTTCCTTTTTTCCCAGTTAGAGGTGGGATGGAAAAGAAAGGAACTATATGGAGAGTAAACCAAAGGGAAAAAAGAGAAGAAAAAAGAAGAGAAATAAGGATGAAAAAAAAGAAAAGAAGGTAGCTAAAATGTCTTTTGAAAAAATTAACAGAAGAGAACAGAGGGAAGGCTCAAAAAGAACCACTGACAAATTATACAACTTTTGAATGGTGAATTTATTGTGTATTTTGAAAGTAAGATGTACATATTAAAGACCAACGGTTTTACATACAATCTTCTTTGTATATTTTGCTATGTATATGGAAATGCCCACTTTAAATGCCATTTGTTAAGTTCAGAATTTTTAATTAAAAAAAAATAAAAATGAAGATGAGTAGATTAGATCACTTTGAGGAATTATGAAGCACTTTCAATGATCTCCAGGTGCTCCTTGGTACAAAAGTCGATCCTTTGAATACAACTATTCCCCCTAATAAGCCAAGTAAAATGCACCCAGAGGACAATAGAAAGATGCACAATCTTCGTAAATAGGCTGTATCCCATTAGCAGTGATGATCTGAGTGAACGGAATGAATACAGCAGACACTATCAAAGAGACATGTGCCTGACAAAAGAGGTGGATTGGTCACGACTTGAGGACTAAGGCTAACAGACAGCCAAGCTCCATGTTGCACTGGTACTCACACCCTCCAGAAGACATAGAGGAAAGCCCACCTCCAGCACCTTGAGTAATTATATTATGAAGTTATAGAAGAACACACAGAACTGCCTAGGATGAAAAGGTTGGGCTGTGATCTGTCCCAATGGAAAGCATGCTAACAGGAAGGAGATCTCAATTCCCCTGAAGTATTCACCTATGCTCCTGAAGATGCTCTACTGGTTGTGAATTACAGAACACTCGAGTGCAGGAGCACTGAACGTCAGCATGGCCTGAAAGTTAGAGAGCCAGCTTTGGAGCCAGGAAGGCCTTGGTTCCCATCACCTCCTACAGTCTGGAAAAGTCACAACCTCTCAGTGACTGACATCAGCATCTTTCAAAGACTAAAAGTTCCAGAGAAGGTTCTGATCTTCACCAGTAAATGAAGTCTCCCTCCTTAAGTCAATGAAATCACTGTTCCTGTTGCTATCCTTATCTATGACGTGCTGAAGAAAAATTGTGACTTGAAATTGGGAGTAAAATTAATTCAGACCCTGTCCTCAAAATATGTCAGCTTGGTGATCACTGGAAAGTGCTTTGATTTCCTTTGCCCTTAGTTTTCTTATCTGTATACTAGGCAGAATAATTCCTGTACTTCCCACATAGTGCTATTGTGAGAATGAATTGGGATAATGCATTTAATATACTCTTCAAGTCTTAAAATGATGTTGAAATCCTATCTGTTATCTTCCGGGAAGAATCAAAATTGCAATGGAATTGTCCGAAAAGCAATGGAAAATGCAGACAAGGAGCCAGAAAGCAGCCTCTAAGTTGTTATTAGCCATGAATTCTTTGTAAGATGTTGCATGAAAAATCCCATCAAGGGTGAGTATTTCCGTAAAAATGGTAGGGCATAGGATGACAGCTAGACAATTTGAGTCACATCTGTAGAATATCACTAACAACACCTGGGAAAAGGAAGGCTGCTGGAATGAAGGAATGAAGGGGGGTCCTAGACTGAGGCCTTGTGGAAAAGTGCATTTGGGAATCATGGAGACCTAGATGGATTGTGAATCACACTGGTACAGGGAGAGCCCCCACTAACAAATCTATTTCACTGACGAATTATCCATAAGATAGAGCCTTGGATTGGATGAGGTTTAAAACATCTTTCCACTCTCTATCAATGATCCTACGATCTCAACTTAACTTCCTTTTCTCTCAAAAGCCTAGTGGGTGCGTGGTTACACGTTGAGATTCACATTCTGCATTGATAGCCATGATCATGGCTGTCAGGAGTAAGAAGGTATTGACTTGACCTTTGTAGTTGTTTCTCATCTTCCATTTCTAAAAGCTTCAGTTCTTTGATTGGAGAGCAGTTTAAAATCCCAAGAACTTTTAAAACATCGATGCATTCTCTAATTTTTCTACATGTCTTTTCTATTTCTTTTTCACTATTGAATGCACTAGCATGATGTGGCACTTATGGATTTCATGGTCAGGTCACAACCATGTCTTTGCTTTCAATGTTGTGAGGGGATTCAGAAGGTTTGGGGCTGTTTCCTGAAGAACTTCCATCAGTCAAAAGTTCTAGGTTAGCATTCAGGGCCACAGATCAAATATGCATTTGGGTACTGGACAAATGACTTTATTTGTTAATACACAATTGGTAGAGTTGTGCCTTGAACCAACCATTCTGGAAATCAACTTGGAACAGAATCCAAAAAGTCACTAAACAATACATAGTCTTTGAATCCTTGATACCACACTAAGGGAGGGCAGAGGTAAAGGACCCACATGGACAAAGCACCATTATAACAGCATCTTTTGTTGTGACAATAAAGAAATAGGGCTTATGCCCGTCAAAGTCATGAACACACTTATGAGGTTATGCGTATATCCATGCGAAGTATTGGGTTTACAAAGGAGTGTGCATGTGTGTGTGTGCGTGTGCGCACGCGTGTGTGCCCGTGTGTGCAAAAAAAGCTCCTGCCTTCAAGGAGTTCATGTTCTCATGGTAAAAACAACATGAAACCAACTATGTACAAACGAGATCTATGTAGAGCAAATGAGAGGTATTCTCAGAGGGAAGGCAGAAGCTAGCACCGAGCAGTCCTGGAAAAGGTTTCTTGGAAGTAATAGGATTTCTTCTGAAACTTGGAGAAACCAAGAAAGCCAAGGTTTCTGAAAAAATAAAGGAGAGTATTTCAAGCATGGGAGATAATGATGCAAAGCTCCAAGTGGGGAGATAGGCTGCCTTGTGCAAGAGATAGCAAGAAGTGTGGTGTCACTACTAGAGCACAGAGTTTGTGGAAAGGAGGGAGGAGTAAGAAGACTGGGAAACATAGGGAGCAGCCAGATTGGGAAAGTCTTCAAAAGTCAAAATGATGATTTTATATTTGATTCTGGAGGTTACAGGGAATCACTGGAGTTTGATGAGTAGTGGAGCGGCATAGCCAGACTGAGTGCTTTAATAGCAAAATGAAGGACGGAGACCCCCCCCCCCAGCAGCTATTTCAACCTTCCAGGCATGAGGAGATGACGGTCTGCACAGGGTAGGGGCAGTGGCAGAGGAGAGAAGTGATGTCATCAGGCCTTAGAGGAAGACTGATTATAGGTTGGGGGCGGCGTTAAGAGAAAGAGAGGAGTCAAGGAAGATACCTAGGTTATCAACCTGGGAGAAAGAAAACTGAACAAATTAACAGACATGAATATAATAGAATATTATTGTTCCATGAGAAATGACAAAAAATACTGACTCAGAGAACCTGGTAAGACTTGTCTGAACTGATGTAGAGTGAAATGAGAAGAACCAGGAGAACAATGTATACATAGCAGCAATATTGTAAAGGAAAACAAGTCTGAAAGACTGATCAATGCAACGCCAAATCACAACTCTAAAAGATTACTAATAAAGAATTTTTCCCACTGCTCAGCGGAGAGAGGAATCAGCTAGACGCAGAGAAGGAAACATGCAAATAAGCATGGTCAAACAAAACAAATCAATATACTCACACATATACCATGACTGAAAATATATGTCTAATTTTGTACCTGTAGTCCAACACCTTCTTTATTATGGAATAAGCACTTATGGACAAAGATAGGGAGAGAGGTGTAAAGAGATGGGGGAGAGAGAGAGAGAGAGAGAGAGAGAGAGAGAGAGAGAGAGAGAGAGTAGGAGGGAGGGAGAGAGAAGGAAGGAGGGACTGGGAGGGAGGGACTTGTAGGGAGGGAAGGAAGGGAGCAAGGAAAAAAAATAAACAACAATAAAGCTTTTCAAAATACACAGAAAAAACCTAAGATTTTTGAAGGTGACACCCACAATCAAGGCAATTATGTCACTACTCTGTTAAATTAAAAACAAATAAATGTGTAGTAATGTCTTTCATTTTCGCCTTTCCTACATTTCCCAACATATCCACCAACCCTCCTTCCCTTATATAACTGTCCCTTATAGCAACAAAAAGGGGGAGGGATCAGTTCAGCCAAACTGACCCACATATTGGCCCAGTATGCCCTTCCACTCCATGTTGCACATCGATAGTCCTTCATCTCTGCAAAGACCTGAGGGAGATTGAAGTCATCTCCAATTTCTTCTTTTGGATTGTTTGGTCATTTTAATTTCACAAAATCCCATCCATTGGGGTTGTTGTTGCTTCGTTCCTTTACATTGTATTTGCATTGTGTTCATTGTTTTCCTGGAGTGACTTACTTTATTTCACATTAGCTCCTGCTTGTTTCTTTGCTTCTTGTCTGTTGCATTCATTTACTCTGACTTCTTTAATCATTCTTCCAATCTCTGGGCATCTGCTTTATTTCCAGTTCTTTACAACTATTACAAGTCCTGCTGTAAATATTTTCCTGTACATGGTATCTTTCTTTTTGACACTGACCTCCTTGGGGCATGTGCCTCGTCATACGATCTTTGCACCAAAGGCTAGAGGGATTTTAGTCATTTTCCTTCTGCCACATTAGTAAAATACGCACTTTTACCAAAGAACTATAGTCACGTGTATTTATTTCATGTAATATCCTCTTTTTTTCATTTTTCTTTCATTTGTATACTAAAATAGATCTTTGTTCATGATTAAGTTCATAATTAAAACCAAAATTTAAACAAAAAAAGAAATGCATGTTTTCCGTTTGGACCTAGATAAACATCTCCTGAAACAAGAGGGGGCCTTGTCTGCCTTGTGTCAATGGCCTCTGAGCCCCTTCCCCCTCATTCCTTCAAATAGAGTTTGAGATAAAGGCCACTGGTTACTGTCAAGAATAGCTCATATCTTACCGAGTGTGTCAGGGACAGCTTCAAAGCGACCCCCAGGGTCAGCCTCAGTCTTTCCACTTACCTCTAAGAAAGAACAAGTCCAAGAACACAATCTCTCATTGACACCTCAAGTTCCTTCTTGATGCATCCATCACACTTTCTTAATGAGAGCAGTACAATGTAGGGAAAGGAGAGCCATTGTGGGAGTTTGCATTAAGGCTCTGCCTCTTCGTGCTAGTGGGACCTTGGGCAGATCACTTCTCTCCTTGGGGCCTCAGTCTCCTCATCTGTAAAAATGGAAATTTGAATCAGATGATGTCCGTGAAATGAAAATTGCCTCCATCAATGCACATCAATAACATCTCTGTAACTTCAAGTCTTACAGAATTTCCTGGAGCATTGAGATGCTGTCTTGCCCCAGTCACTCAATTAGTACTTGTAAGAGGCAGGATTTGAATCCACATCTTCCTGATTCTGAGGCTCACTATTCATTATGAAGCTTTCATCAAGGGAGAAAGACAAAAGAGTAGAATTCTTGCCAGAATAAATTTTGCCTACTTTCTCTCTGAGTTCATCTCTTGCTTTTCCTCTGTCTTCCACGCTTTCTCCTTGACAATTCTTTTTGTCTTTCTCCAGTCCTTGTCTTTCCCCCTTCCTACCTACCTCTTCTACCCTGCTCCCTTTTTTCCTCCCTCCTGGCTCTGTATCTCTGTTTTTCTGTTTCTCTGTCTCTCTGTCTGTCTCTGTCGGTCTCTCTGTCTCTCTATCTGTTTCTGTCTGTCGGTCTCCCTGTCTCTGTCTCTGTCTCTGTCTCTCTCTCTCTCTGTCTCTCTCTCTCTCTCTCTCTCTCTCTCTTTCTCTCTCTCTCTCTCTTTCTCTCTCTCTCTCTCTCTCTCTCTCTCTCTCTCTCTCTCTCTTTCTCTCTCTCTCTCTTTCTCCTTGCATGTCAACATTGAAATAAGATTATAAAGATTTATATGGGCAGACTTGGCTGGCTGCCTTTGCTATTTCCTTGGAATATAAGATATCATTTGGAGTGGGGCTCCTCTCCAAGAACAAGTGATTTGCTCTCTGAGTAAGTATGTGTTAGCAGATCAGCTAGAGACAAGGTGTTTGCAGGAGAGCTGTGCTCTCCAGGCAGGATTCGGATTGTTCCAGTTGGCTTTGGGTTGTTTTTTCATTTAGCATTGTGATCACTTACCAATTTTTCCCATATTGAATCTGGCTTAGTTCTAGGATTGCGTGTATGTGCTAAAGTGCATGGAGTCATGTGGGCTTACATGCGGCCTCACATATGTGCTGACATGTATTCACCTGTGCTTTCCTAGGACGGTGGTGCCAATTAAAGCGTGGGCTTTTCTCTCCATGGATATAGTTATAGTTATAATGGATGTAATATATAGAAACATACATACATCTGTTGTGTGAACGTGCATGTGCAATGCGCGTCTTTCATAATCTGCACACTTCCCTCACTCCAAACCCAACTATGCTAAGGATTTCTAGAATGCTTAAAGTTTGCACATCATTTGACAAACAGTATTTTATTTAATCCTCATTATAAAAGCAGGAGACAGAGGCTATCACTCGTTGTTTTGCAAATAAGGAAACCGAGGCAGAAACAAGTCGTTTGACTTGCCCAGAGTCTCACCGCTAGTAAGGGTTTGCGTCATCACTTGAGCTCAGCTCTTCTTGACTTCAAGCCCATCTTTGTACCTACTGTGCCCTGTAACGATGGCCACAAGAACAACAGCAGCAATTTATAGAAAAATCATTTCTATGTGAAGTATATTTGTGTCCACATATTGTTTGCATGTTTATTATATTTTCTGATGCACAATATCTATACACGCACATTATATTATTCATGTGGGTTTACAAAGTGCTTCGTGCCTGTCATCTCATTGGATACAACATTGCCTGTGAGATTGGTGATATTATCATCTCCACTGTACAGATGTAGAAACTAAGGCTAGGTGCCTCAACTGAAATGAGTTGATCCAGTGTCCTTTTCATTATTCAATTATTCTGTCAGTGTGACACATGATGTGCAATAAGCTTCACTCTGAAAAATCCCCTGGGAGCATCACAAAGATACTAGCGAAGCAGAAAGACCCCTCGTTGTTGGGTTAAGGGATATGGCCTCATGGCCAGGCCATTGTAATTGCTAAAACTCTGAGCCTGAGCCCCACCATGTGCCTGTAGAAAAGAGAATGAATAACACTGGCTCCACCATGGCACAGTGGACAGAGCGTTAAATTTGGAATCAAAGGCCCTCAGTTCAAATCCAAGATCAGATGCTTACTATATCCTTGGGCAGGTTACGTGACTTTTCCTCAGGCTTCTGATACCATAGGTGTAATAAAAGGCTTAGGATGGATGAGCCAGCCTCTGGGGTACCCTCTAGCTCTAGATTGATGGGTCTACGGTCAACAGATAAGATGGGGTGGAGTGATTAATAACCAGGACATGTTAAGCAACAAAATATACCCAGTGGCCTGGGAGCTTCCTGAAGGCAACGGTGATGTCATACATCATTTGTGCCTCTTTACCCACACCGTACACCCAAGAACTACTGAATAAATGTGATAGAAATGGAAGGAGGAAGAGACCCAACTTCTGACAATGTATTAGTAAGCAGAGGAGGCCATTGGTAGAGGGCATGGTAACTGACCTCAGCTCCATGAAGGCCTATTATATTTCACTTGGTTCCAAAGGGCAGACCTGAGAGTGATGGGCAGAATTTGCCAAGAAGGGGAATTAGGTTTGAGCCAGAGCAGACTTCCTGACTGGAAGAGTTCCGAAGGTGGTGAGTTCCCCTTTGCTATGTAGTTTCTAGGCAGAGATTGGATGAACACGGGAGGATGTACCAACCACTCTGGCAGCTTCTTCTCTGCCTCCTGTCCTCTCTCCCTCACCATCCACCTCCACCTCTTTAGGTCTCTATCTCTTCCAAAGCTCTGCTCAAATCTGTTATCTCTCCTCTTTGTGTCTTTTCCGTTTGTGGTTTCACCTAAACCCAGGGGTTCAGTTATCACATCTGTACAGCTGAATCCCAAACCTATTGATCCAACCCTATTCTCTTCTTAAACCATAAGCATATATCCCTCTGCTTCTGGAACACACCCATTGGAACATCCTGTAGGTATCTCAACGTGTCCTGAATGAACAGATCACCCTCTTTCCCCAGAAGCATACCTTTCTTCCTGTCTCTCTGTCCTCTGAGGCCACTGCCACCCCCCTAGTCACCCAAATTCGGAACCTTTCATTTCTCCTGTCCCTTATATTGAATATTTGCCTAGTGCTGTTGACTCCAGCTTGACAGTATTCTCATAATCCATGCCCTTTCCCCACTAGTATGCCCACTAGGTTAGAGGAGTCATGCATCATCAATCATTTTGATATTTAAAATCCTGCTCCTTGATCTCCTGACCACCTGGTCCTTCCCTTTCCAAGTCATCCTTTGTACAGCTGCCAAAACGACCTTTCTGAAGTTCAAGTCTGAGCACGTAGGGACATCGTGTACCTGGGGAATCAGCCTATGCCTTGGCTCCTTCCATCAGACCAAGTGTTCTGGCTGGAACACTTCTTAAGGAATCCTGGGTCTGTGGCCCAGCCACTTCTGGGATGCTGGCCCCTGGGACATTACCATGTCCTTTTCCCACACAAAAGCCTTTACTGGGATTCTCAGTGCCTCAAGAAGAATATACAGACTGCTCAGCCTGGCATTCAAAGCTCTCCAGAATGGAGCTCCTGCTTACCTCTTCGACCTGACCTCACCTGACTGCTGTTCCCTGAACTGGCCACACCTTCCTCTCCCCATTTTCTCACACTCATTTCCATAAAGCTCTCTGTTTCAAAGTCTTTATCCCAGCTTCATTGCCAGGTCCTTTGTTTGCCCTGGTTTCCCCAGGTGTTCATTCTCAGTCTTCTTTCCCTCCTTAGACAGCCCTGCAAACTTCTCAAGCTCACAGACCTTTCCCATTGGATCTCATTTCTAGGCACAGCAGCCGTGCTCAGTGCATGGGCAACACTGGATCAATACTTCCTGAGCAATCGATTGGTTGATGTGCCTTTTTGCCATAATGTACCATACCTGAAATAATAATCATCTCTGTAATATTCATCTTCAGCTCTTGGTGGACTGTGAGCTCCTTGAAGACAGAAACTGCTCTGTTATAACAATCTTTGTAAACAGAGAAGGCAGTTTCAGAGGACGTGGTAACTGTTCTCACATACATGAATGAATAACTGCATGTCTAGCTCAATACCTGGTACCCAGTTAGTGCTTAATAAACAGTCGTTGTAGTTGTGGAGACAATTTTGGTTCAGTTAATGAATGACTTGGTAGCTTCTGGGATGCCTTAGAACCTTGAGAGGCTGGGATTCTGTTGGGCAAAGTCTACAGGCTTACACACACAAGGGCAATTTGGGATCCTTTAAAAATAGCCCCAAGGCCCAAGTGTGAACCTACCCCAGAACCCAGATCTCAGACAGGGCTCAATTATTAAGACTTCCTGGGCTTCATTTTCTGGCAAAGACAGCTTGCTTACAAATAATAATCTTTAAAATGATTCTCCTCCCCTCTGGTTTGACTTGTTCTGCACTAATGTTTCCCTCTACATTTTTATTGTGAGCCCTGCTCAAAGCACGTGGTCTTCATTTAGGCTCTGCCAGATGCTGGAGCCTGCCTGTGTGGCAGCAGCCCTGTGGCCCCTGGTGGTGCTCACAAGGCTTCCACAGTTTGCTCTATTATGCTAATAAATGTGTTTGCAGTGATCTCTGCCCATACCCTTTGATTTCTGGCATATCAACAAGAAGGGAGTACAAGGGGAATAGAAACCAGAAATAGACCTTCAGAGGAAACAGCAAAGGCTGGGGGAGGAGGGAGAGGGAGGGGGAGAGAGAGAGAGAAGAAAGAAAGAGAGAGAGGGAGAGAGACAGAGAGAGAGAGAGAGAGAGAGAGAGAGAGAGAGAGAGAGAGAGAGAGACAGACAAACAGACAGACAGACAGACAGAAATAGAGAGAGAAGAGAGAGGTAGAGAAACAGAGAGTCAGAGACAAAGAGAAAGAGAGAGAAAGAGACAGAGATTGACAAAGAGGACAAAGAGACAAACACAGAGAGAGACAGAGACAAAGAGAGACAGAGAGAGAGACAGAGAGAGAGACAGAGAGAGAGACAGAGACAGAGAGACAGAGACAGAAGAGACAGAGAGGAGAGAAGGGGGTAGAGAGAAAGCAAGAAGTGAAAAATAAGATGGCATAGAGAGACAGAGAAACAGACAATCAGAGTCAGAGTCAGAGTCAGAGAATGGACTTCCTCAGAACAACTGAAACCTTGGGCTTTTTTTCTGCCACCTTTAATAAAAAGCAAAATCAAGTACCCCCTCCCATTTCAGGGAAGCTGGTCAGCTCTTAGGTCAAACCTGTTCACAGTTTTAAGACAGGAAAGAGACGGCTTAGATATGTTAAATGTAGATATGCAAAAGCTCTGCATCAGAGATATTAATATCTGAGATATTTGAAGAGAAAGGAAAGAAAGAAGGAAGGAAAGAAGGAAGGAAGGAAGGAAGGAAGGAAGGAAGGAAGGAAGCGAAGGGAAAGAAGAACTAAAAAGGAAGGAAGGAGGGAGGGAAGAAGAAAAGGAAGAAGAGAAAGAAAGCAAGAAAGGAGACGTGGAGGTAAAAAATGAACTAAGAGCAGAAAGTGGTAAATGGGGTTGGAAGAAGGTCACTGTAACCTTATTCCAGGGAAGCCAAACTCAGGTTTACAAAGCAATAGCTAGCTTACAGCCTCTAATTAGGCACAAGGCCAATGGAGTTGGCCTCCAAAGCTGAAAGGGGAGGAGGACTCCGAATTCCTGAGAAGCATTACAGAACCCTCAGCCCCATCCCCTGCCACCACCACACCAAATTCCCAAGAGCATCTTTCACATGCTTTGCTACAGACAAGCATCCTGGGAGAGTCATGTGAGTTATTTTGCTAAGGCAATATCTATTAATTCTATTGAAATAATAAAGAGATACAAATGTAGTATGCCGGCCTGGCAAGCTGGACACCATCCATCCTGAGCATATGCCAGTTTCTCTGTAACCTGAGCTAACAGGGGCCAAATTTTAGAGCTAGAGGTTGAAATGCCTGTTTATTTGGGTGGAGCACCAAACTAAACCAATTTTTTTTAAGATTTCAACATTTTCTGGAAAACCGGCCACATTGAATTTGGCTTAAAACTTTTGTTAAAGTCACCCACAAATGAGAAAGAGAACGAGTTGAGCTGATTTTGCAACAAGGCAAAGCTCTCCATTTTCCTTGAACAACATTGGCTTCCTCTCTTGATCCATGCTCTATCTGGGGCTGCCTGTGGGGGACCGGTCCGTGCCGTACATGGAGAGAGGGAAAAGGAGTTATCCATAGTGCGGTCTAGAGAATGTCCCCTCTTCGCCTGACACAGACAAATAAGGTTCATCCGCCTGAGGCAAAGAGGCGCAGGTCAGCATCTGCCCTTGGAGGCAGACTCGGAGAGAGGAGCCCATGAAGCCTCATGAGCCAACCTGGATAAAATTGTCACTTTCTCATCACTCAGGCCTAGGGGCATGAGGGCCCAGGTGGATCTTTACAGGTGAATTGGCTTTGTGATGACACTGACAGACCAGGGTGAGAATTGGAAAATCTCGGTTTTGATTAAATCACTGGTATCAAGTAGCACAGCTGGCCATTGAAGGCTCAGGAAGCCCCCGAAATGTGCTGACCCCCCCCCAGCCCATTTCTACCACTCCCCAGTGGGGATGCATTCTCTCAAGAACTAGTATCAATCAGATTGACCCGAAGGATTCACCTCTCGGGCCTCTCAATGAGTAACTGAGCACAAGCACACTTAATAGTCAAGAAGTTCCGAATTGGGTTTTCCCAAGTGGTGTCATATTCGTTCTCTTTGGAACCTGGAATAAGATGACAACTAGAAGTTCCCATATCTGGGCAAGAGGATGACCCATGCGAGAGAATCAAGGGAGATTCTGGAATGAGGGAGGCCAGTGCTGGGGCACAAGGAGAGAAGAGGGAGAATCAGCTGAGAAGGGTCTGAGAGGAAGCTGGCTGTGATTACCAAAAGGGAGATGAGGAAGTCATACAGTAGCTTTTTCATTGACCACTTATTTTGGCTAACTAGGTTGCTTATAAGTTCAGCTGTTTCTGTGCTTCTAAAAGATTGAATATAGTTTTGGCACCTTTCTAAATTCTAGCACCTTGGCCCACCTCTTGCACTCATTTTAGCTCTGTGACCAAACTAAAGAAAGATACAAACAGAAAACATTGAAGTTGCCTCTTCCTTGTTGGGTGGAGGGAGGAGGGCACTCTACTGGGCCCCCAGGGTGGGACCTAGTTCATTCCCTTATGGAGCTCACGTTCAAATACACAGCTACAACCAGGAAATCCCCAAACAGGAGGCTAAGCACTCTTCAGTTGTTCCCTCCCCAAATGGTCAGTGACATAAATCAGTTTGTGTGAACTGATAAGACAAAACCCAGAAAGGAGTTCTTTTATTTGGAAAATCATTGTGGGCACAAGACTGTAAAATGTAGCTAGCCTTCCTCCTTCTGTGCCTCATGTTGGGGTAGAGGGTGTCTGGGAATGATGCTTTGTTGAGCAGAATTCTGGATTTAAAGGAGGGTTTCAAAACATTCTTTCTGCACTTCCCAGGTATTCAACTGAACCAGGAATTTACTCTCTCTGGTCCTCATCTATAAAAAGGGCTTCCCCTCAGGTCGTTGTGAGAAGCTTTTCCCAAAGCTTAAAGTTCTGTGGATGTGTTAGTGATGGTGAAGATAAAGAAAAGAAAAAAAAAGAGAGTGGAGGAAGATGATGAAGGTAAATATCCTACACCTCACCTCTGAACAACCCTGAAATCTCACCGAGAGGAAGCACCCCCCTGGTTCTGATCTAACCTCATGGACGTCCCCTCCAACAATGCCGCTTCAGCGCAGGAGGTTGGGCTCCAGGCACTGCTATTCCCACTTTGCAGATGAGGAGTCTGAGTCTCAGAAATGTTAGGTGACTCGTCCAGAGATTTGTCCCCTGGCCTCACCCTTCTCTGCAGCCCTTCTTCCTTCGTCCCACCCTGCCTTGCTGGGAGGTAGGTGTGCCATTAACATTTTTGTATGATTAATTCAGCGAGCTAGTCAAGTTTCTACCACTCACATCATCCAGGAGGGTTTCCTGCCCTCTGATGGATAACAGTGGCCTAGGAAACACTGAACACAAAGCTTTCCTTTTTGTCCTCCCTCTTGACGTTCCCCAAAACTCTCCACTCAAACATAGCTATTTCTGTGGACTCTCTAGGAGGCACAGTTAAGCCTGTGAGCCACACCTCCAGGGGCTTCTGAACCCAGAAAGCCTCCTGAACAGCCACAATGTTCTGAGCAAAATGAACAAACTTGGACATGTGGCATGGTCCTTGGAGTTAAACCATTCTCCCCATTTGTGGGCACAACAGAGAGCACTTCATAGTTCCACCTCAAAATTTTCGCTGGCTCTAGAGCAAGTACAGAGAAATCGGCCAAAGGAGAATGAAAAGATGGCATGTGACTATCGCGTCCTCCACCCCTCAAAGCCCACAACTATGCAGACCCCATCTCCTTGACTCAGATTGTTTTCTCCCTGCCTTTCAGAAGTGACAGAGAAAAATCCCTGCCTTCGCTGAAGTCATCGCAGACAAATTAATATCATTTTTCATATACATTTGTTTGGGGAAACTTGAAACTGTAGCAAAGCCTATTGGCTTCATTATTTGAATTAAGTCTGGAACTCCTGCAGCTGTCCCCTGTCAGACGCTAGACCCGCTGCCTCTGCAGCTGGGCCCTTCGTGCGCACGTTTCACCTGGTGACTCCATAATGTTTTAATATAAAAGTTCGTGATCACCGAGCATATGCTTAAGGCTCCTTCGGAGCTTCCTTGCAACAGAAGGGGTAACAATTAGCAGTTTTGTTTTCTTGCGTCCATGTGCTTCAAGTGGAAAGTTTTTCCTGGGCAGCTTCCAAAAAGCTTGTTGCGAGTTCCTTGACCTTTGTAGAGTTTGGAACCGATGAACCACATTGCCTTTCCTTAGAGTGTCAGGCACAGAATAAAAAAAGGAGGAAAAAAATCACATCATTTTTCATTGTGGCCAGATGAGGCCTGAGTGAAGGAACACAGAACAGGAAGGAGAGAACATGTGAAATATGGGTTGGGGAGCTGGAATGTGAAACTGCCCACAGGGGCCACTTTCTTTCTTCATTCCTCTTCCTTCATTCCTCCTCCTTCATGCCTCTTCCTCTCCTCCTTCTCCCCCCTCCTCCTCTCCTCTTCTCCTCCTCTCCTCCTCTTCCTCTCCTCTTCTCCTCCATTCCTTACCTCTTCTCCCTCTCCTCTTCTTCCTCTCTTCTATCTTCTCCTCCTTCTCCTCTGTTTGTTCTCCTCTCCTCCATTCCTCCTCTCCATCTCTTCATTTTTTCAAAATGTTTTCTTTTCCAGAACAGGAAGGTTGCAGACAGACCTGGGTCTTAGCCTGCCACCCCAAGGGGCCCAGTGTCAAGAAACTGTGATAGAGAGGCACTCATTTAGGCCACATCTGTAATGCATCGAGTGATTATTAATAGCTCAATATGCCAATCTGCCACTGTGAATTTCTGACATCAGAGGGGCCAAGAGCTGGGAAGTTTCACAGCAGAGAAGTGAAGATGGGCAGGGCACTGGGAATGAATTGCAGGTCATATATATTTGTGAGCTTAATTGTCAAGCCCTACTTGTTTGGGGATGGGGGTCTGGCTTACTCCAGGGGTTAAGTGATCTAATTTTCTTCAATCCAAGGCCTAGAACATAGTAAATGCTAAATAAATGTTTGTTGACCTGCTGATTAATCCATCCAATTCAATTCAGGAGGCATCTGTTAATTGCCTACTATGTGCTATGCATTATATTTGATATAAGAAGTTACACAAAAAGAATTGTGTCTGCCCCCTTACATAGGAGGGGGGATAGTACAACATGTTTCCAGGAAGGGAAACATAAAATGGTCATAAAATTATTAAAGGGAGCTCAAAGAAGGACACACTAATGTCTATAGAGATTAGTAAACAGCCTTAGCAAGAGGTCACCCCTGAGCTGTCCTCTGAAGAGAGCAAAGGATTCTTAGAGGTGTAAGGTAGGAAGGAGAACCTTCTAGTCACAGGAGACTCCAGACTATTTGTAGGAACAGAATGTATCCAGGGCCTTTGGCGCATATGACACCTTGTGGGAGGGCTTGAAGCTTCGTTAGGCCCAGCAATGATGGCAGCTAGAAAGGGTTGAGAAGTGAATTCTTTCTTGTTCTGAAGGCAAGTGACTCCTAACAGGCAACATTATGGTAAGAATTGGCCTCAGGGCCCCTGGGCCTGCTGGTCAGCTGTCACCTTGAGAGGAAAAGCAGAACTTCCCCTTTGAGGTTCACACCAAGAGCTCCTTCCTGTGATTGGTTTGTCCCTAAAAATCACTCTCAGTTTGAATGGCTTAACCATTCCTCCTCCCACCACAAGCCCCGGGAAGTGCTTTGTATTCACCTCCGGCCGAAGCTATATCCCACTCTGCTCTGTGTCCAGGAAGAGTTGAAAGTGCCCTTGGTCCTTCAATCCTGCCATTCCCTCTTTGGCCTTCTGATTCCTCCTCTTCAGGTAGATACTTGTCTTTGGTTTTCAGGTTTTTGATCTCAATATAGCTACTCTCCCCAAAGCATAAAACCTTTGTGTGAGACGCGGTCGGAGGGGGGGGGCGCAGGGAGGGAAGGAGGGAGAACAAATGGCCAAACCTGGAATCACAGCATCAAGTCTAAGGTGATATTATAATACGGTGATCCTCAAGGATGCCTGGGACTGGTTGAAAAAGCAGAGAAGTTGATCATATGTGCAGACCAGATAAGCCATAGTTAAAGGTCAATAAATATGGTACTTGAGTGTTGGACATATACTTGAAAATATAAAGTAATGGGGTGGGGAGCAGAAAGAGACTCTTTATTCAACAAGAACCACTAGGAAAGGTAGAAAGTGAATTGGCAAAAATTAGATTTAGACAAGGGGCAGTAAGGTGGCACAGTGGATTTCAACAACAAAATATTAATACAGCTTAATGAAGGAGAAAATCTGTCAAGTGGGGAAATCTTTAGATCACATGTCTCTGATAAAAGTTTGGTATTCAATATATAGAGAGGTGACACAAACATATATGTGTATACACATATGAGTATATATGTGTATGTGTGTACATATATGTGTACATGTGTATGTATGTGTACTTATGTGTACATGCATGTTTGCATGCACATATGGCTTAACCTAATAACTAAGTGCCTTTGATTAGTGGGTCCCCTTTGCCTGGAATCTTTTCCGTTCCCATCTCTACTTCCTGACTTCCCAGACTTCTCGCAAGCCCCAGTGAAGGAGCCTTTCCCAGGTGTCCTGGCTGCTAGTATCTTCCTCAAGCTTTGAAGTCCTTCCCATCTACTCTGTATAAAATTGTGCCAACCTCATTCTTTGCATGTTTGCCCCCGTGAGACTGTGAGCCCCTTGAGGACAGGAGGTGGGAATCTGGCACTCTTTACATCTCCAGTGGTTGGCATAGTGCCTAGCACAAGGTCAGCCATTAAAAACATCTGCTAATGAATGCCTGAAATAATTAGTAAAAGGATAGGAGAAGAAGAAACCCAAAAGTTCATTGATGGCATGAAAATCTCCTCCAAACACCAGTAATAAGAGCATTGGAAGTGAACATAATTCTGCGTTTTTGTCTAACACCGTTCACATTGGCAAAGATGGTAAAAACAAGTAAGTGGTGCAGGGAATAGGAGGCAAACTGTTGGTGGAGATATTAATTGATACAACCAATCAGAGAAAATCACAAAATTATTTAATTCATACCCTTTGACCCAGCAATCTTACTACTGGCATATACTTTAAGGAGGTCAATTAAACAAAAGTCACACATATAATATAATATATGTTTAATATACAGATGCCTATAATATTCATATTATATGTATTAATAGCAGCACTCATATTGGTAGAGAAACAAAAACTAGAAAGAACATCCATGTACAATGATCAGAAAATTGCTGCCTAAATTGGCATGAGGCAGCTATGCGGCACAATAAATAGAACCTTGGCCTGGATTTAGGAAGGCATGAATTCAAATCCCGCCCTAGACATTTACTGGCTATGTGACCTTGGCCAAGTCATGTAACCCCTGTTTCTCTGTTCTCTCAACTGTAAAATGAAATTAGAAATAGTACTAAATAGCACCTAAGGTTGTTGTGAGGATAAAGTGATGCAATTTTTGTAAAGTGCTTGGCACATAGTAGTATTATCATTGTATCATGGTATATACATGTGTATATATATACATACACATATATTTGTACATGTGTATACATTCATATATATACATATATTTGTACATGTGTATATATTCATATATATATATACATTATATTGTGGGTTCTTATTGATCTGACAAAAATTATGAGCTTGAGGAATTCACAGAAGAATGGCAGACTTCAATGAAAGGAAGCCCAGTGGCGAGAGAGAACTGTCTAATCACCATGGTGATGAAGAGAACAACAAACACTAAGGCTGCTGTTCCACACTGAGATGCAGTGAATGAAGGAGGTCGGGCCTGCAGACACAAGGCACGGCCCTCACCTCTCTCAAGAGATGGCCAACTGTAATTGAGAATGTGGCCCAGCTGTCAGAGGTGATAGCTCCTTGGTCACTTCTGCTTAAAGGTTGTCCTTTGTTACAGTGAAGGGTTCAATGAATGGGTGTAGATTAAGAGAAAATAACTCTGGCATAAAAATAAAAGGCAATGATCTAACTAAAAAAAAAGAACATGAAAACTAAAACGAAAGCACCTAATGCCTCAAACATTCCAGAATTTAGGGCCTGTTTCCTCAGCAATGCAAGCCTGTTCCTAAAGCCTGGGAGTGGTGGGGCATGGGGGGCTCAGTTCTTCATTCCCTTTGGGCTTTTGCTGGTCAAGCAGATAAAGCAAAACAGGGCAGCAGGGCAGATAGAGGTAGGAAGCAGCCCAGGACTCTGGAACAATTTTACCCTTGCTACACAAGCCCAGATCATAGTAATTGGTTAGTAAGGACCTCATTCCCCAGTAATGCATGAGCAAAGTCACTATAAGGCCCATTAAGATGCATGGTGAGTTCTCAACAGAGCTACTTTGCTGTGCTTTGAGAAGCAGTCACTACTGACTTTGCAAGCCTGAATGGCCATCTTTCAAGCTGCTGGGCTGTGGACAGTCTAAGAAAATTTAGGACAGGAACATGAAGGGTGAGGATCTAGAATCAGTGGACAGTTTTCAGAGGGGCAGATTTGAGCTCCATCGAGTGACAAAGAGGAGAGAGACAATCTTCCTAACAATAGGCATTGTCCAAAAGTAACTGTCCAGGTTGATTGTGCCATGAGAGTGGCCATTTCTTCATAATCCATCTTTATTAGAACATGGATAAGTTCTGGTCAGGAAGGGGGTGTAGGCAGAATTCTTGTTGGATTTAAAATCCTCCTCTACCAGCAGTAAGGTTGGCTCAGGCCTAAACAGGCTACTTGGACTTTTAGTCCTGCTTTCCTCCCAAACTACATGTTCTGCTGCCTCAGAAGAAAAGCAAAAAAGCTCCAAGTCTCAGAAAGTTTGTGAAGTTCCAGGCCATTCTGACCGTCCCTAGGGCAGGGATTGCAAACTCTCTACTTGCCGAGATTCCATCTGGCTCTGACATCCTGTGACTCCAGGACATAAGCCAGCACCACTTAAGGGTGGAGGGGGAGGTAGTACATACTGTGGCTTGTCAAGTTGAATTTGAAACACACACACATTCAAAGATAGATCTGGGGGATTTCATCTCTCTGGATATTCCCTGCAGTAATCTACATGTTTCCATAGAGAGCTCATCTCAAAGAGACCCTCCCCTGGTAGGAAGCCTTATGGTGAGAGACCTCTTGGATATTGATAGATTGGCACCCAGATTACAGCCATCAGATTCACCACGAGACCAATAAACTTACATGTTCCAGTGCCTAGCACAAGGCCTGGGACATAGTAGGTCCTTAACAAATGTTTGCTGATTTGAATCCTTTCATTGGAGGGTGATGGGGTGGTGGTCCTGCTGCTCTGCATCCCAATGACATCATTTCCTGGTGACCACCTCCATGAAGCTTCATCATGGCACAGAGTGGAGTCTTAATTGTCCAAAGATGTACCAGTGCAGGTTTTGGCAGATGGCAAAGTGGATAGAATACGTGGAGTCAGGAAGGCTGGCTCAAACCCCACCTCTGATACTTGCTGTAGGAGTGGCCCTGGGCAAGTCACTTAATGTCTCTGGGCCTCAATTGCTTAATCTATAAAATGAGAAGAAGAGACTCCCTAGTTCCTTCATCAAGATGCCACTGTGAAGCTCAATGAGGTAACCCATGTGAAGCCCTTTGCTATTTTTAATGTGATGTATAAATTTCAGAGCTCATTAGTGCCATCATTGTCATTGCCATGGTTCTCATTCTTTTCCTCTTATATACAACATAGCTCAAGAATCCAAGGATGTGCCTCTGCCTTCCTATTGTTCTGATGCAGATAATGTTTTAGCACATGATTCTGCCATTAGAAATGAGTGGGGTTTTTTTTGGTTTTGGTTTGTTTTTTTGTATTTAAATAAAAGCATCAGGGGCGTAAGTGCATGTTGCCTGGGTTCACTGATTATTCTCATGATCATTTTTATTAACAAACTAGAAAGAGATGGACTGGGGGATTGGGCATCTATTGCCTGAAGACCCCCCTGGGTATGATCTTGGATGTTGATCCCAAGGTGGCCGTAGTGGGTTGATTTATTCAACCATAGCATCACCTAATAAAGTGAAAAGGGTTTGCAATCAGCTTTGGTTGGGAGATTGCCCAAACGGACAAGGTTATGAATCCTGGCAGTACATGAAGCAATATACAATTACTGCAGCAATGCTAGACTCTAATTCCAACTCTCCGAGCTCACCCGTTCCCGCTGTTTGCTTTTGCACCAAATGCCTCTCCATGTAATGTCATAGCTAGATTTACCAGCAGCCGTGCCATGTTCCCACAAAGTGATAGCTTAGGATTTCATGCCACTCAAGCTGCCTTTTCTTAGGGACTTTCTGTACCCAGAGCAAACAACTGCCACTATTTAACATTTTAAATGAATATTAGTTTATGATTTAATGTTAGTTGTCTTTCTTTGGGTGGAAGAAATGACTCCTGATTGCCCATATTTCATATGTATGCTTATAACTGCATTGGCCTGAATCCTTTGTAAAATTTCTTTAAAGACCTACAGAATCTTAAATTCCTCTTCTTGGATCAGAGTTGAAGATGGAGACCTGTTTCCTCTATTAAAAGTTTGTAAGGGGGAAAAAAGCATAATTTTGCCAAACCCAAGTCATTATGGCATTGCCAAAAATCATGAATCATAGACTACTGAAGGTCAGGCATTAAATCCAAACATTCCCCCTTCCCACCCTTTGCCCTCTAATCTGGCCTCTCATCTCCTCTTTCATCGTCTTTTCCATGAAGACATCCTCTAGGTCAGGCTCTCAAAGAATGGCCATCAGGTACCTTTAGCTGCTGGCTACATGAGCCAGAACAAACCCACCCATCAGTCAAGGCATAAAACATAGTTTATGTCTTCAGGACATAGAACTGGGGTGGGGTGATTACATATTTACTGGTAAAAGAAATGAAAAGAAAAAAAGAGGCACAAGATAGAAAAGATAAGGAAGAAATTAAGGAGAAAGAGAAGGGATTCATAGAATATTGGGGGGGGGAAGGGGGAACAGAATCTGTTTCTTATGGTATATGGGAAGCAAAGAAATAGCAGGGTCCAAAAAGGACCTGCCAAGAGTAGGGGAAAAGGTCTCCAGATTCGTGCTCTAGAGATCTGTCTTAAGCTATTTTTATGAGATATTATCTCATTTGTCCAAAATATGTTTTATTACATGAGAAAGAAAAACTTTGGCTGAATTTTCTCAAATACTAAAACTTTGTTCAGTGGTTCTCAAGCGCTTAAGAAGCCAGATTCTCTCAAAGTTTTACAATCCCTTTTTTTTGGAAACCTTTCTGAATTGGTTCTTGGTTCTGAAGAGTAACACATCTCTATTCCAAGTCATTTTTATGAGAAAGTAATTTCCTTTTGGAGTTTTACATAAATTGTTGGACTAAAAGTAATGCAGCTTTGGGTTGCTCCATAGTTCTAAGCTGAAGTAATGGAGGGGGATGCTGCGTGAAATTCAGGGGACTTGCTTATGTTGGGTTTTTTGCTTTTGTTTTTGTCTTTGTTGAGGATACAGCGCGAAGAGTTTATTTGATTTAAACATAAATGTTTCCAGGCCAGGCCAGCAGGATTGAAGAAAGATTTCGAAGGGTTCTCTAATGCTCCTCAAGGTGAAATTTGTCTGATCAGGAGATGGCTTCAGTGTTGGCCTTTTGCTCAGGTGCTTTCTCAGACTCACGGACTTCAGCCAGGAAGGGACCTCAGAGATCATCTTACCCACAGCAACGAAAGCCCTTCAAAGTCTTTTCTTGAGGGCAAATGTCCCTTGTTCCTTGACTACATCCCTAGATTGTAGGAACTGGAAATGCTTCCCTAGCCAGGAGGACAGGACTCACCCCTCCCCAAGTTATCAATGCCCTGAGTAAAACAGGGGAGTTGGACAAGAACAGACTCACTCCAAATGGGACCCTTTGGACCCAGGCAGAGTCACGCCACCCATTCACCTTGCCATGCATGGGTAGTTATTACATTGCTCTTAATGGAGCCAGGATCAGAGAAGTTTATTTTTTAAGCCACTGTTTCATACTGTTGACTCATAGTGAGTTTGCAGGCCATTAAACTCCAACCCATTAAACTCCCAGATCTCTTTCCAGCCAAAGAACTCTTTTGGAAGTAAGGTAACAACCATTGATTGAACACTTGCTGTGTGCCAGTAAGCAACTGAGAAACCAATACAGGCAAAGAGTATGACCATCGCTGCCCTCAAGGAGTTTAAATACTACCCGGAGAAGATAATACAGAATAGGGAAATAAAAAATAGGGGTGGGGGATGGGAAAGGAAGGTACCCAGTGAGGGTGACATGTTTCTGAATTCTGGAAGTTGGGAACAAGATGGGAGGGAGGGAAGGAAGAGTCACCATTTCTCTCCAATTCGGATTGTTCTTGTTTGTTGAATCTTTGAACCTGTCTATCACCCAACTTCCATCTCTCTCTCTCTCTCTCTCTCTCTCTCTCTCTCTCTCTCTCTCTCTTTCTCTCTCTTTCTCTCTCTCCCCTTCCCTCCCTCTCTCATCAGTCAGGCTTTCAAGGTCTTTGTGGGATCTTGACTCCATCATCCAATATGTTAATTCTGCTCCATAGTTTGATGCCATCCACAAACCTGATAAGCATGCCAATTCATTGATTAAAATGCTAAACATCACAGGGCCAAGTACAACTCCCTGGGGCATACCAATGGGGGTCTCATTCCAAGCTGAATTAAACAGTCAGTCAACTAAGCCTTTACTGTGTGCCAGGAACAGTAAGCTAGCTAGCTAGCTAGATAGAAATATGTATATATATACACATGTATATAAGTAGCCATTATATGATGCATGCATATTTATGTATATATGTACATATATGTATTTTATCTATATGTATGAGTGTATATGTGTGTATAAAACACACACACATACATATATATGTGTATATATATATATGTATATACATGTATAATACATATATATGACTGTGAGCTCCTTGAGGGCATGGACTGTTTTTGCCTTTCATATAAATATGTCTGTGTATGTATATATATATATACATATATATGTACACATATGTATGTGTATACACGTATATATGTATGCGTGTGCATATATGTATGTATACGTATATACATGCGTAGATGTATATGCATGGATATGTGTATCGTGTGTGTGTGCGCATGTATGTGTATGATTAAAGGCAATCTGTGTCAACATTATATATCTAAAGATAGATGCATGTGGACATGTGCGTTAGCTGGGAGATAACGGAGCTAAAGACAGTGGCAGAGGCCAGAATAGGCTTCCTGTAGAGGGTACAACTTGAGCTGAGTCTTGAAGTAATCTGGTAGGTGTAGGAGAGGAGAGGCAGCATGCCAGGAATTCGGGACAACTGTCCAAGAGCCAGAAGCAGGATGTCAGAGTCAGGTTTGAGGAAAAGCAAGTTGCTCCATGGAATTAGATCAGAGACAGGAGTGAATTGTAAGGAGGCTTGAAAGGCAGTAGTGGGTCAGGTTGTGTAAAGCTCTTAATTCCCCAAATGGAAGGTTAGATTTGATTGTGGAGGTCAAAGGGGGCCAGTGAAGACCATTGGGGGAAAGAGGGAGGGGGGGAGGTGTGTATGTGTGTGCGCGCGCGCGCGTGTGTGTGTGTGTGTGTTATAAGCAAATCTGTGCTTTAGAACAATCACTTGGACAGCAGAGGGGAGAATAGCCTGGAGCGGGCAAAGACTTGAGGGCGAGAGAGAGAAATCCCATGCCCCGGAAGGGCCATGGCAATAATCTGGGTGAGAGGGCCTGGGAGTCTGTGCCAGTGTTCAGACTGTGGGTGGGCAGAAAGGGACACTGGGTAGTTTGCAATCTGCTTCCCTCCCTCTCTCTGTCTCTGGCCTACTGTCTCTGATTTATCCAGGTACTTGGTCTAGTTCATTACCAAGATCTTGATGGAAGACTGGTCTGTGACCCCCTCTCTCAGAGCATGTTCTTGCCAGAGTCAGGAGAACCTGTTGTCATCACCCTCCTTTGTCTCTCTCTCTCTCTCTCTCTCTCTCTCTCTCTCTCTCTCTCTCTCTCTCTCTCTCTCTCTCTTTCTCTCTCTCTCTCTCTCTCTCTCTGTAAGTTTTATTGCTGTTTTGTTTTTATATTACAGACATTTACAGATTCCTTTCCCTCTGTGAGAGATGTCTCAAAGCAAAGTCAGACAATTTAGTAAAACTAACACAAGTGACCATCTCTGAAAGGTCAGGCAACATTCTATATCTATAACACCCCCACAGATTCTCTGCATTTTTTTAAACTAGCAAATGTATTTTCTTTCGCTTGCGCCCCAAACCCATTGAGAAGAAAAAGCAAAAGAAAAAACTACAAGAATTTTATAACAACATTATGCCCAGTGAAGCCAAACAAATGCCTTCAGTGGCTGAATGCGGCGATATGCATATCTTCTTGTTCTGGGAGGTGGAAAGCGGCTTCATCGTTGGCTGTCTGGAATAAGGGATGGTCATGTTATGGCTCAGAGCTCTCCTCACTTTTGCAGGGTTGGCCTTAGAGTAGGGCTGTTATTGTAGACATGGTGTTCCTGGTTATAATCATCCGCCTGGTCATCAGTTTATAAAAGTCCTCAGAACTGTTCGTTTTTACATCACCAATGCTCAGATCCTTTGGGTTCTACTTCCTTCACTCTGTGTGGGTTTATACAAGTCTTTCCCTATCTCTTCTCCATCATCTCTTACAGCACAGTGGTAATCCCATTCACAGGCACAGTACATTGAGCCATGCCTCAGTCAGCGGGCCTCCCTCTCATTATTATCAGGTTTTGACAGCTCAAAAAGAGCTGCCGCAAATATGCTTGTATCCTCTTCCAGGTATTGCCTATCCTTCTCTTTAATAACTCACCATAGAATTTGTTTATAAATGAAAGGGAAGATCATTGATTGGCCTGTGCCACATGGATTCTGTTCTCTTTTGGAAAAGCAGGACAATCTGACCTTTCTCTAGTCCGTCTTGCTCCCTAAGATCTTCCCTAAATCACCACAGGTCCTCCAGAATTAGGATAAAGTTGCCAGAAAAATCCTGGGAGCATCCATCAGCCTGAACTTGCTCTGGAAAGGGAAAATCCATCTTTGGATTCTGCAGGTGCCCCTCAACGGTGGGTCAGGAGTTTGGAGGCCTCGGGGAGCTGAGCAGTCTGAAGGTTTGCTAACAAGGAAGAGCTATCATCAGCATAAGCAAAGCCACATTTCTAGGAGAGCCAGGGACGGTGGCCTGAGGTTCAAGTTCATTAAAAATGACATAGGTTACGAGAAGTGAGCTGCTTATGACTGGAAAGATTCAAGCAGGAGCCTGGCAACCAGCTAACGGGGATGTGGGAGCTAGGATTCTTGGTGAGTATAGTGAAGTACCTTCCAGCTCCTCCATTCCTATTCCACACTTGGCATCCAATTCCTTTGACTACATGGCCTTCTGGTGATTCCCAATTAGGAAAAAATCGCCTTGACCTACTGCAATTTAAAGTAAACAAACTAAAACCTTCCTCATTTGAGACTCCTTGCTGAAAGACCAGGCTGAATCAGTGAAAACTTGGAGTCATACTCTAATGTTGAAGATATGCAGTTGTATTATGTTTAAGTATCAGAGAACCTTTTCAACTAGAGTAGAGGTCCTTGTAGAGGTCCTTAGGGGACCTGCTTTAATGAGCAGGTAAGAATGATTTGTAATTAGCATTATTTGTATGTAAATGGAGGATTCCAACTGGCTAAAGGTGCCTACAAAGTTAATTAGTTTCAACATTCACCTTACAATCATGTTTGCATTATTAATTTACTTAGTTAGCTCAAAGGTGGGCTTGAGCCCAGCCCCTGTCCAAACCAACACAATTTTGGAATTGCAGGGGTTGGAATTAATCAGGTTTTATTTCTGTTTTCCAGCCCCCATTCCCCACCCCTCCCCAGGAGATGCCTTGAAGCATAGAAGCTGTTCCCTGAGTCACCTAGTCTGGGAAAGGAGAGAACAAAGCACAGTAGTGACGGCGGGGGGGGGGGGGGGGGGGGGGGGGGGGGGGGCGGTGCTGAGGAGCTGGCTCCTTCCTGGGTCAAAGGGAAAGGAATCATGATCCTCACTATCCCCACTGCTCCTCAGCAAATGCTCCAACATTCTCATGACCTTTACTGACAGTTCAGGAGATGCAGCTATGCATCCTTGTCAGCTTCAGTCCAAACACTCTCCAGCATTCACTGAGCTTCCCAAATGTTCCAGATAGGTCATTCTCTTAGATGGTAAGCATGTGGGTAGTAGAAAGAGCAGGGTTTGTGGGGATGATTAGGGAAGAACCTGGAAATCAGACTTCCTTCTTCATCCTGGTTCCCATCAAACAGAATAGAAAGTCAAAGCAATGCACTTCTCCATTTAGAGACCGCTTTCACATTCATTTTCTCATGGAATAATAATAACAGAGATGATAATGACATCTGACACATTTGGAGAACTTGTTTTTCTAAGTTTTTTAAATGTCTTACATTTTTGAGCCTGCTTAAACTCCTTTAAGGGAAGGGCTGTAGGCGCCTTTATCCCCATATTCCAAACTCAGAAATGGAGGCTCAGGGAGCTAAGTTTACTTTCCCGTAGTCATATAGATTGTTAAATATCAGAGAGAACATTTGCCCCCGGTGCTTCTTGCCTCATTATCCAGAACTTGACTGTGCAACACCACCTGGAAGTTTACTTCTCATGCCTGTGGGAGGTAGACAAGGCAAATATGATGATGTCCATTTTCCAGAAAGGAAGAATGAACTCTGAAGTGACCCACTCAAAGTCCCACAGATGGTCAAGGTTAAAGCCAGGTCTCTGAACTCCAAGACTGGTATTCTACTCACAGTACGATGAGCCATCAAGACAAACAGCCATAAACCAAGACAGAAGTAGAATACCATGAGAATTCAGAATAGAGTAAGATGATTCTGCCACTAGAGGAATTTCTTGTTCAGTTCCAGGTGCCACATGTGAGAAGGATGTCGCTGAATCAGAGAGGAATGTCCTGGGAAGGAAAATCAGGATTGTGAGGGATATGGAGACCAGTTGATAGAACTAATGGATGGGTGGTTAGCCTGAAAGAGAGAAGCCATGCAAGGGGGGGACACAGTTGAAGTTTTCTTGCCTTTCAAGCATGGACAAGGGATGAGACTTGCCCTTTTGGGGCAGCCGCTGAGGTCAGAACAAGAGACAATTGGTCCAAGTTGAAAAGAAGCAGGCTTAGGTTGGATTTACAGCCTCATAAGACTCCTCACTTCTTCTCAAGATACCCTCAGGCAATGCCTTCTCTCTGCTAAGTCCTTCTTCTATACATACATACTACATACGTAACAATAGTTATATATGTGTGTGTGTGCATATACAATATATGACCAAGCTAGCCTTTATAGAGCATTGTGAGGTTTCCAAAGCACTTTATAAGCATTAACTCATTTGATTCTCATAGCAACCCTGGGAAGGAGGTGCTGTTATGTCTCCATTTGACAGATGAGGAAACCGAGGCACAGAAGGGTCAGGTGGCTTGTCCAGGGTCACATATGAAATGTCTGAGAGAAGATTCACGCTCAGGTTTTTCTGACTCTTCACCGTGCGCTCTCTCGTTGCAGCCCCTCACTATCATCTGAGAACCAGCTGAGAGAACTGAGCGTGTTTAACCTAGAGGAGAGAAGACTCGGGAAAGCCGTATTAGCTCAGATATTTGCAGGGCCGTTGTGCGGAGTGGGGATGAATCAGGCAAGACTGCGCTTGGCCCCAAAGGGCAGAACCAGTAGTAATGGGGGAGGGGAGGAGAGATTAGATGTTGGGTCCCCTTCCTTGAGGGGCTTCCTGTGAAGAATGGATGACCAGTCAACAATCATTTATGAAATGCCAGCTGCGTCTTTGGCTCTGACCTCAATGGAATAACCAGACTTTAGCGACCGTAGCTCAGGCAGGATGGCTGAAGAAGTCTTGTCTGACAACTCTCTGACCCCATGACTGATCTGTGACCTAATATCTGATCCCACCTCTTGCAGATGGCCAGGCCATGGGGAATGGCTGGAGGTAGTGTGTCCAGGGAGAGGGCAGAGCCTTGGACTTTCAGCATCAGCTCCCCTACTACTTGTTAAATGTCTGAAGTGAGGGATGCCTGCAGAACCACCAGATCTTGTCCTCACTCCCCCAGAATGAAATGGATTAACCATTTAAAAACACTGGAAATGTTTGCACCAAAGCAGTAGTTTTGAATAGGTCTAATAGCATATAATCTTCTCATGAGCTGCAGCATTATTGGCTCCCATTACTTTATTTTAGACTATGAAGGGCAGGGGGAAAGGAGGAATAAAAGGAAACATTATAGGAAAAGATCTAATATTCTGTTATTGAGTTTGTAGCTACAGATGTAACACAAGTAACAGGCATGCCATCCATCCATTCTTTCCAACTAGCCTAAATGCTAATAAAGAGGGAAGTCCTTTTGCTCAGAGATTCCAGCTTGCGTGTTTTAGATTTCGTGAATTGGAGAGTGGAAACAGAAGGGGGAAAAGAATGAAAGCAAACCTATCTCCTTCCATGCTGCAAGAGAGAGGGGGTAAAGAGATGGGTGATGAGATAACAGATGCCCCACTAAGAGGTGGGAAATTGATTTTGTAATAATAACACACAGAAATACTCCCACTCTACATGGAGTGGGTGAAAAGTCACCAAGCTTGAGTTTCAACAAAGCGTGGAGAGCACGGGGGCATCACTGAGTCTGTCCAAGCCGACAAAGTTCAGGCCAGTTGACTGATCCCTGCATTCCGATGTCAGATGGGAGGGTGGACTGGCAGGCGGTCTGGGGAAAGGTGAGCTGAGTGGCTGGCCCACCACAAACAAGGACCTCCAGCAATTCTAAACAAACCCGGCTGCCAAGGTTTTCCTTTTTGCCATTTTTTTGTTCCTAACTTTCTCATAAAAAAAAAGGATTCAGGTAAATGTAGCATGACGAGCCAATTTAAGCCAATTTCAAAGTTATTTGAGTAATTGGTTATTAAGATAACACTCTCAAATTCCAATTCAGCAATTATCCTCTTAAAGATACAGAATATAAGTATGAGCAGGAAAGTCGATGTGTGTTAAAGCACCAAGGCACCGATTTCAAGGTCAGGGTTGGGATGGGGGGAGGAGTGCAAGCTGCTATGCAGGCTAGGGGAGGAACTGAGCGCCTTTTAGCAAACAGTCCAGGCTCCATTTTCTGAATAAAGCAAGAATCCAAATGCTTCTGGTCATAAGAAACTAGCACTGGACATGGCTGTTTTCACTTTCATTTCAGAGGACCACAAAGACTGCCTTTAAAAATATGCATTATCATTGATGTATTCTGTTTTTAAATCGCCTACATTTCTTAACATATCATTGCTGCCTCCTCTCTCCCAAACAGCCATTCCTTATAACAAAGAATTAGAAAGGAGAGAAAAAGAACACACACCCACACACCCACACCCACACACACCCATGCCCACACACACACCCACACCCACACACCCACACCCACACACACCCACACCCACACACACCCACACACACACACACTTCAGTTAAACTGACCAACACCTCAAAAACCTGTTATTATGTACAATCTTTCAAACCCATAGTCCCCTACCTCTGAAAACAATGAAAAAGGGGCACTTCCACTTAACTCTTTTTTGAGGAGAAGCGTGGTCGTGTTGTTGTTCATGTTTCCCCTGAATACACTGGATATTGTGCATATCGTCTTCCTGGCTCCGCTGACTTCACTTTGCATGGATGCAGATTCACTGCACTTAACATATGTTTCATTTCTTATATCACACTGTTATTCCATTACTTTCAGATGCCACAATTTGTTGTGTCATTCTCAATCAAGGACAGTCTTTTCCTCCCTTCCCCTTCCCCCAAGATCTTTGCTACAACAAAAAGTGCTGTGCTAAAGACTTTGATGTATATGGGGCCTTTCTATTTTTGAAGTCCCTGAGCATATTCTACCTTAGCAGTGGGATCTCTGGATCAAAGACTATAGATCTTTGAGTTTCCTTCTTCACATAATTACAAGTTACTTTCCAGGATGGTTGGATCATTCACAGCTCCACCAAGTGTGGTACTGTGCCTGTCTTTTCACAACATCTCCAACATTGACCTCTCTCATCTTGTGTCACTTTGCTTGGTGCAAGGTGAGAATTCAGAGTTGTTTGGATTTACTTTTCTCTTTTGATTATGGGTTTGGGGCCTTCTTTGACATGGTTGTTCATAATTTGCAAGATTTCAGAAAACTTCATTCTGACTGCTTTTCTCTTGGGGAATGGCTTTTAGGAAGACCATTCCTTTTCACATCCATGTAAATTCTTTATCAGTATGTGAAGATCACAAAAGGGAGCTGATGCACACTTCCCAAAGGCTTCTTTGTCTATGAAACAAAATTTCAGAATAGAAATCATGGGTTAGGGAGATGTATTTGGTTTAAGGCCAGTTTTTCCTTCTAATGACTGTGGAATTGGTACAGAAAACATTTACTTTGAAAACAACTACAACAACAAAATGTTCAGCTGATTCCCAGATAATCGACCCTCCCCCATGCAGGATGGATGGCTTGAGAAGATCTCTCCATCTATTACTAGTTTGCCATGAAGGACACACTTCCAGTGAATGGGCTATTTGGAGACTTTGGCTGCTTAAAGGATGTGATCTGCACAGCTTGAAAGTTGGATTTAAAGATGAAGAGGAAGAAGACAAAGAACATGGAAGAGGAGGAGGAGAAGAGAAGGAGGATGTAGAGGAAAAGACAAATAAGGAGGGGAGGAGAAGGAGTCAAAGAAGAGGAATATACACACACACACACACACATACAATTTCACTTAAGGTGTAATTTTTGTCATGACCTGAAAATCCTTCAACATCTAGAGAAATATTAAGAATACATTACGTATGGAAATATGTTTTGCATGACTTCACATATATAATTGATATCAAATTGCTTGCCTTCTCAAGAAGTGGGAGGAGGCAGGAAGAGGAGAATTTGGAACTCAAATTTTTTTAAATGATTATTGAATTTTGAAGGGAAATATTTAATGAAATAAAATATATTAAAGGAAAGAAAGAATTATATTTTGAACATTTACTGTGCAATAAATAACTCATTTTCATGCATATAAGATCCAACTTATGGAACAATGGATCCATTTGCTAGAATTGGACCAATCATTTAATTAAGCTTTATTAGTCACCTACTTTGTGCATTGTACTTCACTAGGCTCCAAAGATACAAAGACAAAAATATTCCTTAAGCTTAAACACCTTACAATCTACTGGGCTAAGAAAGACAGGTTTTCTCATACTCACCGAGTCTTACTGATAAACAATGAGTCAACCCCACAAATAGAATATGCTCATTTTCACTACAAAAATAGCCACTTAACCACACACAATAAATTGTCGAGGAAGACGAAAGATAATCCAAGTCAGTGTTGGAGGGGCTATGGAAAGACAGGCACGCTGAAGGAGCTGTGAATTAGTGAACTGATCTCCAAATTAGTTTGGAATTATGCAGATGAAGGAAATTAAAATGCCCACATCCTTTGAGCCAGTTATCCCACTGCTAGGTTCATATTCCAAGGATGGTTATTGATTACAAAAGAAGGTCATAGAAATACAAACATATTTGTAACAGCACTTGTTATGATGGTCAGTTACTAGGAACAAGGTCCATTCCTTCAGAAATGCAAGGACTAAAGAAACTGTGTTCTGTGCATGTAATAGAACATTACTCTGATGTAAGAAATGGTTGATATTGGGTAGATAGAGAAACTTGGACAAACTTGGATAAATAAGTAAAGTAAGTGAAGTCAGCAGAGCCAGAAAAACAACATACCCAGTGACTTCAGCAATGTAAATAGAAAGAACAACACAACAAGCACCAAAATAATTTAAAATCAGTGTTACAAAACACACATACACTCATAACACACACACCCTCTCTCTGTCTCTCTGTCTCTCTGTCTCTGTCTCTCTCTCTCACACATACACACGCACGCACACACACACACACACACACACACACAAAAGAAAATAGACACAAAGACCTCTCTCCTCCCCCAATCCTTTGCCTCAGTCTGAGAGGGGGGAGTCATCAAGGGTTAATGCATGCATTGCCAGATTTTTAAATATGTTGATTGGTTTTGATTGTTCTTTTCCTTTTCTTCCTCTTTTTCTTAAAAAAATGTTATAAGGAATGGCTTTTGGAGAGGTGGAGGGATACAGGGAGAAACTAAGTGATATAAAAAGAAAATTGACCAACAAAAATGATTTTTAAAAACTCTAATTTTTAGGTTTTTTGCTCACTCCCTGGTGTCATGCTTCTGCTTCCCAGCTCCTCATCGAGAAAGCCTTGGAGGGGAGAGTCAGGCTGAGTTAGTGAGCAAGTGGCATCATGTCTCTGGATTGCTACTGCCATGACATCTCCTTCCTCTTGTCCTCAATGCCAGGGGAACCTGAAAGGTACAAGGTATGCTGTTCTTTTAGGAAAGTGTATTTTTATGCAGAAACATTTGCCCATGACCCAAATATGTCTGTTCTACAAAAAGAGCAAGTGTCTTCAGACTCTATTGAGCTAAAGGGAACATGTTTCACATCTACTCCTGAGAAGGGAAGTTGAAGTAAGAAAGCAGATGGCCCCTCGCTTGTGCGGGCTCTTGATTAACTTCAGCCAGCCATGGTGGGGTGTGTTGGGCTCAAGCTGGCAGCCTTGCTTTGAGAATGTATAAGAGAGAAGCAGACGCCCGCCTCTCCCCGGGGACTTGCTTACAGATGTAACCTCGGGTGAATATTCATTTTTTCAAGGATTAAGATTCATATTTTTATAATTTCATCCCTGATGGCTGACCCAGTCAAATGTTTCAAAAGAATCACAGGAGGACAGTGTAGAGGCCGCCAGGTCCAGGCCCTCCTTTTACAGAGACCCAACAACTGTGGGAGAGGGAAAGGGACTTTCTTAAAGTCAAAGATGTCAGGAGCATCAGGACCAGGATTTGAACCCTGGTCTCTGACTCATAAGCCAGTGCACCATACCCTGTCCTTCAGTCTGTTATGCTATGATCAATGGATGCATTATAACCCCCTCCAATCCAACAGGCATTAATTGAGTACCTACTAAGTTCCAGGAGCTGATATCCAAAGGAAAATCATCTCTGCCCCTCATGAAATTTCCTTCTTTTAGGGGAATACAAGGTATAAACAAAGAAGCATAGACTGGGTAATTTGAGGAGTGAGAGACCAGTGGAGGGCACTCAAGAATGGCTTCCTATAAAACATCAGCTCTCTGCTGGGTGTACATCTCCCCTGGTCTCTGGGGATTTGCCCCTCTGTTGTGTCCAGGGCTGGCCTTTATTAAGAATCTCAACTGGGGAACCTATCTTCCCTCAAGGAACACCTCTGCTCCCATTGCAGCCACTATCACTAGAGTGAGAACTACCACCACCACCTCAGGATCTCTGCAATCCAGATCACCTGGACAGCTCCATTTTGGAATACTCCTTTGTATAAGATCAGGATAGAACGGGGGTTGTCATGGGCCCAGTGGGAGGCTGGGCTGCTGTCCCTGCCTCAACTGACTCCTAGGACCTATTTCCAGTAGACTATAGACTCCTTGAGGACTGAGACTGTTTTCATTTTTGTACATTTGTCTCCAAGGCTTAGCCTAGGTACACAACTGGGGCCTATTAAGCGCCTTCTGAATCACACTGAATGAAAGTTAGCTTTTCAAAAATGGTGAAATCGGGTGTTTTGCTCAGCTGCTCTATCCTCAAAGTCTGTGAGGAGCAAAATGTCCTCTACCTCTCTTATCCTGAAGGCTGGTAAGCTCTACCCAAACCCAGCCCTTGCAAGGGGCGGGTGAGACCCTCTCTTAAGAGGCTCATCCGTCGTCAGGCAGCATCTGCACAGTCTCTGTGCTGCTCAGCAGCCCCCCAGCTAAATGAAAGGAACCTACTTTATAAACAAGAAGCAATAGATTCTGGGCTGCCTGTACAGAGGTCAGAACAATTAATTGTAAAGGGATCCGCTCAGCCACTGGAAAGCAACGTGGGAATGGAAGCAAGTGAAAAATAACCCAGGGTCGTTGCTCGGCTCTGACATCATGAATAGCTGTTTTAGCTGTTCCTGAGAGTCACTGAATTGGCTTTTTCAAATGCATATGGTTAATATATAAATATCCATTTGGCCAAAGAGACACAGCTGCAGCACCAGGGACAGGCAGGGAGTCCCACGTGCTCCCTTGTAGTAAACACTGACTTGTGACACACTCACATGCCCGTTAGCCATATGGGTCATTTTCTTGGCTTCCAAACATTGCCGGGTATTTTTGCAAATGCACCGTCTCTGGGTCACACTCAAATGTCTTTCAGATTTCCTGAATTTTTCTGGCATTGAGCACGAGGGTGGAAAAGGATCAAATGGAACACACTGAGAAATACAACCATGAAGCTCTGCTTGGGTTACTTTGAAATGATGAAGAAGATGGATGATCAACTTTGTCCTAAACAAACTTACCATTTCCATGACAACGTTTTCAAAGCAAATCTATAAAAAATGTATGGGAAGAGGATTGGGAAGTGGCTGCAAGGTTTGGAAAGAGAAGAGGGCCTCTTCTTGATCAGCTAGGCAGTTAGATACTTCACAACAGAACTAAAGGGGGCAGGCAGAACCTGGCCCGATCACCACGCATTACTTTGGACAAACTTTGTATTGATTTCTCTGAGTGCTCCTCCACCTCTCCCCTCCACCAGCTGCCCAGTGGGCCATTTTTGTTTTGTTAGCTCCAACACGTGGTGCAGTTACACTGAAGGTGCTTAACAGATTGGATTAATTGAACTGGATGAATTTTTGAAACCCTTATATGCTGGCACACAGAAGACACTTAGTAAGTGTTTGTTGACTCACTGATAGATGTCAGATGACCTGTGGCCAATACATAAAAAAGTTTATGCAGACCAATCTGACCCTTTACAACTTTAAAATACTCAGCTTGAAAAATCTTCCTTTTCCCCCTCAATATCTCATGTGCCGTAAAACTAATTTGAACATTACTATTTTTGACTTTTGATTGGATCTGTGCATGATTGAAAGAATAACAAAAGAGCTAATGCAAAAAATTTGGTCTTCTGTTGGTTTGCCATCTTTTTGGAGGACGATAGGTTGTGCAGTAGATAGAGTGCCAGGGCTGAAGTCAGGAAGACTCATCTCCCTGAATTCAAATCTGGCTTCAGACATTCACTAGCTGCATGACCCTAAGCAAGTTGCTTAACCCCATTTACCTCAGTTTCCACATCTGTAAAATAAGCTGGAGAAGGAAATAGCAAACCAGTCCATCATCTTTGCCCAAAAAATCTCAAATGAGGTCATAGAGGCAGATACCACTGAAACAACTGACTAACAACAACAAAGTCTCATTCTAACTCACATGGATCGAAGGAGAAAGAGAAACAGAAACAGACACAGACAAAGACACAGAGAGAGACAAAGAAAGGAAGAGAGAGTGGGAGATAAAGAGAGAAAAAGAAGAAGAAAGAGGAGGAGGAGAAGAAGAAGGAGGAGGAGGAGGAGGAGGAGAAGAAGAAGAAGAAGAAGAAGAAGAAGAAGAAGAAGAAGAAGAAGAAGAGGAGGAGGAGGAGGAGGAGGAGTCGTAGGAGGAGGAGGACATGGAAGAGGAAGAGGAGAAAAAAAGGAAGAGAGAAACAGAGGAGAGAAAGAAAGAGAGAAAAACTCCACGTGCCTTAGAGTTGCCTAGAAATCCACCCTGCAGCACATCCATCATTGGAGATAAAGATCAGTCTCTCTTGATTTGAATTCCAGACCCCTCAGCTGTGGTCTGCTGACATGCATGTCTTCAGCATTTATGACATTTACCAGCAATGCACATTGGCTCATGCTCAACCAAAAAGCAAGGAACAAGGACATTAGAATGTTGACTAGTTCAAATTAAAGGAGTTTGGTACATTAAGAAGAAGCTCTTACAGAAAAAAAAATTGTTTCCAAGATGCACATGTTCCTTGCCAACACAAACATCATGTTCTATGTCCTTTTCAATTTTAAAATACAGCCTCTGGTGATTCACTTTCATTGCAATCTTTCTATTTCTGATTAAATCACAACCAAACCCAGCACGCTGTATGAGCCTGCTTTTGCCAGAGAGGAGGTGATGAAAAGAAGTCTCTGAGTTTAAGGAAAAAAGACTTTTTCAAGGCATAAAGACAAACAAGGCCTGGAATGAGGGGAAAGGCTAATGGTCACATAAACCAGGGTCCAGAAGGTTTGGGATAATCACTGGATTTGCATGTCGACCCAAGGAAAAAGATTAAGAAATGTTATCTGAGTTGAAAGGTGAGCTAACCTCTAATGGGATATAACAAAGCTATAACAAATGGGAGCAAACAGAGTAAAATCCAACAACGTACCAAAGGAACATCATTGTCCTGATATTTTTATATACAGAGACTTAGATCTTCTTCAAATAATAATGGAAAAGGCCGTGGAGGCCACCAAAACCTGGTGGATGTGGCCGATCACGGGGCGAGGGGTGGCTGTATGGCCTCCAGAAGACAAGCTGGCGTTGCTGTCATTGGTGTTGTTTTCAGTCACCTTCCTGCCTGTGTTTCCCTCTTCCCTGCTCAGGAAACAGGCTGGCATGCAGCCAAGGGGACCTGCGTTTGGGGGTCCATGTTGAGAGGGGCTGCTCCAGCACAATCACCTTCTCCAAGGGCCAGTCAATACGAATAATAAATAATGGCAATAAATCTATAGTTATTCAATGGCCCAAATGTTTTAATTTGGCCCTTATCACAACTTTAAGAGCAAAGGCCAGCATTATTTCCATCCTACCTATCACCCATATGGAAAAATTCCATTTGGAAACCACATTTCACATAATCACGTTTGGCGCCAGTTCCGCTATTGCAGGGTTCTTGACCTGTATCTCCTTTGTTTTGGAAATCTTTTACCCTGGGTCATCCAGACTTAAAGGAAATATTGCAAGATGTGAACTGGGGTTCGCCTCCTCTCTTTCAGGCTGGTTCTGTGTTCATTGCATGACTCTCTGGGAAATCCTTGCCGCTGTCCTCCGAATGAAGAAGTCAGCCATGTCTTTATCCCCAGAACTATGGAATTCCCAGTTGCCCTTGAGACCCCACCTCTGTGAGCCATGTGCCGGGACCTCCAAGCCCCACATGCGTCAAGGCCGACATCAGATGTCTTCAGAAGAAGCTGGACGTTCTGAGAAGCAGGTGCCAGAAACATGTTATTTCCAGTTTCCACTTCAAGGTGTGAATATATCAAAATTAAGATTTATGCAAATGCAGCCAAGGAGGACAGCCTGAAAGGAATCCACATGCTCTGACCTCAAGCCCAAACAAGCACTAATGACTCTCCAGATAAAAGGAACATTTTCTCTGCAGCCAGAAGATGGGGCAGGTGAAGGGAAGGGAGAAAAATGTAAATCTTGTGAAGAAAGGCAACGGGAGCAAAGGAGGAATGAAAAGCAAGAGAGCAAGAGGGATTGTAGGTGAGCTCCTGCGGGGGTAATTAACAGTTAGCACAAGATGCTGGCTACCGGGGCGGCAGGGAGGGAGGGAGGAGGGGAGCGCGCCAGCTCCCTCCCTCTCTTCTCAGGTTATTGGGGCATGGCTTGTTCCTGGAGATGCCTGCTGTGGAGCCCATGACTGGGAGGCCCAGATGGGGTGGGGAGATGGGAGAGATTGGGCTGTCACCCTTGAAGCCATGGGGAGATCACGCCATCAAGTCTAGGACCACAGGCCAGCAGGAACCATAATTTTCAGAGGACTGAAGTAGGTTCTACCTTGACAGGTCCTTGGTTTTCTTTCCAAATCACAACTTTAAGTTGTTAAGGAATATGGTTATTTTCAACAAATGCAAAAGAAACAACCTTAATGGAGTACAGCTTTTATGGGATCATTTTGCTTGTCTAAGTCTGACGTTTGGTCAGTTTTTATAGTCAGCGAACAATAGAAGTGGGAACTGGCATCTTCTGCACCTCTAATCAATCCAATTGATATATGTTTTCCATCTGCTTAGAAAATATAGATCATTGATCTCTAGCTAGAAGGGACCTTGGAAGCCAACTAGTCCAACCCCACAGGGGATCAAGGCTTGAGAAAGGGAAGTGAGTTATCCAAGGTCACACAAGTAGTGAGAACTACAGGCAGGATTTGAACCCATTTCTCTGACTCAGGAGCCAGTGTCCTTTCCAGTGTAAGACTCTATCGCCGCATAGTAGGGGAGGGATGTTGTAAAAGAAATTCTCGTACAAGGATGTGTTCAAATAGATCATACACGCATATAAGTGTGTATGTATGCATGTATGTATAATGTACACACATATGTAGGTATGTATGTATAATGTTGCTTCCCCGAACTGATCAAAAGACCTCTGGGAACAGGGACAATTTTATTCCGGTCTTTGTGACCCCAATACTTAGCATAGTACCAGGTACATAGTAGTTACCTAATAATGCCAAATGAATTGAATGAAATGGAATGAATAGAGTTGAATTGTGGGATTGTAAAGCTGTGCTCTCCTCTGAACCGTTGCTGTTGAGCACCTGCTTGTTCTGACCTTGAGCCATCAACAAGGCCTCCCTTAGTCTGTGTGTAGGTGCTTCCCATACGGTCGAATCTGAGGATCCCCCAAAGGGTAACGAGGACAGCAGCATGGGTGTCCACAGGCTGCCAAACAGCTAACGTGAAGAATTATGCAGGAGAAATAACCAAAAGAAGGTGCCAGAGAAGCGGGTCGCCAGGAAAAAAAGAAGTCTAGATTAGTGGGTCACCTAGGCAGAAGGAGGCGGAAATACTTGGCTACTTATGGGCTCCATTGGCATCTACAAAATGCAAAGAGAGAAAGAAAGGCCTTGGGTTATGGGGTGGGACCTCGTGACCCACCCATGAGGTGCCATAGATGCCAGTTGCACAGGGTGGGTGGGCTTGGCTGGATTGTCATTAGAATTAGTAGAAAGAGAACCCACATTGATGAAATAGCATTCTCTTTGAATTGCTGCAAAGTGGATATGTAACAGAGTCAGAATGGCAGTATAAAAATATGCTGAACACGGGGTGAGGAGGGCCCGCTCTGGCAGGGTCTATGCGGCCATGGACTTCAGACGGATCTCGGAAGTGAATTTCAATCAGGGAACATTCCAGACCCTCAGTATTTTGATCATTTTCATTGCCATTTTTTTACTGTTCATATTTTACATGTTCATATTTAGGTCATCTATGACATCATACTAACATCTTTAACTTCTCTGGGCTTCCGTGTCCCCACTGCAAAATGAGTGGGTCAGGATCCCACAAATTCCTTCGAACTGAATTCTGAGACCCAAGGGAAAAGACCATTGGTTTAGAATGATTTGTGGAAGCCAAAACTTTAGCTTGATAGGTGGCCTAGATTGTTTTAAAATGAAAGTTGGAAAATTCTCTGTCCTAGTAGGCCAATATTATAAACAATATTAAATTTATTATTTCACAAGGATTCATAATACCCACCTTCTTTAAAAGTCATTCTCTGGTATTGCAGTATACAGTTAAATTAACCCTGAGTTTTCAAGGGCTAGGCCCACGGAGCCCAAGCTCCAGATGATTATGTCATATGGAAAAAGTTTCAATGATGGAGTCAATGACAGAATGCATATGCTATCTAAGGACCAGCCATTCTGGGTATAAAGAGCTTAATCACCACACGTTTGGTCAACTTGGCAACACTTTTTTCGTCATGATAATTCACAAACAAAGAAAATAGTATAAGTACAATAATTCTTGTGGGCCCCTTCTATATCTGTACAGAGGATAGTGTAATGGTGGAAAGCACTTTGCACAGTTTTTACACATCTTTAAACATTAATCTAGGGGTGATATAAGTATTAGATCTTTGCCCATTGACCAGTATGTTCTCCAAGAAGTAACCCATCTTTATATTCTCACTATGATTGAAACCCAAAGACAAAAGGGAACTACAGATCAGTTGCGATTGACTCACAGAATGGGCTTGGGAATTAAGCCAAGGTATGAGAGGTGTGGATTTAATGGTAAATCCAAAAGCAATCAGGAGTGTCATTTAATAAGACCTTCACTCATCTTGCCTCATAATATTCATGATACACATTTACAAATTAAGATAAATACAACCTGTATACCACCATCCACTTAAGAGAATGCAGATTGGACAGATTCTGTGAAGAACATAGCAGGTCATTCAAAACAAGTTGGCGTATATCACTATTGATTGTGGTACAAAGACAGGAGCATAAACATGTGTAGCAAGATATGGCTCAGAATCAATGAATGAAAGGAGATAAATATTTTGAAAATTATTCAGAAACCTCAAGCTTGTAAATTATTCAGAAATGTGGCTCTTGATGATATCAGCAAGAGGGGAATCAGAAGAAACTGGGCGTGTTTGGCACTGAACGGTATCACATGCACATAAATGAAATTTCATTTGAATAGACAGGAAATTGTGGGCATAGACAGGAGATTTGTCTCTGAATCTGCATACAGGCAGACTATCAATTAGTTAGAACAAAGGTCAAAATTAACATTAATTTAGAGGACAGGAGAGATATGAGACAACACTACATGCAATTACAACAGTGACTTACTTGGCTGTTCATGCTGAAAACTGGGAAATGGATCATGGAAAAGGCCTGGATTTTGTTCACCCTCATTTCTTAGAGAAGCTTAGCTCCAATATAGCAGGTATGACATGGAGGGAACACAAAGAGTCCAGAAACCATGGCAGCCAACCAACCCTTGATCTCTTTGACAAGTGGAGGGGAGTGATGGTCACAAGCAAAACTCGTTGGAGGAGAAATTCATTTTAAAATTCTCAGATACAAGCCAGTAGAAGATTGTAAGAAGGAATGTCCCATAAAACAGTGAAAAGCAATGCAAGGGAAAAAAAGCTGACCAGAAAAAGTTCCTGTATGAACCAACCAAATGAGATCATCCCCCAAAGGAGACACAAATAAGTAGACAAAAAGAGAAATAATTAGACTCAAAATTAAACAGGTTTTCAAGTTTTTCTGGAGCAAGTTCCTCTAATTATCATTGAAAATACAGTTACCAGATTTAGGCACCTAAGACTTGAGTATCCAATGTGTCTTATGAGGAAGCAGAAATATTAATAAGAAAATGACATTGGAGAGAACATCTGGACCACACAGAAGAAACCTGACCCAGAACAAGCGTAAACCATCATCATCGTAGTTGTCGTCGTCATCCTACGTAAAGTTAGCACCTTCTGAATATCTAGAAAAACATAATCAATTTGGCTAGAATTATGTATCAGAAGCTGAATGATTTTGTTTGACAGACCACAAATGCCCATAAATATACACATCAAGTAATCCTTGAGAACACAATAAATAATGTTGGAATCAGCTCATGATCACGCACACATACACACACAAATAGAAAATAACCCCAAAAAGTCATCTCTAATCACCTAGACAAAACAATGACCCAAACAATTCCCAAACAACATAACCTTTAAACTATCAGAATGACAACTTTTCAATAATATAAAGACCTAGCCGACGAAATCAATCCATGTGGGAACAGGATGCCTTCCGCATCATCTTGTCTACTACTAGAGTTAGGCAAGCCTACAAAGGACAAAACAACACCATGATGTTTTCATTCAGTTGCCAAATTAATCATTTTCTCCTTCTAGTTGAGTGAACCCTAAATGCAGAATAGTAGCAGCAAAGCAACTTGTGCCAAAAACACTTCTATATGAACTCTGTGTAACATAAAATGGAGAAGGAAAACAACAACTCACTGGTGTAGAGACATTTAAAGCTTGCAAATTCTTTTGCATACCTTGTGTTCTGGTGAGCCAAAGTGAGAGACAAGGTGGCTCAAACGGCCAATGTTTAGCTTTGAAGTAAAAAATCCTTGGGCTTAGGTCCTGCTTCTGACAAAATTGGCTGTCTCTCAATGGGCAAACTGATTCAAGTGTGAGGGACTCTTGTTCATCCTTCATCCTTCCTATTCAGAGAGGACTAAGGAGGGGTCAGTGCCTCTAGGCAAAGTCTAAGGCTCTAAGTCTCAGGCAAGAGGCTCATCTGCATTAGTGAAGGAAATTTCATTTGCATGTGCTTGGGCAATATTGCGGTAGACACCTGTAAGGAGCTTACCATCACTAACTTTTCCATATTGAGCATAGGATAGGGTGGTTAGGATTAAGCCCACTTTACCATCTTTTGACATTAGATGGAGTTAGATCTTGACTTCAATAAGTGACCATGAAGGATTTAACTAGGAGCTTTCTTGCCTGGGTCAGATCTGGTTGGTGTTTGGGTTAAGTTGCTAAGGTATCAACACTTCTCAGCATCATTAACTAGGAAGTCTAGAGACAAAGGCATGGAATTTGTGGAGGCTGAAGAACTGGAAGGAGAGGCTGTTTGAAGTGGATGAAGAAGACTGAAAGCCTAATTTGGGAAGGAGACAGAGTGAGTTGGATATTCAAGAAAATAGACCAAGCAGCAGAACAGGATGGAGGGAAGTTTAAAAGAGGGGAGGCAGCTGCTGAGAGGGAGGGGCACAGAAAGCCAGGACAGTGGAAGGAGGAGGCAAACAATGTGGAACTTCCCTTCCTGGAAGTGTTTGTTGGGAGGTGTAAAGAATGGGGCAGCCTGGAATGGTGCTGTCCAGGAGACAAAATGTTCCTGGAGCTGAAATTTCCTGAAAGGTGAATAGTGGGGGGGGGGGGGGGTTACAAGCTAAGCTACTATGCAGCTAGTCCTATCCCAGCCAGCCATCGGCCAAGAAAACCAAAAGCTCCCCAGACATGCTGCCATCTGCCCTGCCCCTGCACAGATCCCCTTCATGCTGCTTCCCCATCCCCCAACCATTCACACTACAGGAACAATAATAAAATCAGCTCTGTCTTTGCTGCTGGAGAGCTGGTGACAATGAGCCAGCCTACACCTCCACTACTTTCCTTGTGGTCACTCAGATGCAAACTCCTGTCACTGTGCTCCAAATGTGTCTGCCCTGCTAATAGAATGTAAGTTTCTTGAGGACAGAGACTCTCTTCCTTTTGTCGTTGTCTCCCCAGTGTTTAGCAAACTACGAAGCAAATAGTAAGTGCTGAATAAAGGTTTGTTGGTTGATTAATTGATCATTAGGCCTCATTAGTGGCTCTTCCAGAAAGGTGCCTTAGGTCCTTTGGATCAGGAGACTCAGAGCAGATCCTGTTCATTGTAGACATTGAGAAGGGCTTCTGGGGCGTGGAGTGGCATCGGTCCATTGTTCGTGTTCCCTGAGAGTCATGAGTTACAGTTAGTGCTTGGCATGGGCAGCAACTTTGTAGACTCATAGTCAGAAATCCTAAGTGATATGTGAAAAGAAGAATTCCTCTCCACTTAAGATGGCAGATGCAGGCTGCGTTTGGCCATTCTTGTTCAGAAACATGCTCTTCCATGGCTTCCAGCTCAAAGGCAACAGCTGGAAGTCACCAACTCCCTGAAGGAAACCTCTTTTATGATGGTTTACCTCTTCAAAACTGTCACATTTTTCCTTCATAGCCACCTCGGCAGTTTCGATTCACTGCTAAGAGAAGACAGCAGAGGCTCTCCTTTCATTCAGCTCCTTCTGCAAATTTCTACCCATTAAAAAAAGAAGAAGAAAAGGCCTTAGAGTGTCTCTGAATGTGGATATACATGGCAGACGCATGAAGCTGACCTGGGAGGATGGAAAATCACCCGGGGTTACTAGAGGTGTATATGTGTGTGTGTGTGTGGGCACGCGCGTGTGTGTATGTACATATCCACCCATATGGATATGTGTGTGTGTCCATAGGGAGACAGGGGAGGGGTAGTGTACACTATTGAATAGAGCATTGTACTCGGAGGCAGGAAAACTTGAGGGGAAATTGTGCCTCTTCTGATCACCAGGCACATGACTCAGACCAAGCTGCATCACCCCTGCACACTTCAGAAACCTCCTAGGACTGAGCTGTTAAATCATAGATGGGATGGAATATGCCTTGCTTGTGGTGGTCACCATGCCAAGAGTTTCCCACTCAGATAAAATCACAAGTTTTTTAGGGTATTCTGTAACTATTAACGGTGGAGAAATCGATGAGAACTACAAAGAGAGGAAAGAATAAAGGAAGGAAGGAAGGAAGGAAGGAAGGAAGGAAGGAAGGAAGGAAGGAAGGAAGGAAGGAAGGAAGGAAGGAAGGAAGAGAGGGAGGGAAGGAAGGAGGGAAGGAAGGAAGGAAGGAAGGAAGGAAGGGAGGGAGGGAGGGAGGGAAGGAAGGAGGATAGGACTAACTCAGAAGAGTAGGAAGCCCACTGAGTTTCCCTATGTATATAATATACTATATGCACATGTATCCAAGTGTTCATGTGTATTTATAACATGTGTGTTTATATCTACAAAGAGAGAGGCAGAGGCAGACACAGAGTGGGGTAGTAGAGAAAAGCCAGTCTGCAAGTCGGGGTGGGGGGCAGTGCAATACAATAGGAAGATACCAAGGTTCAATTTCCACATCTGATGTTTACCAGCTGTATGAACTTGGACAAGAAACAGCCACCCTGGGCCTCAGTTTCTTTATTCGTCAAATGAAGGGTTGGACTGGATATTCTCAGAGGTCCCTTCAAGCTGGAATTCAATGAACTTTGGAGGTAAGAATAAGGTTCTGCCTCTGCTAAATCCTGGTCCTGGGACTCTGGACAGGCAGTTTAACTCTTCAGGGCCCTAGGCAGCTCTCTGAGATGAAATTGCAGCCCTGCAACCCCAGTTTTTCATGGCAGAAAGAGTTCTTCCCTGGGATCTTCCTGAACGGATGAAACTGTAGATAGTCAAAAAGTAAAGAAGGAGTTGGGGAGGACACAGAAGGGCACTTTATCATGTACTAAGTCCATGCCAGGCATTTTAGTCTGGATTGTAACTTCTTCTTCTTCT
>CM053624.1:4914142-4940062 GCA_028646595.1 Phalanger gymnotis | reverse complement strand
AGAGTGCAGGAAAAAGAGAGATTATAAGTTAAAAGGCTTGGATTCAAAAATCTATTCTTGCCCATGAGACTTTGGTCCTATTTGTTGTCCCACCAGAGGGCTGTCAGGATCCACAGGATTCTAACACTGAGAAGGACTTTGAGCAAGAGTCCTTTATAACTATGCTTGGTAAGTGGCCAATTTTGGCATGAAAACTTTGGGGGGGTATATCTGGGGATCTCCTAAAGCTGCTTGCTCAATTTTGAATGGCTTTCATTTGTAGGAAGTTCTTCCCGACCCATGAAGCCCTTGCTCAGTGGCTGTCAGCACCTTCAAGTTCTGCAGCCAATAAGAACCAAGCCAATATATAGGCATCCCTTCAAGTATTCACAGGTAGCCATCATGCTCCCCACCCCCAACTCTATTCTTCTCCATTGTTACTGTTCCCTGTCTCTTCTAGGCACTTAGGGGCTCCACGGTGCACAGAGTCCTGGGCCTTAGGAACTCGGAAGACCTGAGTTCAGACTTGACCTCAGACACTTACTAACTGAGTGACTCTAGTTGAGTCATGTAATCCCTGTTTTTTTTTTTCAATTTCCTCACCTGTAAAGTGGGGATGACAATAAAACCTACCTCCCAGGGTTGCTGTGATGATCAAATGAGATGATAGTTGTAAAGCATAGAACACGGCTAACTATGATGATATGATACAGGCATATTGTGAAGTGAGTTCTAAGGTGGGGCGGGGGAGGACCATAACCAACAATGGGGAAGGAAGATCTCATGAAGAAGGAGGCATTTATGTCAGGTTTTCAGGATGGGTAGGAATAACAAACAAAGAAGGATAACAATAGGGTTTATGGTCTAGGGAACAGTGTGAGTAAATGTCCAAAGGTAAGAACTGAGCCCGGGGCAGAGACATGTCCCAGTTTGGCCCAAACATAGATTACATAGAAGGGAGTAGTATGCGATTAGGCTGGAAACAAAGTATTGAACCAGATTGTGGAGATCTAGAATGCCAGTCTAAGCTGGAGCTTCAGATTGATAAGCAATTGGGAGCCATGGAAGGGTTTTGAGCTGAGGATGAATATGACCAGTCAGGACAAATGGAAGCCGATACTGGTCATGAGTTATAGGAAAAATGAAGTAGAAAGGGACATGAAGGAAGCTAGGAAGAACTGTTAGGAGCACCATGGACAAATGGACAGACCAATGACCAAGATAGGATATGATAACTCTTTAGGGATAAGAAGTAAGGTTTTCAAGAGATGAGTCAAAGACAATTCCAAAATTCTGAACTCTTGAGACATTTAATTCATACAGTCAACAACCAAGCATTTATCTAATATCTACTATGTTGTAAGCTCTAAAAAGTCTCTGCACTCAAGGTGGGTATTGTAGAAAATGCATACAATGAAATTGGAAAGAGAACCATGCTAAGGGAGAAAGATGATGCACCAAGATGGTGACATGTTGAGTCTGAAGTGTAGTCAGATATCCAAGGGCAATGAGAATGACAAATTGAAATTGTCACAGGTGACAAAGTCTCCTGCCAAGCTCAGGAGATCCCTGAATGTTCCACACAACCTGGGAGACAAATAAAGGCCCTATGTTAGACAAGTACCATGCTCTTTCCCTCTGATCATCAGTTGCAAAATTCAATAGATTCCTCTGCCTTATTTGCTTGTAAATCACGTAGTTTTTGACACTTTCATTGGCAAAATATGACTTTCAATAAAAGTCAAAAGGCTATGACATCCCACTAGTCCAATGATCAACCACCCCAAATAAGCATCTCTTCTGCAGAAGATTTCTGAAGGAGATTGTCAAATACTGGAAGTTGTTTTCATTTTCCAATATTTTTATGCCTTGCTGATCATAGACATGGAAGCTTGAAATAGAATTCTGTCTCCTACCAGTTTTGCCCGTTTTATGTTTAGTAAATATTGATTTTCTTTTAAAACTGGAGTTTTAATGGACCTCGAAATTAACATTCTGTTGATTTCTTTCCTAGAACCATGCCATCATTGATGATGTCAATCTACCTTCAGGAAAAAAAATGTTTGTTAACAAATGGCATTTATGGATTACCACCAAAGGGCAAATGAGCAGCATTGAGTGGATTTATTCACATGTTGGTCACCCGGGCATTTCCCCACCTTTTGTTGGAGGGAAAATTCAATTTTTAAAAATAATCTATACAAGGTTATGACCTTTTATGTTTACCCAATAACTTGTTAGAGTATATTTTATAATTACCATTTCTGAATGATGACTTGTTCTTAGTGGAAATTTACAACCAATCACTTAAGGTAGGAGGGACGTTCAGTGCCCACTCATCCTCTTCTTTCCCTCCACCCATTAAGCAGCAAGACACAGCTGGCCAAGACCATTTATAGGGAAGAGTTTAAATTGGAGAAGCCCTCATACTTTGGACTACACTAGGAACTTTGAGCCTAATAGTTGCTCATTCTATGATTCACATTGCGTTTCTATCCTTTTAATAAAACTTTTCTCATGCCACTGTAAACTACAGAGTTATTAGTAGAGAACTGCATTAATATGCCAGAGTATACCATGCATAAGTCTCCCCAATTTTCCTGGGTAGTCACTATGAGCCACAGAAATAAAAAAAAAAATCTAAAATAGATCAAGATATTTTGTGTCCTTGACAGTCTTTGACAAAAGAGCTTCACACCTACAAAAGCTACAACTCTATTTCTAGAATGGCAAAATTTCTCTTAAAGAATGTTACTACTGGATAAGTCCACAGTGGCCATCTTCTATAATTGGTACTGACATCTCCCGCCAGTTCTGTCACTATCATGGCCACTATGTAAAGATGCTTCTCCAGTCCAGGATCACTGTGAGAATAGAATCACCATTCCCAGATTCCCCCAAAGATTTGGCTGATGAGCCTACAGCAATAGCAGAAATAAAATGAGGAAAAGAGAAAAACAAATGAAACAAGCCCTTTAGGGATTAATGGCTTCAGAAGCCACAGGAGACAATGGCTGCCTAGGATCTGCAACACAGAGAAGAGAAGGAATGGCATCTTTTTTTTTAATAATGGAGTAGTGTGGATTTGCTATTGCAAGGGGAAGCCAAATTCAAAGGAAAATATCTTTGTAGAATAAAACAATTTCAGGACAAATGAAATCCAGAATAACAAACATTATTCCATTCCACCGATAGAGAGACAGAGAGAGAGAGAGAGAGAGAGAGAGAGAGAGAGAGAGAGCGAGCACGGTAGCTCTTCACTGGAACATCCCGATATCTTCTGGTAGGAATAGTTCACCATCTTGGTGGCTTCACTGATGTCTAGATTCTGGCCATTAGAGCTGATCCCAGCCCAGTGTGTTGTTAAGCAAAATGGGCTCCTTAGCACTTAGTTCAACAAGTGCCCTTGAAGAGTTTGGCTTTTATTTACTTTGAGTAATTCAGCTATTTCATTGAATCTTATTAAGTGCTAAGCCCCAGGCCCAAACCCCTATTAGGTGTAACATTAACATTATTATGTAACAGTAATTAAGGTGGGACATTTTGCTTTTCTTCTTTTGAGTGCCTTTAATGATTCTGGCCTTTGTTTGAATGGGGCAGATACAGTGGGGTCTTTTTGTCTTGGAGTATTTCTCAGCACTGAGACAAGTAGGAATCATTGATTTGTATACGATGTGATCCTGGGGATGGAGAAATTTCCCAGACCCAACCTGGGTGAGATCAAAGCCTTCAGGGCTCCAAACTGGGTATAACTGGGGACAGCTTGGCATTTGATTTTGGGGGCACACTCATGGAAGGAGTGTTGAGACTCCAGGCAAGCTGCAAACTGCCACCCCAGCTTTGAAACCCAGATGTTGGTACTGCTAACTATGAATTATGATTTGAATTGTATTGGGTCTGTCTGTTTGTAGTTTGTTTAAGGGCTGTTGTGATGGTGTTGACGAGGAGACTCTGGGCAGCTGTAGCTAAGGAGCCCTCCAGCTTGTAAACCCGGATGCTGAGACTTTGTTGAACTCTGGTAACCATGTATTGGGATTTGAATCAGACAAGGTCTGTCTGTCGATGTTTGTAATTTGCTTGTATTTTGCTCTGAAGTTCAGGGTGCTGGCTTTTTCCCCTGAACTAAGTGAATGATATTTGTGTGCTGAATTAAAGTAAGCTTGCCAACCCCTTCACCTTGCTCTCCTTATTAAGGCAGATCAGAAGAACCTAGGCTTTCTGGCTGTCTGGCAGCTTTCTGGGTGCTAGCTGTGGGTGGATCTGGACCTCCCACAGAAGCTGCTATCCAGATTGTTAAAACACCCAGCCAGATCTTCTTAGCCTAGGTCACTGCTACCAGGTCTCCCTGTGAATGTTCTCAAGTGGAAGAATAGACCCAATACACCTTAGCTTTTCACAGAGGTTTTCATTTACCTTTCCCTACACCCCACTACAGTACTTGTGCTCTCTACCACTTCTATCAGAATCTTCCCATATAACTGACTCACTTACTTTTCTGAGCCATCATTTCATGGATGATATGCCAATTCCACTCATTGATAATGGATCAGCATTGAAAATAGGCTCTAGTGCCTACCACTTCATTAGGATTTCTTGCAACTCTTTTCTCATAAAAAAATGTGAAATTCCCACTAATTCCCATGTGGGAATTCTGTGGTCTATCATGATTGATGTGGCTACTATATTCATGTGAAACAGATTACTTTCAGCCCAACCACAGATACCTAGTCTGGAAAGAACCAGCACCCTTTTTTTGGTAGCTAAGTCTTCATTCCAAAGAAGGTAGACTTTGAGAATAGGAAGACTAGCCAGAATCACTGGTAGTCTCTCAGCAGACATGTAAATCTGAAATATATCTAGCTGACTCAAAGAATTCTAGTTCAGACTCTGGTTGGCAAGCCTCATTCTTATAAACCTTAAAAAGAACTCTCTAATTTTCTAATTAATAAGCCTTTATTAAAAACTAAGATCATAGGAACTAGTCCCATAACTTCTTGGCAAATAGAAGTTGAGGAAATGGAAGCAGTGGCAAATTTTATATTTTTGGGATCAAATATCATTGCAGACGGCACCTGAAGCCATTAAGTTAAAAGACACTTGTTCCTTGGAAGGAAAGCTTGGGCAAATTGACACAGCACACTGAAAAACAGAGATATCATCTTGCCAACAAAGGTCAGTGGAGTCAAGGTTATGGTTTTTCCAGTCAGAATGGAAGATTGTGAGATTTAGATCCTCAAGAAAGCTGGATGCTGCAAAACTAAAGCTTTCAAATTGTGGAACTAAGGGAAAGACTTTTGAAAGTCCCTTCAAAAGCAAGGACATCAAATTATTCAATACTTAAAGAAATTAATTCAGACTATTCATTAGAAGGGCAAATACTGAAGCTGAAATGCTCTGGCTACACGATGAGAAGATGTAACTTATTAGAAAAGACCCCAATGTTGGGAAAGATTGAAGGAAAAGGGAAAAGGGAACAGAACTGTATGAGATGGTAGTTCATAGAATCAATGATGAGCTTGCACAGACTTTGGGAGATAGTTGGAGATAGAAAGCCCTGGAATTCTATGGTCCATGGGGTCAGAAATGACTGAACAACAACAGCGACAAGGCATACATTTTATTTCTCTTCCCAGCCCCTTTGGGGAAAAAGGAAAAGATAACATAAACCTTATAAGAAATATGTGTAGTCAGGCAGAGCAAATTCTCACATTGGCCATGCAAAAATGTGTGCATGTTTCTTCATCTGGAGTTCATCACCCCTTTGTCAAGAGGCAGGTGGCATTCTTCAACATAGTCTCCTGGAATCTTGGTAGGTTATTGCATTGATCAGAATTCTAAGTCTTCCAAACCTGTCTATCTTTGCAATATTGTTGTATGAATTGTTCTCCAGGCTCTGCTCATTTCACTCTTTATCAGTTCATACAAGTCATCCAAGGTTTCTCTGAAATTATCTCTTTCATTATTTCTTACAACACATTTCAGAATCCCTGTGTATTATCATTTCATAGGTCTTTTTTAAAATCATCTCTTTCTGTATTCTTTATAGCACAATAGAACTCTATCATACCTGTATGCTTATTTGGCCATTTCTCAATTGGTAAACATTCTTAGTGTGTGATACCTTGTTACCACAAGAGCTGCTATATACACAAACATGTGTGTGTGTACATATGTGTGTGTATGTTATGTTTATCACAGAATATTTGTGTGTATGCATACAAATATGTGTATACATGTGTATGTATGTATAAACACACATGTTGGGGGAGCAATTTGAAAAAGAGGAACTATCAAAAATTGTGGATGCAATTTAAAAAAAAATTAGAAAAAGAACAAACCAAAAATCCCCAAGTAACTACTAAATTGGAAATCCTAAAAAATTAAAGGCGAAATTAATAAAATTGAGTGTAAAAATTGCATTGAATTAATTGAAAAGCCTGGGAATTGGTTTTAAGAAAAATAAACAAACGATTGGCTAATTTGACTTAAAAAAGAGAAGAAAACCAAATTAGTAGTATTAAAAAATGAAAACGGTGAATGTACTACTAACAAAGATGAAATTAAAGCAAGTGTGAGGAATTATTTTGCCCAATGATATGCCAATAAATTTAACAATTAAAGTGAAATGGAAGAATATTTATAAAACTATGAATTGCTTCCATTAGCAGAAGAGGAAATAAAGGATCTAAATAGACCTTTTTTTTTTTAAAAGAAATTGAGCAGGCCATAAATGAGCCTCCTAAGGAAAAAAAAAAGACTAGATGGATTTACAAGTCAATTCCTTCAGACATTTAATGATCAACTAATTCCAATATTAAATAAATTATTTGGAATAACAGTCAAAGACAGAATTCTACTAAACTCTTTTTATGAAACAAATATACTAATACCTAAGCCAGGAAGAGTGAAAACAGAGAAAGAAAAACATAGACCAATTTCATTGATGAATATGGAGGCAAAAATCCTAAATAAAATGTTAGCTAAAAGATTACAACATTATGTTACAAAGATTATACTTTATGACAAAGTGGTATTTATACCAGACATGCAGGGATTGTTTAGCACAAAGAAAGCTATTAATATAATTGATTATATCACTAATAGAAGAAAAAATAATGTGAGGATATCAACAGATGCAAGCAAAAAGTTGTTGATAAAGCACAACACTCATTTCTATTAAAAACATTTGAAAGTATTGGCATAAATGTATTTTTCTTTAAATTGAGAAAAAGCATTTATCTAAAACCATCATCAAGCATTGTTGGTAATGAAGGTAAACTAGAAGCCTTCCCAGTAAGATCAGGTATGAAATAAAGATGCTCACTGTCACCAATATTAACGAATATTGTATTGGAAATGCTAGCAATAGCAATGAGAGAAGACAAAGAAATCAGAGGAATCAGAATAGGGAATGAGGTGATAAAACTATCTCTTTTTGAAGAAAATATCATGATATTCTTGGAAAATCCCAAAGGTTCCACTAAAAAGTTAACACAAAGAATGATTTTAGCAAAGTAGCAGGATATAAATCATCACAAAAATCATCATCATTCCTATATGTCACAAATAAAACCTTGCAAGAAGAAATAGTAAGAGATACCCCATTTAGAATAGGTCCAGAGAGTACAAAATACCTGGGAGTGCTCCTGCCAAAACAATCCCAAGAACTGTATAAATAAAATTATTTAAAAAAACCTTTTTATACAAATAAATCAGATTAAATAATTGGAGAAATATTAATTATTCAGGAGTACACAGGACCAATATAATAAAAATGACAATTTTACCTAAACTAATTTATATAGTCAAGGCTTTCACAATTAAATTACCAAAAAAATTTACTCAATTACAAAATGCAATAGTAAAATTCATTTGAAAGAAGAAAAAGTCAAAAATATCAAAGGAAATAATGAAAAAATTACAAAGGAAGGTTTACAAGTACCAGATATTAAATTATATTAAAATGTAGTAATTATCAAAACTATCTGGTACTGGCTAAAAATAAAAAGTTGAATCGATAGATAAAAGTAGATATACAATTTACAGCAGCAAATATAGTAACCTTGTATTTGACAAATATAAATACAAGATTTTGAGATAAGAATTCATTATTTAGTAAAAGTTGGTTGGAGAATTGGAAAGCAGTAAGGTAGGAATTGGGCATAGACCAATATTTTACATGATTTACTAAGAAAAGGTAAAAATACATATGCATAACATAGATACAAAGAGAAATATTACAAGAAAATTTGAAAAAACATGAAACATATTACTCATTATACTTATGGATAGGTGAATAATTTATAAATAAACAAGAGATAGGGAGCAGTGTGAGGTATAAAACAAGATATTTTTATTCCATTAAATTAAAAAGGTTTTGTGCAAATAAAAAATGTAGCCAAGATAAGAAGGAAAACAGAAAATTGGTGGTGAGGGGAATTTTATAGACAGTTTCTCAGATAAAGATGTTATATCTCAAATATATAAAGAACTTTGTTCAATCTATAAGAATACAAGTCATATCCCAACTGATAAACAGTCAAAGGAGATGAACAGGCAGTTTTCTGATGAAGAAATCAAAACAATTTACGACTATGTGAAAAAATGTTCTAAATCATTATTGATTAGAGAGATGCAAATTAAAACAATCTATAGATAACATTTAACACCTACTATATTGGCTAGAATGATTGATGGGGAAAGTGACAAAAGTTGGAGGATATGTGGAAAAATTGAGACACTAATTCATTGTTGGTGGAATTGTGAACTAATCCAACTATTTTGGAGAGCAATCTGGAATTATGCCCAAAGAGTTATTAACTGCCTATAACCTTTGACCTAGTAATTCCGCCATTAAATCTATTTCCAAAGATGATTAGAAAAACAATCTACATGCTCTAAAATATTTATAGCAGCTCTCTTTGTGGCAGCAAAGAACTGGAAATTGTGGGAATGCCCATTATTTGGGGAATGGCAGAACAAATTGTGGTATGTAATTGTCAGGGAATACTCCTGTGCCATAAGAAAACTGTCCTATAAGAAATGATGATCCCAATGATTTTAGAAAAGCATGGATAGACTTGCATGTATGTATAGAATGCTTTTAAACACACACACACATATTCATAAATACTGAAAACCATTTCTAGTGGGGAGGAAAGGAAAAAAATGAAAAAAAAGAATTACATGATGACATTATTACATATTTAAAAGGAATAGTAAGGTGTACATAATAGATTTTTGGATTTTTGTGTAAAAAAAGGAAAGGAAAGGATCTTTCATGGGAAAGACACATGCATACATACACATATTATAGGAAGAATACAAAAATTATATCAAAAGAATGTAAATATGCTTACATTAGATATAGTCTTTTTTGTATAAAGAATCTTTTTTTCCTCTTTCTTTGATCTCTTTTGCATATGGCCCTAGCAATGGCACAGCTGTGCCAAGGGGCATGCACTCTTTAGTAACTTTCTGTGCATAATTTCTAGTTCCTTTCTAGGAGTTATAATCATGTGCAGATCTACCAATAGTACATCAATGTCCCTGTTTTCCCATGGCCCCTCCAATATTTTTCATATGTCCTTTTGGTCATCTTTGCCACTCTGGTGGGTGTGAGGTAGAATCTTAGAATTTCTCACCCTTCTCCCTTGCGCCTGTCTCACTGCTCCAGTTGGCCCATTATCCCCACCCCCCCACCATGGCCACCTTCAATGTCAGACTGGAAACCCAAGCCAAGGGAGATTTGTTCAGAAAGGAGCTATGTGGTTAGGCAGAACTCCTACTTGGAACCTATTTCCCTGTGAAGATTTCAGAGCTGGATGAGCTAGAGACCCCCCCTGGACATCCCAACTAAAGAAAAAAGAGAAGGAAGATTGGAAACAAGAAGAGAAGGATGATAAGGATGGAAAGGAAAAAGAGGAAGATGAAGATAAAAGTCCTCTTTGTGGGTCTATAAGCTACAATGAGAAGATTGTGCCCTTCTGGGGTGGTTGAAGCATGAGATAGAAGATGTGAAAGAGCAGCTCAACTTGGTTTACATGTAGCTGCAGCTACAGGTGCCCCAAATTGAGGATGGAAACAACTTTGGAGTAGCTTCCAGGAGAAGGTATTTGAGCATCAGCTACACTCAGAACTAAGCTGGATGGCTTCCAAACCCACATCTCAAAGTACTTCTCTGAAAAGGGTGATGCAATGGCTAAAGCAGCAAAGCAGCCACATGTGGGTGATGACCAACAGCTGGTCCATGAATTGGATGAAGCATGGTATGGAGAGACAAGACTGATGGTCATGGACATTCAAAATACTTATGCTGTATTATAGGATATCATCCTGAAGAATTTTGAGAACATCAAGAAGCCCAGGAAAGACACAAATGGAATCATCTACTGAAAAACGGGAGCCTTCTCCCTTCTCCATTACCCCTTAACTAGGATTATCTGTCTTGCCAAAATCCAGCTTCCATTTAGAACTTCCCCTCTTATCCATACCTTGCCTTCTAGGCACCAATCAATTTTGTCATACCACAAAAAATTCTTTCATTTGGATGTCCCTGCTTGGTAATGATTTGGAGAATTTTTTCTTACGACTAGATAGTCTGGCTTTCTTCCTTGGACCATTTATCAATTGGAGAACAGCTCTTTTGCTTTTAAATTTCAGGTAATACTTTACATGTCTTAGAAATGAGATCTTTATCAGAGATACTTGCTGCCAGTTATTTCCCTTTTAATCTTAGCTCTCTTAAAATTATTTGTGCAAAAGTGTTAATTTTGTGTAACCAACTTTGTCCATTTCATCTTCTATGATCCTTTCTCATCCTTGTTTGCCAAAGAACATTTCTCTCATCCGTAGATTTAATGGGTCATTTTTTTCCATGTTTCTCTAATTAGTTTATGATTGTAACCTCTTAAATCTAAGCCAAATACCCATTTGCATATTTTCTTTTTATAGGTGGGAGGTATTGATCTAATTCTAATTTCTTCTATCCTGCTGTCTGATTTTCCTAGCAGTTTTTCTCAAATAGTAAATCTTCAGCTTAGCAGCTGAGGACTTTGTATTTATGTAATAATAGGGCATTAGATCCATTTGCTTCTGTATGCTGTATACCTGATCTGTTTCCTAATCGATCTCTCTATTTTTAAGTACTATATGTCATTTTCATAACTAATTGTAGTATTGTTTCAGATCATGCACTGCACTGATAGCCCCCCTTCATTCCTTTATCTTTTCATTATTTCTCTTGGGATTCTTGACCTTTTTCCCCCCTTCATATAAATTTTATTATTTGTTTTCTAGGTCTATAAAGTAATCATTTGGTAGTTGGATTAATATGGCATTGAATAAGTGAATTAACTTTGGTGATATTGTCATTTTTATAATATTAAGTCATCCCATGCATGTGTAGTTAACATTTCTCCAATTAATTAGGCCTGTCTGTAGACAATCAGGCCTTTCTGTACACAATATTTTTAATTGTTTTGATTCTTACATGTATCTCGGTAGGTAAATGGCCATGAATTTTAGACATCCTATAGCAATTTTAAATATAATTCCTCTACCTCTTCCTGCTGAGTTTTATTGTTATTATATAGAAATGCTGATGGGTTTGTGCATTTATGTTATATTCTACAAGTTGGTGGGAGTTAGTGTTTCAATTAATTGCCTAGTTGACTCTTTAGGTTCTCTGAGTATACCATCACATCATCTGCAATAAGTGATCATTTTATCGCCTCTTTACCTCTTCTTATTCCTTCAATTTCTTTTCCTTGTCTTATTGCTACAGTCACTCCTTCAAGTACTGTATCAGAGCGGTAGTGACAATGGACATCCTTGTTTCACCATTAAAGGCTTCTAGTTTATCTCCATTATAGATAATAGTAGCTCTTGGTTTTAGACAAATATTATTCATCTGTTTAAAGCAAATCCATTAATTCCTTTTTCTAGTGATTTTAATAAAAAATGTGTATTGTACTTTGTCAAAAGAAATTCTGCATCTATTGATGTAGTCATTAGCTGATTTTATTGTTAATTATCATATATTTATATTTTATTTAGTATTATTATTTATAATATCATATAATTATATATTACATGCTGTATTATTTCTCTAAGTACATATTATCACTATTATCATTAATATAGTGAATTAAGTTTATTACTTACCTATTATTAAATCAGCCCTTGGTATAGATCTACATTGTACATATTGTCTAATATTTATATGTTGATTTCCTTTTGTTGCCAATAATTCATTAAAAATTTTTGCATCTTTATTTAATGGAGATATTGATCAATAGCTTTATTTTTGTTTTAATCCTTGTAGGTTCATATATCAAGACCATGACCATGTCAGAGAAGGAATTTGGTAGCATCTCTTCTTTCACTATTTTTGAAAAAAAACATAATATTGGAATTAATTGTTCTTGAAAGCCTGATATAATTCACTTGTAAATCTCTCTGATCTTTTTATCAAGAATGCTTAGAAGCCATCTATTTCATTAAAGATTCATTTCCTCCATCGAATTATACTCACTTTTTCTTAAAAAGTTATTCTTGAATGTAAGCTTATATTTTCGCCTTCTGGAATATCATGTTCCAGACTCTTTGCTCCTATCTAACTTTGGTTGCTAAATCTTTGGCGATGCTGAATATGGATCCCTAGAACTTAAATTCTTTTTGACTGCTTGCAGTATTTTTTCTTTATTGTGGAAGCTCTGGATTTTGGCTATAATATTGCAGAAAGTTAACATTTTGTGGCTGCTTTCAGGAAGTGACCAGTGAATTCTTTCTATCTTTTCACCTTGTGTTCTGGCTATAAGTTGTCTTTTATGATTTCTTCGTATGTGATACCTAGGATTTTTGGGTTTTGGTGATCAATTTCTGGAAATGCAGTGATTCTTTAATTATCTTTCCTTTATATATTTTCCAGTTTTTTTTTCATATGAACTACCTTAAATTTTCTTCTATTTCTTCACCAATTGATTTTGTTTTAATATTTTTCATTGTCCTTAGGAGTCATTAACTTCTATTTAATCCATTCAGTTTTTCAAGGAATCTATTATTTGGGTAAGGTTTGTACTTCTTGTGTCAAGCTGTTAATTCTCTTCCCAATATTTCTTCAATAATTCTCATTTATTTTCCAGTTTTTCACCTAATGCTCTCATTTGTTTTCCAGTTGTTTCCTTTAACAATCTTACTTCATTTATGAAGTCATTGTTAGCTCTTTATAAAACCTCTTGCTTCATCTTTTCTAGGAATTCTAGTTGAATTTGTGCCCAACCTATGTTGTTATTTGAGGCTTTGCTAAGAGATATTTTAGAGTCATTATCTTGTTCTGGTTTTTTGACTTGAGTGTCTTTTTCACCATAATAGTCCTTTATGGTGGGCTTTGTTTGCTCATTCTTCTACCATTACTTTCTGACTTCAGACTTTGTTGTAGAGCTGGCTAGGCCCTATGCACTTCTAGAGAGAATAGCTGGGCTGGACTTGATCCTAATTTTTGGTTTCCTTCACTCTTTCCACTGCATTCTCATGTTACCAAATGTTGTATTATTTCAGGGGTTCAGGTTCCTCTCATGCTGGGGACCTGCAAAATTTCAGAATATGCAAAGTGCTCTGATTAAAGGTGAAGTCTAAGTGATAGCCTTCTGGTCTAAGTTCTTCAAGTTTCTGGCCTAGGTTTGGATCTGAGCAATGCAATCATGGGCTTTCTCCTGCCTGAGACTACAGCATAATTGATACCAAATTTAGCCACTGTCAGAAAGATAGAAAACTCTGAAGATTCAGAGTGACAGAACAGTGGGTTCCTCTCCTGGTGGGAGGAGGTTGGGCTTCCTACCATGGTTGTTCCACTACAGGCTTTAGACTGAGCTGGAGGAAGGAAGTGAAAGCCTACTCTATTTCTAGGATGAGAGCTATACAATTGCTACTTATTTTCTCATCTACACACAGCCTAGGACCCATATTCACTTCCAGACCTGACCTACCACCTGTAATTCAGGTCCCCTCCTCAGTCTGCACTGGATCTGTACCCTAGCATTGGGTAGTGAATGACTGAGCTACCATTTGACCCCTGTTTCAATTCTCTGCAGTTATAGGACCCTCTGGTACCTCTTCTTGTTCTAGAGACTTGGGTGCTCTTAATTTGGTCCCTGTGAGGAGATGCTCTGAGCAGCCACATTCCTGGCTAGACCACACACCCAGTTTCCACAAACTTCTCCACCTCCCTATGCCAACCTGGGCTGAAAAATTACTCTGCATGTTTTGTTTTTCTTGGATTTCTTAATCAAGATTTGATCAGATACATTTTTGAGATATTCGTGGAAGACTTGGGAGGGAGAGTTCAGTGATACTTCTTCCTTGAACTCTGTAATCTTGGCTGGTTTCCCTTAAAAACAATTCTAATGTTAACTACTGTATTCTGGAAGAGGCAAGTCATGCACAATAGAGAACTTTAGAATCTAGAAGACCTGGGTTCATATCCTACCACTAACACTTAGTAGCTACCAATAGCCAAGTCATGTAATGTCAGTGATTCTCAACCTTCTTGTCTGTAAAGTGGGAGTATTAATACTAATAATGACTATCTCAAAGAGTACCCATCTGAAAAAAAAAATTGTTCATGTGAGATAATGTGTGTAAAACCCTTTTCCCAAGATAAATCATCAATGTATATAAAAGCCAGTGATTATAATGGATGGTACTTATAGGTAGACCATAAAAATGAGGGAAGAATGACTCTGGACTGCAAAAATAAAAAAGAAAGGATACCAATGGCCCATGGCCAGCATGAATTGTAGGTCTTATAGACAAGTAATAAATGCAGAGAGATGAGGAGGCCCCATTGGTGCTGGGAGGGAGTGGACTTTCTGAGCATCACAAGCCCGACTCCCTAACCTGTCTGGGTATTTAAATCCAAGTCCTTAAAGGTCTTCACATATGGAGTCGTAGTTCTCTCCTAGCTTTTCCTGTCCTGTCCAGCTCTAACCTCCCAGACACTTTCTCTATGACCCCACATGTCCATATGTTCTAGCATGCTCCTAGCCTTAGACACTCTTCCTTGGGCTAAAGTATGCAATGGTAACAACAGCCACAGTGGCAATTGGGACATACAGTCTACTCTCTTCGATGCTTCCACTTCCAAAGCATTTTACATATCTAATGGCATCAGTCAATATTCCTGAATTCCTCTGTGCAAATCCTTCAGTCCCTCACAGCCTCAGTTCCCTCATCTTTGAAAGAGGAGAGATAACAGAATCTCACTTATAAGGCTGTGGCGAGGATCGAATGAGGGAATGTTTGTAAAGAGCTTTGTAAATCTGAAGAGTACCACAGAAATGCCAGCTACTGCTAGTACTGTCTTTCTGGGTCTCAATTTCTATATCTCTAAGATGGAGTTGTTAGACTCAATGATTTCATAGGTCTTTTCCACCTCTAAATCCTACTATCTGATAAGTCACTTTCCCACTCTGTGTTTCAGTTTCCCCATTTGTAAAATGAAGTTGGGCTGGATATAAAAATAGGTAAAGGATTTAAGTATATATTACATGCCAGGTACTGCGCTAAATTTTGGGGATACAAAAAGAGGCAAAAAATCTCTGCCTTCCAATGGGGTATAGAAATCTATCTTGCCTTAAAATAAAGTAAGGGGAAAAGGGATAGGGGGGTGGAATGGGGTGATAGGAGGGAGGATGGATTGGGGAAAGGGGCAATCAAATTACATGACATTTTGGGGTTGGGGGAGGGTAGAGATGGGGAGAAAATTTGTAACTCAAAATCTTATGGAAATGAATGTTGAAAACTAAAAATAAATTTGAAAAAAAATACTACAAAAGTCCCTGCCCTCAAGGAGATTACAATCAAATGGGGGAAACAACATGGAAACAATTGTATATAAAACAAGAATATACAGGACAAATAGGAAATAATTAAGAAAGGTAAGGAATTCAGAGGGGTTGGGGAAGGTTTCCTGTAGGTAGTGTGATTTAAGCTGGGACCTAAAGGAATCCAGAGAAATCAGTGGTTAAAGTGGAAGAGAGAGGGTGTTCCAGACAGGGGGGACAACCAGAGAAAATGCTGAGAAATGGAGTGTCTTCTTAATGGAATAGTTAGGAGGCCGGTGTCACTGGGGAGTAAGATAAGAAGAGGCTAGGTTATAAAAGGCTTTGAATGCCAAACAGAGCATTTTGGATATGCTCCTGGGGGCCATAGGAAGCCAATATAGTTTAAAGTTGGGGGATGACATGATCAGACTTGCAATTTATAAAAACCACCTTAGTCCATGAATCTCGAGGCCCAACTGGAGTGAGGAGAAGCTTGAGGCGGACAAACCACTCAGCAGATGATTGCTGCAGTCTAGGTGTGGTGATGAGAGCCTGCACCAGAATGGGGTCAGCATCAGAAGAAAGAAGGGGGCTGATTTGACAAATGTTATGAAGCTAAAATGGCAGATATTGGCAACAGCTTGGATATGGGGAGGTGAGAGATAGTGAGAAATCTAGGATGAAACTTAGGTTGTGAGCCTGAGGGTCTAGGAGGAGAGTGTTGCCCTCTAAAGTAATAGGGAAGGTATGGGGGGGATTTAGGGGGAAAGACCATGAGTTTTCTGGGATTTATTGAGTTTAAGATGTCTGTCTGTTGGACACCCAGTTTGAGACGTCTGAAAGGCGGTTGGGGAAGGGAGATTGGAGGCCAGCAGAGAATTTGGAGCAAGCTAGGTAGATTTGTGAATCATTGGCCTAGAGATTCCAATTAAATTCTTGGAAGCTGATGACGTTATCAAGCAGTATAGAGTGAGAATAGAAGAAAGCTCAGGACAGGCCCCTGAGGGACACCTCTGGGTGAGAGGGTGAGAGGATTAGGGAAAGGAGACAAAGAAGGAATGGCCTGATTGGTAGAGGAGAAGGAGGCCAGAGTGGTGTTGTCCCTGTCCAGGCAGCACTTGTGAAGTGTCTGTACTTGGCTCTTGGTTACCATGTAGTAGACAGCTACCTTCTATGACACCTCCCTGCCATTTATTTTCTTTCTTCTGTTTGTGCCAGATAAAGAAGACACTTTAACTCAAGAGGACTCTCAGATCTCCAAGTGGCACATCCCTCTTGCTTGCCTCTGGGCTCCCCAAGAACATGGGGGAAGGGGCTCCAAAGGCAGTTAGAGACTGTCTCACTCCCTGGTGTTGTTGCTGCAAACTCCAAGCATAACTGTCATACCCGTGAGGAGACTTCTAAGTGGCTTTAATCCTTAAGTCATTGTTTTCCTTTTTAAATGATTTCCTGATAGGTCACTTAAAAACAAAGTAGCATCATTGATGAACAGCCAGTTGGTTTAGCTGTAAGATTCCCCAGAATCAGAGTGCCCCCTGGGTTCCGTCACTTCCATAGAGCATTTCTCTTTCATTAAGATGGTCTTTGAAATCCTCACCTGACTTGGATCAGTCTTTCTGCAGTTCCACAAAGACATGGAGATTTTTGTACTCTTCTGGGGCCTAAAGCCAGAAGGGGAGTTTTATTAGTCCGATTGATTTAAAGGCAATCATATTCTGCCTATGATGCAGAAGAAGGAAAGAATAGACAGAAATCTCAATGAGAAGAGGAAAGATGTCGATGAACTGGAAATCCTAAAGTCTTTCTGTTCTTTCTTCAATGTTTGAGAACAACAAAAAGCATTGTACAGTATTCTATTGTGTTAATATTGGTTATGTAACAGTGTATCATATAATAGTATAGAATAGTGTATTACATAGTATAAATTGTATAATATCGTGTTACACAATTATTGTTGTTCATCCTTCGTTGTTGAAGAGGACCAATGGCATCATAGGTGATGTCTTAACTTGTGCACATGTTGGATTTAAGTGAAGCAGAGTTGTACATAGTCATCAGCCTCACTCTCTCTTCTTGAGTCACTGAAGTCCAGTAGCAGGACAAAAGTCAAGGTGACTGGTGATAGCCCAGGATGCAGTGGTTCTGTGTAACATATACTTTAGGAATTTGCAACCCATGGCCCAGGGCTTCCCCAAAGATTATAGGTTTGCATTGAGCCAAACCCTCAAGGTCCGACCCCAAGAGGGTAAGTATCTTTCTATCGCTCTTTGCCCCTAACCCAGAACTTTCCCTGTATATATTTCCCCTGAGTGTGAGGGACCAGTCCCCCAACTTCTTCAAAGGAACCCAATGTACTATATTGTTCCATATTACTCCTTCTCCCTGGACCCACATAAGTCAAGTACGTCACTGCCTTTTCTCTACAAGTAGGATAGCACTTAGGAACGAAATGCATTGCCCTTTTCTTTCAGCAGTTGGCTTTGTTCACTAGGGAGGAAAGTCTGCAGGAATTTTGTGGATTACCTTGTTTTTCTCCAAGGAGCAGGTGGCATCAGGAAATCCCAAAAGGAGTTGAGATTCACCAACATTGTCCAAAACTTGTTTTTTCAGGCTACATACAAAGGCATGTCCACAACCACTATGTACTTCTTCAGGCATTCTATCAATGACTCAACCCTTGTCATATGTTGGGCAGGGAATGTCCATTGTTAAGAAGCAGAGTCTTTGGCCTGTGCTCAGAAAAGAAAGAGAAAGGCAGAAGGTGAACAGATAATCCATTTCCATGACCTATCCTCTTAGGCCACCTAGGCAAGAACAGGAAGCCTATCAGGGCTTCTCCTTCCAGGAGCCATTAGCAGCTGTTGATGGAGAGGAACCTTGCATGGGTGTAGCTTTCTACATCCTTCTATGAACACAGGTCCCATCTGCTCTCCAGGCTAAAAGTCCAAAGGGCGAGAGTGAAATATAGTACTGCCCTCACTCCCAGGAATGTCATGGGGATCAAACGAGACAAGAGATATAAAGATCTTAGAAAATCTTCTAGTGCTATATAAATGCTGACTATTTGCTATTGGCCAGGGTCCAGAGAAGCAAAGACAGTGAGATATAGCCCCTGCTCTTCAGCAGCTCTCCTTCTGTGAAGGAAGGGATACAGGCACATTTCAGTCAATGAAAAGGACAGGGCCAGCACAATCATTGACAAGCACCAAGAGAGATTTCTTTTTGGAAAGGCTATTTTGATGAATCTTGAAGGGAAAGTAAATATTTGAAGATGTGAAGGGTAGGAAAGAGGGTATTACATGCAAAAACACAGAGACAGGAAACAGAATATCCTATACAAAGAGGAGTAGGAAGACCAATTGCACTGGACAGTAGAATGTATCATGGAGACTAAGAAGTAACCAGCCTGGAGTCACGTCATATAGGGCTTTAAATGCCAAGAAAGGAGTTGGTATTTTATCCTAGAAGCCATGGAAGAAATGTACCAATAGTAGCACCATCTTCTTCCTCCTCATCCCTCCTTTCATGATTACCTCCTGCCCTGGGGACTCAGGACTCTCTTGCTGACCCATTCTTCCAGAGAAACACATCATTGCCTTATCACTTAATTTTATTTTTACCCTACCAGAAACATTCTCTTAAAAGACCACAAAGTGCTAATGGTGGAATGCTTGGTAGCAAACTTTAGGGAGTCAGGAGTATAGGTCCTTTGTATTGTCAGTGAAATCACATCACTTCCCTTTTTCATGAAGCCAGAGTGAGTTATTGCATGACCATCTCACAGGGACATTGGGCTTACATGCAATAATATGCTGAAGTCGTAAAACACTTTGCTTCTAAGATGTTCAGCACCCTTAACCAGGAGGCCCTAAGGAGTCCACTTTTATTTGCTGACCTTAAATCCTAGCCTAGTTTGTCTTTGAATGGCAAAGTACTACCATTGACAGTCAACTCATGGAGACTTTTTTCCCCTTTATTTTTTAAATTTATTTTTATTTTTCCACATTCGTTTCCACAAGATTTTGAGTTACAAATTTTCTCCCCATCTCTACCTTCCTCCCCCTCACTCCATGATGGCATGTATTCTGATTGCCCCTTTCCCCAGTCTGCCCTCCCTTCTATCACTCTACTCCCCCCATTCCCTTTCCCCATAGTGTCTTGTAGGTCAAGATAGATTTCTATATCCCATTGTCTGTATATCTTATTTCCTGGTTGCATGTAAAAACATTTTTAACATTTGTTTTTAAAACTTTGAATTCCAAATTCTCTCCCTTCTTCCCTTCCCACCCACCCTTTGTGAGAAGGCAAGCAATAAAATGTAGGTTATACATGTATCGCTATGCAAAACACTTCCATAATAGCCATGTTGTGAAAGACTATATTTCCCACCATCCCATCCTGTTCCCCTTTATTCAGTTTTCTCCTTTGAGCCTGTCCCTTTTCAAAAGTATTTGCTTTTGACTACCTCCTCCCCCAATCTGCCCTCCCTTCTGTCATCCCATCCCCCTTACGCCCTTCCTCCCTACTTTCCTGTAGGGTAAGATACCCAATTGAATATGTTTATTATTCCCTCCTTAAGTCAAATCTAATGAGAGCAAGGTTCATTTATTCCCTTTCACCTACGCCCTCATCCCTTCCATTATAAGAAATTTTTCTTGCCACTTTTATGTGAGATAATTTACCCCATTCTATCTCTCCCTTTCTCCTTCTCCCAATGTATTCCTCTCTTATCACACCTTAATTTTATTTTTTAGATATCATTCCTTCATATTCAACTCACTCTGTGCCACACACACACACACACACACACACACACACACACACACATAATGTATACATATGTAATGTATATATGTGTGTGTGTGTGTGTGTGTGTGTGTGTGTGTGTGTATTCCCTTCAACTGCCCTAATACTGAGAAAGGTCTCAAGAGTTACAAATGTTATCTTTCCATGTAAGAATATAAACAGTTCAATTTTAATAAGTCCCTTATGATTTCTCTTTCCTGTTTACCTTTTCACGCTTCTCTTGATTCTTGTATTTGAAAGTCAAACTTTCTATTCAGCTCTGGTCTTTTCATTAAGAATGCTTAAAAGTCCTCTATTTCTTCTCCTCGTTGGCTTTTTGGACCTCTTTTACCATTTGAGTTATTCTATTTTTGAAGTTATTATTTTCTTCAGTATTTTGGGGGGTCTCCTTTAGCAAGTCATTGACTTGTTTCTCATTATTTTCTTGCATCATTCTCATTTCTCTTCCTAATTTTTCTTCTACTTCTCTTACTTGATTTTCCAAATCTTTTTGAGCTCTTCTATGGCCTGAGACCAATTCATATTTTTTCCTGGAGGCTTTTGATGTAGGATCTTTGACTTTGTTGACTTCTTCTGGCTGTATGTTTTAATCTTCTTTGACACCAAAGTCAGATTGTATAGTCTGAGTCCTTTTATGCTGTCTGTTAATTTTTCCAGACAATTATTTGACTTTTGAGCTCTTTGTCAGAGTATGACTGCTTTCAGAATGGAGAGTGCTCTGTCCCAAGCTTTAGGGGTTTTGTGCTGCTGTGTTCAGAGTTCATTCTATTCTGAGGTGGTATGATATTCCCCTCCTGACCTGTACTCTGGTCCATGAGTGCAAGAACTCCTTTCTGCTGTGTAACTACCAAGAGGACTCCCTCTCCACAGCCACCACAAGCTCTGCCACATCAGTTCTCTTCCTTCCCCCAGGACCGCTAACAAGGACGGTGACCCAGATCCAAGCAGGGCAAAGAAAGAGAATGCTGCCTCAGTGCCAGCAAAGAGATCCCTGTACTCCCACTCTGATAAGCCACCTGATTCCCCCCATCACCTGTGGGCCTGGAGCTCTATAAGAAGTCACAGCTGCTGCTGCAGCCACTCCACCACCCAGGGGCTGGGGCCAAACTGAGCTCCTTTCTCACCCAGGTCCAACAGTTTTCTTACTGACCTGCTATATTTCCTTTGGTATTTGTGGGTTGAGAAGTCTGGAAACTGCCACAGCTGACAGTGATTCAGTGCCCTGAGGTATGCTCTGACTGCCTGGTCTGTCCTGGCATGACCCATGCTGGGTTGTGCTTCACTCCCAGCATGATGCAATAGACACTTCCCAAAGACCATTCTGGCCATCTTGGCCTGGAGATTTGTTTCCCTCTGTCATTTCATGGTTTCTGTAGCTCTAGAATTTGTTTAGAGTCATTTTTAGAGGTGTTTGGAGGGATTTGGGGGAGAACTCAAAGAGCCTTGTTTTCACACTGCCATCTTGGCTCTGCCCCCTTCCTTGAGACTTTTTTGGAATGACTAATGAGAAGGGCATCACCAAGAACTACAATCATGGTTTCCTCCCCATAATTCAAGGATACCTGGATCAGAATTCAGACAGTCCTGGAGCTTTCCCCCAAAACCTCTGCCCTCCATGCAAGAATCTCATCTTCCTTGGTGACTTCAGGGCTCCCATGAAATAAAGTCATCACCTATGCTGTTGGCCCATTAATACTATGGAAAGACAATAAGCTGGGAGCAAGAAGGAAGAGGAGAAGGACCTCACATTGGACCACATTGTGATGGTAAGTGACACAAAGGACTGTGGAAAGGTTCCCAGGGGGCCTCAGGAGTAACACATAATGATGACTCAAGGGCAAGAAATGTCAGAAATGACATCACTAAGACCCTACATAACCAAGAAGGATGCTGAATGAGTCAAGGGGTGAGAGGAACAAGAAATAGCTGGGCCCAAAGCCTAAAGAAGGAAGTCATGATTATTCTATGGACAGCAAGTACTGTGTCAGAAAACAGTCAAGGAATAACATGCTCCCTGCTTTTATATAGCAGGGGTAGACAGATACATAGCTAGAGCTATACATGGAGAGGGAGAGAGAGAGAGAGAGAGAGAGAGAGAGAGAGAGAGAGAGAGAGAGAGAGAGAGAATGAGAGAGATAGTCAAATGGAGACTACACTAAAAAGAACACAATGCAGATTCCTACAAAGCTGCGGGATAGACTGTGAATATCCTTTTAGTCAGAAACACCATTACCAAACATATGACCCAAAGCCATAAAAACTGGAAAGAAAGCACCCATATGGACAAAAATACACATAGCAGCAGTTCTTGTTGTAGCAAAGAAATAGAATTAGATGGACGCCCATTGATTTGGAATGGCTGAATAAATTGTGGCTTATGGATGCAATGGAATATTCTTGGTGCAGTGGACAGAGAGCTGGGCTTGGAGTCAAGAAGTCCTGGATTCAAATCCTACCTCGGACTTTTACTAGCTGTGCCACCCTATGGAGTCAGTTAACATTTCTGGGTTTTGATTTCCTCATGTGCAAAATGCAGGATTTAGACTTCATGTCTTAAGTTCCCTTCTAGCCCTTGATCTAGGATCCTATGCCATTAAGTGATGAAATGGAAAGCTTAAGAGAACCCTGGGAAGACTTGGCTGACCTGCTGGAGAGCAGGAGCAGAAGGGAAGGAAGGCGCTCGGTGTTGCTTCAAGAAGGTTAAAGCTTCACAACGTGTCAAGGATACAGAAAACGGATCAATGAAGAGGCTGACTGACTTTTGAAAGCTGCTAATAAATTGTGCTTCCTACCTTTGGACAGAGAAGCACTGGGTTCAAGAGGAAGAAAGGAGAATTGCTTTTCTTGACCGTAAACATCTACTGAGAAACTGAATTGTAATCTTATCCCAGACACTTACTGCGTGTATCTCACGCTGGATGTATGTCTGTGGGCGAGTCACTCTGCCTCTGCTGCCCTCAGTCTCCTCCTCTGTAGCTCACAGGGTTATTGTGAGGATCAAATAGAATAACAAATCTAAAGTGCTTAGTGCAGCACCTGGCGCACAGTAGGCGCTCTATACAAGTTAGCTGTCATTATGTTTGGGCCCCTCCCAAAATAAAACAATGAATGGCTAGGTCATGATGTGAGCCCTTTTCCCCTCTTCATTTGCTCTTTCTCCTTGCTGGAGATGGCCCCGGAGTCGTTCACTTCGTGTGTCCTTATCTCATACTTCCATCTGCTAATGAAGCGCCGCCCCCCCCCCCCCGCAACGGGGAAGATGAAGGATTTAACTAACTTGAGGAGGCACCCAGGCACTGGCCAGAGGGTCCAGGAGCCAGCACATCTGGGGCGGAGCAGGGCTCAGGAATCCTGATGCACACATTAACCAACTGGAAATTAATTCCTTTTTTCTACCACAGATAATGGTGAAATATGATGGACTACCCCATTAGAGAAATAAAGCCATTAGTCAAGCTTGTCTTTTGAACTTCTGACCTCTCTGAGAAAAGTCCAAGTGAGAATAAGACTCACTGACCTGTGAGAGTCACCTTCTGGGTGAGAGGAAAGCCCATGGAAACTGGCCTAGGGAGAGCTGATAGCCTCCCACAAAGGCCTTGGGGAGCCATCTCTGAGGGTTTTCACTTCCGAGTTCACATCCAGCCTTAGGAGGCTTCGCCTTCATCTGAATGGTAGCTGGACTTCCTAGCCATAGTTTAAATGTGCTTCCTTCCACAAACAGGACCCATAAACATATCATCTTGGTTATTATGAAAACTCAGTCTAGGATTTCATTTCATTTTGGAGGGGAGAATCGCCATCTCCATGATCTTCTTCAAAGGGTCCCTTTTTCTAGCTGCTCTTCAAAACAATAATTATAATGACAACAGCAAAATCTCATCCTGATTTAGCCAATGTGGCAACATCAAAAAAAGGCACTCTTTTGATCCATGTCTGTGAGCTACCAGTGAGTACTTAGAAATGGGAATTCCAAGCCCATCCCATACATATAATTGAGTTAATTGATACACTTCAAAATGCTGAACCAAGCAAAGCTGAGAAAAGATTTTCTGGGTAATTGAGAACATAGAAAGTCCAGGGACCTGACCCAGGTCCAAATTCTAGGACAGCAACAAGGATTTCAGTAACATTCTGATTACTCACATTTAAATCTCATTTTATTAAGCCGTTAAACTGTGCACAAGGCAAGGGAACGTATTGTATAGAGCATCGGGCTTGGAGTCAGGAAGTTCCAGGCTCAAATCCTGCCTGTGACACTTATTAGCTGTGTTACCCTGGCCAAGTAATTTACCATAAAGTTGCCTTCAGTAAGTTCCTATTACTTACACACTGAGTTCTAGGTGGGCTGCAATCTGCATGTTAGGAAGGGAGGGAGCAAGGAAGAGCAGTGATTGAGTGCCTACTTAAAGGCACTGTGATATGTGCTTTACAGATGCTATCTCATTTAATCCTCACTACAACCCCAGGACAGAGGTGCTGCTATGACCTCCATTTTATAGTTGAGGAACCTGAGGCAGACATAAGTAACTAACCCTAAATGCACCCAAGTCACACAGCTAGTAAGAGTAAGGAGGCCAAATTTAAATTCTGGCCTTCTTGACTCCAGGCACAGGGCTCTATCCACTGTGGATACTCCCAGCTACTAGAAAGGACTTTGAGGAAGGAGTTGCCACATTACTTGGCTTGGTGGATTCGCCAGTCTCCCCAGGAATGGAGGATTTGCAGGGTACTATGTGACGTAGGTGGTGTGGATAGAGTTCTGGTGCTGGAGTCAGGAACACTCAACTTTGGGAGTTCAAATCTGGCCTCGGACACTTACTAGCTGTGTGGCCTTGGACAAGTCACTTTGGCCTGTTTTCCTCAGTTTCTCCAACTGTAGAATGAGCTGGAGAATGAAATGGACAACCACTCCAGCATCTTTGCCAAGAAAACCTCAAACGGGGTCATGAAAAGTCAGACATGACTGAACGATGACTGACTAACAAGAATAGGTGATATGAATGTGACTGGGCTAAGCATACCGAAGGTGCTGCCTGACTACTCTCTAGAATTTAAGGTCTTTATGGGCAGTCTTCACTGGTGGTCCAAGTGCTCATTAAAAGCATCTCCACCATCACTCACATCTTGAAATCTTCCAATCTCAAGACTCTTTCCCCCAGATGCCCCGACTTGCATGGCGGCCATACCTAAACTCCTTGGTGCATAATGAAATAGGTTAAAGCATCTCCTCCAAGTTTTCTGTGATGGGCACCCAAGGCAGGGATTAAATCTACATTGTAACTAACTCAAGTGGATTCAATTTAACAAATAT
>CM053624.1:4903494-4913642 GCA_028646595.1 Phalanger gymnotis | reverse complement strand
GGGATGTGTTGTGTTGGTAAGCAAAATGGGCTCCTTAGCACTTAGTTCAACAAGTGCCCTTGAAGAGTTTGGCTTTTGTTTGCTTTGAGTAATTCAGCTATTTTATTGAATCTTACTGAGTGCTAAGCCCCAGGCCCAAACCCCTATTAGGTGTAAAACCTATGTGGGTGTGGATTGGCAACTAAGGTGGGGCCCAAGGTGGGGCTAACTCCAGGAAGAGCCTAGTTTACATGTCTGGGACAGCAGAGGCTCTTAGACCACGTGGGTTTAAGTCCTCCTCTTTGTGACAACGTTAGGTCACGTGGGTGAGTCGCATGTGTGACTCACCCCTGATGCTGACAAAGATATAAAAACCAGGGGTTGGCCTCTTCTTTGTTGGAGCTCTTTGTTGCAGCAGTGGTGTCATGTGACTCTGGGCCAGCCCTTGTTCTGAGCTCCCAGGCTGAACCTAGATGTTGTGTATGAATTGTATTGGATCTGTCTGCTTGTAATTTGTTTAAGGGCTCTTGAGATGATGTTAATGAAGAGACTACAGGTAGGTATAGCTAAGGAGCCCTCCAGCCTGTAAACCCAGATGCTGAGACTTTGTTGAACTCTGGTAACTATGTATTGGGATTTGAATCAGACAAGGTCTGTCTGTTGATGTTTGTAATTTCCTTGTATTTTGCTCTGAAGTTCAGGGTGCTGTCTTTTTCCCCTGAACTAAGTGAATGACATTTGTGTGCTGATTAAAGTAAGCTTATCAGCCCCTTTACCTTACTCTCCTTATTAAGGCAGATCAAAAGAACCTGTGTTTTTGCGGCATGCTGGCAGCTTTCTGGGTGCTGGCTGTGGGTGGATCTTACACCCCAACAGAAGCTGCTAGCCAGATTGTGGAAACATAAGCTCTCATTGTAATATGGGGTAATCCAACCTAGCACCTAAGTCAATAAAAACCAAAATATAGACAAAGGAATTCAAGGGGGGAGAATGCTCATGACTGGGGACATGGGGACGGGCTTTATAGAAATGTGGCATATGAGCAGCGCTTCCAATGAAATCAGGGATTCAGACAGAAGAATATGAGGAGACCATTCCCGACCTTGGGAGACAGAAACACAGAGGTTAAAGTAGATAGATAGGTAGATAGATAGATAGATAGATAGATAGATAGATAGATAGATAGATAGACAGACAGATAGATGATAGATGGATGGATAGATGTATATAATACATATATCCGCACATATGTACACTATATGTGAGTATAAATGTGTGTATATATGTGTATGTGTGTATGAGATGGGGGATAGAGGGAGGGAGGGAAGGAGGGAAAGAGGGGAGAGACAGAGACAGAGAAACAAAGACAGATGGAAAGGAATAGACAGGGGGGGGGAGGAAGGGAGGAAGGAGAGGGAGGGAGGGAGGGACAGAGAGAGAGAAAGAGAAAGAGAGAGAAAGAGAGAGAGACAGACAGACAGAGACAGAGAGAGAGAGAGAAAACAGTTCTCTGGGCAGTGGGAGTGGAACAAAGGGTGCATGAAGGAGAATAAAAGAAGTAAGAATAGAGAAGTGGACTGGCATCAGACTGTGAAGAGTTTTAAATGCCAGGCTTAGGGTTTTGTATTTTATCCTGGAGGCCATAGGGAGCCATTGAAGATGTTTGAGTAGGGCCATGACACATGCTGATCTGTGCTTTAGGAATATCAATTTGGCAGCCACTCAGAGGATGGATCGGAGAAGAGGGGGAAGCTGGAGGATGGAAGCAAAGAAAAGAAAGTCAGCCTCCTGTGATGTGCTTTAACAGGCAGTTCTACAATACTCTGATCACCTTCCTGGGGCCGAGCTGCCTGCTAATGAGCATGATGAATACATCCCTGTTTACTGCACATCTCCAAACGTGGACCATTTGGACTGGTCTGTCTCCTTTCTGTACAGGGTGATTGCCTGGTTTCAAAGCCCATGTGATTCTTCCGAAAAACTGGAAATGCAAACAACCCAAGAAGGAAAAATAGGCTAGCGGCATCCAACTCATTTGCCCTGGCCAGTACCAGGGGGTGGGGGCTGAAGTTGTGGGAGTAAGTGCTTTTTCAACTAAGCAGAAAATTTACTAAGTGCCCAATGTCCTTGACGGCAGCGCACATGTATAAAATATGCATATCTGTGTAGATGTTTTCCCTAACAATGCTCTGAGAAATTACATTAAATTTCCAAATTACCCCCTGCTTTACAGAATTGCCCACAGAGACAGACACCAACAGCACCATTAAGTGTCAGGAAAGGAGCTGGCTTGTTACAGCTTGCTTTATGAGAGCCAGGGATCAAATATTTTTTCACAGTTTTATGTGGATAGTTTCATGAAAATTGATCAGGTCTAGAAAGTCACAGTCCAAATGAAGGTAAGGTTAAAGATAATTTATACATGATATTCCTAATTTTATTCCGAGTCCTTTTATTACTATGTAGGCCTTTATGACTTTAAAGAAAATGTCAGTGGCGGCAAATGACATTGTACTGAATAATCTCGTTATGAGGGAAAAGACATTTAAAACTCTTCCATATCAGCCCTGCTCTGTTCTGCTGAACTCACACTTTTCCCGACATAGCTGTCCAAAACTCCTGACTATATTTTTAAAACCCTTTTCATGATTGTAAAACTTAGGTGGGTATTTTCAGGCACCTATTTATCCACGCCCCCCCCCCCCCGCCAAACTCCCACTCCACCCTCAAATTCCTTATTTCATTCGAATTCTTACTTCCTAGTCAGTCCAGTCTTTTTAGAGAGCTGTATCTTTCAGTCCATCATGGGCAAAGAGATCCCTAAATATCTGACCACACGATGTAACTGAGATCAGAATGAAGCCTACAGGACCCAAGGAGGCATCCTGGGGAAATCCTGAACCCCTGCTTTTTGGGGCAAAAGGGCAGCCTCTGCCCCTACAGGCCCTGCCTGGAAAGAGGCAGCCAGAGCCAATGTTACTTGGTCTATAGCAAGCAAATGGGCAGAGGACCTTCTCAGGACGATCTGACTTTCCAAGGACCTTGAGACACTTAGCATGTCACTTGAGGACATTGGTGTTACTTAAGCCAGACAAAGAATCCAAAAGTCTATTTGAAAATGGCCTTATACCAGTCCCTAAGGGACCCGATTCTACTTTCTGTCTTCAGAGGAAATTATTTTTTAAATACATTAAAACCATTCCAAAAACATATTTGCAAGGGGAAAGTTTAAACTACTTACGAAACATGAAAAAGCACTTTAAAATATCTACACATTATTGGAATACAAACGAGCAATACCAAATACCAAGTAATCTAAACTTCTTGACAAAATAAAGATCCCTGATATGGAGCCTGAAGGGACCTTCGAGCTCATCTGGTCCATCATGCCCCACCCACCGTGATTGTTTTTCTTTTTAATTTATGGGATAAAACAAGCATTTCCGAAACATAGTACAATTTTTAAAAAGATGATTGTACATGACACTGCAAATCCGCTATGTTCAACTTGTGCTATTCACCTTAAACAGACAACAAAATTATGTAAATTTCATTTATCTCTTTCCCCCATGACTACCATTAGAAACAAATAGGTATATGTGTGTGATGTGCATATGTATATATGTGTGTGTACACACATATACACACGTAATCATATATACATATGTATATATATATGTACATATATATGTAGGATTATTCTGTCCATATTTCTATTTTTTTAGTTCTTCCTCTGGATGCAGATAACATCTTTCTTCATTTGTCCTTTATGTAGTTAATTTGGGTATTTATAATAGACAAAATATGTTATTCACTGAATGTCATTCTTAAAAGGAAAAAAAGCAATTTCCATGACAACTTTGTTATATTTTTAAAAGGAATAGCAAGTTGTACGGAATAAACTTGCAACTTCATGTGCAGCCATCTTTTTATTATACTATATTATGGATATGCTTGTTTTATTCCATAAATTAAAAAGAAAAGAAAGAAAACATAAAATTAAGACAAAGAATGTCAACATTTCCAATTCTGCATTTAGGCCATTCCAAGCATTTCATTTGGACCTTACCCAAACCCACTGAATCAGCCATCATTCATTCATACAGGAGAGCAAACTAATTTATTGAGGATTTTTATCTGCTCCCAATTAATTTGTCTGACTATGGACTGGGCCTTTGTAAGAGGGATAGAAGTGCAGATGTGGACTTCACCAGAGGAGCATCCGACAAACCAAACTGTTCACCACACAAATGCAATGTTTGTGCAGTGTTAATGGAAGAACGCTCAAGGTTCAGCACTTCTCAGATCTCAGAAAAATAGATTCTGTGAAGCCCATGACCTCCAAGCTTCCTTCCCCCTCTGCAGCCTATATAAGTACAAGAATCCAGCGAAGGCAGCACAGGATATTGAAAGTCCACTGATTTAGGAGTCAAGAGATATGTGGATTCGAATCCTGTTTCCGACATCTACTAGCTTTGAATCCACAAGCAAATTCCTTAACTTCTCTGGTTCTCCTAATTTAAAATGGAGGCAAAAATACATGTAGTACTGACTTTGTAGGGTGGCCAATAGGATGGAATGCTCTTCCTCTTCACCTTGGCTCTTTTCCAACCCAAGCCCAAATGCCATCTTCTTCATACAGTCTTTTCTTCCCCTCACCCCAACTCTCCCCAAAGCTAGCACCCCCCCTCTGTGATTGCCTCCCATATGTAATTGCCTATACCTTATTTCAATATAGTTTGCCACCTGTTGTCTTCCCATTGAGAATGTGAGCACCCTGATGCCAAGGACTGTTTTTGCCTTGCTTTGGATCCCTCGCACTCATCACAGCGCCCAGCATACAGTAAGCACTTGCTAAGTGCTTGTCGTTATCGAAGTCGATGACGCTGACATGAATTTCTATACAACTTTAAGGTTTCTGAAACACTTTATACACAGCCAGCCTCGGGCATGTGGAGCACCATTTTCCCCTGTTTTAATGTTTTGGAAATGGAGGTTCTGAGAAGAAAGTGCTTTGTAAGTTTCAAAGTAGAAACTGAGCTATTGTTTATTTTCTGACTATAATTAAGGATGCAGAGACCTCCATTTACTCCCCAACATGTGTCCTTGTTGCTACAGTGGACACCAAACCCCATTTTAGAAACCACCAACATCTTCAGAAGGTGTGCAAGGGCAGTGGAAAATTTGCTGAATGTGGCACTACAGGGAGCCAAGTTTGACTCTGCTCAGCAACATACTCCCTGAGTGACCTTAGGGAATTCACTTGGGGTCCCCAGCCTCAGCTGGCTTTCTGCAAAATGTTTGAGTTGGACCAGATGACCTCTAAAGTCCTTTGCACCTTTAAGTCAAAGATGCTGAACATTCTGCAGGCAGTAGATAATGAGAATGTTTGCTCCTTTTATTCCTCTTACCCCCTTCTTCATAAATCTCCTTGTCTAAGGCTCTGCACATGCTGATCCCTGACGAAATCTCTTTTCATGTCCTCTCACTTTGCCCAATTCCTCACTTCCCAATTCCCCTTCCTGAACCTTCCCTTGATCTCATTTCACAACTGTTAACTCCTGGCAACATTCCCTTCGTTGTTCATGTCAGAAAATCGGCTTCTCCTGGACCAGACACCCTCCCAAATTCTGATAAAGAGCATCGCACCAGGCAGGGCAGCTTTGTGCTGCTGTCTAGGGCTCCTTCAGAATACTGAAGCCACAGTGTACTTTATTCAAGACAAACTCTCTACTTGCCATCTTGAGATGAGCCTGGCTGCCACTCTTCTTGTCCTTTAGTTCTTAGGGTTCAGGCTGGGAAATCTTCACCTCTTGGGAGCACAGATCCCCCTGACAGCCTCCTGTAAGAGCTTAAGGGAGGTGTGGATAAGGTTCCCCAACCTTTAACACTTCATTTATCAGCAGGCTGGCCAAGGTTAACTTGGGGAAAACAGGCTGATATTTGTGTTTCAGGATCTTAAAGGTTTTGCTGTCAGAGGCTCAAGTGAGAAAGAAAAATGATACCTCTGATCTCCATGCTCTTTTACATTTGAGCTGGATGAATGCAAAATAAGGTAAATTGTACATGGGAGCTTGGGGAAGGAGGTAGATTTCTCATGGAGGAAGATGCTCTCTGCAACCCAGGAAAGAGAGGGTGGTTTTTACAAACTGCTGCAAGCTCAAGAATTCTGATCAAGGCATGGAAACATCATCTTGAAATGTCCTTCACTGGTGCTGATCATCACCCACCTATGTCTCACCTTCATCCTATGCTGTTCTTGCTCATGATACCCCTTAGTCCACCCAATGATGAGAGTTCTTCTGTTTTGTTTTTGTCACCTGGCTAGCAACCCCACCCCTGCCACTCATGAGGGACCCAGGACTCCATGAGTCCACTCCAGTCCTGAGAATTCAATCCCAAAGGGTCAATTTCTCTTGCTGGTTCACACTCACACCCCAGAACACTTATGTAAAGCCCCTGGATAGATCTTAGACATATCATGTGTATAGGATTCCCAAAAAAGTGAGTAAGATGGTTACCAACTAATTTTTTCTCACTACAAAAACTCAAAAGATGCAAAAAAGCTTATAGGAATCCACAAACAAATAAAGAAACATAAATTACTCACATAGCCCATTAAACTCCACTTAGAAAGTGAAGAGGCTTTGGAGGACTGCTCGATGAGTATTTCCCAACACCTTAAACCTTCCTTGTCCGAATAGGTCATGACAGGAGCATTGTGGGCAGACTTCCTCCATGTCTCCCACCACCCCTCACCTGGCAGGCTATGGCTCTAATCCCCTATTCACTGGTAAGTCCTCTGTGGACAATCTTCTTCTTTGCCTGAGAAGTACATTGCCAAGGAAGTTTTCTCCCTAGAGGTGGGGGCCATTCCCACATTGAAATTCAGGAATTTGTGTTTACCTACAAGGCAACTCCCCGAACCCATATTACCCCCAACTTCTATTACATACACACACACACGTGTGTATACACACATATATGTATGTATATATGTACCATTATATATGACACATGTGTGTATGCCTATTTAAGTGTACATATATGTATTGTGTATATATACATACATGTGTGTAATATATATGCAATGTGAGAATTAGTTTTGCTTGACTATTATATCATAAAGGTTTTGTTTTTCTTTTTTTTCTTTTCCCCAATGGGTAGTAGGAGGTGGGGTAGAGATAAAATAGATTTTCGCTCATTGAAATAAATGTAATTGAATTTTTTTAAAAAATAAACTTTCTGTCTATGTTTAAGCAGATGTCTACAGTACCATGTGCTTCTCTCATAAGTCAACATTACTGCTCCTGGGGATGGGAGGAGGGGAGGAATCCTTCTCTTTCCCTTACTGTACTCTAGAAGAGAATCCCAGAGAATGAGAAAGTAAGCGCATGCCAACCTTGTCCACTTTTGTAGTCCAAGGTCAAGACAGCTTCTCAGTCTGTCTTCTTGAGTCTCAGTCACTGTGAGCCAATCGGTGTGATTTTCTATGTCCTCTCAGCAAGGAAATGGGAACATAAAGAGCTGCCTCTCAGATACCTACAAATAAAGGGGCTGCACTCTGGGCAGGTTGAGTGGGGAACTCAGTAACAATCCTCGTCATCCTGATAACTCTCTTTAAAAATGGCAGATACTACTGTATTAACTTTGCACATATTCTCTATGTCTCCATGCATATGTTATAACCTGTCTCTCGTTACATAGAATGTTTTATTTTTTTATTTCAGGGAAATGTGTTTTTGTCTTCATGTTTTAAGCACCTAACACATAGAGAGTGATTAATAAATGTCTATTGAATTGACTTGATTATCTGTCCCTCCCTCTTGTTACATGACCATAGAATCTCACCTTGAAAAGGACTTCAGAATTCATTTAGTCCCACACATACATGGAAAAACTCTACCTGACAAGTAATGATCCAGTTTGTGTGGCGGGAAGGGTCCTTTTCCCTTTAACATCACATCAAGAATAAATCTGGCCCTTTGCAACTTTCCCTCATTGTGCCCAGTTCTGTCCTACAGAACCACAAAGAACAAGTCTAATTCCATGCATATGAGAACCCTTCAGACACTTAAGGTTTCTTATCACATCCCCTAAACCTCTTCTTCTCTGGACCAAGCATCCCCAGTTCCTTCATGGGATTCTCATATGCCAAGAATCCTAAGTTCTCTACCACCCTACCAGCCTCTGGACACTCTCCAATTTATCAATGACATGTGTAAATGGGCACCCAGTCCCGAATGGAAGATACATCCCGACTAGAGCAGACTACAGGGATATGATCACCCTCTGACCTGGACAAGCTATGCCTCTGTAAAAGCAATTAGAAGCTGCCATGGCTTCTGTAGCCATTATCACACTGACCTCCAAGTGAGCTGGACTGTCCATCCATCCATTCTCCCTTATCTGACTCTTGTTGCTTCACAGTTTGCCCAATTCTTTTTTTTCCTATCACATACAGCCCTAATGACACCTCTCTGCTACTTCATGGGGATAAATCCATTTAGGTCGCAGGTCAACGGAGCCCACAGAATTTCATCCACCATATTTTTATTGCCCTTTGGGTTCCCTACAAATCTTAGGGTCAGAAATGTGAATCTCAGAAACTTTCCCATTTGGGTTATGAGAGGGAAGATGAACACTGAGAAGGGTTTCTCCTCACTGCTTTCTCTACAAATGGCAACTAATAGTTTATTTTAGAAAAAAAGAGTTAATATTTAAGATTAGCCTTTTATGTTCATTCAGAAACATTGATTGACTAATAAGCAAAGCCGCTCTGAGGATCACATCTCTATTAAATTCTCTTGGCTTTTTAAGATGGAAGAAAGGCCAACTTTTTTCTTCCTCTAAATGCAAATCTTTCCATGTAACACTGTGCCTAATCTACTACATCTAATTAATCTGTTTGGGCTGATGAAATGTTACCTCCGCATTTTTTGTTCCTTGTATACAATTATTGTACCAGTAGTGAATAAATCAATATTCCCAATCCAACTGTAAAAAACAATCAAGAAAAGCAGGGCTTCTCAGGGAAAAAACCACCAAATAATATTTATTAAGTCTGCCTCAATCCACAGCAGAGCCTGACGCCATTCAAGCATTTTCTGCAAGTGTAATAAGCAAACTCCAATACATGATGAAGGTGGCACATGCCAATAATTTCACCATTTTACACTGCAGAGTAATTGAAGGATTTAATGAGAAACAAACCAATAAAAGTAAATAGACCATGTTAGAGGAGGAGAAACTGATCTGAAATGGAAGTGACTCCATTGTGAGTTGAGGTTTTTTGCTTGATGCCACCAGAGAGAAACTGGGGTAGAGACAGTGGTTCTTTATCCACTTTTTAAAAGGATACACACTTTGCTCCCTGAAAGATACCGGTTCTCAGAAGAGGAAGACAGAGGCCAGATGGCCTTGGGCCAACCAATCCTGACACAGTGGGGCTTGACCTGTCCTTCTGAAAATGGCCCCTTTGGCTATGGGCATTCTACGTGGCCCAGACTTGTGCAAGGTGAGGAATGCCACAACTGAGTGATCCCCTAGAAGTTCTTATTAATCTGAAGCCAAAGTGGAGACAGAGTGAGCCTGACCTTTGTCCCCTCCCAGGCTCAGAGCCGTGTCCCTTCCTACATTTGAAAAAATAGAATTCCTTCCTTGGGCCCTGGGTTTGCTTTTGTAGATAAAAAAGGCAAAGAGCTCTGTGGAGTTGTAACTATTCACTCTAGTGCCAGAGCAAGCATCTGAAAAGAAGCCCTGAAGCCAGATGTTTAACGCAATTTCAGCTGAGGTAGAAGGCAACCTCAGACCAAAGGTGGCCCATTGGTGAAGAGGTCAGGGCTTCAGGAACACTCCAAGGCTGTTGCCGAGCTAAGGGAGCAGAGACTCTCACTTGGTCTTCCAATGTAGGGTGGAAAGGGATTGTAGCTTCCTATCTGAACTATTTTTTACAAATAAGGTACTAATCTAAAATGTGCCTAAGTGTTGGCAACACCCTCTAAATTCTGGTGCACAGAGATGACACCGTGGTCAACCTGCCCTAACAACAGCTCTACAAAGTGGCCCAAGCACAACTTTCAAGGCCCAGAATGAGTAGGTGTAGTAGGAAGGCCGAATTTATGATCTCAAATATAATCATGTATATGTTTGAATGGTCTGAAATCTCG
>CM053624.1:4868269-4903394 GCA_028646595.1 Phalanger gymnotis | reverse complement strand
TCTATGGATGGAAGAGACATCAGAGGCCATGGAAGCCAAGGATGAGGAGAAAACCGGGGTCCCAATGGGTTTAACGATTGCCCAAGGCAGCAAAGTTACTAAGAAGCAGAGGTAGAATTTGAACCCAGCTCCACTGACTCCAGATCTCAGGCTCTTTCTCCACAATGTTTATCCTTCTCTACCACCTTTGTTGATCTGTCTTGGTTATGACCTTTAACCTACAGAGCCAATGAACTACTGACATATATTGCAAGAGTATGGAGAAGGGGGTAAGAGGAATAAAAGGAGCAAACATTCTCATCATCTACTGCCTGCAGAATGTTCAGCATCTTTGACTTAAAGGTGCAAAGGACTTTAGAGGTCATCTGGTCCAACTCAAACATTTTGTCCAATAGAGCTCCTACCTGAAATTGGTGAAAAAGAGTATGGACCACAAGAATCTGAGGGTGGTTTTAAGGTGGTAGAGCTGGATGGAAACTTAGCACATAGAATGTCAGAAGGGAAAGGAGCCTTAGAACATGGAATGTCAGAGCTGGGACAGATCTTAGCATGTGGAGTATCAGGACTAGGAGGGACTTTAGAACACAGAATGTCAGAGTAGGAACAGACCTCAGAAAGGACTTGAGATGTTTTCATATCAATCTCCTCATTTTTTCTGTTTAGTTTATGTTTTTTTAGTTAACATGGATTTATTTTCTATCCCTCTCACCTCCACCGTCCATTGAAAAAGAAAAGAAAACAAAAACTTTGCAACAAATATTCATAGTCAAGAAAAACATCATCTTGGTATTGTCTGCATCTCCTCCTGAGTCCTGAGCCCCACCCCTCCCTGTCCGGATGTGGTGGGCATGCTTCATCATGGATCCTCCAGAACTGTGACTGATCATCTCAGCAATCAGGGTCCTCAACATCTTTCAGTGATTTGTTGTTAAAATATTGCAGTTATGATGCGCACAGGGACAGACTCCCTCTCTCTTTCTCTCTCTCTCTTTCTCTCTCTCTCTCTCTCTCTTTCTCTCTCTTTCTCTCTCTCTCTCTCTTTCCCTCCCAACTAGAAGGGGAAATTTTCTGTCTAGGAGTTTCTCCCTTCTCTTCCCTGGACATCACGTCCTCTCATAGCAAATCCAGATGGCCTGTACTGGGCCTATACACAGCAAAGGAAGCATCATTTTGGCTTAGGAGCCTTCATTTGTCGTCTGCCTGAGTCAGAGGGCCAGGGTTGGAGAGTAATTTCCTGCAGAGATGCTATTGCCAGCTCTGAAGTTTATATGTTTTCTCCCCATCTGCACAATGGAAAACACTCCATTGTAATAAGTTATTGCTTTGTGTGGTGCCTGGGGAGTGAGGGAGAAGGCAGGTTCAAAGACCAAGTGTGGAACACTCCCTCCCCAGGCCCTCGAGGGCCAAGCACAATGCACAGGTCACTGGCCCTTTTATAAGAGCCTTGAAGTGCTCTCTTGAAGAGTATTGACTGGTTGCGGCTTTTTATTTCAAAACCAAGTTCAAGCAGAGTGATTTTCTGAGCAGGAGGCTCCAAACGAGGGAAGCGTTTATTTGAATTATTTAGATGAAGCTCAGAGTTGCAGTCAGAGATCCCCAATGTTTAAGGGTTAAAACCTGAAAGAGCCATGTATCTCCCACCAATGCTGCTCCCAGGAACATGATTCTCAATGCAAACTGCTCTAATTTAACAGAATTCATTATGGCCAGTGAGACATAATAGGATTTTTGGCCCTCCTTGAAACTCACAAGTTCATGGAGTTTGAGCAAGAAAGAACCTTATATGTCCCAGAGGACAGTCTCTCCATTTTGCAGATAGGGAAAGTGAGGTATAGAGAATTTAGGTGACTTCTCAAGGTCACATCACCAGTAAGAGTCTGTGATGAGATTTGATCCTGTGGCTTTAGACTCCTAGTCTAAGGCTCCACTATTCCATGCCACTTCTCTAAGATGGTTTAGTCAATCAACTGAACTTCTTCCAGAGCTAGGCAGCTCAGAGGCCATGGTGTCCAACTCCCCCCATTCTACAGAGGAAGAAACAGAGGAGTGCCTTGTCTTGGGGAGCAATCCCAGGAGGTGACATCAGAACCCAGTCCTTGGACTCTGGAGAACCTCATGAGAAGAAGAATTAAAAGATGACTGCAAAATATTCATCCTGGATGGCAGGGAAATGGTAACTAGGTCCCTATAAAGAAATGATCAAGCCCCCTTGATGCCCCTGCTGTCCCTACTGAGGTTCCCTTCTTCCTCCTCTGTACCTGTCACATATATGCCTCCTCGTTTACATAGTGTCTCTCTCTTCAGAATATAAGCTTCTTGAGGGCAGGGGCAGTTTTGGCCTTTCTTTGCATCTCCATCACTTAGCGTGATGCCTGACACATAGTAGATGCTTAATATTTGATGTCTGAGTTGAGTTTTGAGGAAAAAAAATAATTCAGTCTTCTCAACAATGTAAAAGGCTAATCTCATGTGTAGTCCTGACCTCACTGGATTATAAAATTAAGTGGGAGATAGAGCATGACTCTCAGTTTGGTTCAATTCCCACAAGCATTTGAACATGTTCTTCTTCTGAGCCAGGCCTGGTTCTCAGTGCTAGGGACCCAATGACATAAATGAAGGGGACCCTGCCCTCAAGGAATGTTCATTCTTCTGGGCAGAAATAAACCATCCATCAAGAATTATCTACAAATGACACACTGAGTAATTTCACGGAATTCCCACTGATTCCCCCTAGGGGAATGGGGATGTTTCCTGGAGAAGGCCACCCTGCAGCTGAGCCGGGGGAAGCCTGGGGTTCTGAGGCAGAGGTGAACAGGGAGTATGTTCCAGATGTGGAGAAAAGCCTTGCAATTGGGGCAGGAATTGTTGTATGTGGAGAAATATTGACGATTTTTCTATTTTACCCATGGAAAGCCTCCCTTCTGGGTGGAAGTATTGGAGTTTTAGAGGTTTTTATGATACACTCAGGTCAGAGTGGTGTGCCCCCTAGGACCACAGAACCCCAGTGCATCACTTTCCACCAGCAGAGCTTCTCAGATGTTTGGGCTCTCTCCATCTTTTCACAGAATGGACCATAACTCTGTTCCATACCACATTCCAGTAATGGAATTTAAGTGAGAATAATTTCAAAGAGCAACAGTCGTTTACATATTAGTGATTGTAAAGGGAAAAAAGTGCTGTGCTGGCGAAGGTTAAATGCAATTAACATTGGGCCCCATATCTGCTGGGCTCTGGGGAGGGGTGCCTGATGGCTTTGGCAGGTTAGTGCTCAGATTTTGATAAAAAAAAAATTTAAAAAACCATTATTGTACAGTATGCCTTGGCTGCAAATATTAGAGCTGCTGCAAATTCAAAGAGACTTCAGGAAAGCACAATGTGAGAATTGACCAACAGCACCAGAAACAATGTGTTCTCTAAGTGAGATTCCCAGTCAGTAGGTACAAAGTCCAAATGGCCACATGGGAAGAACAACGCTATGATCTCCCCACCTTCTTGGCAGAGGTAGGGACCTATGTATCTGGAATGGTGATTGTAATTGTCATTCCCCTTTTTATTCTTTAGGCTAGGGGATGGGCTTCTGGAGGAGAAAACTAGAGAAAACTAGCAACTTTTCAAATAATGGAAGACAGCTGGCTAGCATTTGCACCTCAATGCCTTTCCTCTTTAGGCTAGGCATCTCCAATTCATTCGATTGATGCCTGAGATGGCATGCTTGCTGGTCCCCTCAGGAGCCTGCTCCTGCTCCTGATCCCATGGACACTGTCCAGCTTCATAGTACCCTTCCTAAAGTACGGCACCCAGAACAAAGCACCGGAGTCCAACTGTGATATGGCCAGGGCAGAAGTCAGGCAGACTGTCACCTCCCTCCTTCAGTCACAGGCCCCTTTGAGGATGCATTGCCTTCAGAGGCAGAATCAGCATTAATATGCTTGAATGTCCACGTGAGGAAGGAAAAAAGATAAGAGGTGTGTAACAACAGGATGAATTCTGGACTGCGTCAAGAAAGACAAACACTGTAGAAATAAAGGGTGATACTATAAGCAAATTAGGAATGCAAGGAATAGTTTGCCTGTCAGATCTATTGTAAAGGGAAGAATTTATGACCGAACAAGAGATAGAGAACATTATGAAATGCAAGATGGATAATTTTTATTACATTAAATTAAAAAGAGTTTGTGCAAACAAAGCCAATGCAACCAAGATTAGAAAGGAAGAAGAAAGTTGGGAAACAATTTTTACAGCCAGTATCTCTGATAAAGGCCACATTTCTAAAATAGAGAAATGAGAGAAATTTATAAGAATACAAGTCATTTCCCAAATGATAAATGGTCAAAGAACATGAACAGGCAGTTTTCAGATGAACAAATTAAAGGTATCTATAATCATATGAAAAATGCTCTAAATCACTATTGATTAGAGAAATGAAAATTAAAACAACTCTGATGTACCATATCACACTTATCAGATTGAATAACATTACAAAACAGGAAAATGATAAATGTTAAAGAAAATGTGGGATATTTGGAACATTAATGAATTGTTGGTGGAGTTGTGAACTGATCCAACCATTCTGGAGAACAATTTGGAACTATGGCCAAAGGGTTATTGAACTGTGCATACCCTTTGATCCAGCAACACCACTACTAGGTCTGTATCTCAAAGAAATTTTTAAAAAATGGAAAAGGATCCACATGTACAAAAATATTTATAGCAACTCTTTTAGTGGTGGCAAAGAATTGGAAATTGAGGGGATGCCCATCCATTGGGGAATGGCTGAACAAGTAGTGGTATATGAATGTGACGGAATACTGTTGTCCTGTAAGAAATGATGAGCAGGCAGACTTCAGACAAACCTGGAAAGACTTATTTGAACTGATGTTGAGGAAAATTAGCAGAACCAGGAGAACACTGTATACAATAACAGCAGCATTGCATGATGACCAACTTTGATAGGCGTAGCTCTTCTCAGCAATGCATGGACAATTCCAAAAGACTCATGATAGAAAATGCTATCCATATCCAGAGAAAGAACCAGGGAGTCTGAATGAAGATCAAAGCAGACTATCTGTTCTTTTTTTGTTATTTTTACTTTCTCGTGGTTTTTCCCTTTTCTTCTGATTCTTTCACAATATGACTAATATGGAAATATGTTTAATACGATTGCTCTTGTATAACTTAGATTGCTTGCCATCTTGGGGCAGGAGTAGCAGAGGGAGGGAGAAAATTTTAGAATTCACAATTTTATAAAAGTGAATGTTAAAAACTAAAAATTAATTAATTACAAAAAGAAGTAGCCTATGACCCATGGATTTTCATTTAGAAAGGCCAAAGTCACCTGCTCATCCTGGATCATCACCAGTCATTTTGACTTTTGTCTCGTCATTGGACTCTGATGACTCTGAAGGAGAGGGCGAGGCTGAGGATCTGGCACAGCTCCTCCTCACTTAAATCCAGTTCATGCTCCAGACAAGGTACCACCTATGATGTCATTGGTCCTCTTTGGGAACGAAGGATGATTGATAGCGACATCCCATTGAGAATGAGAACTTGAGGACGGGGTCATGGAACCCTCTGGTTAGAGCCCAGCATCAGCCAACACTGGGAAGACAGCTCAACCCTGAATGCTGGCAGGGTGTCCGGCACCTAGCACTAAGAGCTCTCTGCCTTCTGGTTTGTTGCTCCCTCTCAGAGTTTGGAGTCTTCGTGGCATGAAGAGGCTCCAATTCAGAGGCACTAAAGAGCTCCTCCCCAGTAAGCACTTTGCTAAGCCAAGCTGCCTGGAATAGGGTTGAGCTCTTGTATTGAAATCTGCAGGGGCTCCTCAGCTGAAGAATCTTCCTCTGGTAATGACTCCTTGCTTTAGTTTTAAATGGCTTTGCCCCCACATAGGCTCTGTGTCAAGTGTTAATGGTCTATAAACACACACATAAATGCACCAGGGGCTCTCTACTTAAAGGAAATCCTTGAGTAAAAGCAAAGTATGGTAACACAAATAATCGCCCCAGAATATATTGGCTCTGTAAGAACTGCCTTCCATTGGCCTCCAAGCAGGGCTCAGTCTGAGCAGTGAGAGGCTTATTTATTTGGGTGTGGGAGGTGGAAACAGAGCCTTCCCTTCTTGGCAACTCCATTCAAAGTGTCCGGGCAGCCTAGATGATTCCCATCCATGAGTCATACTTATTGCACATCTCCCAAGGAGTAAGAATGACTGGCATTTATGCAGCAGGTGAGGTTTGCCAAGTACTTTATCCAGCATCCTATCTCAGCCTCAGAGAAGCACTGGGAGGGAAATACTGGAGGTGCTGCTTATCTTGATTTACAGATGAAGCCACAGAGGTTTAGAGAAATGATATAATCTGCCCACTGCCAAGAAGCTAATAAGTATCCAAAGTGAGATTTGAACCCAAGTCCATGATTCCACATCCAGCTCTACGGCCACAGCTACTCATCACCACCACCCCTACACACACACACACACACACACACACACACACACACACACACACACATGCACGTACGCACACGCACGCACGCACACATATGCATGCACGCACACATACACACACGCACACATGCACACACACTGTTAAGGCTGTTAATGCCTTCCCCAAAAAAAATTTCCCTTCATTTATTTTATATAGACTTGAATCCATTCATGCTGCAACCCAGCCCTGACCCCCACCCCAACAGATTCTGAGCTCCTTGAAAGCAAAACTGGATCAGTTTGGTCTTTTTTTATCCCCAGTGATAATGAGAGGTCTGCCAGATAATAGCCCCTTGATAAATGCTTCCTGATTAATTGATTAATTGGGCATTACACTCTAGAAGGGATATTGGAAAGTTGGAATGTCAAGAGAAATAAAAACAAGAATGGTGAAAACTGAAGAACATTCTATGAGAGGATTCATTGAAAGAACTGAGATGTTTATCCTGGAAAAGAGAACACTTATGGCCACATGGTTTTTAAAATGGATTTAGAAGGTGGTTGTTTGTTTGTTTTTTCTCTAACATCATCTGGATTTCTTGACACTCTCATATTTGAGAGTCCTTTAGGACGTACATGACAACTGTCTTCAATTATTTGAAAAACTGACTTAGGGAAAGAGGGAATCAATTTTCTTTGTTTGACCTCAAGGAAAAGAGCTCAAAGCAATGGGGGAGGGCTGGAGAGGGGGAGAGGAGACAAAAAGGGCAGAGTCTAGATTTCCAGCATTTCACAACTGGACAGAAGATTGGAGCCCATAGGATCCAGCATAAGTTTGAACCTCAATCCCCTTTACAACATATATGACAAGTGACCATCTGGCCTTTGTTTGAGGACCTCCAGTAAGGTGGGGACCCACCACTTCCTAAAGAATCTTGTTTCACTTTGGAATGACTCTCATTATTAAGAATTTGGTTTTGTTCATATTTTTTGTCTTGTTTTCCCTGACATCAGGCCTAAAATGTTACTGTATAAATTCATTCCACTGTTTTTGGTTCTATCCTCTGATGCCAAAGAAAAGAGTCCAAATCCCTCTTCCACAGGAAGTCTTTTAAATACAAGATATGAAGAAAATACAGCAGGGAAGTTAAAAAGCATACTAGGTCTATATGAAGAAAAAGCTCTAAATCACTACTGATTAGAGAAATGAAAATCAAAACAACTCTGAGGTACCACCTCACACCTCTCAGATTGACTAAGATGACAGAAAAGGAAAACGATAAATGTTGAGAAAATTGGAACACTGATGAATAGTTGGTGGCACTGTGAACTGATCCAGCCATTCTGGAGAACAATTTGGAGCTATGCCCAAAGGGCTATAAAACTGCACATACTCTTTGGCCCAGCAATACCACTACTAGGTCTGTATTCCAAAGAGATCAAAGAAAAGGGAAAAAGGACCTGTTTGTACAAAACTATATATAACTATGTGTGTGTGTGTGTGTGTGTGTGTGTGTGTGTGTGTGTGTGTATGGTCTTTTTGTGGTGGCAAAGAATTGGAAATTGAGGGGATGTCCATTAACTGGGAGATGGCTGAACAAGTTGTGCTATATAACTGTGATAGAACACTATATTGTGCTGTAAGAAATGAGCAGGACAGCTTCAGAAAAAACTGGGAAAACTATATGAACTGATACAAACTGAAGGCAATAGAACCAGGAGAGCATTGTACATAGTAACAGAAATGGTATATAACGATCAACTGTGAAAGACTCAGTTACTCTGATCAGTACAATGATCCAAGACCATTCCAAAGGATGAAAGGATGAACAATGCTCTCCACCTCCAGAGAGAGGACTGATGAACTCTGAGTGCAGATTGAAGCATATTTTTCACTTTTTTCCTTTGAATTTTTTTTGCACCATAGATAATATGGAAATATGTTTCTCATGATTTCGCACATATAATGGATATCATATTACTTGTCTTCTCAATGGGTGGGGGAGAGGCTGGCAGGAAGGAGAGAATTTAGAAATGAAAATTTTAAAAAAGAATGCTAAAAATAAATTTAAAAAAGAAAATCAGACAGAGGTGAGGAAAGTATAGAGGAAACCTTGGTGAGTACCTAGAAGGAGGTGGAAATGTGTCCCAAGGAAGGGCTTTAGCATGGTGTGACTCCCAGAGGTGCCTATTTGAGGCTTACTTTCATCTTTAACTAGATTCTTTGGCCAAGTGGGTTAGAACTGCCCTTCACAGTTATCCCTGGAATGGGGTGGGGGTAGGGAGCTGAGAGGAAGAACTTAAAACCAACAATTTCTGTACCTTCAACAAGCAATACAAAGTGTTTCCTCAACTCCAGTGTTGGGGGAAGGGGGCAATTAAGATGACCAGGATGGAACAAGTCTAGAAAGGAGGTCAACCAAAGTGTGGCCACTGAGTTCAGAACCTGCTAACTAGTAGTTGCCTCTGGTAACTAGATACTAAGATCTGTTATTTCTATATTGCTGTTACAGTTGTTCAGTTGTTTCACTTTTATCCAACTCTTTGTGCCATCATTTGGGGATTTCTTGGCAAAGATGCTGGATTGGTTTGCCATTTCCTTCTCTCGATCATTTTATAGATGAGGAAACTTAGGCAAACAGGGTTAAATGACTAGTCCAGGGTCACATAGCTAATAAGAGCCTGAGGCCAGATTTGAACTCAGATGATGAGTCTTCCTGACTCCAGGCCCAGCACCCTATCTACTGTGTTTAGCTGCTCAAATTCTATATTGTTAAAGCACACACACACCAAGTACCGTCAGTATGCCCTCTAAGTATCGGTACCTGGAGGATAACTTGAGGAGGTCACCTTGGCTACAGCTATGTCTCTATAATTGGGGCATATAGTAGAAGTACCTCATTTGGGGTAGACCTGTCTTAAATTCCTGCGTCAACCTACGGCATGAGCTTCTTAACCCCTTTCTCTGTGTGCACTGCTACCATATTTGTTTTTATTATGAAAAGATCAAGTTCTTGTAGAGGGTAAATGTGCCATCACGGCTTTATTTAGAGTTATATTTAGAGTTATATTAGTATGAACATTGGGGTGGACATTTTTGTTGAATTTTACTGGGCATTCGTGTATAAATGATGGAAATTTTATTAAGAAACCTTTTTTATTTGACTGATTACTTAATCATTCCCTCATGGTTATTGAAGACCATCTTAAATATAATTAATTTCCCTAATAGAAACTCTCTGTGTTTTCTTTCCTAGGCAGCATCTTCATGGTTATCCTATAATTTAAGGCTGTCCTGGGGCAGCTTTAAATTATGCACATGTTTGTATTAATTATTTAATTTGGATAAGGAAAAGATATACATTTCTTAACCACAAAATCTAGCTGGGTTCTAGAATTATAAATGCAGTGGATGTCCCCAATCCCTCTCCTCCACTTGATTTTTCCAAATGCACCCTTCCGTTTCAAGACTGGCAGTGAATGAATCGGGGCTGAATCTCAATGCTCCTCAGGATGGCTCCCCTGGAAATCAAAGCCAGGGTGCATCGACGACAAATGATGTGGCCCATGTCCTACTTTTATGACAGAGAAGTGAGGTTCCACGTCAAGAGAAAGCTGGTCATTATCAATCACCAGTCATGCCAGCATCCTGACGAGATGTTAAGTGATGCACCTGTGCCAGTGATTGGTTCTCAATGACAAATCTATTTTACATATGGCAGTCAGGTTTCTGGGCAGCACCTCTGAGACATCTCAAATCCCAGTGAACAATGTTGTGAGATCTCTGAGGGAAGAAGGAAAGGGGACATGTGAAGCCAAGGACTGAAGGATTGACATGAGGCAACATGGCCTACTGCGCTCTTGGGTCGCATGCTGTTATCTTCTCCATCAGAAGCCAGGGCCTCTCTTCATCCCCCTGCTGGGTGTGCAAAAGGCTTATTGGCTTCATGGGGTGTTCCTTTGGCACATTGTGGGGGCAAAGGCAGAGTTAGGCTATAAATCTGTGAATCCTCAGGGAAAACCCCTTAACTTATAAAGTTTCCAGAAATGAGTTGAAGGCCTATCCTTATGTTGGTTGGATACAGCTGAATTAGTTGCAGTCACGGGAAGTCTGCATTCAAGAAGGCCATACCCCATTGTCAGAAAAGAGAAAATCTGGAATCAGGAACAGATGGGCAGATAGGGTCAGGATGCTGGCAATCAGCCTCTCAGAAGAGTGGGAAGCCTATGAAGCAGACGGAAAGGGTGGTAAGGAATGTCAGTTTTTGCATTAGAAGGGACTGCAGAAACCATGGATGTGGTGCCCATTGTCTTTACAGGCAAGAAAACTGAGGCTTAGAGAAGGAAAATAAGTCTCCCAAGGTCATAGTTAGGCAATAACAGAGCCAGAATTCAAACTCAAATCCTGTTGTTTGAATTTCAGAGCACTGCCTCTGCATGTGAAGGCAAAGTCAGAAATATTGATAGCCAGAATCAAGAGGGGTAGAGGACCCAGCCCGATCCCAGGAAGAGAATGAGTCCCTTTCCCTGGGGACCCATGTCACTAGAGGGGACACTTACCAAGAATACAGACCCTGGTTGGATAGATAGTATGGCTGGTCATCATGGCATCTCCTCCCATTTATGACTCTGGCTCTTGGGTCACCTCTGGCCATGCCACAGCCCCAACACAAGGACTAGGGACAGCCTTAGCTTTGAAGGACCTGGGTCTTCCCCTCACTAATCTCCTCCTCTGAAAACTGAAGACTAGGCTACATAATTTCTAAATCTCTCCCTCCTCCCCAGCTTCAAATCTAAAATCCCCTGAACCCTTCAGGAGGTACTCTACCTATAAAAACATAACATGGGAAGATATTGAAAGTTCTTTCTATCTTTTGTTTTTTCATAATAACCCTATGAGGTAAAAATCCTCGTTTCACAGGCGAGGAAATTGAGGTTGAGGGAAGTAACATGCCCGTTATCACACAGCAAATACATCCATTTCAGAGACAGTGTGCAAACCCAGACCTCCACTTCACTTTCTCTGAAAAAGCAATTTTGTCCAATAGAGCTCCTACCTGAAATTGGTGAAAAAGAGGACAGGACTCTTAAAAGGAATGATTCTGGAATATTAGAAAAGAAGGTGGTGAGCACAAAGCACGAGGATGGGTCCAGAAAGGCCAGAGGTGCCAGATGTTTTGATTGGCCCATCAGACTGAAGAGAAGTGGCGTGGAGCAGTGGGTAGAGTAGGCCTTGAAGCCTGGAGAGCAGGATGTGAGCCCCTCCTCTTCTTTGGGCCCAGACTCATGAACCTTCTCAGTGCTCTTTAGGGCTGTATCTGGCAGAAAAGGTCTCTACCTGCCTTGGAAGCAACATGTTTCTTTGCCTGGGAGTTCCTGGCACCAGATATCGCAGAACCAATCCTTTCCCTACTAAACTGGTCTGTCAGGAACACGCTGTTGATAGACTACCTAGAACTTAACAAAGCATTGGACAAAGGCTCTTATGTGCTTAATGCCAAGAGGAGCAGAGCAGAAGATAGAACAAGAGGACAGTCAAAAGTAGTTGAATGGCCAGAACCAAAGAGCAGCACATCACAATGTGATGTCCACGTGATGGGAAGTCTACAGTGCCTGAGGGCTCGGTGAGTGGCCTGGAGCTGGTTCCCACTTTTCGTTCAGGATTTGTATAGAATTCAAGATGGCACCTTTAACAGCTGTTTCAACTGCACAAACCTAGGAGGGTAGAGTTAGCAGCTTAGCCAAGTCTTGAATTAAAAAGAGCTTAACAGGCATACAGAATGTTGTTCTCAAATAAAGAAGATTAAGGTTAATGGGGATATCCACAATACTTTATTGTAAGCTCAAAAAATCAGTTTCACAAGTAGTAAACAGAGAAGAGGAAGCATGGCTGGACTCATTCGCTTGAAAAAAGATTGGGGGATTTTAAAGACTCTTAATTTAAAAGTCAGAAAGCTAAAGGGGTCTTGAGCTTCATTAAGAGAGGCAGGAAGATAAAAAGGTGAGAGCTCCTCTGTCCTCTGACCTGGTCAGACCAAAACAGGAGTTTCATGGTCAGTTAAAGGCACCACAAATTAGGAAGGGGATTGATAAACTGGAGACTGGAAAAGGGCCTCAAAATCAGGCCATATGAGAACAGGTTGAAGCAGCTGGAGGTGCTTAGCCTAGAGAAGAGATGACTTTGGGAAACATGGTAATGGCCTTCAAAAACTTCAAAGGTTGCTATGAGGACAAAGATTTTATTTTATTTCTCCTTAACCCCTACGGGCAAACCTAGAGGTAGTGGGAAGATGGTGTAAAGAGGCTGATTTAGACTTAATTTACTTATTAAAACCTCACTGGCTCTGAAGGCTTCTTCGAAGCTGGATCTGCTGCCTTGGAAGTGGCAAGGAGCCCCTCCCCGAAGGTCTCCAAAGAATGCTTGGATAACCACTTTTCAGCCATGGTGTAGAGAAGAGTCTTTTGTGAGTATGATTTGGATTAGGTGGCTACTACGGTGCCTTCCAGCTCTGAAATTCTGTGATTCTATGATTTTTCAGTGGTTCGGGTTGGATCAAACCAGCCACTCATTTGTTTTGCCAGCTGAGCTCCTTTCAAAAGCTAATGTAATTTCATGACTCAATGTTTTGGCTCTAATGCCTCTAAATCTTTCCAAATGTTAGTTTGCAGATATCTCACATGTAGGAGCCTTGAGGGAAAAATGAACTCAATGGACATCACTTTTTAAGAAAATGAGTTATCTTTAATTTTCAAGTTACTTTATTTCTCAATATTCCTCTTCTCCTCCCTGACCTAAGAGATTAAGCCCTTTTAACAACAACAACCATAACAAAAAATAACAAAATTAAAGAGGAAAAAAGTTCCCAAAATAATCCTAAAGAACACATCAAACAAGTCTGATATTAAAGGCATTGTTTCAAATCCATCCTCCCCTGCCCTACAAAAAAGGGAGGGAGCAGCAGCATCAAATGTGTTTCCACAGGGCCAACCTCGGGCATCGTGATGATACAGCATTCAGTTTCGGTTTTATTGTTTTCACATAGATTGTTGTAATCTTGCGAACATGGTCTTTCTTGTTCTGCTTACTTCACTTTATATCAGTTCATGTCTTCCCAAGTTTGTTTAAATTCTTCATAATAATCCATTCTTACTGTTCAATAATTTGCCATTGTGTTTTTATACCGCAACTTATCTTGCCACTCCCCATTAAATGGACATTTATTTTCCTCTCAGTTTTATTTTCCATTATAAAAAAGGTTGCTATAAATAGTTCAGTGTCTATGACAGCTTTCTAAGTATCTTCTAAATTCTTGAGGTATATAGCTGATACTGGGATCTCTGGGTCAAAATGTATGGATATTTTAGACAATTAAAAAAAAAACAATTCCAAAAGGCCTTCCAGAACAGTTAGATCAATTCATGATATAGCCAAAAATATACTGGTGTGTTCATTGTCTTATCGCCCCTCACAGACCGGACAATTCCAACTTTGGTCATCTTTGTCAATACGCTGGGAGACCAATCAAAACACCTTGGAGCTGTTTTGATTTGCATTTCTCTTATGATTAGGGATTTAGAATAATCTTCCATATGGTTATTAATAATTGGTAATTCTTTGGAGAATTATCCTTTGAACATCTATCCATTGGGGAAGAGCTTTTAGTGTTATAGATTCATGTTAGCCTCTAATCTATTTTGAATATTAGTCTCTGATTAGAGATATTTGATGCTATGACGTTTTCCTAATAGACTATTTCTTCTTTTACCCCAGTTGTGTAGGTTTTATTCATGTAAAAGCTGTTCAATTTCGTGGAATCAAAGTCACTTCTCTTATGCTTTGTGATCACTTCTATCCCTTTTGTACAGAATTGTCACCCTAGCCACAGCTGTGAAATGTACTTCTTTCCTTTCCTTTCCCCTCCCCTCCCCTCCCTTCCTCTCCTCTCCTGTCCTCTCCTCTCCTTTCCTTTCCTTTTATGATGTGAACTGTAATATTGAGGTTACATAACTATGTGGAACCTTTTATGACATTTGGTGTAAGGTGTGTGGCTCAACTTCATTTCTCCCAAGCTGCTTCCAGTTTTCCAAGCAGTTCTTTTCAACTATGGAGTGTGTTCCCTTATTAATCTACACTCTCAGATTTATTGAACATTTAGTTATGAGATTCCTTGCTTCTTATTTTTCCTTATAAATTTGTTCTCTGGTTTACTTTTTTAATAATAAAAGTAATAAAATAATAATGACTGACACATAATGTTTGAAGGCTTGAAAAGCACTTTGTAAATATTATCTAATTTCATCCTCACAATAATTCTGGGAGTAAGATGCTATCATTATACCCATTTCTAAGACGAGAAATCTGAGGCAAGAAAGGTTAAATAACTTGTCCAGGGTTACAAAGCCAGGAAGTATCTAGGGTGGGATTTGAACTCAGATCTTCTTACTCCATATCCAGCTTTCTGGCTACTATAGCAAATAACTGCCTTGTCTTCTTTTAAGTCATTATTAAATAGGTTTTTAAAATTATCATCATTATTATTATTCATTCCTACTGGGCGGTTTTCACTCTTTTCCTTCAGATTCTAATTTTGTCTTTGGGTATCCTTTTCTCCTAAAGATAAAAGAAAGTGGGGCATGGAGTTATAATAAGCACTAACTAATACCCAAATTTTGGAATCAAATTTCAAACTCCAAATGGATAAACCCTAAATGAGTTGGCAACATGGATGCTTCCATTGCGAGTGTCACAAGACCTTTGAGTTTCCTTCGTTTAATGAGAATGAGGTTCTGGTCTGCAGAAAAGTCATCAGAGTTTGAATCCTGCCCTGGTCAATGAAGAGGACTCCTCAAATAATACTGTTTAGGAAATGATGCAGCTGTATCCCCATAAGGAGACAGATGCAGGCACAAAAATACTCCTGGGAGGTCAGCTGCCCACAGACCAAGGTGGAGGGAAGAGTCTTCAAGGTTGTCCAGTTGACCTACCCCTTGAAATCTCACTCTCTTCTTAATGAAGTTGAAACCAACCATAATCTTAGCCAGAAGTGGATGAGGACTACATCTTACACTTTTTTAAATAATATTCTTGGGTACCAAACAGTAGTATGCAATCAGTAATAGAGAAGGGCCTTGGGGGTAAATAGGACTAGGGTTAAGTTTCTTCCTCTAATTCTTACCACTTCTGTAATCTTGGGGAAATCACTGCATTTTCTGGTCCTTAGATTTTTCTTCTGCAAATGTTGGGCTCAATGGTCTTTGAGGTCTCATGAAGCCCAAGATCTATGATTCTATAATCCTACATACTGGCTGTGTGACCCTAGCCAAGTTCCTTACCTTTTCAATGGCAAATGGCTAGGATTAATAATCATAAGGCAGATGCCAAGCCACATTGAGAGGTCACTTCCTGATGGTAATGGACATAGCTCCTTTTAAAGTATAATGTCCTTGAAAGCTGGGACTGTCTTTGCATCTCGAGTATCCAAAAAAACCTTATACATGGGAAAGACACTTAAGAAATGTTTGTTAAAATTAATTTAATTTCTTAATAAGCTAATCTCTAACGAAAGAGGACCATATCAGTCACTCAGATCAAAATTATTATCCCTGAGTACCATGTGAGCTCCTCAAGGGGAAGGATTGTTTGTTTTTATTTTGTCTCTGTATCTCCAGGAACTAGCACAGAGGTGGATGCAAGTAGGTGCTTAATAAATGCTTATTGATCTGAATAAAATGAAAGAAAATCAGTCTAGATGGAGCCATAGGATGGTCATTCATATCCTTCCCCAATTTTCAAACCCAGAGAATCACTTCGCCTACACACACACACACACACACACACACACTAAAACAACATCTGAGGTTGAGTTCCTCTCCCAGACCAGGAAGGATTATGAAGTCTGCCAAGCCCAGAAAGGCAGGTCAAGTGTAGATATGTGGTCAGCAATGCAATACAGCATGATCAGTGAAGGTGCAAATCCCATTTCCCAAGGAGAGCTTCGCAAGGTCTGCTAGATATTGGGAGGAATCGAGAGACGTGGAGTGGAAATGCCTCCATGTTAATGATTTTGTACAATCTGGAAAGCTGTTGCTCCTTTTTGATAGTGCTCCAAAACCTTCCATTTTGTGGAGGTCCAGGATGGTGTCATTCCCTTCCTGCCTGGTTCCTAGATTTGAGACTTCATGCCTTTGCCACTGTCTTGGCCTGAAATTTCACTCATAACTTGGTACCTCCTCATCCTGTAACATCCAACTAAGCATACCATCTTCTCCACCAGCAATATCCCTCCATTAAGTCCTGCTTCCTTTATCCATGCTCGAGTTCCTCCAGCAGCCTCCATTTTGTGGAGGGAGCTGCGCTGCCCTTCATTGCCCTTTAAACTCTGTTCCTGATCTGAGATTTTTAAACTATGTCTCTGCACTTGGTACCTTATTACCTTAATTCCTCTTCTCTACCCCTTTCAGTTCCTGTTGTGTGTGTTGTCTTCCCCCATTAGAATGTAAGTTCATTGAGGGTACACACTATATTTCTTTTTGCTTGTATTTATGCGCCTAGTGTTTATTTAGCACAGCACCTGGTGCTGGAAATTTAAGCATAGCAAATGCTTAATAAATATGTATTTCCTTCATTCCATTTCTTGGGTTATATATTAGAGACACAGAGTAGGCCCTAGAAAATCCCACTGCTGGACAAAACTCTCGTGATGCTAGCCACAAGCAGTATATTTTTTCCACTTCTCTGCAGGAGAGAAGAATGTCTTGGGGCATTTTTACCAAGGTCCTTTCCTTGAACGTAGAGGAGCCACCATAGCCAGATATCCCTAACCAGTCCCACATCTTGAATGTACCCCCTTGGTATTTCTGGGCATGTGTACCTTTCAAAGAACAAGCCCCATTGGAAGTTCCCTTCCTTCCTTTCTATGCCTGGCTGATGGACCAAAGGCCATGGCCAGCTGATAATATAGAAAAAAAAATCTTTGTGCTTTGGTACTGAATCATTTGCACTATGAGATAGCAGAATTATGTATATCTGTGAATGACTTTGACTTCTCCTGCTCTGTTCATGGACCTACCAAGGTCTTTTGGAGTCTCTACTAAAACCTAGGAAGATCAGAGTAGTATTGAAGAGAAGCTAAGACATGAGGAACCTGACCTCAGGGGGCATTTGAATTCTTCTCTGGCCAGAGAAGGTGCCTCTCCCAAAGTCAGGAGCTTGGTCAGACACCAAAAAAGGTTCTTAAGTTCCCAAAGGACCTACCAGCAGAGGAGCATTAAGCCCATGGGTGACTACCAAAGCAACTTTCCTGGCTACATTAATTCTTCAAGACCTACCTAGAGGAGTCCTCAGCATTCTGCCTCAGACCTTTGCACTAAGGATGCAATCTCTTCACCAGCGCCCTGTTACCTGGCTTCATAGTGACATGACTGGTCTACTCAACCACTGTTCATTACACTAGACAATACAATAGGTAAACCTAAGGGTGAGAGAGGGATTATAGAGCATGTATTTTGAGGTAGAAGGGAGCTTAGAAATCACCTTTTCCAAACTCCTCATTGAAAAGTGAGGAAAGTGAATTTCAGAGGGCTGAATGACTTGCCCAAGAGCACAAGGTACTAAGTAGATAAGGTAGGTTTTGAAGACAAGTCTCACCTCAAAGCTGGTGCACAGCCTGCTCTTCACCCCAATTCTTGGTGCCTTCTCCCTAATCTTCAAGGCTTTCCTGAATCACAATAATCACCCTAAGTTTTTATAACCATTGGCCACAGTTACTGACTACACATCTTGACTAAGTCACAACAGAACAACACCTTTTGAACTTCTGAATCTGAATTGGCCTCACTAAGTCCATCATGGAAATGGTCAGGTAATGCTCAGGAAAAGGTCCCTGACATGAGAAAGACTTACCGAGTATTAGTGGGTTAAAATTTGAAAGGATGAGATGAGATGGCAGGGAATGGGAATCTCATGTTTATGGTTCTCAAATGTCTCTAGCCCACCCCCACCCCGAACCTCTCTTGTGACCGTCAGTCCAGCATCTCTAACTGCCTCTAGGACATGTCAAACTGACCATCCAATAGATATCTGAAATTCAACATGTCCAAAACTGAACTCATTCCCCTTCCTCTTAAGCACTCCTACCTCCTGCCTTCCCTGTTACTGCTGGGTGCAACACCATGCTCCCAGTTCTGTCTCACAGTCTAAGAGTCACCTTGGATTCCTCACTATTTTTTGCCCCCCCCAAATCCCAATTCTTGCCAAGGCCTGTATATTTTACCTTTGCAGCATCTTTAAATGCATCCCCTTCTCACCTCTGACATTGCCACCACCATGGTCCAGACTGTCAGCTCCTCACAGCTGGACTATTATAATAGTCTGATAGTGGGTCTCACTGCCTCAAGTTTCTCCCTACTCCAATCCATCCTCCATTCAGCTGCCAAAGGGATTTCACTAAAACCCCGGCCTAAGTCAGCTGCCCCACTCTCTTCTCCACTGGCTTCCTATCACCACCAGGATCAAACCCCGAATCCTCTGTCTGGTGTTTCAGGCTGTCCGTAACCCAGATGTTTCCAGGCTTCTTATACCTTACTTCCTGCCTTGGGTTCTTTAGTCCAGTGACCCTGGCCTCCTGGCCAGCAAAGCTGGGAGCTTTCAGGTATTTTCTCTGGCTCCTCCTCCACTCTAACTACTGATCTTCCCGGCTTCCTTTAAGTCCCAACTAAAGCCCAACCTTCTAAAGGAAACTCCTCCAATCCATCTTAGTTCCAGCTCCTTCCCTCTGTTAATTATTTCCTATTAATCCTCTTTATAGGTTGCTTTGTATATACTTGTTTACATGTGTTCTCTCCCATTTGATTGTAAACTCTTTAAGGAAAGGGACTGTCCTTTGCGCACACGCACACATACACACACACACACACACACAGAGTTTGTTATCCGTAGCAGCTAGCAAAATGCTTGTAACATAATAGGTGTTTAATAAATGTTTATTGGTTGGTTAATTAATATATTCCCTCTAGGACTACCTCTAACTTACAATTGTACATCTCGTATAGGTACCTACTTGTTTACATGTTCTTTCCACAATTAGAGTGGCAGCTCCTTGAAGTCAAGGACTCTGTTTTTAACCTTCCCTTGTAGTGCTGGTAATCATCACAATGAATAGTATGTAGTTGGCTCTTAATAAATGCATGTGGTAGTAGTGGTGGTAATGGTGGTATTTTTCATATGAACTGGAGAAACCTATAATAATTTTAATGGAATTTCTCTGTCTCTTTCTATTGGGTTTTATTGGCAAAATAAAGAAAATCTTATTATTTATATAACTTTATTTAATGTCCTATTACCCTGATATTGTTTCACTTTATTTTCATTGGCCCTTTAGGGCTGTTAAGTCATCTTATATATACATACATGCATGCATGGATGCATGCATACATACATATACATATATAGAGATATATACATACGTATACACATGCACTTGTGTGCTTGTGTGTATATACACATATGTATCTATGTATGCACATACAAAGTTGTGTGCATGTATAACATATATGCATAGATTCACATATTATAGTAATATGTATACACAATATATGTAATGTATGTGTTGCCCATGCTTAGTCTCTCAGTTTCCCTTTTTTGTCTTATTGCTATGATAGACATTTCTAGAACTAAAGCAAACAATAGTGGTGACAATGAGCATCTTTGCTTTACTGCTGAACTAACTAGAAAGACCTCTAGCATTTTTTTTTTTACAGAAAACACTGGCTCTTGATTTTAGATAGAAATATTATCCAATTAAGGAAAGGTCCATTTATTCCTATGCTTATCAATGCCTTACAGAAATAAAAGTTGCATTTGCTCCAAATCTTTTTTTAAACTATTGATATTAAAGAAGTGTTGGTTTCGACCCCTGCCTCAATTCATACAGTCAGAGCAAGGCGGCCATCTCAGATGAATCAGCCAATTAAAAGCGAACTAAGGGTGAAGAAGTTGTTGATCAATTTGACAGAATCATGGCCGCTTTAGATCCTTGGAGGAAAGCAGGTAATGCCATGCAGGAATTATCTTGTGGTTTTCTGAAAGAATCAAACGCGCTCTGTGTCTCGGTGAAGAGATCATCGGGCCAGGGAGGTGGTGGTAGGATCCATCCTGAAGAAGTGCTAGAAAGGAATTACTCTTTAGGAAAGGAGAAAAGTGAGTTTCTCTCCCCTCCCCCTTCAGTGGTTAGGTGACAACCTGGTGAATACAGAGATAAAAGAATCTAGTTATCGCTTGAGAGCTAGCGTCCCCATAGTAGTATCTACAATGGCTCACATTTACCCGGGGAGTTGAGAGGTACAGAGGGAAAATCAGACCCGATAAAGAAAGGAAGTTGGAGGATTTTCTAAGTCACTGACATTGGGAGCCTAACAGAAGGCTACGCCCAAGGAGAACTTTACAAGAGATGAGAGAATAAAGGACTTCCACTTACCAGAAGCCATGAATTTGCCCTTTGGTCACTTACATTTTCTATATCTGAGCACACTTTTCTGAAGAACTTTGTGTGTCTAAAGGGAGCTGGCACTCACAGTTTAGGAAATGTTTATGTAACAATTATCTTTGCTATATTTATTTACTAAATGTCTCTTCCAAAAGTGAAATGTCTTTCTGATAACCATTGCTAAGCCCATCCATCAGGGCTCATGAGGGATGCTACTAGAAATACTGACTCCCTCAAGATTAACCCCAGAAACCAGAATCAACTAGTAGTCCGCTGTTTTCTTGGAAATTAGCTTGTAAGGTTAAGTACAAGTGGGTTGAGTCAGACCAGAGTGAATGTAGCTTCAGATATAACAATATTATTTTTATTGTATTTTTTATTAATATGGTCTACCATGTAAATAAGATTTCCTATTATTGAATGAAACCTGCTTCCCTGATATACTTTGTAGCCAACTTGATCCTAGCGTATGATCTTTTTTCACTGTGTAACTGCAGCATCTTGGTTTTATTATAATCAATTTTATATGGTAATATTTATTAGGGATATTCATTTACAATTTGGTTTCTTTTTGTCTTCGAATGATTTGGTATAACAGGACAAATTTTATAAACTTCCTTCCTTTTCATATATTCTGCAAGCAGTTCATATAATACTGGTATTAATTGTTCTTTCAGAGTTTTATAGATTTCCCTTGTATATCCTTCTGGTCCTGGGGATTCTTTTTCCCTCTTGGAATTCTTTGATGGCCTCTAAGATTTCTCTTTTTGAAAATTGGATTATTATCTTTTTTCCCTGATTATCTGTGCATTGTAAGTCTTTGTAACTATTAATTCATTTCATTTAAGTTATCAATCATGTTAGCATAAAATAAGACAAAATTGCTTCCACTAATTTTGTTTGTTTCTCATTCATTTGTTGTGAATTTTTCCTTTTCTTTTTTGATATTAGTAATTTACTTCTCTTTCCTTTTTACAAAAAAAAATCACATTGGCTAACACTATTTTAACAGTTTTCTTCTAAAAATAGCTCCTGTTTTTAGTTGTCAATTAAGTTTCAGGGTTTTGCCTTAGATCTCATTAACATATTGTTGGATTTTCAGTGCTCAAAGTCTGGCACAAGCACTCCTCCAGAGGAGTGAGAGCCTCTTGCAAATAGCTCTGTTGTCTCTTTTTGTACACTCTTTAGCTGTCATCAGATGTCATCTGAGTCACCAGAACTTAAGCGCCTACTATTGGCTCCAGTCTTAGCAACTCCCCTTAGGACTCTGAAGGCTTCACACCCACACAGGCTCAGCACCTAGTACATAGGGGGTTGGGTCTGGGGCTTTGCACCTAGTAAGGCTCAACCAAAACCACTTAATTTATCATTCTAAAACAGTAAAAATAAAAGTCCCAACTTAATTGATATTACAACCCCACCCCCGAATATTTATGTAACTGCATTCCAAAAGTTTTGGTATATTATTTTTCTTTGACGAAATTACTTACTGATTGTTTGATTTGGTCTTTGGCCTGTCAGTTCTTTAGAATGAAGTCCCCATTCAAGTTTGAATACTTTTCTTTCCCCTAGTCATTTTAAATATATGTTTTTGGTAGGTAAATAGGTATGTATACATATGTATATATACACACATATGCTTCTATGTTGTGTGTGCGCATATGTATATAGATATAATAGTGGTCAGTAAGTCTGTGCTTAATATTCTTGCTTTTCTGTATTCTATTTCCATGCATCATTTCAATCACTAGAAACCTACCCTATCCAACTCTTCTAGAGTCCTACTCCTATCCTTAACTTCTTTTAAAAAAATATTTTTGTTCAATTTACCCGAAGTCTGAGCGGCACATATTTAGGTCTCTAACTATTCCAGATCTGCTTTCCTTTTTCTCTCAATAGTTTTACGAACTTTTGATTTAAGTTCTTAGATTCTGTGCTACTTGGCACATGTGCATTAAAAAGCATTATGTCACTATGCGTGGTGTCTTCATGCATCGTAGTCACTGTTTATCTCTTTTAATCATGTCTGTTATTCTTGCTGCTTTGTCTGAGATCATGAAAGCTACCTTTGCTTTCCTCTGCTTCAGCCTCTCACTTTCATTCCAGGTGAATTTTAATGTTTCAAGTGTATTTCTTGTAAACAAAATATCTCATGCCATCGGACATGTTCTTCCACCTTACGAGAAAGCCGATCCCACTCACATCTATGGTTTTGATTCTAGAGGGTGTTTAACCATTCATCTTATCCTTTTGTAGATTTCCCCTTCTTTGTACCTGATGCTCTCTTTTCAAAGTAAAATGATAGAAAAGTGGAGAAAAAGTGATCAGTATTAGCCATTGGTCACCAAAGGGATCTGCTTTTACTCTCTGTTTCCTCATTTCCTCACCTGATCCCTTATTCTTATACTTTTTATAGCTCAAATCCTGGAACTATTCCATCAGGCCCCTTCTTATCAGCAGGAGAGTTCTCCAGATTTAATTTCTGCTATATCTCCACTCAGGGTTCTACAAGTAGCACTGACGCATTGGGGGTAGTTTTCCAATATAATGCTATAGCTCACAAGCCCAAACTGGTATGTTTCACACCATGATTATCAGTTGATATCAATTAGTCAGTCAGACTTCATCAGCCTTTAGAAAGGCTTATACACTAAGGTGACAGAGTGAGAAGAGTTGATATAAAGCATCCGCTCAAACATCTGTGACACACTCTTCCATAAATATAAACAGAGTCCAAAGGAAAGTTGCCTCAAGCTTGGAAAACATATGTAGCAAACGTACAATTCCCATGTACTGGAAAATCACTTTGCTGCTTTGCTGCAAAGGTGTTTCTCTTTGACATGATGTAGATTTTCTGATGGACTCCTTCGAGTCTTGAAACTTCCCTTTACTTCACATGCCTATTTGTTCTCCTAAAGGCATATCCTGCCACTAGTCACTGCTATTCCAGGGACCAACGAAAAAGTCCAAATTTTCTGTCTCTCTAGAGTTTAGAAAGTCCTTCCTTCTACTGGCTTCCCTGGCTTCCATTAAGTCTAAATTAAAATCCCCCCTTTCTATAGGAAGTCTTTCCTAACCCTTCTTAAGTCTAATGCCTTCTCTCTTTTAATTATTTTCCATTTATCCTGTATATAGTTTGTTTATACATATTTGTTTCTTGTCTGTCCCATTAGATAGGGCTCTTTGAGAGCAGGGACTGTCTTTTGCCTTTTTTTGTATCCCCAGCACTTAACATAACGTATAGCACGTAAAAGGCACTCAATAAATGTTTATTGATTAATTGGCCAAGGAGATGGGGGAGATTAAGATAGAAGCCAAAGTTGAAGCTGTGTCTGGGGCTATTCTTCCCATCCAAGTGTTTTTTCTTCCAGGATTGGTTGGAATAGCTCGCTCTTCCCTACAACCAAACAACTGAATGTTTCATTCTGAATGGCTTACCATTTGCTACAAAGCCCTGGTAACGCGTCCAAATTCCCTGAAGCAATCCAGTTTTACTTCCTGTATGACGCACTCTATTTCAAGGATTTTCTAAATGGGTCAAAATCTTTCCATACCAAGCCTAAAGCCATTGATTGATTCTCTAGAAATGTCCCAGCCTTATTGACATCTAGTCCATACGTCTGACTCAGGGGAGGTGTTTTCATTTGGCAAAGGTATCAAGGTGTAGCATCATGTCAGTAACTCCAGATGGGGCAGACTCATTTGACTGATTAAAACTATTGCCACCCTTAAATCTCTCTCTTTCTGTGACAGGCTGCATGGTATAGTTAACAAGGAGCAGGGCTCTAGGCCAGGAAGACCTGTGTTCAAGTCCTGGTACACACTAGATATGTTGCTGTGAGTATGTCACTTGAATGATGTTAGTCTTGGGAAACTCTCCAAGAATACGAGGTAAAGAAAAAAGTGTCGGCCTCCATTGGTAGGGGGATGGATGTCTTCGCGTGGGAGTTTCTTCTTCCAATTAAATCAGTTCCACTCCCTTCCACAATTTTTTTTAATCTTTGCAGCACCATATTATAATCCACTTTCTCATGATGATGGTGATTATTATTATCTTCTTTGGTGGGGGGGGGGAAAGGGGGACAGGGTTGGATCATGACTATTCCCTTCCTGTCTTTTTCATCCTCCTTCACACCTCACTCCACTTTCCCAGGTCCCATCTGTTTCTCTTTGCTCTTTCTGATATGTTGCTATAGCAAATTGGGTGTCAGTATCAGTATTTGTTCAATCCTCTTGTCTAGTTTAGAAGGCCATTATGGGAGATAATAGATTTTACTCCCTATTCTACACTTTTTCCCTCATATTTTCCTTTCTTCTTACTGTTTTTTTATTTATACTTTAATCCCACCAAAACAATACAAAATCATATCTAGTCCCTCCTTTTGTTTCACTTCATTCCCTCTATGCCTTTAAATTCATTAGGATTTTGCTTCTCCTTCCCCATAGAGAATATAAGTACAACATTGTTTAGCCTTTTGCTTTTGCCCAAATGCATTTGCTTTTCAAGATTTCTCTTTGCTATTCAATATTTCTACTTATCTCAGGTCTTTTCATAGACAATGCTCAGAAGTCCTCTGTTATATTCAAGGTCCATTTTCCTCTAGTAGTACTATACTATTTTTGCAGGGCATGTTATTCTTAGTTTAAATGTCTATTTTTTTTTTTTTGGCTTTGGGGAATTTTTTTACAAGACTTTCTCTTTTGGACAGTAGTTGCAACAAAGTCTTGAGTGAACAAGGCTTAGTTTTCATGGTACTGTACACACACATACACATATAATATTATATATTATAACTATATATTATATTATAATACTTATGTATTATATATATAAATAACATATTTGCCATGGCTTTCCGATTGCCTTATAAATCTTAAATTGTTTCTCCCTGCCCTGTTTTCTGTTAAGTTGATTTTGATAATACATGCCTTTCTTTTTTCTTCAATTAAAAATTTTTACTTCTACCTTTCTCACAGACTATTTTAGTTCTGTTTGCTTTATTGTAATTTTTAGGGAGCCAATTCCTAAGGTGACCCTATCAATCTCCTGTGCTAATCCATTTGTTCTCTTTCTAATTCTTTCTCCCAGGGATTTTGTGTTTCTAATAATTCCCTTTTTTAATTTATTGTTTCATTTCATACCAGTATTTATATAGTTCTGGTGGCCAAGCCATTTTTCCCTCTGAAGCACTATTTGTAGTTACAAAAGAGTTACCCTCTTATTCTCATTTATCTCTTAAGTATCTCTTAAAGTCACAATGTTTCTTCACATTGTTTGGTGTCTTCTACTTACTCATGTCTCCAAATTCAATTCGTGTTTTGTGTTTTTGTGTGAACAGTGGGATCTCCTCTCTTCTGTAATCTTAGACAGATTCGTCAGGATGTGACTATTCGCAGAACAGCGCCATCTTTAGTGTCCCTAGTCAGAGCTCGACAGAATTACTTTGGCTTTCTGATCCAATGGATCACTCCATTTCTGCTTACTCCCCTGACCAGCTGTCCCTCTTGGGTCCTCCCGTGTCTCCACACTGCTGTGGGCTTCTATCGCTCTCTCATCTGCGGACAATGATAGGCTTCTGGCCTTTTTACTTGAGCTTGTACCTGCTTCTGGGGCAGGGGCCTCTTCTGGAACTCATGGCTTCTGACTTGGTGTGAGGTCCTGGGCTTAAAGAAGGTGCTTATTGATGTTTCTTTTTGCATTTAATGACCATCATTTGCTCTTGTGCCTTTTCATACCGTTGCTGGCACATGCATGGGGAAGCTGGTGTCCTCCATGACCTTTCAAGCCAGATTTCCTCTCCCCACATGAGGTGTCCTTGATAAATCCAGGCTGGCTGTTTTGGACGGCCACTTGATTTTCTAAATGTTCATTAATAATATTTTAAAATGCATTATTTATTTTTTAGATTTAAAATATAGGTTATTTGGGTTATAGCTTCCCTCTCTCATTCTTTTTTCTTTTAAAAAATACGGGATAATATTTATGTAGCCTCTATAGGATCTATGGACAGTTATGAAACTTTGGTGTCAAAGTCAAGCTATGTCTCCCTGGTTCTAAGAATACCTCCTAAATAGTCAGAGATGATTCTCTACTACAAATAGCTCAAGCCCACACCAGTGTGCTTCCTACTTTGGAAGATTATCAGTTGAGAATCAATATAGTCCACTAGGCTTTTTAAAAATTTACTTTTAATTCATGGAATAAAACAACCATTTCCATAACATAGTATAATAAAAAAAAATATGATTGCATAATGAAACTGCAAATCTACTATATGCAACTTGCTATTCCTTTTAAATCTATAACAAAGTTTTCATGTAAATTCCTCCCCCCCCTTTTTTTCTTCTTTCCCCTCCCACCCAAGAGATGTCCACCATTACGCACAAACAGATACACACACACACACACACACACATACGCATGCATATCTATGTAAAATTGTCCTATACATGCTTCTATTTATCAGTTCTTTCTCTGGATGTAGTTAACATCTTTCTTCATATGTCCTTTATAGTTAATTTGGGTATTTGCAATAGTAAAAATAACTTATTCACTTAAATGCTACACTGGTCTTAAGTAGCTTTTCAAAATGAGTATTAACCAAGATGGTACAATAAGAGTAGCTAGCATAAAACATCCCTCAAGATTCTGTGAAAAGCTGTTCATAAGGATATAGAGAAAGTCCAAGGGAAAATGGGCTCAAGCTTAGAGACCACATGTGGAAAAGGAGTAACACAGTCCCTGCTTGCTGGAAGTCCTTTTCTCCCATTGATGGAGTAATACTTAGGCAAGATGTGGTTTCTTTCCTGGGCTCCATGTGGAGTCTTGTATCAAAGCTAAGTCTATCCTAGGCTCTTAATACAGACCCTACCAGATACTGATCCAGGGATGCTACTGGGACACCAATGGGAAGATGACAGATTCAAAATTGTCTGCACCCTTTGAAGCTTTCAAAGTCCTTCACTGCCCAAAAGGATACAGAGGATGATACCTAGACCAAGGTCCCTCATCCTCTTCCTCTCCCAATAAGTTACCCCCTACTAACTCAAGACCCAGAGGAGGTAATGAAATTCTGTAGTCAATTGGACCAGCCTTCTTGTCTTGTCACTTCATTTCATCAGATGTGCTACAAAGAATATTTGCACATGATGTAAGATGTATGATTCTCTCACCAGATAAATATATCTGTGCTAGATTTGGGTGGGATGCTTTCAATTCCACTCTTAGATTTCCCCTTCTTTAGTCCTTTGGTACATTTCCCGTTCTCCATGATCTATCGAATGTCACTGTTATTGGTTCAACAGCCTATCCATGTTTATTGAATTGAGTTGCTAACCAAAGATTCACAAAAAGATTAATGCTAACAGTTTACACGTGTATACACAAAAGTACATGTTATACACGCACATATATTTATATGTATGTGAACATGTATATACATGTATGTGCATATATTTCATGCTTTATATTTATTGTCATTATTCTGATGCTACGTTGGGGTAAAGAGAGTTGCTTCCTTCGGTCTAGGAAAGAAAAACTAAAATCAACGCAAGGAGGCTTCAGAGAGGTAAATTTAGGCTTACGGTGAGGAATAATCTCTTCAGGAGAGGAGAGGCAGCATGGCAGCGAGTGCAGAATGTGGCCTTCAAAGGTAAGGACCTGCATTCAAGCCTTCCCTCTGGTCTACACCAGCCATTACCCAAGGGAAGTCACTCGACCTTGGAGTTCTCTCTATGACTCTAAGATTGTGATGTGCAGAGAAAGTACTGGTCTTCATGGGAAGTTTGTCACCAGGACAATCCTTATCCCCAATGTCCTAACAATTCCAAGGAACTCTAAGTGGGATGTGCTGCTTTAGGAGTTAGTAGTTTCCTCTTCATCAGAAAGCTACCACAGAAACTTTGGTTGTATTGGTTAGGCCCCAGGGGCTCCTGGCATTTCTAATCCAATGACCCTTGAAATGTGGGGACTTAGTGATTGTGGGACACAGCACACCAAAGACAGACCTCACTTTTCGAGCAGTCACTCTTATCCAACTCTGAGATCCAACCAAAAAATAGTTGGACATAATTTGAATAATTTGACAAGTATTTATTAAGCAATTGTATACATCATGCACTGAGCTAGACCTCGGGGACACAAAATCAAAAAGGAAAGCAGTCCATGCCATCAAGAAGCTTACGCTCTGTTAAAGGGACCAACATATACAAAGATAAGGGAATTTAAATTACGGGCAGAGTAAATCAAGTTACTCTCTAGAGTAATGGGGCCTTAACTACTACAGGGACTAGGGAAAGGTCTTGTACAGGAAGTAACACTACTGTCTCCACCCTTACCCCACAACGATAGGGCAGCTAGTAAATAGAGCACTGGGCCAGAAGTCAGGAAACCCTGAGTTCAAATCCAGCCTCAGATACTAACTAGCTGTTTGACTCTAGGCAAGTCATTTAACCTCTTTGTCTTGGTTTCCTCATCTGTAAAATGAGCTGGAGAAGGAAATGGCCAGCAACTCCAGCGTCTTTGCCAAGAAAACCCCAAATGAGGTCACAGAGAGCTGGGTATAATGGCACAACTCTGTTATTTGTTATTTTGAGATCATGCTGTACAGTCAGCTTCCCATCTTACAGATGAAAAAGACTAGGTGCAGTGGCAAAAGGATTTGTCCTTGGTCTCGTGGATATCTGACCTGGAGTGAAGCCAGGACTCACATCCTCGACAAAATGAACATCAAAGGCTAATTCTCCAGGGGATCTTCTGTAGCAGCTATCCACGGGAGCAGGAAGGAGAGCTCCAAAAAGCCCATCAGGCTCCTGACCAAGCCAAGGTCACTAGCTTGTAAAGAATCAGACATTTGTAGAAGTTCCTTTCATTTTGAGCTCAATAACTGGGCATGAATCATTTCTACAATCATAAGGTTTTGCATTTGCACCAGTTACATATGTTTGTTATTCATGTCAGCAGGAAGAAACTAAGAAGTGTGTGTGTGTGTGTGTGTGTGTGTGTGCGTGCATGTATATTGTATGAATGTGTGAGAACGTGTGTGAGGGTTGTGTATGTGAATATGCATGAGGATGTGCATTAGAGTGCATTGTATGAGTACATGCATATGTGTGAGAATGTGTATGAGGGGACTGTGTATGTGTGTGTGTGTGTGTGTTTTTATGTATGCGTGCATGCATAAAATTTAAATGCAGGTGACCTGGATTAACTACAACCTGGAGTATTTGTAACAGAAGTGTTCTCACCCTTCTGTTCTGTTCCACAAATATTCCATTCAGCTCCAATTCATTAACTGCCCCCAGGGGCTGTGGCTGTGTTTCTCCCAGGCTAACTAGGGAGGGAGCTATCCCTTTAATGGATAATCAGGCCACACTCTCCTTTACCTAGAACAGTCTGGACACTTGGCCCTCAGATCCCTAATCTACTTGCACTGAATCTTCCCAAATGCAAAGGGGCCAAAGGGCTTATTAATACATGAATTAATCAATATGCATTTATTAAGAGCCTACTATATGCCAGGCATAAAAAAGTCATTCTTGCCCCTTGGAAAATGCCATAACTCAGGAGAACCATCATGCTGCTTGAGTACTGCTGTGCTCCAATGTGAAAAGCATTGGCCCTGGTATCAGAGGACCTGGGTGGAAATCCTGCTTCTGAGGCTTCCTCCCTCAGGGACCTTAGGCAAGCCATTCAGCTACCCTGGGCCTCAGTTTCCTCACTTGGAAAATTAAGCATTTAAACTTAATAGCCTTAGAAGGCACTTAGGGCTCTAGTGCTTTGATCCTGTACACACGTGTATACATAAGTACATGTGTGTGCCAGTGCAGAATCTCTCTTCTCACCAATCAGATTTTAAGGTCTGTAAAGGCAGGACTTTCTCTTATACATCTTTGTATGTTACAAGAAGCCAGCCCATTGCCTTGCATACAGTAGATACTCAATAAAATTCTGTTGGTATATGGATTATAAACGGAAGGAGCTCTCAAAACAGGATTGCAGGGATGAGTGGTAAATTACATGGAAAATCATAGCAGGGCTACATTTTCCAATGACTTTTTAAAAATGGATTTTTGGATTTTGCCTTTCCACTGAAGGGATCCCAATTAGATGAGAGAAAACTTTCTTTCTTAAGAAAGAACCCTGGTACTTTGGACAAGGAGCTGACTCCAACCCTCCCTCTGGCTCTCCCTTCTCACGTGACCTTGCACATGTCACCTGTCCTCTGTCCCTCAATGTGAGCAGGGAGGAAAATGGACCAGGTGATCCCAAGGGTTCCTCCTGCTGGTACTGATCCTGTACACAATCTCCTGGTTTTCTAGCCATTCAGTAATTCAAACTTCTGTTTATGTCTATCCACAGTAATGGGAACTGGCCCCATTTTTCATTGAAAGTCATCAATGAAAGACCTCACTCGAGGGCATTTAAAAAAATTCTAAATGTGCACATCATTAGCAAAAAATATCAATAAATACAGCTGGGAAATGTTTGACTTTCTGAAAAGTAATGTGAAAGGAGGTTCTCTATGGCTAATGAAAGCTTGTAAATAATAGTCAATTTATATGCAAGGTGGCCTTGGAAAATAAACCATATTTTTATGTATCTTAAACAGGAAGAAAACTACCCAGGTCTGAGATTTTTTATCTCTTGGTACCTCTGTAGTCTGAGTCGTACGGGCTGACGTATTTTTTTATTTTTACCACCCAAACTTAGCTTTGGGTTTTCTTTTCCAAGATAAAATACCTTCATTGAAAAAAACGGGAGTCTTTTCAGTGCTCTAACACTCTGTAGAGTGGCCTCCCAAGAAAGGGTTAAAACCTGTCTGAGCCTCAGTCTCCAGGAGAGGTTTCCTGGAGGTGTGACACCTGATGGCAGAGAGCTGGCCGGTGGTCAGTTGCATCTTGTAATTCCATTAGATGTTAGAGTCAAAGGCAGAATTAGCTGTTGCCTACGCAGAATTATGTTAAACATGGCCCAGACTGAAAATCAATATTCTGCTTAAGTAACTAGCCCTCCAGTAATTTAATGAAACTGAATTGCATTCCACGGGGGCAAGGTGGAGGGGGACCATTTTGTCTCAAGCCTTCCATTACACAGTGGCTGTACTGCTACGCGCCTGAAGAGAAATTAAATCCGTCCCCTCATTTCTTCGGGAAGTTGGAACAAGGCTCTTTACATGGGATTACTTCTCTGTTCCCTTCATTTAAAACTCCCGTAAATAATTTGTGGGCCTGTAATTAGGAAGGAACCACAGGCTCCTAATGATGAAAATAAATTGCTAGCTCAAGACTTAAAAATAATATTTTCCTCCTCAACTTCACAAGAAAAATCTGGGAGGGGGGAGGAAATGAGGGAACGAGGCAGGGGGAGAATCCCACTTTAGATCTGAATTAAAAACATTTCAGAGGGGTTCCAATTGATGCCATGTCTACACTGAGTTAATTAGGTTTATGATCTGATTCTGGGATCAGAAGCTACTTTGGACAGAGCTCATCCTTGTTAAAACATTATGAGAGTATCTGTCAATTCTGAGCTCTTCCAAAAAGCAATTCTCTCTTTTTTATTGACCAGGTCCAGTAGGCAACAGAATGTAGTTTAGTAGTGTACCAATAAATAACAGTTGCTCAAGCCCCCAAACTCTTCCGTCGAGCCCCAACACTGGCCCCTTATTAATTCAGATTCTGCAACTCAAACTTCAAACAATCTGGGACCTAGTCAGAGGGCACTCACTATGGTACAGGTGCCACATAAGTTTGCTTGAAGGCTGATCAACAACAGAAAGAGGGCGTAGTCACGTGATGCTCGATTGCTTGGAAATGCTTTTATTCGTTATTTAACGGCAAACTCCAGCGATCAGTGACGAGGCCTGCTTCACAGGCTGGTGTCCAAAAAAATAAGACGGGAGCCCTCCTGTGCCTCTTGGTGTGAGCTATCACTGAACCCATGCTTCCAGGCCTTCGAATACCCAGATGCTCAGACTGACTTTTGAAAAAGTGCTACAGACTGAGAAACTCTGGAGACAATTCTCTTGAGGATAATTATGATATTGAGATAGAATGTGTGGTTTAAAAACGATTTGTGTCTACTTGCTATTTTTAATGGCTCACCTATGTTTTTTTTTAATTTCTCTAAGTGATGAGAAAAATAACTAAAAAGAATAGCAACAGCGATGCTGATGGATAACCTTCTATGTAGTGCTTTAAGCTCTGCAAAGGGGTTTTGTTAATTATCTCATTTGAGCTTCACGATAGCCCTTAAATTTGGGACCACATTTTACGGTTGAAGAAAGTAAGGCATAGGAGGTTTGAGAGATTTGCCCAAGATAATATAGCAGGTAAATTGCAGTGGCCAAATTTGAACATGGAACTACCTTCCTCCAAGACTATCATAATTATCCATGATGCAAAATTATAAAATTCTCACATAAGTTTTTTTTTGTATTTTTTTTACATAATGGTAGCTGTGAGCTAGCCTGGTTTAGTGACTAGCAAGCCAGCCTTGGAGTCAAGAAGCCTGGACTTCAAATTGACCTCTGACATCTGGGCAAGCCCCTTGACCTCTTAGTGGTTCAGACAAGCCTCTAAGCCTAGCCATTCTAGCGTAGCTGCAGAACTGCATTGGTCAGGGATTTCCCCACTGGGAGTTCCCCATATCAGTCAAATCATAGGTCTCGACAAATACACAGTCACAAAAATAGCAAAATAAAAGATGTGATTCATTGAATCAGAATGCAGCTCTCAACCCAAAATGCAAAGGTTAAATGACTGCAGCATTCAGCTTTCTCTCACATAACAAGGTCGCAGCCAACTCAGATGTGCGTCAAGATAGCCCTTTCAGAATCACTGCAATAACTGCGGAATAAATGTTAGTGATGTTCTCACTTCAAACAGCACATTTTAATGTTTATTTAAATATGTCCTTCCTTGAATATCCCTGAAAGTAGACAACACACAGAAAAAAATGCTAACTTCTGTCATTATGCATCAACTCACTTAGAAATAGGCTTACTGGCTGCCAAGGTCTGTGAAATTTGGACAGAATGTGGGAAGCGACTTCCCAGCACCTATCGCCTCCCCTTACCCCAAAAACCATAGCCACCAATTCTTTGCCCCATCCTTGAACAGACTTAGTCAGACAGTCAGATCATCCTGTGCAGTGTAACACTGGGTGCTCAAACAAGAGGTCAACACATTTAGCAGGTCACAGGCACATAGAATTGATGGGATAGTCCCTCCCTAACCAGTCTTTCTAGAAGCTCCCTCCTCAGATGAAGTACATTTTTTAAAAACAAGTCCTTCCAAATGACTTATCTATTTATTACTTCCACAATAATGTTCATGCCTATTATTTGAAGAAGGCACTCACTAATATCCACATGTAGCTTTTCCAAATGAACAGAATATTCTCTTTAAACAACTGATATTTAATCACGGAATGCGAGTACATTGCTCCATACGGTAATTTGGCAGTGAGGTGGTTAATAGCGTCAGTATTAAAATGGTGAGAGTTAACCTAACCCACTGAGGTCAAAGGGGATTGTGGCCACTCTAGGTCTGGTTATCGTTCCTTCTCTATGCACAATCGGAGGACCAAAGTGCATTCTGAATGTTTTCTACAAAGCTGGAAGAGATCTGAACCTAGTGGAGTTTGTTTTTTAAAGAAACACATGACAGAGAAAAGAGTAAATACAAGACAACAATTCACCTGCACCTTTATTCCTGTGGATTTTCAAAATGCATACCTTTCAACAGTCCTGTTTTATCATGCTCCAGGCCCATTAGAACAATTTCTCAAGCAATATATTTTTCAAGGCATAAACACTCAGTCTCAGCACTGACTGGAGTCGGCGTGAGTCCCCAGAGCACAGCCACTCCCGATAATACGTGAACTGTCCCCAGCCCGAAGTGATGGAGTGCCAGCGAGCCTCCACCTGCCCGGTTTGCTTTCATTAACGAGAGCATCAATGACCTGGTGCCAACGCGGGGGCTCGGGAACTTACCTCGGATCCTTTCTGGGCATGGGGGCTCTGCTGCGTCTTCTTCCCAAATTCTCTAGCTTACTGCGCATCACGTTTATGATCCTGCATAGGCACAGACCGTTACAATAGGTAAACAGCCTTGACTTTCACCCTCATACAAGGATGAGCAAAACACCCTCCTTTCACTGAAGTTCCCTGGCAAAATAGTTCTCACCGTTATTCCATCAGTTGACAATCACACC
>CM053624.1:4858265-4865765 GCA_028646595.1 Phalanger gymnotis | reverse complement strand
TCACCATCGGAGGCCTGACACATCCCTTCCATGATGACTTTTCTTTTAGAGGCTTGTACAGCAGCTGAGAATGGCATCTTTGGTCATAATTAATAATTGATGAAAAGGTCTTGTGGGTCTCAATGGCTTATACAGCCACATAAGTAGTGTTTATTTATTTTACATTTTTGTTGTTGTTGTTCAGGAAATACCCGCTGAGAATACAATTCTAATTTACAGAGTCTCATTTGCTGAAAAAAGAATTACAAAATCATCCATCGGCTTCTCCTAGGCAATCCTCCTTCAAAAGAATAACAAAAGTCAATGGAATTATAGCATCCATGTACGAGGGAAACCTTCACGCCAATTCCCGTCCAAACGAGGGCCACATTCCAGCATCTGCACTGGCTTGCCTTGTTGAAACATAAACAAATATAGATGTTCTGAATATTGACTAATTTGACAAAAACCTTCTGATCCCACAGTCACTGGGACACATTGGTCATAATTCCACCAGCACACTACTCGAGGTTGTAGCACCAATAACAATAGATTCAACTGCCATCGTGGTCCCAATTTCAGAAACTGCTCTTGGGGTCCTTCTTGTCCCATCAACAATCCATGAGAATTTTTTTTCTAAAAACCAGTGATCATTAAAATACATAGTGAAACTAAAGTGTGTTTCCATGCTATATCCTACTCAGCTCTTTTAAATTGCCTTTCAAGGTTCTCTCTACCCAATGCCAACTTGGGTTCTAAATAAATTCTCACTGGTTCCAAATCCACAGGTGAAATGCATTTTCAACGAAGATGTTTGTTTGTAGTGTGTCTGCAGATAATGACAGACCTTCCAATCACACAATGTTTCCGGAGTATAGATCTCAAGTATAAAAAGTGGATTGCATCATCCGCAGGCACATCACGGTCACATGGTGCCCTTCCTTTTCTACTGCCTGACCAACCAGCTTGAATGGAATGCATTTGATTGGGCCCTTCAACCTAGCCAAATAAAGATTCAGACCTGGTGGGACCCCCTTAAGGATCCTAGGAAATTCAGACCAGTAGCTCATTCCTGATGATGGTCTTTCGTGGGCAAATAGAACCCCTGGCTGAGACCTCTATAGATAATATGATCCAGATACACCTTCTCTTCATCTTACAAATGGGGCAACTGAAGCCCAGAGGTTTACGCTTCCGAGATCATTCAGTTTAGTAAGTAGGGGATGATAAAAGTCAGGGAAGGCTAAAAACCTGGAACCCCCTTCCCTCTACATCTGTGATTGTTTCTATAATATCACTCTACTTAACTCAGAGACGTTCTATTTATATATTGGAATAAAATCAACGAATATTTATTGACCGTTGATCCTGCTTCAGTGGTCACTGTATAGTAATCATGCTACTATATAGGGATGCTACTAGCTTCCTAATACAAGAATGTCAAGCACAGAAAGGGAAACTCTGGACATAAATACCAAAATATTCGTAGTACCATTTTTATGGTCTCCAAAAACAATCTGGAAGCAGAGTGGATGCCTGATGATTGGGAAATACACAGATTATGATACACGGATGCAATGAGATTTGTAGTGCGTCATCAGAAACAATAAATGTGAGGAACATGGAGAAACCTGAAAAGACTCAGATGAACGAATGCAGATGAACTAATGCACGGTGAAAGAAGCAGAAGCAGAGGAACAGATGTTGGATAAGTACAACAATGCAAGGGAAAAGAACACTGAAAAACCAAAGACTTCTGAGTAATCACAGTGATAGATTTCAACCTTGGAGAAGGCGGGAGGCAGCACTTCCAAAGAAAGATGAGGCCTCCAGGTGTGGTGTTTTGGGCACTCTTAGCAGCTGGTTTGCCTGAACAACTCTGTGTGTGTGTGTGTGTGTGTGTGTGTGTGTGTGTGTGTGTGTGTGTGTGTGTGTGTGTGTGTGTTGGGGGGGGCATAAGAACTAGGGTCTATTCAGAAATGACCACAACATTAAAGAAAGAGACATCAACAAAAATTATTTTACAACACGCAAATATTTGCTGATCACCCAGAACTCAAGAGCCCTAGCATTAAGAACAATGAGGCGTTCAAAGAAGTCAAAGACATGGCAAGTGCACTTCAGGGTGACCAATGATCTTAACAAACCTACCCCACTGCTTGATCACAATACCACTACTTTTATCATGGCCATTGCAGAACAAGGGGAGGAGGCCAAATGGTCGAATGTGTTTGGATTTCTGTCATCTCTTGGTGTTCTCCCTACAAAATTATCTTGTATTGATTTTTTACGTAACAATGTCTCTACAAGTCATAAGCTGCTTGAGGGATGACTTCACTTTTGTCTTTGAATCCTAGCTCCTAACAGAGTGCCTTCCATGTAATAGGTGCTCCATCAGTGCTTAATGACTTCATCAATCGATTGAGTTAGAACCAGAGAGGAATTCAGAGGCCTATAATTCAACCTTCTAGTTGTACAAATAAAGAAACTGAGGCCCAGAAAGTTTAAGTGACTTGCCCAATGTCATGCAGGTAGTAAACGCAGAATCAGGATCAATCGAACTGTAAAAAGGTCAGTCAACTGGATCAACAATAGAGATCTGGAAATGGCAGAGACTGCTCTGACAGCTCCCAATGAACCGGACCATGGCATTTGATGGGTCAGCTGGAGAAATAAGACAAACACGCCTGAAACTTAGTGGTAATAAAGCCAACAAAGAAGGAATGTGTCACAATGTAATAAGTGAGTCATAGAGATAGCGATCAAAGTGGGAGTCCAGAGGAAAGAAGGAGAGGTTGGACACTGCCTCCTTTCTGGGGGTCATGTGCTGGCCCTGCCTACCCAGGAACACTGAAAGCACTTCGAGAGCTAGGACCTTGAATCCTTCTCTCCTTTTAGAATGTGAGCTCTCTGGGGGCAGGAACTGTCCATTTTTTTTCGCATCCCCAGCACCAACCGCAGCACCTGTACCATAGCTACTTTTTTATTCTTTTTTTTTAATTGAATAGAATTGGATTGTCATATTTTTTCCAAATCTCCAAGTGCCTTTTATAGAGATAGGCATGCAGTGCAGACATGATAAATACTTGCTGACGAATTTCATGAGAGAGAAAGGCCTGGCACTAATTGTTTATATTTAGTCTAGTACTAAGTGGCTTTATATGACATTCACCTTTAGCACATAGACAGAAAATCTACCTCTGTCTCTGTCTCTCTCTGTCTCTGTCTCTGTTCTGTCTGTCTCTGTCTCTCTCTGCCCCCCCACTTATCTCTATCTCTTACTTTTTAATATCTTTTTGAACTTCACTTGTATTTTCAAATTTATTTCTCTATCTCCTCCCACAGAACCATTACTTACAGCACAAAATAAAAATTCAATTAAAAAACTTACATAAACCTGATCCACATACCAACCAAGTACTACATTGTATATAGTATTCCTCAACCATAGACCCCCACCTCTAGAAAGAAGGGAGGCTAGTTCAATGTCTCATCTCTTCTTTCATTCTCATTTCATTCCATTCAATTGCCATTTTGTTGTGGTGGTTGTGGCTGTTCTTTCTCATTACAGTCAGTGTGCACAATGTTTCCCTTTGCATTACTTCAGCGGGGATAAGGATTGAAACTGAATGGGAAAAATCTCTCCACCAAATGAGGGCAACATATTCTCTGCCACATATTGTTTCCTGAGGCTCTGTGAGAGGCAGGACTTGAACCTAGAACTTTCTGCCTTTGAGCCTGGCTTTCTGTCTACTACACAACACTCTCTCTCACTAGTCATAGCAAACCTCTATGCAGCACTTCATAATTTGCAAATTACTTTACCTACGTTTTGAAATTTGTTCTCCAGTCCTATGATGAGGGTGGTGTTGTTACACCCATTTTACAGATAAGTAAGCTGCTACTGAGAGATGCCAAGTCATTTCTGCAGGCTGAAGTGGAATTAACACCCAAGGTAAGCCTAATTCCAGCTCTGCACCACATAGCCTCTTCTGTACTAAAGGCAGATCACACCTAGCAAACATCTCACTGAAGAAGTCCGCAGCTCTCAGCCGTGGGAGTCATTCTCTCTTCAACATCTGGCTGTCCACATAAGTCACAATGCCCACTTACAGACCACCTCATATTATTACTTCAGGTTCACAGGTTTCAGGCTCCAAGAGTATCCTTCTATTTAGAATGGAATTTCTCTTCCTCTCTGAACGAGGCAATAAAATCTCAGAGTCTGAGGAAAAAGTCAGAAAAGTTCAAACATTAACCGAGTTAACACTAAAATTGTTAGAAAACAGGAACTGCCATTTGGGGCTGGGGGAGGGGGAAGGAGGCCGACTTCACCTTCCAAGTGCGATGGATCTGGAGGCGCCTGTTGATTTTGGCCCTTTGCAGGGAAGTGACATCATCGCATGTGTCCACTGGGACATTAGCTCTGCATTTTTCAATCCAGATTTTGGCACGAAAGTGGGCAAGATTGGTCCATTTTGTTCAGCCAGTCTTTCAATGGTCCCCCTCCCCACCCCATGACGGTGCACCTCTGACAGGGTCCTGGAACAATGGGGGAACACAGAATGTACAAACACGAATGGCCTGTTTCATGTAAAGTGGGGTTTAATAGTGCAGGTGTGGAAGAGAGCACGCTCCGGCGCCCAGTAAAAAAGAGGGTTTGTTTTACAAAAATCCAACAAAAGAAAACATAAACCCACCTATTCCTTACAGATCTAATGCCCAAGCCCCACCATGCATGCATGCATGCATACACAATCCAACACTCTATAAGTCTCCTTGGGATTTTCTTACCTTATACTTGACCTTGCCTTATAACAGAGGCAACACAAAGGTCATAGGGTGGGTGGGTGAGTAGGGGGCACGTTTTGGTGAACCATAAAATCATGTGCCATGGCCACTTTGGGACAAGCCATCCATGGAAAGATGTCAGGCCCATGAGTACTACTGAAGTTTCCAAGCCTCAGTGGAGATGAGGAGAGGGATGGGAGTGGGAGGGGAGGCTTGCCCTGTTTGGGATCTGAATGGGAAAAATGATGGAGAGGAAATCCTGCTGGTGTTTCATTGCCTGTTTCCTCTGGGGAAGATGGGCATTGTTCCTCCCCACAATGACTAGGGAAGGGGCATAAAATAAGACCACAGGGGTGACAGACATCCTTCGAAGTTCCATTTGGGACTTTTGTTCCAGGCAGGGAAAGCTGAGGTTATTTTTAAGTAGGGCTGGTGCCTGTGTCCCACTTCCCTAGAAAAGAATCTGGGCAGAATGTTGTTTTGATTAAGAAAACTGTCTAAATATGATCCAGGAGGTTGTGCATCTGTGTGTATCTGTGTCTGTGTGTGTCTGTGTGTGTGTCTGTGTGTGCGTCTGTGTGTGTGTCTGTGCGCCTGTCTGTGCGTCTGTCTGTGTACGCTCTTTTGGAGCTCTTTTTAAAAAAAATTCCAAATTTATGCCTTCCCCTGGACAACAACATCTCCACAAACCACTTCCATGAGTGAGCTTGGAAGTCAGCGCCTGAAAACCCCGCCAGGCCGATAATCATCTCTAGGCAGAAGTAGGAGGCCTCACCACAGGTTTAGAATGGGACATTTGCTGTTAGACTTGCCCAACGTGTTGGCTCTGTCTGCTTTGACTAGACTTATTCTTATAGAGATGTGATTCCAAAGTGGGGTATTGGGATGAGACAGCATTATTTTTAAAAAGCACCAATAAAACATTTGCCACTCCCCTTCTTCAACACACCAAGACCATTCCCTAGAATCATTGGGTTTGCGTGTTTTGGAGAATTCTATTTTCAGGGTTTAAAAAGACCATACATGTAGAAATGGAATGCACCCAGGGGCCCTCTATTTCAGTCCCCTTGTTTTACAGATTAGGAAGCTGGGGCTCAGAAAGACCAAGGGACTTTACCTAGGGTTACCCAGATTGTACGTGGTATACTTGGGCTCCGAATTCAAGTTCAGCAACTTTCTTATTGCTCCATGCTGGAAAGAATGTGGAGGAAGAGAAAGGAAGGTTTAAAAATCCCACTCCTGGTTTAATATTCACCCTTGGTGTCCGTTTCCCCTCAGTGCTTTCTCTGCTTGGGATCGCGCTGAATTTCCAACCTAACTGTTGGCTCAGCTCAGTGAGACTCCAGAAAGGCAGATCCTGAAGGACCCGGGGAGAGGTGGGGCTTGTCTGCTGTGCCCATGTTCTAGACAGTGATGAATTCAATGACAACGATAGCCCTCATTATCTTGGAGCTTTGACTCTACTGCTCTGTCTTCTCTTGAGCTGAGAGCCACCAGAGTGAAGAGAATGAGAAAGACTTGACACAGCCATGTTTTGGTTCTTGTGATTTGGCACAAATGTTCTGGAAAAACAATAATAATGTTGCTGGGCAAGTAGGCCATTAAGTGACTCAGTAACATCCCCACCACTCCACTTGGGGCACTGCCCTTTTTGGTTCAGTCATTTTTCAGTCGTGTCTATCTTCATTACCCAATCTGGGTTGTTTTGTTGGGGTTTTTTGGCAAAAATGTTGGACTTGTTTGCTATTCTCTAGCTCATTTTACAAATGAGGAAACTGAGGCAAACAAAGTTAAGTGACTTACCCAGGGTCACACAGCTAGTACGAACCTGAGGCCAGATTTGAACTCAGTCCTGCTGACTCTAGGCCCATCGCTCTACCCACTGTAACACCTAGTTGCCCCATCGACCTTTCAGCAGCTTGCTTAAACCATAGCACTTAAAAGGCTATTGTCTGCAGACAGCTGAATAGTCTAAGATCCTAGAAGCCAGGATACTTTTCCCTCTTGGAATGAGGCGTATTTATATGGTCTCTCTGTCCAGTTTCTGTAGCGCAAGATTTGTTGGGGGAGGTTGAGATTAGGCAAATTCTTTATAGGACTTGAAAAATCTAGCATTCGTGGAGAATTGGTCCCTTACATCAAAAAGAGGAACCCCCAGTAGAAAGTAATAAGCAATGGTTGAAACCCAAGAGTGCATGAGGTCAGCATCCACCCCTAACACAGGGCAAAGTTCTAGGGGGAAAAGGGTCTTGTTTGTCACTCACCAGCTTTGAGAGCTTCGTCAAGACCTTTCCCCTCCATGGGCCTCAGTGGCCTTCTCTGTAAAATGGGAATGTTGGGTTTTATGAGCACTAAAGTCCCTCCATAACTAAGTGTTACAATTATATGGCCGTCTACCAGGAGAATCTGGTTATTTGGGAGAAGTACCAAGAGTAGTGGAAAGAACTGGAAAGTCAGAGGCCAGGGTTTTCATCCCAACTCTGACCCTTATTAGTTATGTTAGCTTGAGCAAATAATTGACCAGAGTCAATCTGGTAAATTAGGCCTTGTACTAAAGGTCTCTTCCCAGCCTTTTGTTAAACATCTCTCTATATTCCTTCTATCTCATCACCCAGGGCTCTGCTAGAGGGCAACTCTAAAATGAAGAGTGCAGAAGAAAAAGTGAGCAGGCAGCTTTTATTGGTGAGTCTTCTATTCAGCTCATAGGCTTCAACCCCTCTGAGCGGTACC
>CM053624.1:4840765-4853265 GCA_028646595.1 Phalanger gymnotis | reverse complement strand
GCACAGAGGTGATCAAGTCCAAACTCCTCATCTGACAGAGGAGAAAAATGAGACTGGAGAGGTGAAGTAGGCACACAGCTAACAAGTTTCTGAGGCAGGACTTGAACCCAGACCTTCCTGACTTCAAGTCCCATATTCTATCTAGTACATCCTATGCCTCCTAGGTAGTTAAGGGTTCCTGCAAATGGATGATGTTTGGAGGCTTCCCCTAAGCTTTGATTGCCTTTCTGGGTAGATGCTTCAATATCCTTCGCATGGTCCTTGTCACATGATACAAAATCAGCAAGGGAAAACTGAAACAAGCCCCTTCCTGGCAATGTCTGATTGCAATAAATTACATCCTTCACCCCAGGTTCTCAGTTTTAAACATATTTCAGTAAGCCACCATTGAAACATCTGTATTCCAGTAGCTCATATGTATGTCTCCTGCAAATGTGGATTAAAAGCCCTTCTCCCCAACCATGGGAGAGTAAAGGTTCACGTATCATTAACTTCATCTTACAGATAAGGAAATATCACCTTGGATAGATCATATGCCCCTCCAAGGTCCCCTAGTGAAAGAGTAAGCACTGGGTACCAGAACTCCTGAACCTTGGGCCAGTGCTCGAGACTGCACCACATGGTGTCTGTCACTGTTGAGTTGGAGCTGGAGGCATTTAGGGTTAGAATTGGAGGCATGCATTGAGGATTAGGGTTAGAGTTCCTATCCAAAGATCTGGATACAAGAATGATGAGGATAATATGTCTATGAAGACAACGGCCATCAAGACCATCATTGGCCCAAAGTATCTCTGGCTCTGTCCACCAGAGCTGTCCATGATGACGTCTTCTCTCTCAACTTTATCCCAACATTGACAAATTCACAGGCCTGCTTCTGTTCAAAGCCTGACCTTTGGATCCGAAGGTCCAACATGTTAAAGATGCAGAAGGTTAGATTGAACCTAATAGGTTTCGGTTAGGGAAATCTCTCTGGGCTGCCATCTCCTACTCGTACTTTCTGAGTTTCTATGAGGCTCCCTCCGTTTGAACTGGAGGTTCTGCCTTTCAAGCCACTCTAAGCCTAGCCTGCAGGACCGTGAAGCATGGTTGATTTTTGGAGTAACTACTGAATAGTTTCTCCAGTGATAACGATGTACTATGGGCACCTATTGGGAATATATAAAATTAGAGAGAATTTCTGTTTGCTTTGGTCCTCTTTCTAGAGTAATTACTGTAACTGCCAGTCATCCCCATCCTGTGACTGCGATTATTATAGAATCACCTGGCTATTAAGGGTTAGTCATATTTCAGAACATACGGTAAAGTGACAACTTGTCATGTTGGCGTTATCAATGCTGGAGGACTTTCTGATCGGGGATCCAATTTTCACAGGGTTTCTGGGTATTTAACTGGCCTGAGTAACAACACGTGGCCCTTGAAGTCTGTGATAGAAGCAAGTTTCTGAATTTATTTTCCCCTTTACTTCAGGCAAAAGAGAGTGTTTCTTCTGTTAGGATTCAGAGCAGCTAATTAAGGGAAATACAACCCTTCCCAAGGCCTCCAATGCTTGGCAGCCCACCTGCTCGGTGGAGGGCCCTGGTAATCAGGACCATCACCATTAGCTTGTTTTCTGGTGTTGAAGACGCAGCATTTCTTAAGGCTTTTTGCAGCTCGGCTAAAGGACCATGTCCTTTTCTGTCTTTCCTGATATCCCATCAGGGGATAATGCCTCCTCACACTAGCCACCTCCCCAAAATTTCTTTGTATTTGTGAGGAGGGCTAGTCCAGACCTTCGTTTCATTGGCGTAGGGACATCCTCTTTACTAAGCCAGCATGCAGCTGTTCTGCCCCTCGCTTCACCCATAGTTTGCACATGTGCCTCTGGATACTCATCGTTCCCTCTGGTTGAATGTAATTTCCTTAAGGTTGGGAAATGTTTGGATTTTGCCTTTCTAATGCATGCATTTCTCATAGTCCCCGCTGGAGTGCAAATGCTTAATGTTGATTGAATTGAATTGGGGAAACAGTAAGGGAGTGTGTGGCAGCTCAGTTATGCCTTCCATATAGTGACTTTCTCCACCGCAGTTTCAATGTATCACGGGTTGCCATAAGAAATAATGTGGCAGAAGCCACGGATGACAGGGAAGGCCAGCAGACAACACAAAGCCTATGACCAAATACTTAACCCAAATTTTTTTTGGAGGGGGGAGAAGGCAGGGCAATTGGGGTTAAGCGACTTGCCCAAGGTCACACAGCTAGTAGGTATGTCAAGTGTCTGAGGCTGGATTTGAACTCAGGTCTTCCTGGCTGGTCACTGCTCCATCTAGCTGCCCCTTAACCCAAATTTTAAAAGAAGGTACTGTAAACACCCCATAAAAGAAAACATTTCAGACTTCTTGTCTGGTACCAAGGGAGGGCCCAAAATTTTACAGGGATTTTCCAGATTGTGGAGGGTGCCACGCCCCTAACACATGCCATGTGGAAGGGGTAACTATATTTCAAATTAGCTCCTTTGGCATCATAACTGTAAGAGTTGATAGAGCACTGGGCCTGGAGTCGGGAGCTGCATGACTTTGGGAGAATCATTTCTCTCCATCTCATCAGTTTCTTCATCTGCAGAATGGGGATAATGGCGGCACCTGCCTCCCAGGGTTGCCATGAGGATCAATGAGATAATAACTGTAAGGTGTTGAGCACAGTGTCGGGCGCACAGTAGGTGCTATTGGTTACTTTATCTAACCCCCTCTGTTAACACGGGAGAAAACCGAGGTCCGGAGAGGAACAGCGTCAAAGAGTTTGTGCTTAAAGGACACCTGGCCAACCCCTCATTTGGCAAAGGGGGAAAGCTGAGGCCTGCAGAGAGTAACTGGCTTGCCAGCATCACACACGGCCACAGAATGTATCTGAAAGGTATCGGGGGTGACGCTTCGCCATCACTGACACAGTGCCTGGCACATAGTAAGTAAGTAAATAGTAAGTAAAAAAGACATCCTCTTCAGTCCTATGCAGGAAGGATTTATCTACTTAAAAGGAAGGTCAGACGAGTCTGCTGTAAGCCTTGCTCCCCTCATACCTTGCTCTGTACTCTAATTTCTAGTTCCCTTTTTGCAACATGGCAACCTATGGACTTCATGCCACTCAGTCAGCGGATCTGAGTTGGAAATGAGGCTCTTTGGTCCCATGAATTGGCAGGAGAAGTGAAGATGAGCTCACAGACACCAGTGCCTCTTCCCTCCAGAAGGTTCTGGGTTCACACAGTTTGAACCCCATGGAGGAAGACTAGCCACAATTCTTTTCATTTAAGTTGAATGACCCTTTGCCAAAAAAATGAACAAACATAAAAACCCCATCAATTTGAGGCTAAACTGAAAGAGAAATCAAAAGTTCGGACACCAACAACAGAATAGAATGGAGAAGAAAAGCCATTCAGCAACAATTGAATGATGGGCCTGCTAAGGAAGGCTAACAGGGATCCATCTTTAACCAAGAACCAGTGGCAGGAAGACCCCAAAATAGACACCACTCTTACCTTTTCGTATAATGCCTAGGCTCTTCATTCATTCAGCAGATCTGTATTTGCAATTTTTGAAGCACTGTCTAAAACATTAGCTCCTATTTTTATCATTCATTATCGCATTCATTAATTTCACATAATATTTGGCAGAATTCAGATAGAAAAGGTCTAGAGCCAAGCCTCTATCCTGCTAGTGTTATTCGACATTGAATGTGTGGCAGACTATTGCAGAGATGGATACACCATTGCTCTTTCTTGTAGTTAAGTAAAAGTCCAAGGTGGCCAGCTCACCTTCTGTGGGGGCCATGAAAGCATCCTTGGGGATGCCCAGTTGCAAACAGGAGTTCCAGGGCCAAAGGTATCTCATCTTTTTTGTCATGATTTTGACTTGTTCCACAAGTTATGGTAACAACTATTTAAGATACTGTTCTTCAACCAGAACTGAATCTCATGACATTATTCTTTCTTTTTTTTCCTTCTTTTTTTGGAGGGGGGAAGGCATGGCAATTGGGGTTAAGTGACTTGCCCAAGGTCACACAGCAGTAAGTGTGTCAAGTGTCTGAGGCTGAATTTGAACTCAGGTCCTCCCATCTCCGGGGTTGGTGCTCTACTCACTATGCCACCTAGCTGCCCCCATCTCATGAAATTATAAAGAACAAACTTGACCCCAAAGAAGAGATATGAGAAACCACTTCATCGTTCTTTTGTAGAGGTCTGGGTCCACAAGTATGGAACATTGCATAGGTTGTCAGACTTTTTTCAATATGTTGATTGGTATTAATATTTTTCCTCGTGTTTCCTCGTACTTTCTTTTTAAAATATGTTATTGAAAGAGATAGCTCTCAGCAGATAAGGGAGGCATGCAGGTGGATATCTAGGCATTCTAAAAACAAAACATAACAATAAAATTCTATTAAAATAAATAAAGTGAGTGGAACATTCCAATTATTACATTTTTTTATGTACTGGTATTATACTGGGTGATTGGGGGCAGAGTTTCGTCTGTAATAAGGCTCCTGTTCCAAGACAGTTTATTAAGCTCTCACAAATATTTGAGGTTTTATATTGGTAGGATGGGAATTTGTCCTTTATTGAGGGTGGCGATCTTCTGGCACATAAGTGTGGATGCTTGATAGTGTCATTTTAGATATTATGTTAGTAAGGGCCATCACAATCTTGGAACTTGTGATTCCAGCAGTGAGGAAATCCTTCTACCAGTACAAACCAGCACCTACTTTGTAATTTACTGTCTCACAGAGTTGTCTGTGGCACAGAGAGAGGAAGCAGCTTGCCCAGGGTCACACAGCTAGTATGTGTTAGAGGAAGGACTTGAACCTAGGCCTCCCTGACTCAGAGTCTGGCTTTTCACCCCTCCACCCTCTACCCCATGCTACTGTTCATGGTGACAGCTATGGTAGCCATGGGGATGATGTGACACCAGGTGCTATGTACTGAGCAGCCTTGCCCCAGGGACTGGGGCAACAGAAAGTGCCCACCCCTCTGTGTCTGGCAAGGGCTCAGATTTGGATGCCTTAACACCGTCATGTCTGACTGTGACACACACACACAAGTTGTGTGACAGAAGGGCCCACGATGCCCAATGTTACGTGGCAAGTATGTCTGAGAAGCATAAGCCGTCAACTCTGAGCAAAGGACTGTGATGGCCCTGGGGGCCCTGAGAGGCTGCCTGAGAGGGGGGACCATGACACAGGCCTGTGATTCAGCCAAGTGTGAAATAATAAAGGCAGGACTATGGTAAGTGTTTAGGAGAGAGGTAGGGTACAACAAAATGCAGATTTCAACATACACACATTCACACTCACATATACACTCACACCCACATACACACTCGCATATACACTCATATATCTACACATGCACACAAACACACTCACATACACACACATACATGCACACTCTTACATGGTGTCCCAAAAGTCTTAGTGCCGATTAAGTTTAATAGTTTAAGGTGGGACATATGTATGTATGTATGTACACACACATACATATATACATATATGTATATGTCTGTGTGTATATATACAGACAGATATGCACAGCATATTATATATGTATGTGTATATGTGTGTATATACCTGTGTACTTATTTATGTAAAGGTCTAGGTATCAGCATTAGTATAGTATATGCATGTCTACGCATATGCATATCATATCTTGTGTATGTATATAGCTATAAGTGTAGGTATGCACATGTATATCTATATGATAAATGAAAAAAAGTGGCAAAGCCCTCCAGCGTCTTTGCCAAGTAAACCCCATACAGGGTCACAAAGAGTCAGACACAACTGAGTAACAACATGTGTGTGTCTATGCATGTGTACCTGCATGGGTATGTCGATTTATTGCATTGTACATTGTATGCATAGACACTGTCTTGTATACATGTATATTACACATTTATGTATGGGTACATTTGCATATGCACGCATGCATGGATACCGATATCCAAATGTATGTAGACACAATGTCATGCATATGTGTGTGCTCACATGTGTGTCTGTACATTGTGTGCACATGCATGTATGTGTCTGGTTATGTATAGATCCACATTACATAAATAACATCACCTATTGTGTAACTATATGTGCATACATGTATGTCCTTGTATGCATATATATATATATACACAGCAAAAATGTGTTTCTTTGTCAATATAATGAGAACATATACATACACACGTGTCTATATGATGTTAATAATCATAGTATCTTTCTTGTATTTTAAGGTTTACAAAGCCCTTTACACGTGTCTCATGTGGTGCTCACAGCAACCCTGGAAGTTAACTGCTATTCTAATTACCACTTCACAGATAAGGAAACTCAGGTTTCCATCCTTACCCCTAATTCTGGAGTCAAGTGGCTTGCCTGGGGTTACACGAGAAAGGACAGTCAAGTCTGCTTCCCACCCCTTGGTAGAGTGGCAAGTTTATGAGCCATATGCACTGTTCGACAAAGCCAATGGATTGCTTTCTATTGCTATTTAAGTGTCAGAGGCCGGATATGTTTTTGACCTATTGACAAGAATTCATACACATTTTATATATATATACATATATGCACATGTATATACACTTATATATATACATATATATATGTGTATATATATATATTACATATATATATATATAGAGAGAGAGAGAGAGAGAGAGACAGAGACAGAGACAGAGACAGAGACAGAGAGACAGAGAGGCACAGAGAGAGAAAGAACACTTAGATTGAGAAAGTTGCTTAGGACTGCACAGGTGATAAATCTTTGAGTCAGCGCTCCAACCCAGTACTTCCTCACTCCAAGACCAGCACCCAGCTACTTATCAGTGGGTCTAGAATATATGCATGCATACATCTACTGATCTATCTATATTTATGTATCTATCATTATGTATATGTATGTATACACACATGTATACATATATACAGAGAGAGAGACAGAGAGAGAGAGAGAGAGAGAGAGAGAGAGAGAGAAGCAGCAAGTGTGCATAGTGAGCAGAATACTGGACTTGAAGTTAGAAAGACCTGAGTTCAAATCCAGCCTCAGACATACAACCAGCAATACAAACTTTCATTGACTTTGTGTGAGAGCGGATGCCTCGTTCCTCCTGGTGTTGTATCGCCTCTCTAGGAAAAGGTGGGAAGCCAGCTTGGCTGTCCTTTCTCTGAAGTCAAGAGGCCCCTTGACAGAGCAGAGTCTTGCCATCTTTGGGGTGTTTGCTCCTTTCCCCCATTATGGTCATTGGGCCAACTGTTTCCTGGTTCTACTCATTTCACTGCAAATCAGTTGAGATAAGCGCTCCCAAATGGATCTGACTCTTCATTTCTTTCTGAAGTAATCATTTCTTACGAAGTAAGAGGTAGGGAGGCCAGCAATCAATCACCTTTTGCTTGGCCATTACCAATCAGTGGCCAAGCATTTTCCTTCCACTCTTTCGATATTACAAAAAAATGTGGCTAACGACATTTTTATACACATGAGACCTTCCTCCTGGACGTTGACCTCTTTGGCTATATGTGACAGTGGGATCACTGGGTCAAAGGACACAGACGCCATAGCAAGTTGTTTTCCTTCGACACCCTCTCCCATCCTCTCTCTCTCTCAGGTCTTCTTTTTTCCTCTCTCTAGGACATATTGTCTGATGAGCTCATTAGCTCCCATAGGTTCAACCCTCAGATCTATATATTCAATCCTCCTCTTTCCTCTGAGTTCAAGCCCTCCATCCCCCACTGCCTGGAGGACATGTTGAAGCGCTATCTGGACTTTCAGCACATCCAAACAGAACTCATTATCTTTCTCCCCAAATCCAGGCCTCTTCTCAGCTGTGCTCTTACTGCGGAGCCTCCTCCGCCCCCCACCATCTCACAGGCTCCCAACCTCAGGCTCGTCTCTGCCGCTGCTCTTCCGCTGAAAGAGCCAGGGTCCTAGCGCAGGCCCAGATTGCTGCAGTCGTGTTCTCACTGGCCTCCCTGCCCCCAACCTCTCCACCCTCTGATCCATCTTCCTGACATCAGGCCAAGTGCCCTTCCTAAAGCCTAAGTCAGCTTGAGCAGTTTGATGTGCCCAGCTCCAGCAGCTCCCAGTTACCTCCGGGATCAAACAAAAGTTTCTCCATTTGCCATTGTAGCTCTTTACAGCCTGGTGCCACTGCTTCTTCCCACTCACGATGCTTCATCTCATCTCCAAGCGTTTCCACTGGCTGTTCCCAAAGAACAGCATCCCAGCTTTGGCCTCCAAGAATCCCTGATTGCCTTTTAAAACGCAGCTCAAGAGTCCTTTCCTGTAGATGGCACATCCATTCCTGTCCTCTAAGCTTCTAACGCCTTCCCCCTCAGCCTTCTTCCCTCTCCTCTGCTTGGATCTCCATTGTGCCCATCTGTATACATATAGGCAACCAGGTGGCACCATAGATAGATGACTGGATGTGGGATCGGGAAGACTTGAGTTCAAATCCTGCCTCAAATACTTACTACTTGTATGACTTTGGGCAAGTCATTTCACCCTGTTTGTCTCAGTTTCCTCATCTGTAAAATGAGCTGGAGAAGGAAAGAGCAAACCATTCCAGTATCTTTGCCAAGAAAACCCCAAAAGAAGAATAAGACATGACTGAAACAACTGAACACACACAAACGTGCTGAGTGCTGGGACTACAAAGACAGAGCCTGCTCTTGAGGAGCTGATAGTCTAATGGAAGAGTTCAAACATGCAAACAGTCATATATAAACAAGGTAGAAACAGGCTAAATTGGTGATAACCAACAGCTAGCATCAAGTGCCTTATAGAAGTTGTCCCACAGAAGGATCCCGAAGACCTTCACCAGTGGCCGGCCACTTACACAGGGAGGCCATGAAGCTGTGGTGGATATGAAACCTTCTTCATCAATTCTCTTGATAGGCTTGTGCTTGCCCCACTAGGGCCCAGCTCCTTCTCTTACTTGCCCACATCCTGGCCTGAAAGCCTCTGAAAAGCTGAGATCTAGTAGGATGATGGAATACACATGTGCCAGATCTATAGAACTCTCAACCACCTTTCAGGAATAATCTGGGCAGCCCCTTCTTCCTCCTTCCTCCCCTTGGCTAGAAAGATAATTCCAGTAGAGTAAAGTGAATATGAGGTTTGGAATCTGGGTTGAAATGCTGCCTTCACCTTTGATAAATTGTGTGCTTTTGGGCACATCTCTCTTTGCCCTCTGTGGAACTTCCTTAGCAAGATGATGAGGGGGTCAGACGTTCCTGCCAGTCCTAGATGTTGTCACGTGCACTGCGAATATTGCAATGAAACAAAGAAGTAGCTTTGCAGACTTAGACATAAAATCCTGGGCCTGGAGGCAGAGTTAGGGTCACTCTTTTATAGCAGGGACTATGCTTGTATCCACTCCTGTTGGTATCCCCAGAGTTTGGCATAGCACCTGGTACACAGAAGGCACTTAATAAATGCTTATTTACTGACTGGGAGACCTGAGCAAGCTTTCTGGAATCAGTTGCAATTGAAGCTACGACCTCCTCCATCCTAGCCTTGGTTTAGCACCCACATAAGAGCAATACCATTAAGGAGTTTGAGCCCACTAACTTTAAAAAGTCATAGAGGAGCCCAAGAGCAAGTTAAATGGCATCTTATAAGTCATCTGGCCCCATTGCCTATTTTACAGAAAGAGAAACTGAGACTTAAGGAAAGAAAAAGATTTGCCCAAGGTAAAAAAGCATCAGGCTTGAGATCAAACCCCAGGCCTTCAGACTCCACGGGGACCAAGTTCTCCTTGCCGCCCACTGAGTAGAGGAGCCTTCTCTCCCAAACCAGAGACTGATTCCATTCTCAGGTGCATCATTTAGTGATCAGAGGCCTTAGGAACAAGGAATGGCCTCAATGATCCCTACTTTTTTGTTTCTAGGTGGGTAAAATTTTGATTCTTTCTGAATTTTACTAGTTAAAAATTTGCAACGATTATTATAATACTTTAACATACTAAACCATACTGCCAATGTTCATTGAGTACCTACTATGTGCAAAGCCCTGAGTGAGGCACTAACAAGAAAGAATATTTAGATGGAACATATCGCCTGTTCTCATGGAACTCCCAGTCTAGAATAGCAATAAACCATAAATACAGATAATTATAATAAACAATGTTAAATATTCAGTGCTTATCCAAAGAACAAGCCAATGATTAAGACAATACGTGAGTATTTTTATTTTTGCCCACTCTCTTTCCATAGATAATATCTATCTGTAGTGTTAGTGCCAGGGGAAGGTTTATGTGTATGCCTTTGGTTTGGCTTCAGGACAGAGAATGCGATCATAATAAGATCAGGAAGCCTATGGCTTAATTCAAATGTGACATTAGATTAGGGTCATGAGTCGTAATCATTGAGTTCAACTTCTTCATTTTGCAGGCTTGGAAAGGGTAAGGAGCCAGACTAGGGTCATGTGGCTGATCAGTGCTAGAGCCAGGATTGGAACTTGGGTCCAACCCTTATTCTCAGAAAAGCCCTCATTGGCAAAAGCCAACTTCCAATTCTCAGAAGCTGCAGTGGCTCAATTTTGTGTTAAACATGAGTCATGCTAATTCTACTCCGGAGTCAATTAAAGTCTCTCCCTGTTCAGGAGAACCCATTGAGTAGGATGTGGCAGGGGGAACATGTGTTTCAGCCAGGCCAGGTTGCCTCACAGGGCTGCTCCTAACTGCATGTGGTTGGAGATTTAGAAGATGAAGCTCAGCTAGTGCCTGGCCTCGGCCATGGCAGGCAGCTGCCTTGTAACTGACAGTGGCAAGGTAGTTGTATGCCCCGCCTAGGGCAGTTGGCGCAAGGCAGCTTTTCACTCCCGTGTGGGCACTCTCTCTGTGGTCCTCCACTGGAGGATGTAACTACAGTAATATATGGATGTTTTGTTATAGGAACTGGGTGATCTGAGCATCCAACCTGCCTGTAAAGCAGTCAGAGAGGCAGCAATGTCCATCCTGGCAATAGAGATCTATCAAAATAAGGTGAGAGGAGAGGAGGATTTATGTTGTTGTGCGTTTAGAGGCTCATACATTATACAGTCAGTTTCATCAAAGGGCAGCCAGCAAGCAGTTCACACACCAAACAGCAACAGGAAAGCTAAAGCTGACAGCCTCGTCTTCTCTCCCTGGGCTCAGGCAACCCTGCACAGGACTGTCCTTTGGCGATAAATTAAGGGGCCAACTGTCTATTCATTTCCATCAGTGATAAGTAATTACCTAGCTCCTTTATATGAGGGAAGGGGCATCTCCCAAGCAGAGCCCATCTATACTAATGGTTGTACGTGGAAACCAAACTCTTCTCTTCATGTTTTACTTATATAATTCTGGGCTGCGGGGAACCAAATGCCTTCAATTCATTAAGCACCTACTGTGGGCTAGGAACTCTTCTAAGAGCTGGGGAGACAAAGGTAGAAAAGAAGGAAGGAAAGAAGGAGAGAAGGAAAGGAGAAAAAGAGAGGGAAGGAAGGAGGGAAGGGAAAAAGGGAATGAGGGAAGGAGAGAGGGAAGGAAAGAGGGAAGGAGGGAGGAACAGAGGAAGGAGGGAAAAGAAAGGAAGGAAGGAAAAAAGGAAGGAAACAAGCAAGCATTTATTAATCACCTAGTATGTGCCAGGCACTATGCTAAATAATTTACCAGTATTATCTTATTTGACCCTCACAGCAACATCAGGGGTGGGGCAGTTACTATTATCGTTATCCCCATTTTACAGATGAGGAAACTGAGGCATACAGAAATGAGACGACCTGTGCAGGGTCATACAGCTAGTAGGTGTGGCCTTGGGCTTCTTTCCCTGTCCTCCCATAAATATCCACAAAAACATCAGCCCAATAAAATCACATGCCTTGCTATACACATGGGCCCTTGACCATGTTAGGAGTTCCAAGACAGCACAAGTTGTTCAGGTAACATGTTCTTCTTTACCACGCTCTCAATACAAGATCGCATTGCTCTCAGTTGTACATCTCCCTGACACCTTTTGCACAGTTCTTCATGGACAATATGTGATAATCCTCCGATGGCCACCATGCTCCTATCCATTGCCTTTAAGTTAACCCACAACTTTCACCCTGCAGAGACAGTGTTGTTTCATGAAATGATGCCATATAGAATCACCACATCATCAGGAGAACACAAGAGGGATTTCCTGGGAAGAGTGAGGTTCTACAGATATTTCTATTTGTGGAAAACCTTGTTCTGGTTGCAATGAGTCTTTGAACACAGCAAGAATGTCAAACCCTGTTCTACTTCTAGTGAACACCAAATGGAGGACGACACCGGTGCTGCAGGAGGTGCGGGGGGCCCTGGGGACCCTGGAGTCGGAGGTCGGGGTGGCTTCCGCGGTGGCTTTGGCAGTGGGGGCCGAGGTCGAGGCCAGGGCCGCAGAGCCCGGGGAGGAAAGGCCGAAGACAAGGAGTGGGTTCCTGTCACTAAGCTGGGCCCCCTAGTCAAGGACATGAAGATCAAGTCTTTGGAAGAGATCTATCTTTTCTCACTCCC
>CM053624.1:4822101-4840265 GCA_028646595.1 Phalanger gymnotis | reverse complement strand
AAACTAGGTTCGAGGCTTTTGTGGCCATCGGTGACTACAATGGCCATGTTGGTCTGGGTGTCAAGTGCTCCAAGGAAGTGGCCACAGCTATTCATGGTGCTATCATTCTGGCCAAGCTGTCCATTGTTCCTGTGAGACGTGGCTACTGGGGGAACAAGATTGGCAAGCCTCACACAGTGCCCTGCAAGGTCACTGGGCAATGTGGATCGGTTCTGGTGCGCTTGATCCCGCTCCTAGAGGTACTGGCATTGTCTCAGCTCCTGTGCCTAAGAAACTCCTGATGATGGCTGGAATTGATGACTGCTATACTTCTGCAAGAGGCTGTACTGCCACTCTGGGCAACTTTGCTAAAGCTACCTTTGATGCCATCTCCAAAACATACAGCTATCTAATCCCAGACCTGTGGAAGGAGACTGTATTCACTAAGTCTCCCTATCAGGAATTCACTGACCATCTTGTGAAGACTCACGCTCGAGTGTCTGTCCAGAGGACCCAGGCAGCTGCTGTGGCAACCACATAGATGCTTTTTATAAACAAATAACTTGAACTATGCCTACTAAAAAAAAAGAATATCAAACCCTCTATAGCACAGGGGAAACTGTCAGGTAGTATGGGCAGCAGGACACAGGGCAGGTGCCCCTCTGATGTCATGACCAACATTCCTTGTCATTCCAAACTTTTGATTCAGCAACAAGATAGGACACATTGGAAAAAAGAAAGAGTTCTCTGGGCATAGCTTACTTCTCAACTGCCAGAGGAGAGCAGGGATGGATCTTTGAGAGAGCCCCTTGTTTATTGGAACAGCAGTGAGATTGACAAGCAATAATACTCTGATGGCTATTTGTACAGATTAAGCTTCAGAGAATCACAAAATTATGGAATCCCTGAGTTGGAAGGGCCCTCAGAGACCCTCTATTTCAGCCTCTACCTGAACAAAGAGTCCCATTTACAAGGCACCTGGCAAATGCTATCTAGCTTCTACCTGAAAGTTTCCAATAAGAGAAAGTGTCCCCCCTCGCCCTCCCCGCCGAGGCTGTCCACTTTGCTTTTGGACACCATTCATTGTTGGAAATTTTTTTCCCCGGCCATCAACCCTAAGTCAGCCTCTTTGAACCTTCTACTCCTAATTCTGCTCTCTGGAGACAAACCAAGTCCAATCCCCCTTCCATGTTACAGCCCATCAAATACTTGAAGAGAGCCAGTAGCTTCCTCTCTGTCTTCTCTTCCCAGGTTAAACATCTTAAGTTCCTTCAGATGGTTCTAATATCACATGGTTATAAGCCCCTTCATCCCCCTGTGCTGCCCCTTGATGTTTCCTTTTCCTGCGCGGAGACTGAAGATTCAGAAAAATGACACTGAGATCTCCCAAGACTTCATCATCTCAACCTCCATGAATATTAGCTGCTACATAGAAATCTGTTTTAGACCAAGACTTCTACCCAATCCTAACTCCAAGGTGATTGTTTTTTCAATCAACCCCGTGCTTCCTAAATGAAAGTCCACTTAAGGTTCAACCAGTACCTAACACTCCTAATCTCTCAAGCACATATCCCCACTTACACACACATAGCCACAATCCTGATGTTCACACACATTCATGCCCGCTAATCTTTCGCTTTGATGGTCCACACTCTCCATCCTCCTCCTCACACTCAAACCCTATTCATAGTGCCCCTCATAATAAATTTCCTATGGGCTGGGTTTCTGCAGCATGTTCATTATCAAGTACCGACAACAGGAAAATGTCCCAGTTTTCTCTCATGGCTGGTGTAATGGGAGTGGAGATGAAGGGGAGTGGAATTAATGCACTGCTCTGGGGAGAAATGAGCCCTCTCTAGTGCCCAGCTGCCAGCTACTCAATCAGGCATCCTCAGAGCTTCACACTTAGCTTCCATGGACCCAAATTTTCTTTAGAGGATAAATCTACTTAGAAAAAAAGAATATTACAAATCACTCCAGTCCAGTGCTTGCGTTCATCTGACAAAATCAACTCAAGCTGGAAGACCTGGAGGACAGATGGCAAGAAACAATCCATCCTGACACACAGGCTGCAAGCCCTTGTAGCAACTTAAGTGTTCACAACTTCTCTATGCAAATTGGCTGTCGGAACAGAAGGAGCCTGCCATTGTTTGCAAGGTATTTCCAGTAGAAATGGTGCAAGGAGGAATGACCAGAGTATACTTCTAGTCATCATATGAGAAGCATTTATTTCTGTTCTACGCATTTTATGTCAGTTCATACCAGTAGGTCATTTAGTTCTACCACAGCATCACCTATATTCTAGATGCAGTACAAGGAAGGTCAGAGAGGCATTTTGGAAAGGAAATTAGGAAGATGGGCCATCAGAAGCTCAAGCAGTAACTTTGGAGAGGAGCACTGTGTATTCAGGTGGCTTGGCTGGCTCCCACAGCCTTTGGCTCAGCATACAAATGATTATTGGGACCAAAGGAAATCCAGACATTATGAAAGTCATTCAAAAGCCACCAGGAGTTTGTATCATGAGATTTGGAGGTGGGGTAGAGCTTTTTTCAAGATACCATTCTGAGGTGTCTGGTGATCTCTTTAATGCCATTTGCTTAGCTTTGAGAGGTGACTCTCTAACCAATGGTACCTTGACACAATGAAAAGGACTCAGGCTTTGGGGCTTAACACCACAGGATTGTGTGAAAGACTAAAGGAGATTATAATGAGTTCCTCAAAAGATCTCAGCTCCTGGAAATGGGCTTTCCTAAGTTCTGTATGACCTCAGAGCCATTTTAGTGAGATCTCGTTACAAGTTATATGGCTAGGTTTGTTGGTTTGCAAAACTACAAGCTTCTGGATAATTTAAGGCAAATGGAACCCTTGTTAATAAGGAACAAAAAGCATTCTGTGGTCAAAATTATCTTGTTCAATGTAGTTTAATTCTTCAAACATTTAAAAAATGCCAGGCACTGGGGATACAAAAACAAAAATGAAACTGCCTCTCACCATAAGGACCTCATCCTCCATATTACTGTGGAAAAAGCGCTGGATTTGGAGTCAGAGCCCCCAAATGTAACTTTTAGCTCTTCCATTCTCTACCTGTGTACATCTACTTGTGACCTTGAGCAAGTCACAGCCTCTCTGCATCTCAATTTGCTCATCTACAAAATGAGGATATTGACCTAGATTACCATGAGAACTCCTCCTGGCTCAAAATCTATTGCTGTAATCTGTGAACTATGATCTATGAACTTTCAATTATTATGGTCCTACTGGTACATTAATTCATTCCCAGAGTCAGCCCAAGTAAATCAAACAAAGATAGATCAGACATTTACACTGTCTTAAATGCTCCTCTGGATCTCAGCACCCAATTTATCAGCAGCACCTTAGCTGATGGATGGGTCTTGGAAAGAAACATTGAACGGTTCTGTTGGGGGGGAGGTAGAGGAGGTTACCGTCTCCTGATCTCTCTTGATATAGACGTCTAGTCGGTTCTGGAATGGAGTGGAGATGCGGAGTCACGATCCAAGGTCCCTTTCTCTTAACTCTCCCCTCCCCACCACCCGCTCCTAACTAGACTAAGCCCTGGGGACGGATCTTTAGTTTCCCATCGGCCTTGGCCCTCAGACACAAGCTGGGGGAGGAATGGAGAAGTGAGTGGGAGCAGGGAGGTGAGATAGGAGGAAGGTACAATTCCTTTTTTATACATTTTCTGGACTAATGATGATGATGATCGCGATTATGAATAACAACGCCTGACGTGTCTGTGGTGCATTAAGGTTAATAATGACTAAGCTAAGTGCCACGAGAGGCTTGTGAGCCTTTCGTGGATTAGAGAGTCAATCAGCAAACAGCCTCTGACTTGGCGTCCTTTTTTTAATAAATGGGCCTTCCAAAGAGCCACCTTATCTTTGGTGGCAGATCACAGGTTTATCAGAGGGGGGAAACGTCAAAAGGGGACCCAGAAAAGCAGAGTGATTTGGGAATTACCGTGTGATATTTGAAATGTACGCACTTAAAGGCACAAAAACAACCAAGCTATAGGTAGCAGCAATTCGCAGCGTCATTTCTATTCCTTTTTTTCTGCTCCTTTATTTATGGAAATATTAATGTTTCTTGACATTTGTCAAGCTCTTAACGGGAAGAAGGATTTAAAAAAATTGGCATCATTACACTGTTTACGTTTCCTATGGTATCCTGTAACAAGAAGATCACGTGGAAATTTTGGAAAGGGAAACAGGGATGTAGGCTTTCAGAAGTTCCAGGGCAACTCAAAAGGAACCTCCTTTACAACCCAGTAATCACAGAATAGACTAATCTCAGAATTGTTACTATCACTGAGCTGGAGAGGACACTGGAGAGCAATAATCCAATTGTTTCATTTTAAAGATGGGAAAGTGAGGCCCATAGAAGTCAGGTTTGCCCAAGGTCACAAAGTCAGGATTAAAATCAAGGGTCTTTGAGCCATGCAGTCCAAGCTGGGCCCAACTAAGAATCTAACACCTCTCCCCTTCCCCTTGCCACCAATATGCATAAGTGGTCATCCAAACTTAGTTCAAAAAGTTCCAGTGACAGGGAGCTCACTACCTCTGAAAATCTTTAAGGGGGAAAGGGGGATATTCTGCAAAGGACGCCTAGATGAACTTGTAACAATGCGAGATTTTCACTGACTTGTTTTATTGTTTGTATGAATCATCCCATAGCTTACTTTAAACTAATTTGGAGGTAGATAATGGGATATATCACTAAGTCTTTGTTTAAAAGCTAGGATAATATCTTTTCACCATAATCTTTCCCTTTCCCTAGCCAGAGGACTGACAATTGAGCACTAATCTGTGCCAAAGAATACACATAGAGATGGATATAGAGTCAAGGAAAACTGGGTTTCCACCTCATCTTGGATGTCTAATAGCTGTGTCACTTGGGCAAGTCACTGAACTACTCTGTGCTTCAGCTTCCTTATCTATAAAATGATGAGTTGGAGTAGCTGAGCATTCAGATCCCTTCCAGCTCCATCTTCTCTGAGCTACTTGAATGCTGCAGCCCTCTTGTAAGAGCCACAGATTTCGGTTGTTGAACTCCTATTACTTGGAAGATTCCAGAGACCAGTGGGATTGGCATTCAGAAGATTTGGGTTCAAATCCTGTCCCAGAAGCTGAACAACCATGTCACTATGAGTGGGTTACTTAATCACTCTAAGATACAGTTTCTTCTTCTGTGAAAAGGTGCCCGATGATACTGGAAGTGCCTGCAGCAGAGGATTGCACTTTTGTGAGGTTGATGATGGGATAAAAAAGGTCTCACATTCTCTGCTCCTAATTGTTTTCCTTTGCAGGTGGTCATTCTTCTAGGCACCGCTGTTGGCCAAGCAGACATAACCCTTACAGGAAACACTCTTCCTTCCATCATATACGTTGCTCGCCTTTTGAAATCCCTCAAGAACTCCCTGCTCAGGGCCCCATCCTTGGCTAATTCATTTTCCTTTTCATTTACTCCCTTCAAATACCAGAGGGACCATTAGGTTGAACCTGCAGCCGTTTGGCTGCCTTACACCTGCCATCCCTCACCCCATCCGTCAGCCTTCTCCTGTCCAGCTGCCCACCACATTTGGATGGGCTCAGTGGAGATGGCATTGATGTGAAATGTTCTTGTAAGTTATGCAGTGGAAGGGAGGATGTGCAGATGAAACATACTTCCTCCTGTTTGCTTTCCTTTAGGACTTTTAACTTGCTTCATTCCAACTTCTTAAGAGACAATGACATTGGCCATTATCCTCTTATTGCTATAGTAAATAAAGATCACTTGAATTCATAAAGTGGAACAGATTTTTCAGACACTGCATACAAAGCAGGAAAGGTAAGTTGAATGTATCTTAAAGGTAATTAAAATATTGACATAGAAATGAACCCATGGGAAAATATATAAATATGTATATGTAAAATATATATACACACATATATGTAGATATTTATATATATATATATACACATACACACACATATATGCCTGAAATAACACTGGATGAGAATAACCAAACCTGGGTTCAGATCATAGTCCTGCTGCTTATTTTATTTGTGAACTTGGGCAACTTACCCCCAACCCCATTCTGGGCTTTAGTTTTGTTTGTTTTTATTTTGTCCTATGTAAAAATGAAGTATTTGGCCTAAATGATCCTGAAGGTTCCTCTAGTAACAAATTCTACAAGCCTTTCTTTGAGTGAAGACGCCTGGGTAATGAACAAACATCCTCTAATTTATTTGTGTTGTCAAAACCAGTTTATTCACAGCAGTCAGGGAACAGGGCCTGCCTTCTGATTAACTGACTATGGGGACAACTGAAAGACACTAACTACACCATGGGTATGGATAAGCAAGTTCTAAAGACGGACCATTGACTAATGTATAGCTAACATTAACAGTGATATGGATTCCAACTCAAGTCAATTCAATAAAGTGTTTGGAATCCCCTCGTAGGTGTCTCCAGCACCATTCCAGCCACTGGAGATACCAAAACCAAAATGCAAACAATCTTTCCTTCAATGAGATTACATGGGACTTAGGGTGGAAGTGAAGAAATGGATGCTCATGGATAAATAAATGCCACATGTGAAGAAAATGAATGTCAAGTCATCTCAGATGTGCACCATCACCTGAAAGAAGCAAGAAAGGCCTCTGTCAGGAGGTGATGCTTGAGCAGAGCCTTGAGAGCTCTAAGGATTCTAAGAAGCAGAGGTAAGGAAGGAGAGCATTCTAGGTATGGAGAACAACTTATGCAAAACTATGGTGATGGGAAATGGAATTGAGGGGATAGGGAATGTGAAGGAGACCAAGTCAATCGGGGAAGATGGGGGGATTCAGATTGTCAGGATGTTTAAGTTCTAACGAGAAGAATCCATCCATCATATTAGAGACACCAAGAAGGCTCTGAAGTTCTTGGAGGGCAGCAACATGGACAGATGTGCTTTCAGAACATCCATTTGGCAGATGTGTGAAGGACACCTCAGAGAGGAGAAAGACTTGAAGCAGAGGGACCAATTAAGAAATCACATCCATAGGGCAGGTGAGAGATGAGGCCATCCTCACGTGAGTGAAAGGAATGGGGTGCTCATAAGATGCGTGTAGACAAACTCAACCAAATTGGAGAAATGAATCGACAGTGGAAGAGGGAAAAGGAAGAGGTGAGGATGGCTCCAAGGTTGCTAACCTAGGGAAAGATGGTGAGATATTTGACTGGAAAGATTATCAAACACAATCAATCAGTTCCTGGAATGAATTGATCTTTCCTTAATGGTTCCAAAGGAATTCCAAACAGTGGTTAGCATGGCAATATCCTGGCGCAACCTAGCGTGACCTCAGGAGATAGCCAGAAAATATTTTTCATACATCTCTGCCATCAACTCCTTTATCTGTCATGCACCTTTCCCCCCTAGATGCTGAGCACAGAATAGGAGGAAGAGAAAAACATTAGGGCTTTTTTTCAACCTAGATAATTGAGAGTTTATTTTTTATCAGTTCAAAAAATATAATCTGTGCTCACCTGCACAGTCAAATTAAGGATAGAGGGTGGGGGGTAAGGATGGTGGGAGGAGGAAGAAAAGCTTAGTTGCTATTCTCTGTTTGAAATCTAATGAAGCATAGGAGAGGAAATCAAACCCGATCTGAGCAGTTCTGAAATATGCTCTGCTTACAGACAGCACTTCTGAGAGGGAAGCTTGGTGATCTTGATTTCATGTAATGAGGAAGTAAATGATTCGTTTCCAAGCCGAAGTGTGGAGTGTGCATGTCCCATCCATTCTGGAACCCAAATCCCATCCCTTGGCATCATTTGGAGGCTTTGCCCTCCATGCTGGGGCCTCCAAGTCCTCCCACAGTCAGAACCAAAAGTTCTCTTTGGCTCTCGAAGCTCTGCTTTCTCCCTCAGTTTGTTAGAACTCTTTTCTGAGAATTCCAGCTACGATATATTCCTATTTAAACAAATAAGGTTAGTTCCCTTTTTGCCATTCACAATTCAAGCATTCCTCCTAAATTAATTTCTCCAAAAGTAATTCAAATAAAAGCTTTGTTGCTGTGACTCTTTCCCAAGCCCCCAGATTGAATCAGGCATCTGAATAAAAATGTGCATTACCGCCTTCTTTAATATTTAAGCACGACATCCATTGATTTGTTCCTTGTTTTCTGCAAACCTTGACAACATGATAAAATAAATCATAAGAAGAAAATATAGTGGTAACATCTTTTATGGACTTCACATAGTCATCAATCTCCAGCTGTGAGTGAATTATCAGTACAGCAAAAAGATCTATGCTTTCCGGGCTCCAGTCGCACACTGGCTGGAGGTTTTTCACAAGCAAACTCAAGGCGAGTGAGTGATAAGCATCATTATTGTTTTCTGAGAGTCTAGTTTATAGTGTGTGGGGAAGGTGTTGGCATATATGTTTCAGAAGGAAAGGTTTGATCAATTCTAAGTAGACATCTACTAACATATAAAAAATATAACAAGGTTTCCTGCTGAGCGGTATTAAAGCACCCGTCACACCATAGCTGCGTGGCAGGCCCCATAGTGTGTTTCTGATGGTATTTAATATAGAATTAACCTTTCTTAATGTAACAGATTGGGCGCGAAATGTGAATCAAACTCTGCTGTTATTAGGACCCAGCCCCCTTTATTTGTATTTAGATTTTAAGCAATAGTGACCAGAGATACCCAAAGCCCTAGAGTTGTCATAAATCTGTTAACTAGTTCCAAGAGCACTTGGAAAATGTGCTACCAGGAAGGCTGTGATCAAGCTGAGGATATTGAAGGATGCAGAGAAGGAGAATGGCAGAAAGAGCAACAAAAAAGAAACATCTTGGTAATAATTAGCATCAAGAGAAATACACACCATCTTTAAAAACAAGAGCAAATCACATGGTTATCTTTTTAAGCTGGCACTCCCAGACAAAAAAAGAGTAAACATCTGGATGACCCCAGAAAGACTATATCCCACAGATGTTTTCTCTCTGGACTGCCTGACACCTGGATATTCAGAAACAAGTGAGTGATTGCTAGAATTAAAAAAGGAAATAAAAGAAAACATGTTGGGCACCTTTTTTTTTCAGAAATGGCAGCAATGTTTCTATACATTGTCTCAGGAATATTTCAATTAAGAAAATATAGGGCTCCTTCTATGTGTATGTTGAGTACCAAGGAGCATTTGAGATATGAAGAAAAGCTCAATCTAGAAAAACACACGCCAGTTCTCAAGCTCTGCTGGTCAAGAAGAAGAAGGCAACATTGCTATGGCTCAGCATCTAGACTCTTCCGCACTGGCCCTAAGGAGAGCTCACCACTAGGCTGGACCAAGAAAGGCCAGAAGGTACAAATATCATCAAGCACACATGCAAACACCTTTTATCTGGAAAATGGGCTCATAAAAGCTTTAGGATGTGAAAGTCACAGCCCAGGGCTGGTAAGAACAAGTATTAAGATGTTTCATGACAAGCTGAATAGATGTGGTTTCCCACAAAATCCCACAGTGCTTTGCACTCCATAAATATCCCTCCTCTTCCCTCACAACTTTAACTCTATGAAATATGATTCTGGGCTCAGGCATTCCTATGTAGCTGAGCTTTCCTTGGTCCTGAATCTCAGTCATATTTGTTTACACAGGGTGAGTGCTATTCATCGCCTTCATAATTATTTCATGTCAATTACAATATCCTAAAATATTTGTTTTTCTGGGCTGGGCTGCATCATTAAATTCTACTTTTAGAGAAAATTATACTCATTCTCCCTCCAGTTACATCCTTGCAACTCGTAATCTTTTGTCTCTCTGTTGTTGTCACCAATTAAAGTCACTCTGCTTTTCTTTACTCAGCCTAAGAGAAACATCCCCGGGGTTATTGCTTGTTTGACATTTTGCTTTTCCATTTGTTAAATTTTATTAGCAGTATTTGAATTGTGAATTAATATAACTTCAGGCCACAATGCTATTTCACTGAACACATACGAGGCCCATTGTTCCATATCTCTGTGCATTGTAAACTTTTCAGGGTCTGGATTTCAACAATGCCTGTTCTAATCAAGTCTCCTAAGAAGATCCTTGGTGAACGAGATACAAGATGCCCAAGAAAATTGCACTGGTGCCTATAGAACTTTCACTTCCTAGATCACCCCTTACATAGAGGTGAGCGTTTTAGGAGAATCATAGGTTTTTTTTTAAATAAAATAGAAAATGAAAACTCTTACCCTCTTGGTTCTCAAAGCTTTCATATATACATCCTCCAAGGTCAATGAACCAATTTAGATACCTTCTGCCTACTGAAATAAATTTCTTTTCAGGTTTTGTTTCTTTTTTTTTCTCTCTTCTCACCACCCCTCTACAATTTCCCAAGGTGCCATAGTATGACACATTTGAAATAGTATGCTCAGGAGCATACTAGGGTTGCCCTCTATTTAAAATGGTTGCTTTGACTCATTTTGAGAACAAGGCCAGAAATGGGAGAGATCTAAGGTATCATTGAATGCTATATGGAGCTAACTGAGAACCCTTTCTACACTCTCCCTGAGAAAGAACCACATGGCTTTTGCTTGAAACTTTCCAGTGAAGAGAGCCCATTCCCTCCCAAAGAGGCCAAGTCATTATGGGACAGCTCTAATTGTTAGGAAACTGGTCCTTACATGAAGCAGAAATCTTCCTCTCCCTTCATTTTTCCTAGTTCTTCTCTCTGGGACCCAAGAACAAGCCCAAAACCTCTTCTAAAGGACAGCCCTTCCATTTACTTTGAAAACATTCTCATTTCCTATCCCTTTCTCTGAATGACATGTCATCAGTTCCCCTAATCCATTTTGTCTGGCACAGTCTTGAGTCCCAAAATCTGGATTATGGAGTTTTCCTCAGGGTACCACAATTTAGAAAGGGCATTGACAGACTACCGCATATGTAGAGAAGGGCAATGAGGAAGGTACTTAAGCTCCCATTATTTTTATAACCAACTTTTGTCAACCATTCACCAATTCAAACTAGTGTTTGACCCACCATATGATGTCAACCTAGAATGTTATCTGTGCCAATAGAGAGATGTGGAATCTCTCTGCCATCTCCATGGTAAGGGAGATCTTATTTCTCAGCACCTAGTGTAAAAATATGGTAATATCGCTTTTATGACTAGCCAAGTATGCTTATCCTTGCTGATAATGATAACAGCAACAATGACCATGTGCCAGGCATGGTGCTAAGTGCTTTGCAATTACAATCTCATTTATTCTTCAAAACAACCCTGGAATTTAGACTGAGACAAAGATTAAGTAACCTGCCCAGAGTCGCACAGATATCTAATGCCTAAGGCAAGATTTGAACTCAGGTCTTCCTGATTTCAGGCCTGTCACTCTAACCACTCTGCCACCTAGCTGCCTCAAATTATGACAAATTTTTATATGTTACCAATTACATCCACCTATAATTAGTCAAATAGGAACAGAATAGCAGCTATGAAAATAATTCTTTCATGTTCCTGTGATTTTTAATCCTTTGTAGGAATGGTATATAAGGAGATTTGGTTTTTGTTATTCTTTCTGAATGCTAATATTTAATTCTTGGTTGGGGAGGGGGAAAGGGAAAGTAGCCCTTTCTATTCAACCTCATGTAAAGCAATCTCTAATATTGCATCAATATTCCCTTAATAAAGAGACAAGTTTGCATCACATTTTAATACCACATCCATTTGGTTTTCCCCATTTTTCGATATTCTGGAGGAGTTCTCACAGACCCATCTGTGACTGTCAGTCATTCAATTAACCAAAGAAAGCTTGCAATTCATTTTATTTCTGTATATGTTAATGTTAAAAACTAATAGAAAACAGCTAGTAAATTGTCCCCTGCATATATTGGACACAGCAACAATTACTCTGGCAGAGAAGATATAATAAAAGAGGAAATTTTAATAGTATCCTTATTCCATTTATTCTCTTGGGTTTCAGTTTCAAGGTACTGTAGAAATTAACAATTATTTCTTCTCATTGTTTCTGATGATCTTTTTCTATTATACTCCTGCCTGACTTAAAATAAAAAAAGAATTTGAACTTACATTTTTTTATTCAATTTTATGGTGCCTTGAGATTTCTATCCCAGTCATAAGGAAGTCCAGAAATGCTGCAGAAAATAAGCTGGGCCCTGTTCTCCTTTCTCCTCAAGCAGCTGGTTAAGGCCATGTCAGCCATGGGCACAACTGAGATTCTCTTGATTTAAACTCAGAACTTCCCATAATAAAATAATTATTTTATCCATCATTGTATTGACAAACATGTCTGTTTGGCACTTTGCAAATGTCTGTCAGACCAAACATCTAAATAGTGCATGGAGCTTGCCTATACAAAGCAATTAACTGGTTTTATGGGGCAAATTGTCCAAGGACTTCCCCAGAATGCTTGGGGAAATCTAACCAATTCAGCTATTCTCCAATTTATTGACATGCTCTTATGTGGAGGGGTGAGGCGGGGGATGGGGAGTAGGGCATGAACAAATAGCCCAAGTTTGCAAGCTGGAATGTTATTGCAAGCTAATTGGAGAATGAGACCTGGGGCCTACTTAGGGCAGAGGACCCTAAGATCTCACTTTGAAAAAAAGATTTGCTTTGCTTTAATGAATGAAAACAAACTTCATTAACAGCTAATGAACAAAAAGGAGGATGTCATCCAGAGAGAGGACCCTACCTTGTATATTAATGGAATGATATTTAGAAGAATAGGGGCATAGAGTCCATCAGAATCCAAAGAGATCTCAAAATGCAAGAACTCTGTGCTGAATCCTGCAAGATGAAATTTAAAATGGATACAGTGCCAACAGCATCACCGTCAACATGTGAGCAACGGATGACATCATCATTTTGAGGAACTCTCAGGTTGGGGGTTCTCCACTGAAATTGATCATAATCCAGCTACACTTTTAGTAGTTAAGTTCCAGATGATGTCACGGGGCCCAAAGATGTGGCGGAGGTGAATTTCAAACCTGGCTTCTTGCTAACTCAAAGCCCAACAAATCAAATGAGATACTATTTGTAAAGTGCCTGGGACATAGTAGCTTTATAAATCCTTATTTCCTTGTTTTCCCAACAAATGTTTGCTAATTTGAGTGCTATTAATAGCTGATGAAAGAATTTATGTTATCTATGATAAACACATTAAACAAACTATATATGAGTATCATGTATAATCGTGTAATATGCATATGTAATGCACATGTACATACATATAGATTTATACCTATACATTTATATTTATATTCATATACATATATGTACATATAGATTTATATCTATAGATATGTCTCTACAGAGACATCTATTTATACGTTCAGATAGCTAAAAGATAAACATTGATGTTCAGAGGGAAGCAGAAAATTGGGAGAAAATCTTTACAACTAGTGTCACTGATAAAGGCCTTATTTCTAAAATATACAGGGATACATATGATATATGTGGGATAATAGTTCTGGTGAGAGGTCATAGCTCAAATAACTTCTAGAGGTGAGCTTCAGTGGTAAGAGACTGGTCCTAACCATCATGGCTTAGTCATTCAACAGCTCAGTCAACCATTTGGACAGTGTGAAGAAACTTTTGAGGGTCTATCATCAACATTCCCCTCTTCCTTTAGTGTTGCAGTGGGGCAGGAGAAGAGCTGGCCTGTCTGAGGAGGCAGCAACCTGAGGTGGACACCATGCTGTAACTGGAGTCAGGAAGACAAGACCAAATTCCATGTCTGACATTGACTTAGCTGGGTGGTCACGGGTAAGGCATTTGATATATACCATCTTCAACTTCCTAATCTGTAAAATAGGAGTGATCTATGTGGCACCCTCCTGTCAAGGGTCATATGAGGGTCAAATGAAGTAATATATGGAAATTTCATTGCAAATATTAAAGCATTATATAAATGTGGAATGATGATGATGATTTTAAATGGTAACATAATTTGGTTATACCTGATCCAGTCTACATCTCTATCCAGAATTAAGGTCCATTTCCTTAGTTATCACTTGTCTTCAAATATAAAAAAAAAACAAAATAATGCTAGTTAGCATTAATATAGCATTTTTAATATTTGCAAGAATTTTATAATATATGATATATGTCATTATGTGTCATATATGTCATATAAGATATGTCATTTTATTCTCACAATGAGGAAATGGGTTCTATCATTATCTTCATTATATAGATAAGATAACTGAGGTTAGGTGATCTGCCCAGTGTCAAACAGCTAGTAAGTATGTGAAGCAGGATTTGAACTCTCAATTCACTGTACCATCTGGCTGCCTCTAAGAAAGTGAATGATAGAAAAAGCACAGGATTGGGAGTGAGGGTGGGGGTCAAGACAAGGCTAAATTCAAATGCATACACTGCCACTTAATCTTGGTATTACTTTGAGAAAATTACCAAAGATAGCCAGGCTTCTCAATGACTGACACCGTCTTCACTTCGTGGAGTCTCCTGGTCTATTTTGGAGAAGGTCTGGGATAGCTCAAGGTCATCACAAAGAAGTGGAGGCCTTGACTTTTGTCCAATTCCATTTAACCAGCATTCATTAAGCACCAACTCTTTGCGAGGAACTTTGGTGGAGATACAAAGTGGATATTAAAAGGTCAAAATGAAACATACCCTGTAGGTGTCAGAGGCTGGACTCAATTCCTGGTCTCCCTGACCTTGAGGCCAACTCCCAACTTGTCTCTTAGCAATTCTTTTTGGCTTATTGGAAACCACTGTGCTCCATGACTTACAGCCATGAAATGGCACTTGGAGAATACTGTCATTCAAATCATGGATCTCTGTTTCTAGAAAAGGCAGACTAGTGTTTATTCCTCTAAGTGTTTGATTCTAGGCTCACATCATTGTCAATTTCTCCTGCCTTATCCTTCATCCATTTTTTTTCCTGTGTGCATGGTTAAGTTAAGCTCTTCAATTTGGATTATGCATCAGTAATGGAAAATTCTTTAATGAACGTATACTCCAAATTTAATGTTTCATCTGATGATCTGGACAATTCATCACAGGGTTACATCTGTTGTACTTCAAAGGGGACTTTGAATATTTTTGTTGTATTGATTGAAAACAATTTGTTAGAAGGGAACCTATACACTAGAGATATGTTCAACTAAATGAATCCTTTTTATAGTCAAGAAATTTTATTAAACACAAGGAATCTTGTATTCTGAATCTCTTTTAGTCCATTGTGTGATGATATGAATGTGGTTTACTGTGGATGGCACTTGAGATAGTCTCTCTGTCCCCTCCTCATACTTTCATTGATAGGGTCCTTGATGTTGGTGAAAGGGATGCTAATAAAATTAGTGAATGATGAATAATGAAGACATTTTCATACTTGTCGATTTTGCCTTAGTTCAGTATTAATAAAAATGTTCAAGATTGTTCCCTCATAATTTTAGTATCATCCCTCCCCTTCAAATGCCTTGAGAATCACTTTATCGATGCCTTTGTAGTTGGGCCATCTTAATACAAAGCTGCTCTGTTCCAATTTATGGTCATTAGTCCATTTGCTGTTCCCATCTTTGTTGTGTTTAGTGACATTTTTATCTGCTTCGTAGACACATCTGAGTCAGGGATGTTGGAGTGTCGTGGTGATGAACGTTTTGTCTTTAGTGATGGAGCAAAGGAGTTATGGAAGTTTTTACAGTTTTTTTTCATTTTCCCTGTAGTTGTAACTCATTTTTCATTTTAAAATTCCCTTTTGATGACTTTACTTTTTGTGCCTGTAAATTAGCATTCCTTATACCATAATTGGACATCATTTTAACTTCACTAAATAATAACTGATAGTAACAATTCTAGTTAGCATGTATCCAGTGCTTTAGGATCTGCAAAGCAGTTCACATACAATGTGTCATTTGAGCCTCAAAACACCCCCAATGCAGTAGGTGCTATTGCTATCCCAATTTTATAGATGAGGAAACTGAGGCTGAAAGAATTTAAGGGATAAGATCAGGATGACACAACTAGCAAGAAACTGAGGAAAAATGTAACTTGGAGTCCAAGTTCAGGACTTGTCACCTTGCTACATATATTCCAAAATGAGTAATGGGGATGGACCTTATAATTGGGGTCTCAATTTCTTTACGTGCAAAATGAAGAGAATGTATTGATACTTTTCAAGATTTTTACAAAGCAAGAGACTGAAGCCAAGAGGGAATCCTTGAAGCCATACAACCATTTTCACAGAATACTGGCTATGATTTCTCCTAAGTTTAAATTAAGGTTATATCCAAAAAATAAATAAATTCTTGCATAAAAGTATTTGGGAGCAGCTACGTGGCATACTGAACAGAACACCTGTCCTGGAGTCAGGAAGAATCACCTACATCCATTTCAATCTGGCTTCAGGCTTTGTGACCTTGGGCAAGTCACTTCACCCCTGTTTTCCTCAATTTCCTCATCAGTAAAATGAGCTGGAGAAAGAAATGGCAAATTGCTCTAGTATCTTTGCCAAGACAACCCCAAATGGGGTCATGAAGATTTGGACATGACTGAAAGGATAAAACAGCAACAAGAGAATCACAATATCCACTCAGTGGAAAATTTAGGGTCATTCTATTTTTAACAGATATAGAGAGTGACACAGAGAAATTGATTCAAGACAAGGGATTCCACAGTCTGAATGCACCTGCCAAATGTCAAAGATGAATGTGCTGGGTTTCCATGGGGAGATGGTTAATAAATACAAATATTTTACTTCATTTGGAAATGAGTTGAGAAGACTTCTGATCTCTGGAGCAGAGTAGGAATGTAACCTGTATCTCTGGACTGATAAATTGATTGCCAAGAAGTGAAATGAGTTAGAGTACATTATACAATGTACTTTGATTACATTAAATTGAAAAGTTTTTGCACAAAGCCAATGCAACTGAGATAAGAAGGGAAGCAGAAAATTAGAAAAAAAATTTACAAACAGTGCCTCTGATAAAAGCCTCATTCCTAAAATATATAGAAAACTGAGTCAAATTTATAAGAATGCAAGTCATTCCCCAATTGATAAATGGTCAAAGGATATTAACAGGCAGTTTTTAGAGGAAGAAATTAAAGCTGTCTATAGTCATATTAAAAAATGCTCTAAATAACTACTGATTAGAGAAATGCAAATCAAAACAACTCTTAGGTACCACATCACACCTATCAGATTAACATGACAAGACATAAAAATTATAAATGCTGGAGAGCATGTGGGAAATTTGAAACACTAAGGCATTCTTGATGGAGTTGTGAACCGATCCAACCATTCTGGAGAGCAATTTGGAACTATGCACAAAGGGCTATAAAAATGTGCATACCTTTTGACCCAGCAATACCGCTTCTAGGGCTGTATCCTAAAGAGATCATAAGAATGGGGAAAGAACCCACATGTACAAAAATACATATAGCAGCTCTTTTTGTGGTGGCCAAGTACTGGAAATTGAGGGGATGTCCATCAGTTGGGGAGTGGTTGAACATGTTGTGGTATATGAATGTAATGGAATACTATTGTGCTATAAGAAATGATGAGGAGGAAGACTTCAGATGATGAAAAACAGAGCCTGGACAGTATCTTCCAAGGGATCATCAAGGAAAACTGCCTAAAGTCCTAGAACCAGAGGGTAAAATCATCATCAAAGAATCCACTGATCACCCCTAAAGAGACCCCAAATTGAAAACTCCAAGGAATATTGTAACCAAATTCCAGAATTATCAGGTCAAGGAGAAAATAGTGCAAGCAGCCAGAAAGAAACAATTAAAATGTCATGGAACTACACTCAGGATCGTGCAGGATCTTGCAACGTTTAAAATAAAAGAAAGAAGGAATTGGAATATGATATTCCAAAACGCAAAGGAGCTGGGACTACAACCAAGAATCAACCACCCAGCAAAACTGAGCATAATTTTTTCAGGCAAGGAGATGGACATTCAATGAAATAAGAGAATTCCAGACCTTTCTGATGAAAAGGCCAGAGCTCAATGGAAAATTTGATCTTCAAATACAAAACTCAAGAGAGACATCAAAAGGTAAATGGAGGTTAAAAAACTGTTATTCAGGGGGGCAGAGCCAAGATGGCGGCTGGGAAGCAGTGACTGGCGTGAGCTCCCCACCAAGTTCCTCCAAAAACCTATAAAACAATGGCTCTGAACCAATTCTAGAGCTGCAGAACCCACAAAGTGGCAGAGGGAAGCAGGGCCCCA
>CM053624.1:4783909-4814343 GCA_028646595.1 Phalanger gymnotis | reverse complement strand
AGGAAGGAAGGAAGGAAGGAAGAGACGAAAACTCCTCTTTTTATAACTGTGGCTGAAGGTTCTCAGTATTACAGCTATGAGGCCTTAGATAGCTGCTGTCCTCCCTGGAGAAGCATCCTTATCCCAGGACAGGATCCATGATAAAGTAATAAAAGAGTGGATGAAGCAACAAAAGAAAAGAAACTTATATGCATGAAAGAAAGTGCCAACAAGAGGAGAAGAGGGCTGTCTGGGTTGTGAAGCACCCAGGGCACTGGGGCCTCCATGCTCCAGAAGGGGAAATGATTTCTTTCCTCTGTAGAGGACCAGGTGCACATCTGGTACAGCAGCTTCCCTGTGGGTCCCCCAACTCTTCTGATACAGAATAAGAAGCATTGGTGAGTTCTTTCATTATTTTTTTAAGGCTTTGTTTAAAATTATCAGATGGGTTTGGCAATTCTATGAGTAATTTTCCCAAGAGGACTAAGCTGCCTCTAGAGTTTTCAGTAGTCCCTGGAGAGGGCCTATCTAAGAGTTTCAAAGGAAAGAGCTGAAAACTATGAAACTAGGGCAAGTGCGGAGGTCAGAAGCAGCTCCAGGCCCTCTCCCCACAGGCTCTAGGTAGATTGCTTCCCTTTGCAAGTGCATGTGCATGTGCACACACACAGGCACACATTCACACATGTGTGCACTAACGTACACACATACATGCCTCTACAGATACACACACTTATGCACACAGCTTACATGTAGACATACATGCACATATACACACACCCATGCACAAATACTCACATACACACACATGCACACCCATATGTGTGCACTCACACATATCCTTTCTGAACACTGGAAACCGCATGTGCCTATGTGATAATCAGGGCTACTGAAAAAGGACTGAGCCCTATGGACAGAACACCCAAGACAGAAGCTTGCCCTCCCCAGTCACTCCTCTATCTACCTCATAAGAATTAGGCTTTCCTCTGTTCCTCTCTCCATTGTCCCCACATCGGAGCCTTTCCTGGCAGGTTCAGGCCAATGATTCAGAAGCAAACCCTAGCAGGCCAAAGGTATTGTGAGCTTCTGGTTGTTTGGGGCCATCTTCTCCCTCAGTGGAGTCTTATCTCCAAGGGCACAGAAATAGTGTTAGTGAAGAGTGTGACCAAGTACATAGGAGCCTTCAACCTCCAGGCTGCCATGATGGATGGATAGAGTCTGGACACAGAATGTGAGTGGTTCTGAGAGCTTTTCCCCAAACATCTCCCTCCTGGCCTCCCTGCTCAGGTTCAGCAATTCATGGTATGCTCTTGGGCCAGAGTATTCTCTCAAGAAAAGCCCTGTTGAAAACCTAAATTGTGTTTGAAGAGAAGGACAACCCACGGACCGGTTAGCTCTCTTTCTCCCGCTTTCTCCTGCTATCAGGAAAGAATGTGGAGGAAATGGGTCATGGGACTGGTGAGTTTTGAATAGAGGCAGTGATTGTTCCAGGCCTAGAAAACTACAGAGGAACCTCTGGCCATGGTGTCCATAGAGTCTGTACACGGAGCCAGTCATTTAGTCACCGACCATTTATTAAACATTTACCCTGGAATCAGGAAGACTCAAATCCTGAGTTCAGATTTGACCTTATTTACTAGCTCTGTGATCTTGAGCAAGTCATTTAACCCTGTTTGCCTCAGTTTCCTCATCTGTAAAAATGAGCTGGGGAAGAAAATGGTAAGCCAATCCAGTATCTTTGCCAAGAAATGGGTTATGAAGAGTCGGAAACAACTGAACAAATGACTGAACCACAACATACCAGGCACTAGGCTTACGTTAAAAAGCAACATACGGGCATGGACAAACCAGGGGTCAGAAGAAAGGCAGATCTGGGAAGGGAGGAAGAACACAAACACACTCGCCACCCACTTCCCACTCTTTCCCAGGTCTGACCTTGGTCACAGCATGCAATCCATTCCTGGCTCCTTTTATTGAGGAAAAACCTGAGTATCGGAGAAAGGCAGCACTTTGTCCAAGGTCACACAGGCAGTGCTGGACAAAGCTGGGTTTGGCCCCTGGGCTCCTGCTTCCAAATCTGCTGACCTTTCTCCCTCTGCCAAGCTGCCAGGGGCACACCAAGCACTCCAGGCCCTGCCACTCACTCTTCTAGCTGAGGTACTATTTGCTGCTATTTTATTTTGCAGAGAAAAAGGCTTGCCTCCCAGAGTACAGGCCAAGGCTTCCTGCCATCCTTTTCTCTGAGCCAAAAAGGAAAACAAGACCAAGGCACTGAGACCTACAGCAGAAAAAGCAGCGGATCTGGAAGGCTGGGCCCCTTCTGGCAATCTTTGCTCTTCTACTTAGTAGTGGAGTGACCTCAGTAGAGTCGATCACTTCTGCCATGTAAGCATCAGCTTCCTCCTCTGAAAAAAACAGGAGAAAGAGCAGTTCCTTGAGAGTAGGGGGTCTTCTTTTGTTTGTTCCTTATATCTGCCATGCCTCCCACAGAGAAGATGCTTAATGCATCCTTGTTGGACTGAATTGACCTACTTCCTCTTCCTCGCATACACCCCTTTAGCTCCTCTGCATGGGCCATCACCAATACCAGGGGATGAATGCCCAGTACCAAACACTGTCTCCTTAGGAGTGCTTCTTGGAATTCTCTTTCTTCAAAACTTGGTTGAAACATGGCCTTCTAGCTTAGACCTCCCAACTGCTCATGTGACTCACTGAAGCTGCCTTCTATTGCTTGACTTTGTTAATGTTTTTTTTTTTTGGTTGACACACATCGCTTCCCTGCATGGAAGCTCCTTGAGAATAGAGACTGTTCTACTTGCACCTTTATATCACTATGCACGGCAAATATCATGGCATGTTCATTTAGCAAGTCTCCCTATGAACCAGGCACTCTGTTGGGTGCTGGCAAAACAAAGCAAAACAAAGAGAACTGCCTTCCAGATGATTCCATTTTCCCTTCATATAATAGGACAGGAATCTGAGGCCTACCATATTTAATAATGAATATGTGTTGTTTGATGGATTCAATTGGATTCGAGGGGGCAGTGAGTGAATCAAAATATGTAAATGTCTCTTTCCAGTTTTTGAACCAAGGATGATATGATTCTGAATCAGCGATAGCTACTGTCCCTCATTTTCATGGTAACAGAAATTTTATTCTTACCTAAAAGCCCATAAACTCACGGAACTTAAGCTAGGTGACATCCAAAATGTGTTCCAGTCAAAATGGTGGGTGGAAAATGAATGGTGCCACCAAAAGGTCATCTTCTGTGAAACATGGAATCATGATGTGGCCACAGGACAGCCATGCAGAGAACGGATGGTTGGGAGAAAGCTTCCCAATGGAGGAGCCGCTGCCACAGTCAAATCAGTCCAATGTGGCAATGGCTATGTTTTCCAAGCCATGGCCTGGAGATGACTCCAGAAGGGATGTCCATGCAGGTACCATATAAGGCAACTGACATGACATTAAGCATTCAGTGAAAAGAATGAGAAAGCAAACATCCACTTTCCCAGGAATCTCACTTGAAGTATGCTAGTGCTTTCATCTTCTTGTAGACAATGGAATTCTGTTTCTACTATAATTGCCTGCTTTGTAAATGGTCTATTCCTGCAATTCCCCATCAGCAGGAAGTGTTCATGAACATTTTACCCAAAATCAGAATGCCTGGAATGGACCCAAAAGAGGTCAGGAAATCGGTCCTCCAATCATTTGCAAATAAAATGAGTTTCAGAAGCATGTTGCAGCCTCTAAAATTGTGAACCCTGAGTGGGGAAAGCAAGCAGTACTATGGAGATTTCCCTTCTCTGGAACTAGAAGGGAGGGCCTGCCAGTGCCTGTGACAGGTAAGAGGCTCTAACTTCATTTTCTCCAATACGTTTCATATGTCCTGCACCTTGACTTGCTGCTCAAAAAATAAATAATGCAGTTACATGCCCTGTGAGAATTCACCCATGGACTTAACATGGGCTAATATGCTAGTCCCATAGTGTAGGAAATCCCTTCTCAATTTTTTGCATGTTTCAGAGAAAAAAAGAAGAGAAACAAAGGGCCCAGTTGTGAAGGTGGCTTTGATTTTATTCTGTCATTTCCCTGCTGGAAGAGAGATCTCAGGCTATATTTTATTCACGAAAACATTTTTCAAGGTTTCCACATGCTCTCCCCTCCCCTCCACCACTCTATGCCACACAGGGGTCTGTAATGAGAAAATGCAGCCAGTGTAAACAGAGGCAGGGTACATCCTGCCGAAAATAGACCAAATGGATTGAAGGGAAAGGCTTAGAGCTGAAGGAGAGAAGCCATAACTCATATCCCTCCCATTGGGATGCCCCGTAGGCAGCAGAGGCAGCGTGGTAAGTACAACGAAAATTGGATTTAATAATTGCCACTAATAAAGGGGCAAGGCTGTACAGCAATTTACCGTGCTATCGGCAAAATGAATTGCTGAAGGCACATTAGCCGTGTGTTAGATAACACACACACACATACACACACGCGCGCGCGCACGCACACACACACACAAGCATGCACACCAAGTAAGTAAATTAGGATGAAAATAAGTGGAGAGTAAATACTCCATGTACAATCCCACCATAATTCCTTTTAAAAGTCTTTTAAAGATACATCCCCCAGTGATTCTCTTTCTAGTGTTCATGTTTTATCCAATTCGATAAACATATTTCTCACTTTTTAAAATGGTCATGATTGGCCTTTTGATTTTTCCAATTGGTAAGTGAAGGAATGATGTCACCCGGTCACATTAAATACGATTAACCCGACCATAACGAACCTCCGCAGCATCCATTCGACATGAGCTGACACTTTTATGCCCTTGGTGACAAATGGCTGCCTGGGTTAGGCAAGCTTTTTTCCAAAGCAAGCCCCAAAGAATACCAGCGTGGCTCATGCCACTGAGCAACAAATAGGGACCAGGATTACAGGCCTTTATGAACTTTTCCAAGAGAACTCTTCTCATTCAAATACTTGGAGAGTCTCGTTTATTTTTATCTGAGGCATCATTTTTCATGGAGCGCTGGTGCCAAAGTCAACAGACCTGGAGCCAAGCTCTGTTCCCTGATCTCCATTAGGATCCTCCTCTTCTTGGCTGCTCCCCATGCTGTGTCTCTTCGAGCTGGGAAGGTAAATAAATGAGGCTGCCTCATCAGAGTCAGCTCAGCCAAAATGCTGAGTAGCACATGATTTTTCACCAGCTTATCCCAGGATCCACAGTGCGCTTTTCACCCTCATTCTCCTTTTCTCCTCCTTCCATTCTTGCTTGAATTATTTGACTTTATTTTATTTTAAGGAAAGAGCACTTTCACTCTCTAGTGACAAGGTTGGAATCTCAGAATATGAAAAGGAACCTGGACATTTCACTACTTATTCATAATGAGCAGTTCTCCAGAAAGGAATGGCTGGTGAAAGTCCCAGGATTCTAAGCAGCTCAGATGAACACAGAATCAACCAATCAATTGGCAAGCACAAGATGATTGGAATAGTAGGCAGGGACCAGGGTGTGAAGGGCTTTAATTTTTAGAAAACCAAATCCAAAAGCCAAAGGATCTCCAGATGATAGAGAAGCACAAGAGTTTAATGAATGGAGAAGTGACCATCGACCTAGCTCTAGGAAAACCACTGGAGTGGTTTGTGGAGGGTAGGCTAGAGTAGGGAAGGCCCACAGAGCCTAGGTGCACCCCTCAATTACCTCTCTTAATCAAAGGTGAGAAGCAAACTCAGACTACTTGGATTTGCTTCGCAATTGCAGCCCTCCAGAATGTTACAGGCTATGCTCAAAAGGAGGACCCTCCAGCTGGAACAAAGCATCTGTATTAAGGTAGGAGGGAAGACCGTTGAGCCAGTAATGTTCAGCTACATCCCTTTAACACATAATCCCAAGAAATGAGTGAATCAACAGAATACATGGGCCTGGACTTGTTAAAAATCCCTTGGTCTTTTGCTACTACAAAAGTATCACCAATATTCTTGTTGATACTGCCATGATTCACTCCTAAAATCTCAAAGAAGTTACTTCCTTCAGAAATGCAGATATTGTTTAAAAAACCAAGGATTCCCACCCCTTTTTGTATTTACTTTCTCCTATTTGTAATATCTCATACACAGCCATAAGATCCTGGAGTCACAGAGTTAGGGCTGGAAATGAAACTCAGAGGCCATCTTGCTCAACCTTCTCATTGTCCAGGTGAGAAAACTACAGCCCAGAGAGGTAACTTGGAAAAATATTACCCGAGGAATAAATCACAAACCCAGGATTCAAATTTGGGTGCTCTGATCATCCATTCACTCGTTAATTAATGTCACAAACATCTATTGAGTATCTACTGTGTATGTGAAGCTAACACTATTCCTTTTCTAATTATCTTCAAATATCTTCTATGCATCTAGATTTCTACATAGTTTCTATTAAAGTATGTGTGCCTTTAGATCACAGGCTGTTTTATTTCATGTTGTTTTTGCCTTTCTTTGTATCCCCAAAATTAAGCACAATGCCTAACACAGAGTAAGTGCTTAACGAAGGCTTGTTAACTATTCTCTGTCTGAGTGCTGGGCTTGGTGCTGGGGGAGATTAAAAAAAATGTTTACTAGATAATACATGGTCCTTTTCACTGATACTCATGTGGGATGATCTAGGGATGATAGATTTACAGTCCATAGATTTATAATGCATCAGTGATAGATTTAGTGCTGGGAAAGGTCCTTGGAGATTATCTAGTCCAACCCCCTCATTCAGAGTTTGAAGAGACCTTCGGGGCTATTTCATCTATGCCCCCTTCTATTTTACCAGTGAGGAAACTGGCCCAGAGAGGTTCATTTACTTGCCCAAAGTCACACTGGTAATAAGTGACCTCAGATTTGAATTTCACTCTTCTGGGTCCTAATAGAGTATCATTTTTCTTAAGCTGTACCTGCTGTCTCATCATGGAGTCTTCAACTTTCAGTGGAACACATAAAGAAGGAGCACAAAACAATCCTGGAATGTCCAAATAGTGTATGCTGTCAGAGTCAGCCAGGGTAGTTGTACCAACTGTTCTTACCATACCATATAATTTTAAAAAACCCTCATTGAAACCCAATGAATTCTTGCCGATCAACTGATAATCAATAAGGAACACACCACTGGAGCGCTTGAAAGAAACAGTATTAGAAAACATTCTCAGTCCTTTAAGGTTATCCTAAGAACCCTCACAGGAGCTATGGTGAGTTACCTTCTTGGCAACCAATTAATACATGTGTGCTTGGGAATTGTGGGACTGAGAGACAAGGGTAAGAAGGGCAGTGTACAGTAATATATTTTCTTGATAACATATTTATTCCTGGCTTTCAAATTTCCTCACTGACTATACATTTCCATCTACTCTGACCTACCTTGTAGTTCTCCATTTTCCTCTGTGTGAGATTCACTTCATTTTGTCTATGAATGTTGCTTTCCACATCTCTACCAAAAACTTGACCCAAATTCCAGAATCACAAAAATGCAGAGTAAAGGTAGCTTTAGCAACCATTTAGTCCAAGTTATACATGAATGAATCTCCACTAGAGGATAAGGGAAAAGTAAATGGCTTTTCAGTCTCTTGAAGGCCTCTGATTATGGGGAAGGTCGCTATCAAAAAGTTGCGCTCGTGTCTCCATGGGAGGCTTGAGAAGTTAAATAGGCTTAACCATTTCCCAGAAGCAATTCAACCTTCTTTCTTCCTTGCCTCTACCTCTGGTCCAACTTGATATTTATCCTCGTCCCAAATATACCTGCTTATTGACAAGCCCTACGTGTCCTTATCTGAGCAACTGACATCCCTTATGCACTTGTTCTTTCCTATGTGGATCATTAGGTCAGACTCTCTAGAGTCATTCCAGATCTCTTCCAGGAAGCTCCAGGTTGTTTTCAGGCTTCATGTCTCCAGTTGCAACACCATGCAGAAACAAGAACACTTGGAGGTCTCACCAACCACAAAGACACTCTCCTTAACTTGAACCCTGCACTGGATCTCTTCCAACACCTTTGCTCAACATATTCTTCCTTATTGTAGGCTTAGATTGAAGTTTATGATGAGATCATTGACCAGAGCTCTTCTTATTCTTAATATCATAAATGACATTATCATGTGAATATGAGGTACCTGGTTTTGGAAAGAGTCTACAAGGTCAGTCTCCTGTTGGGCACTTTCTTCTGAAAGTCTTCTTGACCCCTAATAATACTTTTATTGATGGTGTCCTCAACTTGTGTATAGATGCAGACATAAAGATGGTTCACAGGTGATAAAAAGATGAGTGGTCATTGATGATTTCTCAGTTGCTGGCTTGGGGGATTTTTTTTTGGTAAATGAATGTGCATAATAACAGGATCTGAGATTTTTTCCATGCTTTGGGTATTGGTATCATCCTTTCCCTGCAACATGCCTTGCAGGTATATCAGTTCCTGATTCTCTGCTTGATTCTCTCCAGCCTTTAGCACAGATCTCTATCCATGTTTGGTGCAAACAGGTTGTTTTTCCCCATTTTAGGGAATTTTTGTCTCTTTAGTGCTATTTTTGCCACTCCTACAGAGCACATCTAAGACTATAATGTTAGGCTTCAACTGTGGTCCTTCCATTTTCCTTGATGGTGGGACCAGTTAATTATAGTCATCTTTATAGATATTTTCCATTTTTCTCCAATTTAGTGTTTATCCAGTTTCGTCAAATTCCTTTGGAATGATTTTATTTAGTTGTAATTCTTACCACCTGTTTACAAATTAGAAATATCAATTATTTTCCCACCTGTCCAATAGTTTGCCAAACATTAAACATAAAAGAATGCATTAGGGCAGCAACTTTTCTAGAACCATCTCTAATTGAACTCCAACAAATATGAATAAAAATCATAATAAAAGTAATAAGAAATACCCTTTATATGGCATATCAGTGTTTGAAAAGCGCTTTATGTGACTGTCTCATTTCTCTGTCAAAATAGTCACAAATTTTTTAACAACACAGACATAGTGTTTTAAATCTTGCATTTCATTTTTCCCCTCTAGGATCTCAAAGCAGTTTCTGTATACCACCTCTTCAATCCATTCAACATTAATTGATATTGCATGGAAAGCAGAGATCCTACTTCATATTTGTAAATTCTAGTAATGATCAAGAAATACTATTAGCATGCATTTAAAATCCTACCTATAATTATCTGTGTTTTACAGATAAGAAAATGAAATACTGCAAAGGATCCACTTTCCACTAAGGGAAGCTTTTTCTATTCCCTTTTCTTCCCTGAATTATCTTGTATTTTCTCCTGTGCCAACTGGATCCTATAATAATAGAATGTGAGTTCTTTGAGGACAGAGTTGTTTCCCTTTTGTCATTGTCTCCTCTTATTCTTGAACAGAGTAAGTGCTTAATGTTTGTTGGATTAAGTGGAACTGAATGATGAAGGAGTTCAGGGCCATGACCAAGTGGAAGTTCTTGCCAGTACCACACTATTAGCCAAAAACCAAGCCACAAGTAGAAATCCAATTTCCTGCTTCCAGAAGTCTTGGTTTCTAGGTCTGATTGGTCTCACCACCACCACAACCGTCAGTGTCAACAAGTGAAAAACCATCTAGACCGAAGTGAATCTGCCATAAACTAAACACCACTAGGATCAAAACTGAAGAGTGCCTGGAAGGGCCAAGCTGTGTCCATCCACATATAGCATTTTTCTTACCCATAAGACAAAGAAAATGCACCTAGTAGGATGACAGTTTTATCTCAAAGTAAAATAATAACTGCTTGTAATTATTTGTATTTACAGTACATTTAAAAAGAAAGGAGAAATTATAGTAAATTTTAGTAAAATCATTTTAATTGTATCAGTTTGTGATATATTCATGTTGAGCGTCTCCACCAATGTTGCTGGCTGGGGTGGGGGGGAGGTCAATACATTAATTTGGTGCGTGTATGTGTGTGAACATGTGTGTAAGTGTGTATGCGAATGTATATGTGTAACATATATGAGTGTGTGAGAGGTTGTGCGTGTGAATGTATATATTCAATGCAGATTCAAATCCATGAAATGTGGAATCAGTACTAGATGTGGTTAGGAGAACCACCACCACCACTATTACTACTCATACTGCTGCCATGAATGCCAGTCCAAGAGAGCCTGCTACAGAAAACCAAGGCAAGAGAAGCATTTCTGTTACTCCTCTCTATACCCACATTAGACTTCCAGTTGGAAGGGAAGGAAAGGGGGAAAGCGGTGATTAAGAGCCTGTATTATGCAAGCACTATGCGAAGTGACTTACAAAGCTTATCTCATTCGATCCTACCAACAACCCCGAGAGAACAGTATTATTATGATCTTGCATTTAAAAAAAACGGAGGCAGAAAGAGGTTATGCAAAACTCCCAGGCAAGATCACCCAGCTAGTAAGTGTTTGAGGGCAGATTTGAACTCAGGTCTTCCTAGCTCCAGACCAATGATTCCATTCCCTGCACCACCTAGCTTCTTCTAAATGGGTGAGTTAGGGACTAACTGCCTTCAAACATAACCCATTCTTTTCTTTTCAACAAATGTTTATTTGGAACCTATTGTGTGCAAAGCACTACTGAACAGGATGACAGTATGAGTCCCTTAACCCTCCCGACTTAGGCAATGATCCTTCTAATGTCTACAACCTCCCCCTCCCCACCATTCCTGAGCATCTCCACCAATTTTGCTGGCTGGGGGGGGAGGGGGAGGTCAATACATTGATTTGGTGCATGTATGTGTGTGAATATGTGTGTAAGCGTGTATGCTAATGTATATATGTAACATATATGAGTGGGAGAGGTTATGCATGTGAATATATATATATGGGTATATGCATATGGGAGAATGTGTCAATGTGTGTGGTTATACACACACACACACATACACACACATGCACAGAGGTGTGTTTTATGACCATATTAATATATGTCTATGTGTATATGTGTGTGCATGTGAGTGTTTGTGTAGTATGTGAGTCTATGTGTATATGAGGCAGCATGTGTGTATATGTATATACACGTGTACATATACATATACATGAATGTATGTGTATATATGAATGTGTGAGTATATATGTATTGCATGACATTGTGTGTATACATGTGTATGTGTATATATATGGGTTATGTGTGTATGTATGTGAGTATATACATGTGTGTGAGTTTATGTGTGTATATATAAATGTATATCCAATGTGTGTATGTATGTGAATGTGCACACAAGTGTGTGGTGTGCATATGTATAAATGTGCATGAGTGCACATGTGTATACATGTGTGCTGCATACGTATATGTGCATGAGTTTGTGGCTGTGTGCACATATTGTATGGGTATACGTGTGTGCATGTATATGATGTATTATGTGGGGGTTGTATGTGTGTAGGGATATACGTTTATATGGATGTGAGTTGTATGTATATGCATGCATTATGTGCATGCATGTATGAATATGTAATTATATATCATACACATCATATGTGAGTGTGTTATAGGTTCCATTTTGAGATAGAAAGAATCCATTAGAATTCAAGCTCCTTGAGGGTTGGGCTATTTTAGTTTTTGTTTTGTTTTATTACCAAGGCTCAGTACAATATCTGGCCCTGGACCATAGCCGACCCTGAATTTGCTTGTTCCATCTCTCCCTGTCTCTGCCTTTCTGTTTCTGCCTCTGTCTCTGTCTCTCTCTGCATATCTCCCCATCTATCATGTAATCTGCATATCATCCATCTATCAGCCATCCACCTGTCTGGCTATCTATCTATCATCATCATCTGTGTCTATCCATCTCTTTCTATCATCCATCTTTCAGTCATCCATCACCTGTCTGTCTCTCATCTATCAGTTTATCACCTATCTATCTCTATCATCCAGCCACGTGCCTATCTATCATCTATATATCTCTCACTATCATCTATCTCTCTATCTCTCTATTTTCTCTATCTAATAAGCAATGAGAGAAAGACAGGAGACAGGCTTAAGACAAAGTCCAGGAACAACCTCAGGTGCTCTGGTTTGCAGGTACCATATATAATAGCTGGCTGAGTAGAACCTGAAATTCTGGGCCTCTCTTTCTTTAGCCTACCTCTTCCATTTCCCACCCCCACATTCACGTGTGTCTTCCTTATTCTCATCCAGGGTGCTATCTTTACTTATTTCTGAGGGGTCTGGAATTCCAGTAATGGCACACACCGGCAAAGGGAATCTGGAGCCCATCTGCTTGATCATTCTGCCTGGAGTCTGTCCCACCCAAATAGCCATTCCTAAGCATAATAGGGGCAGGTGGGATGATGGATACAAAACAAGTATTCACCATCAGCACCTATGGCCTTTCAACTAGACACCTGATAAATGAAAAAGCCCCAGGACAGAAGCAGAACTTGGTAGAGATGGTGAAGTATTGAACATTGAGTCAGAAAGATCTAGATTTGAACCAAGCTTCACACATTAGTAGCCTGATGGCCCCAGCCAAGTCATCAGCTTCTGGGTCTCATCTTCATGGGCAAAATGAGGGGGTTGTATTTCTCTGTGGTGCCTTCTAGTTCTAAATACATAGCCTTCTTTTCTTTCCCCATGGCATGGTTGGGGCTGTGGCACAGACAAGGATCCATGCTCTCCTTTGGAGCTGAGAAGGCTGATGACAAGATAACTTTGAATGTCTTTTTAAGCTCTTACCCCCACTGATACTATGATGATTCTAAGTACCTTCTTCCAGAATATATCAGGGTCTAGCTAGATGGCACAATGGATAGAGCATTGAGCCTGGAGTCAGGGAGACTCCTCTTCCTGAGTTCAAGTCTGTCCTCAGACACTTACTAGCTGTGTGACCCTGGGCAAGTCATTTCACCCTGTTTGCCTCAGTTTCCTCATCTGTTAAATGAGCTGGAGAAGGAAATGACAAACCACCCCAGCGTCCCTGCCAAGAAAACTCTAAATGGAGTCACAAAGAGTCAGACATGACTGAAATGACTGACAAATAATTATTGAGCTCACAGCTGGAGCAGACCTGAGAGACCATCTACCCTGACCTTTGTCATAAGGATTTAGAAAATGGGCCCAGAAAATCTTATCCAAAGCCACAAAGCCTCTAATCGACAGACGTGAGATCCAATGTTCCTTCAATGTTCAGAAACACCCAAAGAATCAGTACATCCTTTGTGACCCTGGACAAGCGTCTTTCTCTGACCCTCAATTTCCAAAGCTGTAGAATGGGGGAAATTATTTCTTTGCCTCTTAACCTCACAGAGTCTTTTCTAAGGAAAATATTTCACAAATCTTAAGGCTCTCTCTTGTTTGAGCTACTATTATTTTCACGTGAAGAAATTTTGGGTTGAGATAAGTTCAGCGAGTTGTCCAACATCCTTCCAAGACAGGAGAGCCCTGAGTTGTCAGCAAGTCCAACCCCTTCATTTTACCGAGCAGGAAACTGAGTCCTAGAGAGGGAACAGGACTTTTCCAAGGTGATACCATAGTTTGTTTTGTTTGTTTTTTTTTTAATAGTGGAGCTAGGATTCAAACCCAGTTCTCCCAGAATCCAAATCGAGGGATTTCTTCTTCTCTAGAACCCCTTCCCCACAAGGTGACTTCCTGATCTTGCTGGATTCAAGCCTGAAGGTGAATCACAAATTCAAGTCAGAAAGGTCACCTTTCAGTGCCATTTCTGGAATGTTCCATTTCTGGGCCGTGTGTAAGTCAAGCCCTTAGGTTTTGCTTTGTTCAATTCCAAAGTTAGTTCTTGCCTTGAGGGTGGGGGTGGGCATCCTTTGAGGAACTTGGTCTGGGACTCTCCCGTTGTTGGAATTTCAATAAAAGAGACAGCTTGAGAGACTTGGGCTCTGGCCACCCTGGTGACTCCATCTCCTAACCTGGGATGTAGTGCTCATGCTCCCGTGTGTGACAGCGGCCCACACAGAAAATGTAGAGGGAAGCAGCAGAGGATTTTGCTTTTCTAATTAGAGGATGTCTGCAAGACACAGATAGTGCACATTCATGCCCAAGAACAAAGCACCCTGGTGCCCGACAGCCAGGTGGATGTCACCAGGAGCTGGGGATTGTTCTGAGGCTGAGCAGAACCATTAGCAAAGACCGACTCCCAGAGTGCTCAGGGCCGATAAACAAGGGTGCCGTGATGAATATGGGCTTGGAGGGCAGAAATGAAAAGAGTGGCAGAAATGGCTGGATTTTTTGAATCCAATGAGATTCGTGGTACTTTTCTTTACTTCACTCAAAAAACAAGCTTCAGAAAGACGTCTTGCTCTCGGTCACGTGAAATAGCAAAGCACCGACTAAAAATCAAAACAACACGCAAACTTGTGGAATTCCTGGTGCTGCTGAGCACAAGATAAGATTTTGGCTTTTGTTATCCTTTTGGCTGCAATTTTCTTGCGTTCTTGTGGAAACTGATAAAAAGTTGCACGTGAAGCTCAAGTCTGAACAGCTCAATTCTATTCAGTTGAAATGAGTTTGGTGACTAACATATGCAAGGGACAAGGGGGACAAAGATGAATGATCCTGCCCCAAACGCCTCTGTTCTCAAGGAGCTTCTGATCAGCTGAAGGGTGGCAGAATCCCAGATCCAGACCCAGAAGGCATCTTTTAAGTCACCGAGGCAATCATGCAATTAATAAATCAATAAGAGAATCTGCCAGCAATCCTATGTACCAGAAAGATTAGATAGCAGCCCCTAACTTTACCAATAAGGACACCGAAGTGATTTGTTTGAGGCCACATAGATAGTGAATAGCAGAGGCGGGATTGGAACTCAGGTCCTCTGCTTCCAAATTCAACACACTTCACTAAACTAGAGTCCAGACACATATAAGATTCATCGAATGTGTGTATGTACAAATATAAATGCACGTACATATGTGTATGTGTTGCATATGTACACGTGTGTGTGTGTGTGTGTGTGTGTGTGTGTGTGTGTGTGTGTGTAATTATAGCAGGGAAGCCCACCCAGAGCTAAAAAGGGTCAGGAAATGTGGTGATTGAGCTTAACCCTGAAGGAAGATAGGCATTTAGTAAGGCAGAGGAGAGAAGAGAATGTCCCATAGGCATGTGGGACAGCTTGGGGAAAGGAGTGGAGGGAGAGATGGAATGTAAAGTACAGAGGGAAGAAAGTCAGTCAGTTGGACTAGAAAGTCAAATGCCAGCAGGGGACCAATGTGGAAGTCACCATGTGGGAGATAAGCTGGAGTCAGAGGTTGAACTGCTTTTACTGCCAAGTTGGGTAGCTATTTTGTTTATTTGGAGGCGGCGCAGTCTTGAAACTCTCTGGTAGTCTTTGGCACTCCTTGACCCACGGGCCACAATTAGAAAACAAGGGGTTTTTTTTAGTATCTTAAGTACCAAAAGTTGGTTCTGAGGGTTAGGTAAAAGGTTGCCCTCTAAACAAATCAAGTGACCTTTGAGGTTAGTATGTCCCTCTCCTAGTGAAAGGGCTCTCAGTTTCCCTTAATACCTACCTCCCCTACCTTCAATCACTTTACAAGTATTTATTAAGCACCTATTATTTGCCTGACAGAATGCTACACATGGGAACACAAATACAGAAACAAAATGAACTCTTCCCTCAAGAAACTTACATTCTAATGGAAGAGATTGCATGTACTTATATAGATGCAGACAAGATGTATACAAAACAGACAGAAGACAATATTAGAGGCCAAGAAACCTTGATCCATGATGGTTTAAACATGGGAGTGAAGACTGGGTTTAGTCTACATGAGAGATCATGAAGCACCATCTAGTCGCCTTCCATGTGGCCATCCAACTCAAAACCCATTAAAGCTAAACAGAAACAGTTCTTTTGAACAAGATTGTACAATAGCTATCTTAATATGTCTCAACAGCTATCGTGTGGAAGAAGGGTTCATCTATTCAACTTAGCCCTAGAGGTCCCAACCAGGAGCAATAGGAGGAGGATTCCAAACAGACATTCAGAATCATTGTCAGGAAACACGTCCTAACAACAAATGCAGAACGGGCTACCTTAGGCAGGAGTGAGGCTCCCATCACTCGATGGGATGGCTGGCCACTTGTTGGGGACAACATAGAAAGAATCCTTTTTTTTCAATTTAGGGTTAGACCAGATATACACAAAGAAACCTACTTCCTACTCTGAGACTCTGCTTGGCACACGTCAAGCACTTAAATGTTTGCCGATGGATGGATTGATGGATGGTTGGATGGATGGATGGACAGACGGATGGATGGATGGATGGATGGATGGATGAGATGGATGGATGGATGGATAGCCGCAAGGAGACAGTTAGCAAGTGGCTATTGAGTCCCAATAGGGCACAGAGTGTAATTACAGGGTCTTGTTACAAGAGACCTCAATGGTTCTCTGGCGCCATCCATACCAAAAACAACCCCCCTGCTAATAACATACCTGACAAGTGGCCGGTGAGTAGTACAGCTGACTTTTGCGGATACATGCTAAAAGGATAAGTCTTTCCCCTCAAGGAACTCCCAGAGAAGAAGATTGACAAGACATAAAAGTGCAATAGACGGGAACGTGCTGCTCCAACATATCGAAGTTCATCGTGTCCTCAGACAGCCAGCCTGGGAGTCTGCTGTACTTGAGGTGAATATTATGTAAAACAAATTATCTAGAGAAAATTACTCAGAAAAGGATTCCTTTCATAGAATCTGTTCATTCCAGCCAAAGCCAAATGTCCATTCTTTGCCAGTATTTTTATTTCATAAATTCCTCCAGACTAGAGTTTTCCTGTCTCCTTTAAAGATCTCAACTAACTCCAACAAAATACCACTCAGTCATAGGCATTTCAGCTGGTCACTTACATTGGCTTTCTAGCTGTTGAATTGAGTCAAGAAACCAGTTACATATTCACCTGATTTTTCAGTTCTGTGGGTCAATGAGAAATGTGTGGACTCCATGTACTCTATGTAATGCTCAACACACACACACACACACACACAAACATACACACACACACACATACACACACACAAACATATACACACACACACAAACATACACATACACACACACACACAAACATACACACACACACACACACACACACACACTAACTTGGGAGATTATCTTCAATAAATCTCTGAAGATTTAGGATGGGTCTTACTACTTTGCTTTTCCTAACAGTGGCTGGAGTGGCATTCTCACTGGACCTTCCAGGTGCCCTCTTTGCAGTCATTTTTGCTGCCGCTCTTGGCATCCTGTATGATGATTATATGCCACCCTTTCTATGTGTACATCTCATCACTGGATTGTGGTAAAAACTAGTATTCTTCTGTACCTCTAGCAAAAAAAAGGGAGAGATTCTTTGAGGGTGAAATCCTAACTAGAAATCAATCCACTGCCAAGTTTTGTGGCTTCCTACTTCACAACACCTGTTGTACATCTTCTCCCCACACACACAGTCACCACTCAAGTTCAATTCCTTATCGCCTCCTCCCTGGAGTATAGCAATCAGCCCGTATTCTATCTTTCTGCCTCTGATGCCTCTCTACTCCAACACATTCAGCTGCTAAATTGGTTTTCATAAAGCGTAGATCTGATCATATCCCCCCCCCTACTCAATAAAGTCCAGAGATTTCCTGTTGCCTCCTAGATCAGATATGAATTCCTCTGTTTGGAATTCAAAGCTCTTTGTGACCAGGTCCCTCCCAACCTATTCCAGTCTTTGCACGTGTCACCTCATTCCCCAATCCCTTTGGCACCAGAGTCTCTCCTCGCTCGTGTAGATAATGGTCCCATGCCTGCGTGAGGGGTAAAGGGAATTCGAGAGCAGAATAAAGTAGGGCTCCTCGAGGGCTCCCCAAGCCTCTTCATTCTCAGTTTTCTTGAATCTCTTCAGGCTCTGCAGTCACTTTGGATGCTTCTGGCTTCTAGCTTTGAGAGAAATAAAATGGAAAATGCCAACCCCACGCCAGGTGACTGAAGGAAAATTAAGACTCTGGCCTTGAGAAAAACTGGTGATCTCTTATCATGTCCATATCACCAGCTTACTACACTGGAGACTTCAGGGAATTCCTCCTTGGGTGAGATTTAGGATTCTTTCTTGAGTGAGTTGAATTACTTCACTCCTAAAGGGAGATATCCTTCGCTCTGTGCTGTCTGGTGCGTATTCTCTTACGTACACTCTCTTCGATTTCTGTTTTGCCGTTGACTTGGATGAACGGGTTTGTTAGTTACTTACTGCACGTGTTCATTGTGGAATTGGTGTTTGACGGGAAGGGAGTCAAGCCTTGACTTTACATCTCGCGTCCTCCTTTCCTCATCAATAAACAGCAATTAGAACTTTACCTTGAACCTAAAAACTGCATCCCTTCAATGAACAATTTTAAATGTGAGCAGATAGATACAATTCTAGCCCAGTGAGCCCCATCTCTAGAAGAGCAGAGCAGTATTTAGCCTTCTGCCCCAACTACCTGGTTCCCTTTCTTGCAGGAATGAAAGTCTCCCTTGGAGAAGGGTAGGAGAAGAGGTCAGGTATGTCTATTCTTCCTCCTTTCAAGCCACACGACGACATCCTCATGCTGCGTGTTAGGGCGAGGGAAGGCCAGCCTCATTATGGATGCTTCACCTCTCCATGTTCCAAGTCATCCAGCTATACTCGATCATTATGGCTTCAGACACATCATCTCTCATCTCGATGCCTTTGCATTGGCTGTGTTCCATTCCTAGAATGCTCTCCCATCTCAGTTCTGGCTCTTAGTTTCATGACCTTCCTTTAAGTCTAAGCTTAAATCTTACCTTCTGCCGGACACCTTTTTTCCCTCAGCTATGAGCACATCCCCTATGAGATTACCTCCCATCTGCCCTGTATGTATTGTGTATGTATCTATTTTGTCTCCCTTATTCATTAGAAGGTAAGCTTCTTGAGGGCAGAGACTATTTTCAATGAGTATTTTTTCATCTGCCCAGCACTTAGCAATATGATAGCACACTGTAAATACTTAATAAATGCTTGTTGACTGAATGGCTCAAAGCCCTTAGCTTCCTCCACATGAGAGAAGGTGGAGCTCACTTCTCTTTTCTACAAAGTCCACATGATAAATCCATTGCAACACTAAATTCTTCACAATAAGCATTTTCCTTTTCAAAAAACCACTGATCCAACTTCTCCTGGTAAAAGTCCTTCTCAAATAATGGAGAAAATGTTCCAGAGTCACACAGCAGAGAAGCTGCTGCAAAGTAAACCATTTTCCATCCACACAGATATTTCCCCTGGGACATAGGTCGCGAGAACGTAAGGTCCTTGAGGACAGGGACTGTCTCTAGTTTCGTTAACCTGTTCCTATCACTTAGTCCAGTCACTGGCATGTAGTAAGCACTTAATCAATGACTCTTTGGATGAATGGATGGATGGATGGATGGATGGATGGATGGATGGATGGATGGGTGGATGGATGGGTAGATGGGTGAATGGATAAGTGAATAGTAGATATCTCCTCTCTTCCATTCGCAAGAAATATCTTCTTTGGGACGTGATATACCTGATATAGAGTAAATTCTTCTGGATGATGGAAAATGAAGAAGGATTTTTTGAAGGAGAAGGAAAGTCCAAACAGGCTATACTTGATCCTCTTAAAGGAAGCCTTTCTCTCTAAACTTGGAAATATTTACATTTAATGTTAATGTAGTTAGACAGAAGGCATGTTGAGGTGATTTAGACCAAATGGAAGAAGATCAAATAATTCAATCAGATTGCCCCTTGGAAATGGGGTACCATTGCTTCACCCAGGAACCTAAGCCAGGTGGCTGCTTTTTGTGCTCTCCAGTCAATCACCTTAAATCTTTCATTTCAGCCACAACTGACACTTCTGAAACCACATTGGGGAGAAATGTATGCATGTACTCCTATTAGAAGGGAATACTAATTCTCCCTTCCCCACAAAGCTGAAGAAAATCTGTGAGGGTTTCTCCACCCAAGCCCAAACGTCAGATGAGAAAACTGCATGAATTATCACTCCCTCCCATCACTGAACTCTCTCCAAGCCCTCAGCAGACCTCCAATGGAACACACACTATATAAAAATGCAAAAAAAAAACCGCCCACAAAATGCCTTAGATCCAGTTGTGGTTCTAATGAGTCTTCCCAAGGGCTGACTTCAAGGTTCCTAACAAGCACTGAAGCTTGAGGAACAAGATGGTGAGAGTGGAAGCACCAGACAATCCAATGGCCCCAGGGGCTCTCCCTATACCACCCGTGGGGGTGAAAGGGATATAATTTCAGCCAGAAATGGAATCACCACCATTCAAAGGGAATTTCCCAGCAGTGAAGTTAATTTTTGTTATTATAGGATCCCCATGTATTTCTCAGAGATGTTGATTTATTATTTTACATATTATTATAATGCAAAGGGTAGCCTTTCCTTCCGGATCTCAGGGTGGTGGTTGGATTCAAATGGAAAGGAAGAGGATCTAAGTGCTTGCCAAGCTTCAGAGGCTATGAGAAAGCAAGAGGAGTGGGGAGGCGGGGAAAGAAAGAGAAGGAGAAGTGATTGAAATATGACAGCTGCTATACCTGGAACTAGCAAATTCTAGCAGATTATCTCACAGATTTAAATTTTGTCAATTAGATTATATGATCCAGTAAATTCCCAAAATCAATAAAAGACAGATCTTCCCAGGAGTGGGTTTACTCCCTGGAAAAGGCAGCAAAATGTAGGTGACCTAGATTCTAGGTCCATGGCTCTGGGGCTCTGGGCCTTGGCTCTGAGCTACGTTCAGTTCCGGGGTTGCTATATTTTAGGAATGACATTAATGAACCAGAGGGTACCTGCAAAAGGGCAAGGATGGGAGCCCACACCACATAGAGATAAGGAGAAGAAACTGGGAATTGGAAAGAGGACTGGGGAAGGCCAACATGATAGCAGGTTTCACATATCTGAAGGACTGTCATGAGGAAGAGATCATAGATTTGTTCTACCTGACTCTAGAGGGCAGAAGTAGGGTCACAAAAGAGGAAAATGTATGTTTAATGTGACAGAAGATTTCCCCACAAAAGGTTCACAGTCTAGAGCTGGATGACCTCAAAGGCTATGGCTCCTACCTTCCCATTTTATAGATTAGGAAAGGGAGTTTCAGGGATATAAGGTGACTTGCCAAAGTTATACAGACAGCATGTTCATGGAGGAATCCAAGTCCTCTAACTTCAGAGCCATTGCTTTTTTTCTTTTTAAAAGTGCACTCAGCTCCTGGGCACAGATGCATCCTTCCTCGGGCAGAGGCTAGACGACCACTTGGTGGGTGGCTCGTAGAGAGGATGCTTTTTAAAATATAGTTTGAACCAGATGGCCGCAAAGGCTCCTTCCGACTGGAGGGTCATGTGATGCAATGAGAAAACCAAAGCCTTGTTGTTTGGTTGTTTGGTTTTGGTCCGGGCTTCATCAAATATGGGGAGGAAATTGCCATCACCTTTACAACTTTTCTTTAACTTAACAGTTGTAAAGAGCTGCCCACATCAGCCTTTAGGTGACTTGCCCAAGATGACAACATGGCACTGCAGGGGGAAAAGGGCATATCTGGAGTCTCATTGCCTGGGTTTAAATTCCTTCTCTACCGCTTCCTTCCTGCGTGATCTCGGTGACATAACATCGCTCCTCTTATCCTCAGTTTCCTCATTTGTAAAATGAGGAGGTTGGACTAAATCACTTCGAAAGTGTCTTCCAACTCTAGACCTATGGCTTTAGAAAAGTCAGCTAGCTAGTTTGTAGCGCTCTTGAGACTCGAACTCAGGGCTTCCTGATTGCTCTAATCAGAGCTTCCATCCAGCAAACCAGGCTGTCTCTGATGCTGGGGTTACCAGGGCAAAAGTTGACCCCACCGTCTCTGGGGTATTTCTGGAAACAAATGCTCAACCAGAGTTCACTGCCAGGAAGTATTTGAAAGAAATGGGGTTTGGAACTGTTCCCTCATGTTGTGGGAAATAGAAATTGGACCCGCTCCCTTACTGTGGGAGCGAGATTTGCAAGGGCATCTGGAGAGGAAGTAATACAGAGGAGGAAGGGTCATGGAGAAAACAAGCAGCAAAGCAAGGGAGGAGGGGAAAGACAAAAGTCCCTCAAGAGCAGAGGGAGAAACAGAAGAAGAAAAGGGAAAAAGAAGGAACCAGAGAAGGAAAAAAAAGAATGATGGGAAGGAAAAAGTAAACAAAGGGGAATGGATGAGGGAGAGAATAGAGAATGAAGAAGATTAAGACAGAGAGGAGGGGATGGGAGATGGTAGGGAGAAGGAGAGTTGGAAGGACAGAGAGAGAGAGAAAGAGAAAGTGAGATGAGAGAAAGAGAGAGAGAGAGAGAGAAGGGGGAGGGAGAGAAGGGGGAGGGAGGGCAGGGAGGGTGTATGGAGGAGAAGAAAGAATCTACAATATTAGAGATCTTCAGTGCTTCATAATCCTCAGTTATAATCTTCAGTTATGTTGAGGTTGGTAATGAATCTCAAGTCATTGATTGGCTTGTTTTATCCCAGCAAATTTGTCTTCCCAATTTCATCATTCTTCACTTAAAATTAAAATGCTGAATTATACTTTCTTTAAGAAGGTAGGTGGACCAAAAGTGTACTCAGTAGCAGAGATATGTATACTGAAACTCAAACCTGATCATGCCTCATAAGAGATAATTCTAGAGCAGGAAATTCAGAGTTGACTCCATCAGGAAACTGCCCAGCTGGGACCAACAAGTTGAGTGGGATGACCTATTGACATCACTTTGAGAAGGCTCTTTGATAGAAGGGGGCAATGTCATTCCTAGCGACTATAGAGGCCACTATGGCTTTTGCAGTCAAGAAGTGATTTCCTTGACACTGTCAAGAGAGAAGCCCAAAACTCTCTCGATTCAATAGATCCTCCTTTGATAATTGCCAAGAATATTTGGATTGGTTGCTACTCTGATCTTTGAACATGATAGGTACTTCAAGAGCTACAGAAGAATTCATTTATGTAGACCCAGACCTGAAGAGGCTCGCAATCTATTTGGGAAAACAAAACTCACAAATATGAAATGTCAACTGAGGCCTGGGAACATTGACTGGTCAGATAAGGCTATTTTACTAAGCCCCTTCAAAGGTAGCTCAATGAAAGTCTTTCTGAGCAAAAGCCCAGAAGCTTTTTATATAGCAGGAGAGATGAGGGAATTATATGGGTTTTCGATCACTTTAAGTGAGTTTAAGGATTCAGACCAAGATTAATTTTATCCATCTATTAATCAGCATTTATGAAGTACCTACTAGGTACTTAGCTGTGTAGCTTTTGCCTTCAGGGAGTTTACAGTGCCTCAGGGATGCCAACATATACATATAAATATATAGAGAATAGATATGAAATAAACATGGTGTAATTCAAGTGAGAAAATGGAGCTCAGAGGGTCCAGAAGGGATTCGTACAGAGTTTTGAAGGAATTTAGGGGTTCTAAACAGGGGAGGCAAATTATACACAGAAATGCAAATAAGATCACATCTTGAAACTATCATTTGGTTAGCACCTACTGTATACCAGTTAATGTGTTAAGCTCTTTCCAAATATTATCTTGTCTAATTCTCATGACAACTCTGGGAGGTAGGTGCTATTATAATCTTCATTTTTTAGTGGAGAAAACTGAGGCAAATAGAAGTTGAGTGGCATGCCCAAGACTGCATAGCTAGTAATAGTCTGAATCCATATTTGAACTGAGGACTTTCTGACTCCAGGGCCAATGCTCTATTGGGGGTTATGTGATGCAATGAGAAAACCAAAGCCTTCCTAAGGAAGCATCATCTGATGCCATTGTTTGGTTGGTTGGTTGGTTTTGGTCCAGCCACCAGCCACCAGTGCCACCAGCCACCCCAGGAATACTAGAAAAGGAAGCAAAAGACTTGTTCCTGGCTTTGAAATTACCTAGGAAAGTGACCAAGTCTAAGTCACTTCTACTTTCTGGACTTTATTTGCTTCATCTGTAAAATGGGGACATTTCTTTTTAAACTATCTTACAAGTCAGTCATCAGGAAAGTGCCTTGCAAATGTTAACATGCTTTATATGTGTGAATTAGTATTTCATCGCAATGGAATGTAACTGTCAGGAAATTGTGGAGGGTGAGAGAAGGAACAAATGAATGAACCTCCCTTGAAGACTTAAGGAAGATTATGAAAAACTCCTTAACAGAGATGTCCAAAAAGAGGAAGGACTTCCAAAGAAGGGGGTGTATATCTACTGCCAATAGGGGTCTTCAGAAAGTAGCTGGGTGGTCATGTGTTGGAGATGCCATGGAGGGAATTCCTTTCCTGATGCTGGCTGGACTGGACGGTCTTGGAAAGAGTCAATATTTCTGGGGCTTTGTGACTTCAAACAGGTAAGCATCGGCACAATTTTTCAAAGCAAGGAGACGTTGGAACTCAGTACCTAAAATGGCTTGTCACTTTGACATCAGTCTCTGCTAAAATCATAGGAATTATTTTCTGAATAATCATTTGTGTGAACTCACAATAAAGGGAATGATCAGTGAGAGGAAATACAGATTCACTAACAATGTCAGGCCAAACTTATCCCATTTCCTTCTCTGCTAGGGTTTCTAAACTTGATTTAACTACCTTGCTCATCTTCTTTCTCCAGAATTTGGGTAGAGACAGAATATGCAGTCTCACATACATGCAGCTAGCACCAGACTGAGAGATACATGTGATAGATTGAGGCTAAATCCCAAGGCTCGGAACCACACTGGAAACTTGTGGTTTCCTAAAGTGCTAAGGAAAGCTAAGGACAGCAGAGACAGGCAGACAGAGAAACAGAGAAAGAAAGAAACACACAGAAATAGGGAGAGAAAGATAAAGAGACAGGCAGAGAAACAGAGACAGAGAGAGATAGAGACAGATACAGACAAAGAGAGAGAAATGGAGGCACAAAAAGAAAAATCAAGCTAATTTTTTTTTTTATTTCAAAGCTATGTTGGAAACAGCAGAGGAGCAGAAAAGGGAGCATTCTGTTTGGGGTGGATGGGACAACAAAAATGAATGACAAAGGGAATAATTGTGTCCTTCTAAGTCTGTTCTCCTTACTAAATGTTTCCTATTCCTTTAAACTCTCCTCATGTCAGAAATGCAAGATGCTTAATACAGCTTGATTTCCCCTGGAAATTCTTTGGATTATCCATGTTTGACCTGAAACTTGGCCAAACTGCTCATATCTCACTCTGCTTCTGTTTCCTCTGCCAAGGAGAATGATGTTTGTACTGGAAGGACAGAATTAAAATGGCTAATAGGGAGTTAATATTCAAGAAGATAAATAGGAAGATTGTTGTAGAAAAATTCACTTCCATTGATGAATTCAAGTGATCTGAGGGCATTGGACTAGATTCCTCTGGGGTCCTTTTCATCTCTAGATCTAGAAATCTATGATGTCATGATGTGGCCCAAAAGCACGACCTTATGTACTAAAAATAATGAGGTGTGATTGCTAAGCCACCATTAGCGATATTAGAAATATTATGGAAACTAGGGATGAACCTGGCAGCTAGGTGGTGCAGTGGATAGAGTGCCAGGCCTGAAGTCAAGAAGATGAGTTCTAGTTCAAATCTGGCCTCAGACACTCACTAGCTGTGTTACCCTGGACAAGTCACTTAACCCTGTTTACCTCAGATCCTCATCTGTAAAATGATCTGAAGAAGGAAATGGCAAATCATTCCAATATCTTTGTCAGGAAAACTCCAAATGGGGTCAAGAAGAGTGAGGCACAACTGAAACAACTGAAGAACAGCAAAGGAATGAACCAGCAGGGTGGATGAAGGGCTAAAGTCTGGGTTTCCAAAAAAAGAGAAGAAAATGACATGGAAACTGTAAGTCAATGATTTTGACTTCCCAATGAAGCAACATGCCAGAATAAATTATTCCAAGGAGGGCTAATGAACATTTAGAAAATGGGGCATTGGATACAAAGAGTTTCCATAACTTTACCAAGAACATATTATACAGACTAGCCTCCTTTCTTTTGTGACAGAGTAGTTACACTGCTACATCAGGGGAATTCTGTTAATATGACTTTCTTCCATTTTAGGGGGGAAAAGCATTTTACAAAGTATGTATTCTTGTGGAAAGGATGGAGAGATGTGAATTCAATGATGCCATAATGAGGTATATTTGGCACTTAATAGTTGGACCGAAAGAATGGGAATCTCTTGTTAAGTAGGAAGAAAATCTCTCCTGGAAGACCCCCAGGATCACTGCCTATCCATGTTATTTAATAATTTTCTCAATTTTTGAATAAAGTTAATCAATATCATGGGTATCAAATTTACTCTAGATGTTGGGTTTAACTAATGCATCAAGTAACAAAGAGAAGAAAGATTCTAACAAGCTAGAATATAGGACACACATAGTAAGATAGCTTTAAGTGGGATAAATGTAAAATCTTACCCTTTGGTTCAAGAAGTCAGCTCCACAAATGTGAGATTGTGATCAGCTCAAGTGCCTATTCTAGCTAGCACACTGATAAGCTGGAGAACAACCAGAGGAAAGCACAAAGGGATGGCAAGTCTTTAGACCATGAAATGTGAGGATGTGGGATGTTTAGTCAGGACAAGAAAATACTTTAGGGAGACAAAATAGTTTTATTGAGTATTTAAAGGGGTGTCATCTAGAAGAGTGATTTGATTTGGTTTTGTTGGCTGCAGAGAGCAGAACCAGGAGCAGTGGGTGGAAGGAGCAAAGACATCAGTATAGGCTTGATGCCAGGAGACATTTCCTCTCCCAATGAGAGCTGTCACCATGGAATGAATGAGTAGCTTCAGGTAGTAATGCTATATCCCTCCTGTGGATCTTCAAACAATGACAGGCAGAAATCTTGTTGGGTATGGTGTTAAAGGGAAGGTTTCTTGGGATAGACAGGACTAGATGTCTCTGAGGTATCTCCCAAAACTAAAACAGTGATTTTTCTCAGAGGACTGGAAGTATCTTCCCTTGGGAAATGTGTGCTGCAAAGCTGCCAGAAAAACAAGATCTAAGAAGTGTTACTCTTTGCTTAAGTTCATGGAGAAGGCGGACTTAAAGGGACAGCCATAAGTAAGTATGGGAGAAGAAAACATTTAGAACAAATGGGTTCTTTGCTTTCAATTCCTTTAGGGCACTTAACCTCCTCATGACTCTCACAACTCAGGTGGAAATGTGGGCAAATGACCCAACTGGGCCAACTCGGGTGATGGCTCCAGTGGCTGGGAAAATAGGGGAACCACGAAGATTGCTCAATCCATTCCCCGACAGCTGCACAGCCAGGGGCCAATTTTGCCAATCTCAGGACTTTTTGCAGCAGCAAGGAAAAGAGTTTGGGAAAAAAATGGGAAATTCTGAAGATTTTCTTCAGGATAATCCCCAGGCCTGCTTCCAAACTGCTTCTCTGATGATCATGTCACATCCATCGATCCAGCAGGACTAATTGAGCACATCAGAACTGGTGGGGTTTTTTAACCACTCTAAACCTTATGGAGTGTTTTTCACACACTCACTTAGTTCTCAAAACAACGCTATGAGTCAGTACTAAAAGCATTATTATCGTCATTTTATAGATCCAGAAACTGAGGCTTGCCCATTGTCTCACAGCTACTAAGTACTGAAGTGGGATTTGAACTCACATACCTTTGACACCAAATCTAATGAGCATTCCACTTCATCACATGCTCTTCTGTATTAGAATCTGTTGGCAATAGAGAGGTAACATTCAGTCATTTATTGAGTACCTACTCTTCACACTAGGCATTCTGCCAGATTCTCATCATCAGCTGGTGAATTCCCTCTAAAGATACATATCTCATCTCATTTGAGGATTGCCACTCTGTGCATCTCTTGTCTAACTTTTTCAAAAACTCACCCTAAGTGATTCATGCTATGTGCTAGAGGTAGGACATGGCTAGTGACCTTGATCTATCTTAGAACCATGAAACTACCAGTGGAACACATAGGCTCTTGCCATCTCCCATCTCAACATTTGCATTCTTTTTGGCTCACATATTTCTCTGATAACATTTTCTCTCTCTCTCTCTCTCTCTCTCTCTCTCTCTCTCTCTCTCTCTCTCTCTCTCTCTCTCTCTCTCTCTTTCTCTCTCTCTCTCTCTCCCGCTCTCCCTCCTTTCACATTCATTAGTCTAAAAAACAAAGGATATAACCTTTGAATCTCACCTCAAATCGGCCACAGGCACCATACACACACACACACACACACATATCACATCTTCCCAACCAAGGATCTTGCTTCATACCTCACTCAAAAAATTGAGACCATTGGGCAAGAGCTACCCCTACTCCTCTCCTCTTCTCACCTCATTCAACCATTTCCCCCCTCTATTTGCTCCTCCATCCTCATCTCACCTGAAGAAATTACCTTTCTCCTGGCCAAGGTCACACACTGTACATGTACCTATGGCCCTGCCCCATTCTGACTTCAGGAAATTATCTCTACAGCTATCCCCACTCTCTCTTACCTTCAATCTTTTCATGATAGTCCCTACTAGCTATCATCCTACATTGCTCCTCTCTTTCGTGACTAAGCCCCTTGAGAGAGCCATATGCAATCAATGTGTCCAATTCATCCTCTCTTGCTTTCTTCTAAACTCTCCAATAAGGCTTCTGACCTCTCATTTAGCTGAAACTTCTCTCTACAGATTGATCAGAGATCTCTGAATTGTCAAATATAATGCTCTTTTCTCAATCTGAATTCTCCTTGATCTCTGTTTAGACTTCTTTCCCATCGAATACTTATTCTGCTTGGGCATTCTGCCCTCATTAGGCTTTGGTGCCATGGCCCTGTCATCGTTATTCTCTTATCAGTCTCTTTTTCTTGCTCTTCATTCATGCCCCACCTGATAGCTATGGGTATCCCCCAAGAGTCTGCGAGACCTGGGCTCTCTTTTCTTCTCCTCTATGCTATCTGATTGAGTGATCTCATCAGCTCCTATGAATTCAGTTACCATCTCTATAAACATGATTCCCAGAACTATAGATTCACCCCTAGTCTTCCCCCTAAGCCACAGTCCTGCATCAGCTTCTTGGACATCTCAAAAATATCTCAAACTCAACAGGTTAAAACCAGAACTCATTATCTTCCCCCCTCCTCCAAAAAAAAGTCATATCGAAGAGTAGATAATACGTATTCTTCATCTACTTTTTTCCTACTCAAATGGTCAGACTAGATTCTTTGGAGTGATTATGGATCTTGTCCAGGGAGCTCTGAAATGATCTGGGCCTTGATGCAACCAACGTAATGTCATCTGAAAACAGCAGCACGTGGAGAAGCTCCTCATCTTATTAAAATGCCTTTTCCATTTGAACTCAGCTTTGTGTCTCCTCCATGATAGTGATGGTGAATGCCCTGGGGTATGTGGGGGGAAAGAATGTCTTCTTGTTTTATGACTAAGCTGATATTAATGACAAGTTCACTGAACTCTGTTGCTTCATCTTTCATAGAATCTTGTTCAGTTTTGATGCATTCCTGTAATACAAAGGGTTTTGGTGAGCTTTTAAAAGGGTTTTTTCTTCAACTGTTTTCTTTTTGGAGTCATCATATTAGGAAAGTAGGATCCTGTGTTTCCTATGTCTCAGTGAATTGTATGATGTCCTACTGTCGACTGTTGCTTGCAAAAGGTTACTTGTTCCTTTCTAAGCACCACTTCAAGGATACCCTTGATGGACATGGAAATTTTCCGTAGATGAGAAAAAGGACACTGAGTCTATAACTTATAATCCCTCAGCCACCTTTTCCTAGCACGGGGTGGGAGGAATAAAAGAATAATAAAAATATCTGTGTTTTTTTCCCAAACCTTTGATATCTTCCCATCCTTCTCATAGACTTTGAGCATTGATCTTTCAATGTCCTCAGAATAATGTCCCTTCAAACAAGGGTTTCCATTGTTCATATAATGGGTCTAATTCATCTGCTTTTCAGTAGTTTGATCTCTTCCGGGGCATTTTGACCTTCCCTGTTAGCACATTGGGAGTGGTTCATGAAGGTGAAAAGAGTTTATTGTGTCTACAAGTCTTTTCTATATTTCATCTGTGAGTTTTATTCTATCATTCTTAAATATGCTTGTGGTGTTTTTGTTGTGTCTCTTTCCTAATAACAATAACTACCACTTACATATTGCTATGTGTAAGGCACTTTACAATTATTATTTCATTTAATTCTTAGAACAGCCCTAGTAGGGAAATGCTATCATCATCCCCATTTTACAGATGAAGAAACTAAGTTAGGGATTAAATGACTTGCCCAGGGTCACACAACTAGTAAGTGACTGAGGCCCCTTTTGAACTCAGCTCTACCTACTAAACCACTGTTTTCTCCACTCCTTCTTACTGTTCGATGAGGTGATAATTGCTGCATCACTCTTATTCATACAAATTTACCAGAGTTTATATTCTCAATGGCTGTAGCTCTGGACTGCCATCTTTCTTGACTTGGAAAGTAAGTTAGGTGCTAACTAAACAGTTTTAGGGATCTTTTAAAGTCAGTATGATT
>CM053624.1:4742100-4783409 GCA_028646595.1 Phalanger gymnotis | reverse complement strand
TTTCCTTTTGCAGCGCCTGGTTCTTCTGCCCAGGACCAAGTTGAATAAACCAAATCCTTTTTCACATGGCAGCCTTCTGTCTACAGAGAACATATGACACTCCCTACTATAACCCAACAAGTCCTCTCTGGGGGCAACATGGCTATTTCCCCCAGCCAGCCTTCATATGGCAAACATATTTGAAGGCCTTTGCTGTCCCACTGTGATTTCCAGCCTTTGAAGTATAGTAAGTTTTTATCCCTCCCAAGTGATGCCCAAGACTGAATGTGATCCCCAAGAAGAGGGCTCACCAGGTTAAGGTAGGCCAGGTCTATGTCTCTCTTATTTCTGAAATCTATGCCTCTCTTTTAAGGCAGCCTCAGCCAGACAGTTCACTTGGCTGCCATATCACCCCATTTCAATAAGCTGACCAAGCCAAGCCAAGAAGATTTTTGAGGCATCTCATGTGTAGGTGGCACTAGGCATTAAGGATGAGTCTGTAGGCCATGAATGCCCCTTCCCAGACAAACCACTAGCCACTTAGCTCCCATCTTGGACTTCTGCAGTTAATTACTTAAACCCAACAGAGGTTTTACTTTTGTGCCCATGCTATTTCATCTCTGATTCAGTCTAGTGTTTAAGACTATCAAGATTTTTAATCTTGACCCTTTCCTCCAGTGTGGTAACTATCTGTTTCAGCTGTGTCATCTTTACAAGTACACCATCTATGCCTTTGAAACCCAGCTGTCCCATTGGGGAGATACTTAAAGGAGATACTGACAGACATCAGAATGCCCCATCATTTGGAAGGCCTAATATGTCCAATATTGTAGTAGAACTCAGGAAACCCAAAGATTAATGTCATAATATGTGTACTCTCTCTTCTTTTCCATCTTTGCTCCCCAAGCAACTTCCTAAACTTGTTGGATTATTGATCTGTAGTCCTAAAAAGAGTCAGGAAATACTCTTGTCTGATGCCTTTATTTACATATGTGAAATTTGAGACCTAGGGAAATGGAGTGACTTATCCATGGTCCCACAGCACATTAATGGTGAATGTGGGACTTGGCAACAGGACTCCTGACTCTCACTTTACTACTACTACTACTATACTCTCTCTCTCTCTCTCTCTCTCTCTCTCTCTCTCTCTCTCTGTCTCTCTCTCTCCCCTCTCTCTCCCATTTTGTCTTTTTTTCTCTCTCTCCACAGCTCTTGGAAATATTTCTATCTAAAGATTAAGTGAAATAAGACAATCAGGCACCAATGGCTTTCTACCAGTGAGATTTGATGCCTACCTGCCACAGATTTTTATATTAAAGCTTAAGAAATGCCCAACAAAAATCAATCCATCACATGCCCCCAAGATGGTGGAAGAGAGGGCCTGACATTTTAAAAGGCCTGTGAAGACCTCTCTCCTGGGACTCATGTGTCACACCCCTTAAAGCCCCAACTCATGACAGCAATAACTTTGGGATGGAAGACCCTCGAACCTGGGATGGGTTCATGAACCAGAAAGCCCAGCAGGGCCTATGCAAGTAGAACAGCCAGTCATAGCCATGGATATTAACTTTCCCTTTCTATGATTTAACCTCATTTATTAGAACTGAAATAGAGCTACAGTCATGTGACACATTAGCATCCTGTAGCCATGAACCCTCTTTCTGAATCCTTTTTTTCCCGTTGTTATTGTTTTTGTCTAATAAAACCTTTCAAAAAAAAAAAGGCAAGATACTCTCAAAGTTCTGCAGATTCTACATAAGCTAAATCAGGATGGAACTGTGACTTTGGACATGAAGGGCTGGCCAGGGAAAGCTCTCCACTAGTGGGACTTCTCTGGCCAAGACTCTCCTAATGCAAGTTCAGGGGTGGGGATTAACAAAGTGATCTGAAATCGTGAGAGCGGAAGAGAGGGCGACTTGGTTTCAGAAGTAAGAAGACACATTAGGAATGACGAATGAAACTTTAAACTCTGGCTAGCTCACACAGCTATCCCCAGGCTAGTCCTGCTGGGCCTGATGGGACTAGGCTGGACTGGGCTACTACATCTTGGGCAGTTTTCATGTGAAAACTACCACATAGACATGGGACCAGTGAGCAACATGCCAGAAAAAGCCCAGTTCCAATACAACCAACCAGCAGACATGTTGCTAATTGGCTAGAGAATGAAATCGTTCATTTCTTCTTGTGCCCAGAAGTCTAGCTTCTCCATTTCCCTCCCCGAGTGGGGCCTTTAAAAAGACAAATGTGTCTTTTCAAAACATGCCAACCGACTAGACTATTGAATCAGAGAAGGCAAAAAGTTCTGGGCACTTACCAATGGTGCCGAGCCATGCTTGCTTCCTCCGATCAAACGCAAAGCCAAAGCAAAATTGTTAGTGACGAGAGCCTTCTTTAATAGCCAAAGGAACTTCAGGGATGAGAGAAAGTCTGTATTCCAACACAAGGGTAACTCCCCTCTCTCTCATCAATGAGAGATGACTGTAGATGTTTCTATCTGTAATCGTGATGTCCTTTACTTTTCTGTCCCCAAAGTACTAAGCCCTGCCCCACTCCAGGTTTCAGATACCCAGAGTTTGTTAAATTGTCTTTGCCAGACTGACTCTTGGATTATTTTTTTTTTCCAGATAAAGAGAAGCTAAGATCCACAGCCGGAAGGCCAGAGTTTTTTTTTTTTTTTTATCCATTATTAAGTCAGCTGTCCTCATCACATAATATATCATAATGATTTAAAACATCCAAACGGTGCCAAAGAATTAGCAGATGAAACTCCCGAATTCCGACGGTCTGACGAGGTGATTAAATTAGCCATTTATGGATTTCAGAAAGAAAGGAACGAAAGTGTTTTATAGTGTAGTTAAAAAAATCATTGAATGCTTCCCTCATGTTGAACATTTCCTAATGTCAGAAGCAGGGTGGATGACACAGAAATCATAAATCCAACTGATAAGTGTTAAAAATCACTTTAGTCTGCCACCTTCCTAGAAATTCAATAAAATCAGACAGGAGAATTCTGTCGATGACATGGATGCGGTCTGTACTTGCTTTCAGACCACAGTGCAATTAATGGCTCCTACATTGGTTGAATTTGATTGAGAGGGAGGAGATTAAAAAATCTTAAAAGACTGATTCATATTAAGTACATATTTTGCCATAAATACCACTCAAAATGCATATATATATATATATGTATGAATGTATGGATGTATATATGTATGTGTGTGTATATGTATGTATATACACACACATATATATCTGTGTGTATCATCTCCACTATCTAATCTAATAGTTATTGGGTTTTTGTTTTGTTTTAGGACAGGGAAGTAAACCTGTAGTCCCCTTGCTTTTTCCCAGAATCATTAATGAACAATTGGTCTGTAGTACCAGCAAGACATCTCACAGAAACATAATTATTAAACATTTAAAGAGCAGGGTTCTGGTTACAAGACTGGGTGGCCAGGGTCTTACAAACTACATAAGACATAGGTCAGAGCCATTATGTCTCAGTGAGTATATTCTTGTCTTTTTTACCCCCTGATATATCCCTTTCCAGTTTGAAATTTTTAAAATCAAAAGTAACATTTGTACCCATCTGTGAGCTTTTCAAATGGGGCTCTTAAGACAGACTATTTAGTAGAAACCCAGGCCATATTAAAAAAAAAAAAAAACATCTCTCCCATGAATTGCAAGAACCAGATAAGCCAAGTCAGAGAGATTATTTCACCTAAGCCAGCAATCTGCCCCCATTCCCTTTGCTTCAGTCAGCTTTCCCCTACCCAAGACTGTGGTAGGTGCCCCCCTAAGTGGGCAGCCTTGTCCCCAGCACATTCTGCAGAACAGAGATTCGTTTTTTCTCTGCACATGTGTGGAAATGTGGCAGGTCCCTTTTGGAGCCACAAAGACTAAGACCCTGGTGGATCCCCAGACTCTGCCTCCCTTCCCATGGGCACCCATCCTCTCCCTTCCCTGGTCGCCTTCATATCAGGTATTAAGTCATTCTCTCAGATCAGCAGCTTGGATTTTTGAGAGGTCTGAAAAAGCAAAACCCAGCTTTGTTTCCTCCCTCCCTCCTCCTCTGGTGTCTAAGGCTGCTTCCAACTCCATCAACATATCCAACTGAGCCTGGGGCAAAACTGGGGAGAAAAAAAAAACACACCACCCAGTGCATTCCATTTACAAACAGAAATAAACACCTTTTCAGCAGGTTCTACATAATCACTAAACACGAGGCGAGGAGGAAAAAAAAAAACATTTTTGATGTAAATTCTGAGCAGCTGTGACCCTGGATTTTCTTGAGGAAATAACACCATTACCTAAAGACGTCTAGCACTGGGATCTGGGGCTGCATCACAATTTCTTCTCTTGTTTACTAAAAAGCTAATATTTTGGCTTGTGTGTCACACCTCAGCATATTGCTTCAATATGTTTGTGTACAGAGAGCTGAATGCTATTCCCGGCTCTGCCGGGAGTGCACAGCTGCTCTCTCTAAGGAGGCTACCTGCGCTAGGCACTGAGGAGAAAGCCATTTCACGGTGCCAGGTATCTGCAGCTCAGATGCTACCTCGACTGGCAAAGCCTGGGAACTTTGGGTAACAGCCGCCGAGTGGGCGAAAATGAATCCGATATGGAAATGTCTGAAGCAATAAATTAACCCACGGTGGGGTGGAAGGTGGCTTGTTATTTCTTAATCCTGCTTCGTCCAAGCAGCCCCTGACACCCAGTCTTGTTACAGCAGCTAGGTAGGACTCGGGAATGGCAGTGGAGCAGGAAGCAGCATTCCCAGGTGGGCTCAGATATCACATAGGTGGTCTTGAAGATGTGACTGGAGAAGAAAGGCACCAGTGACGCTTATAGAGGAGCTGTCCAGGGAATCAGGCTGAGCTGACAATTGGACATTTGCAGCTTATGGGTCTCGGCTCTTCTTTAAAAAGACAGTATACTCCTGCCACATAGCCTTGCCAAGTGGAAAAACATGGCCATGGCAGGTCAGAACCTTCTGGTAAAAATCTCAGATGCCCTGGCTAATTCCATGCGCATCTTCCTCCTTTTCCCTCACTCTGCCTCCTAGTCAGTGTGGATCTTGGCAAACATGACATCCACAACTGACAAAATAAAGGCCAATGTGGGCCACCATCTCCTTTATCAAGGATCCAAGGTTAACAAACAGGTCCCCATTGCTATTACAGGCTGACGTACATCTGATATATTTTCCCTGGAAAACCCATTTCTGTGAGGCATTTAGAATGCAGACCCAAATCCCCTCTCCCACATTCTCTTCCCATTCATTCCAGGTAGTAGCATTTATCTTGTGGCTATTTTGTAGGACACAATTAACATTTTGAGCTAGGATTCTTAATGTGTGTGTATTGGACCCCTTCGGCAATCTGGTGAAGCTGATGGTCCACTTCTCTGAATGTTTTTAAATTAATAAAATAAAATATATAGGATATTAAAGGAAGGCAGTTATATTAAAATACAGTTTTCAATTTAAAAAGAATAAGGTCATGGATCCCAAGTTAAGAACCCCTGATTTAAAGGTCCTTGGACATAAGGCCTCAAATTGCTAATCATCATAATTAAAATTGAAGAAAAATCTTCCAAAGTAATAAAGAGCAAGGGTCATGCATCTCATTTCTGTTATTATTTCCTAGTGTACAAAAATGTTTTGAAATAGAGATTCCCAAGGCTCCCACCCATGCCTCCCCAACCACGGACCCAGCCCCATAACTGCTTGTAAAGGATACACTTTCCTAGGTGCTCCAGATTCAGCCTTTGTGAAGGCTCTTTGTGCTAAACAATACAACTTCCTTAATTTCCTTCAGAAAATGTAGGGTGAATCCTTCAAATTAATATTTCCTTTTCCATTTTAATTGCAAAAATAAGAGTGCTTATCGCTTTTAATGAGAAGCTGCTGCATTCTGCTTTTTACCTGAACTTCTTGGTTCTTAAAACTCTATAAACATATTTATATTAAGTATGGGACTTCTGGGACTGTTGGTAGATTAAACTGAATCACAGGATGCTAATAATTTATGTCACTTCTCCTTTTAACCACCCCAGCAAAATGAATGTCTGTGGTCTCATTTTTTCTACTGGTATATTTTTATTTGCTCCAACAGCTTCCCTATCGATAATTTCAAAAATGCTCTGCTTGCACCCCCACCCCAACACACACATATACAATCAGAAAACAATGCTTGTTGTAGCAATTCGAACTTAGCTAGCTAATAGGCAGATAATTAAACACGTGGAGATAGACCCCAGGTTTGCATTTCTGCTTTGGAGAACAGAATTTTAGCAAAGCTGAAGCAATGCAAATGGTACTTAGCTAGAGATTTCTAGCTGCACATTTAGACCACTCTCAGGAATTCTTTTTTCGTTGTGGTTGTTATTTGTTTTAGGGAAGGGGGTGCACACTACACCTCTTACAGCATGTTATGGGGCATCGCTCTGCCACTGTGAAATGTCAGCAACATTAAAGGGTAATTCTCCAGGATCGCAATAGATCTAGACCATGAAAACAAGATCACTGATGAAGGGCAATTGAATCTTCTCATCCTTAATACTCAGACTCAGGAACATATCTGCAGCAAAGGACAGACAAAGGGGCACCTTAGAAGGCTTCGAGACTAAGGTGGGAAACAGGGCACTGTCAGACAGGCTTCTCCTTTAGCATCTCAGAGCTGGGAAGGCCCTTGAGACCAACTGCTGGGCCTTCCAAGCTGCGTGACCTTGGGCCTAAGTTTCTTAATTTAGTATCTGAAAGTCCCTCCATTGAAGGTTGGTTGTGAGAGTCAGATGGGGTAATGTTTGTAAAATATTTGGAAACTTCAAAACATACAGATGAGATGGACCAGTTCTGCAAAATGAGACACATTTTTGGACATGACCAAGATGGGAACTTTTTTTTGCTTGACTATGTCTATTTGTTATAAAGGGTTTTTGTTTCCCTTTCAGTGAGGAGGGGGAAGGTAAAGGAAGTAAATGTTTGTCAAGTGAGAAAAATCAAACTTAAACTTGAAAAACTAAAGCATCGAGATGCCAGTTGTCCTTGCTGTCTTCATCACGAAGTCATTGATTTCAAGCCAGAAGGGGTCTTAGATGCTGTTGGATTCATTCTGTTTGTTCCAATGGTGGGAAACCCGAGGTTCACATAAAAACCACAGGATCATAGAGATCAAGCCTAAAGGGAGCTCAAAGGCCAACTAGCCAACACCCTCATCTTAAAAAAGAGGAAGAAGAACAAGGTCTTGGAAATTAAAGGACTTGCACAACATCAACTAGGCAGTAAGCAACAGGATTTGAACCCAGCTCTTCTGACTCCAAAGCCAATGATCTTTCCACTGGACCACATTTATCATCCTGCCCAGCCCCTGATTTCACAGATTTAAAAATGACAGTGACAACAATAATAATTAATGACAATGATGATGATAACAACAATAATAAGGACTTGGAGAGGATGCTGAATTGTCCAAACTCTGATGGCAGAACTGGGCTGTGACTGGTTTCTCCTGACCCCCATGTGAGTGTGTCTAAGGAGATTGCTCAAGCCTGCACCATGTTTAGTGCACTTTACAGTAAGCACTCTTTCCTCAATTCTTGAAAAAGACAGGGCCATGGAGATGGTGACACTGAAAGCCAGAAGATGTGGATGGTCAACTGTATTTCCTACTAGGCAATTTCTGTAGACATGATGAGGCTTCCTTTGCACCTACAGTGCCTCCTGATGACTGTTCTTGGGCAAACACCTCCCAGTTGTCATGGGGCTGCCAATTCCCAGGGGCTGCTCTCATACATAGAAGAAAAATTCCTTCTCAGAGCAAAGCACTCATGGGAGGAACCCCCTGCTCTCTTTTCCTTGTCTCATTCACTGATGTTTTTTGACCTTTGATGTCTCTTGCTCCTTAAGGATTTCCTCATCTGCTCCCTGGGTCTTTTCCTTGCTTCCCCAGGGTGGCTTTGGTCACTGCATGGAGGCTTGTTTGCCTCGATTTCACCTTTCCTTCATCCCATCTGCCTTGAAAGAAGCTCACTACACATCTGTGGCTCCATTTTTTCTAAAGAAGTCCTTTGTGACAACATCTGCCCTTGGTATCCTAAAGACTCATGCCACTTTAACAGGTTTTACAAAAACATGTGGAACTTTAACTCATTCCAATGTAACTAAAGAGATAGAGTTTTTAAACTGAATCGACTGGCATTTAACTTGCCAGACAAAAGAGTTCAATCAAAATAGAGGAGTCATGTTTTTGAGAGCCTGTCCCCCTCCTTTTGCTGGCAGGCTACAATATCCCTGAATGTGTTCCCTTCCCCTCCACTTTCCAGCTTCCCTTTACCTGCTGTCTTCCCCCATTAGAAGGCAAACTCCTTGAGAGAAGGGGCCATCTTGGTTTGTTTTGTACCTCCTGTGCTTAACACAGGACTTGCCACATAGAAAGCACTTCACAAATGCTCTGTCCAACCCTCTATCTAATTATCTCTCATCTCCCCCCTGATTTGTTTGATCCTGAACTCCTCAATACATCAGCCCAAAATCAGAAGTCCTTCTGTCTCCCCTTGCCTATTCTTCTCTTGGCCAGTGCCTCAAGCCCTTCCACCCCGTCCCTGGCACAGTATCACTGCATCCCAGAGGGTAGTACAGGGCTTCCCAGTGGCCCTAGCAGCAGCCCAGACCTGTTGTTGCAAAGCACCAGCTCCCAAGCCTGAAATGAGTCACGTTCCCATTTGGGAAATATGCAAACAGCGAATCTGCCTGAATATATTTCACGACATTGATTTTAAAGACCTTACCATTGTTTTCCTTTGGATGCTATGATTATCACCCTCATTTAGCAGCCCCAGAACTCACATTCTAAAACCGACTGACTCTCTGACTTGCTGGTTTTCTAAAGGAAACTAAGAAAAACGACAATAGATGAGGGCGAAAATGTTCTGAAGAGAAGTGAACTAAAACGTGCCATTCTAATGAGCTGTGAAGAGTCCCCTGCTTGTGTGCTAGGAGGCTGACACTCCCCTTCACTGGGGCTCCAAGTCCCACTGCCACCATAAGGCAAACAAGCCCATTTTCAGGATATTTGGGCAAAGTCCTTCTTCTGTTCCAGCCTACAGAGGGATGGAAGAATATAAGAAATAGGAGACCCTTCACTGACTTTTCAAGTGTGGCTCATTTAGCCTTCAATTCTCTTCATTCAGTCAGTCAATAAGCATTAAGTACTTCCTATAAAGCTTGATGGATACAGCAGTGGGCCTGGAGTTAGGAAGACCTGAGTTCAAATCCGGCTTCAGATACTTACTATCTGTGTGACCCTGGGGCATGTCACTAGACATGTTTGTCTCCGTTTCTTCAATTCTAAAATGGGGATAAAAATAGCATCTACATCCCAGAGTAGCTGGGAGGATTAAATGAGATAATATTTATGAAATGCCTGGCACAGTGTCTTCTACATGGCAGTATCTAGTGGGAGTGGATGTGGGGGGAGGCAGATGCAGATGTTCAGGGGTCCTATGCAGATGTTATAAATGTTAGCTGTTGTTGCTGCTACTACTGCTGCTATGCATCAGGCACTGGGCTGGACACTGGGAGTACAAAATCAAAAATAAAAACCTGTTTACCCATCTGGAGCTGACATTCATGCACCCAAGGTATCTGAAGGATTTGGTATATTCCAGGTTCATTCATTGCTAAGTACATTGTGCTTTAAGTAAGCCCAACAGGGAGGCAATCTACCTGGCAAACAGATAAATTAAGGAACTATTATTCCTAACACCAGAGTTGGGAGGGTTTGAAAATCCATCTTGTCCAATGTTCTCATTTTGCAGATGAGGATACTAAGGCCAGAGGGTGAAGTCACTTGTCTAGAGTTCCACAGGTAGTGACAGATCCACCCCACTAGAAAAAGAGTAGTTTTCTTTAGAACGACAAAAGGTTCCTGTGTCTTCATGGTCCCTCTTCTCTCACTGCGGCCCAGAATGCCCCTCCACTTAAAAAAGTGTGAAATCAAATCTTGAGCTTGTCACAGTCTCTGACCCCACCCTACCCCCACTCCCAAGAGGTGACTGGAAAGCCCTGAAGGAAGCAGACAGGGACCTGAGGGGACACTACACACATTGGGTGGTACTGCACCAAGCAGGGATCTGTTTGTTTCTAGGAATCGTCCATGTTCGACTGATGAGTAACAATGAATGGTATGGGTTATCATGACCACAAGTTCAGGCTGAAAAAGAATATCAAGGAGCTTTTCCACATAGATCTTCACAGATCTTGGGGAGACTAGAAGGGATATAGGAAGACCTAAGGATCTCCACCCCTATAGTAAATATTAAGCCTAATCTTCTTGTTCCCAATAGACCTGGGCAAGAGGAAATTTGCTAAAATACGTTTCTAGACAGACTCAAATGAATTAATTCTCCACAGAACTCAGTGGAGGTACCACCCTCACCACTGACTTGGTGGGTGCAGACTCTGCCCCCTCTAACAGTGGGTTCCTGGAACTCAACCTAAAATCAGGTACCAGTTCTATGGAACCAGAGTGAACTGGCTGAATTCCACCACTGCTTTTAGACTTCTTTTTGACATAGGCTTCTACTACATAGAGAAACATACAAACAAACAGAAATGCTATTTTCTTTAGGCTTTTTATTTGTTTGCTTTTTGTTTGGGAGGGAAGAATATTTTTTGCTGTTGATTTGATTATAATAAAATCCTGAAGGTATAAAAAAAAAGAAAAAGATTCTGATTCTCAGGACCACATTCCTTGGTGACAGCCTGAACGGTAAATCTTCTCTCTGTTCAACTTCAGCTTTTATTTCCCTGAAATTTTCCACTGTGCTCCCTCAGTGCCCAAGTCCAGAGATCCAGCATGGCCAGGGCCGGTGGCTGCTGGGAGTGGATGTGGAGGAGGCAGATGCAGATGTTGGGGGGCAGGGGTCTGGCCAGAAGAAGTTGGTAAGTGCCCATGCCCAGAGTCTACACCCAGCCCATGCCCAGGCACTTGCAGCTGGCCATGAAGTCTCCTATAGGGCTTGCTTTCGAGATTTCCTTTACACTTTGTTTACTATATATTCCAATAGTGTAATATTAAACAAAAACAGTGTGTCCTATGCCAGGATGATTGATTACTATACCGTTGCAAGGTCACCTCCTAGGAACAGGCTGGGTGCAGCAAGGGCTGTCTGACTCATACAGTTAACACTATATCCGCATTGTATGAATGTCACCAGCAATCCAGTGATTTATTGCTTGGAAGGCTCTGTTCAATTTTTTCTGCCTGACCAAATTGCACATTTTCTAGAAAAAGAAGCAAAAATATTTCAGCACACGGATTACCCCAACTCCGCCTGTCTCCCCCTGGGTTCGAAGAGGGATCTCGGAGATGCTGATCATCAAAACCTCCTCTTTTTCCTTGGATCCCCCCTCCTATCCCTGGCCACTGCCAGATATTTGGACAAAAAAATGATTAGTACACTAATGAAAAGGTGCAGCAGGAGATTAAGGCCTTTTTAATCAGATTTGGGTAACATCTGTGGGCTATGCGTAAGGGCAGCTGTAGGCTTCATTTCTTCATTTTAGCTAGATTTACTTTGGATATAAAATTGTTAGCCTGGGGGAAAATGGAACCGGGGGGAAAAAGATAGTCTTACCGAAAACTACATAACCCAAACTGCTTCAAAACACACAGAAATTAACCTCTTTTGCTCTGGAGGGTTTGTCTTTTTTCCCTTCTCTTTCTAAAAGAGATATCATTAGAGACCAAGAAAGGGGTTTACAAGGAAATGGCCGATAAATCTTTGCATTGAGATCTAGAGGAGCTATATTGTGGCTTTTTGCTCCCCATCTGATCCAAGACTGAAGCAAATCAGCCTGTCCTACGACTTGTGCTGGATTTGAAAGCATTTTCACCTGCCCCTCCAACCTGACTCAGTCCCACCTAAGATTGGATAAACAGTAAATGGGGGAGAGAGGGTTGTTTTCTCTCCAACTTCAACTTCAAGCTGTTAGGCATTTTTGCTGACACATTTTGCTGATTGCTGGGGCTGTTCTGTATAAAATCCCCGTCAGGAAGCTCGTTCATTTGTTTCCCAGTGTACCTGTGTCATGCAAGCTGAATTTTCTGATCTGGGAGAGGAAATCAGACAAAGGGATGGAAATCCTAGCCCACCTTCCAGTTTGCACATGGACCTCAGCGGCAACACTAGAGAGGGCTCTTGCAGGCTCAGAATTAGCCATTTAATGGGATACCACTTGGGGTAGATGGAGTGTGCCTGGGATTGCCACAGGGGAAGGAGTGACAGTGTGAATTTGTAAAGCCTGAAGGAAAAGCCTACCAGAGGCAGCCAGGTTCCTTAGTCTGACCCTGTTCTGTTCTATCGGCAGGTTTCTGGCTTGAGTGAGCTGTGGGCATGTTTTCATTTTCTCTCTATCTCTGTGTCTTTGTCTGTCTGTGTCTGTCTGTCTCTATGGCTATCTGTTTCTCTCCTGCCTTTCTTCCTTTCAGGCCTGCCTGTTAACTGGGTGTTTTGTTTTGTTTGGTTTGGTTTTTAAGAAAGAAAAATTCCTATGTAACCAATAAGAAACAGTTTCATAAAATATTTTCCCATAATTTAATACTTAAGTTCTGAAATTAATATTTGTCTTTCATCTACTACAAATATTTCATATCTCTAACAGAAACTGTTATCTCATTAACACAACAGCAAGAAAGATGAGGTATAGTAGCCTATAATAAAACTGTCTCAAAAGGCATGTGTGTGATACATGGAGAATCTCATAGCCAGCTGACCCAGCATTAGTGTATCATGTTTGGAGAATGTCTGTGGTTCTTAAAACTTGGGATACAAAAAAAGTCAGCCTTGGATTTTAAAATAAAAATGTAATTTATGGATTCTTATTCAACTCAAATGATTGATTTTATATTGATATTTATAAAGTGCCTCCTATGTGCCAAGTCCTGGGCTGGGTGCTAAGGATATTGAGACAGAAAAAAATAAATAAATAAAACAGGACCTGTCTTCAAGGGGCTTGTGCTTGAATAGTAATGCATAATTTTGTAAAAATCGATACTTTCCAGAGAGATGTGTAACAGCTATAAGAGACAAGGAAAGGAAGGGAAGGGAAAATTTACCTAATTTTCTTAAGACTATTTACATGTTTTAATAAAAAGTAGATAATGCTCCACAATTACTGCCATGGAACCCAGTGTTTATACTTCCTCTGGAAATCTAGAAGAGATTTTCTCTTAAGTCACCACTTTACATTTGGATGTTTTTAAAATAATATCTAATAGTCACCTATTATTCTAATAATATTAAACTAAACACCTATTAAGTTAATAATCACCAATTATTCTAATAGGTTTATGTAACCGATGTCTGTGATCGATCCCCTTTTTAGGATGAATTGTAACACTATTTGGAGTTCAAGGGTTCAAACCATGTACTTTTCTTTTTTCTTTCTTGCTTTTTCTTTCTTCTCTTACACTTTCATGATTTTGTTTGTTCCACAAGTTCAGTCTTCTGGAATTAGCATTTCAAAAATACAAACTGTCCACAGATGACCCAACTACTCCTTTAGATTGGAATAAGGGGGTGAAGAGGAGGTTGATTGAAGCCAATCATTTATCTCTGTGACTATCCTCTGGATGCTTGGTAAAATCTCTCGGGGTGGTCCCTCTAGTTGGAACAGACATGTCTTGGAGTTGTGAAAGGAAGATTTGGTGGCCACTCATGGAGAGACTGGGCTATTCCCACCTGCACTTCTTCCATTGATCAGTGGAGACAACTTTGACTCTTTTCTGAATACAAGAGAAAATCATGGATCTCATTTAGGAAAGTCAATAACAACTCAACTCCCAATAATTCACTGTAATCAATATGATGCACCATCATTCTCTTCTAGTTTATACCCATGATCATCTCCTTGGCTCTTCCTTTTCCTTTTTTAAGCCAGGTTCCAGCAAAGGGCACATAAAGGCAATTCAAGGGGTCTATGTGAGTAAAAACCTTGAGCAACGTCAATTAACAGCTGTGAGAAGAAAGCCACATGGAGAGCACAAGAATATTCCACAGAAGAACCAAAGCATGACAGAGTAAGTTTTGTAGGATTTTCTGAGCTTTAATCCATCTTTATCATCACCATCATTATTATTGTTATTATTAATAATAATATTGACTACTTAAAAAGCCACACATAGCAATAAGTCCCCCTCCCCTAAATATCCTAAACAGCCTCCCTACAGACCCCAAAGTGAGCATTCTCACCTCCCCTTGCCAAAAAAATCCCACTTGTTCTATGCCCAGAAGGTCATCCGTCACTCTAGGACTTTTTCTGACCAGAAAGAAGGGCCGTTCCACTTGACAGAAAGCCTTTCTGAAGCTGCCTGATGCATTCCACTGTTCCCAGGAGCTCCTGCTACTTTTGAATGGATGCCATTGTCGCCTGTCGCTTTCATTCCCTCACTGCTTTGAACAGAGGAGGGAGGTATTTTTTCAATGTTTCCCACAAGTAGGAGTCCCTTCCCCAATGGGTACAGTGGCCCTGGATCATAGCTGGATACTGATTGGTTGTTGCTGGGACACCATTCCTAGAAGTATTAGGCAGTATGTCTAAGAATAATGTCAGTACATGGCAGACCCTACAGGTGCCCATGGGCAAGATAGGTATTTTAGGATCCCTGATGGCATGGGTAATTCTGAGCCTGTGCTGTGGAGGAGACAAGGAGCTGTGTTCACAATGCAGCCCCCCTCACTGGCATTGATATGTGCCAGAGTAGCCTGGCTAATGAGCCTAATGCGAGATGAATAAAGAAGCAGAGGACAGATGGGAGATATTTTAAACCCATTGAAAGGAATTTTAAAAGAAGTGAAACTGAGCCACTGGATGTAAAGAAACATGCTAAATAACTCAATAGAGCTCTCAAAAAGTCAAGTGCTAAGGAACCATTTAAAGTGATTCTGGAGAAAATAGGAAGTCTGTTGGTCATGTGTGGGCTGGGGATGGGGGGCTAATATAGCCAATCACAGCACACAGCGAATGGTCTGATGTTCTGGGTTTGCTCCCCTGCTCACACACTTGCCTTTTGGCAAAATAGAGCCGTGTTTGTTAGAAAATCTAAGCATACTAGGAAACGTTAACACTGTTTTAATTACCAGGTATGTGTCACTTGGTGAAATTCTAATGTAATGAAACATTCCACTGGACCTCTTGCCTGATGTAAAATAAAATTATTCATTGAATATGAGACCACCAGACCACCTACTGTTTTTTTTTCTTTCTTTCTTTCTTTTTAACAAATGGTTGAACTATCACGGGGTTACAGAACTTAACATGTAAATTGCAATAGAACTTATAATTTCTCTGTTGAATCCCTGATGACTATAATTTAAGTCAAATATATGAGTGAAATTTTGCTTCTGTGCCATGATCATGCAGAGGAATGGTCAAAATTCAAACCTATCTGCAGTAATTATTAACCCCATAATAATGCATTTTAGTTATTTAATCAAAAGCCTACAAATCATTAATGTCAAGCGCTTCTTTTTTAAACACTACCATTTAACTCTGAAGGGGACATTGCTGTATCTCCCCCATTAGGGAGATAGGTTGCAAATCTAAGAATCCCAAGCTTCAGAGAAAGATTGCTATTCTCCTTTCAGCTCATTACTCTGAAACAGCAGCGAGCGGCTACAGAAGGTCATTTTTCTCAACAATGGACCTGGACTAATTTTTAATATTAACTGAAATGGATCACTCCCCCACGAGCTCAACTTGATCTATGAGTAAAGAGCCAAACGCGCAGAAGATCCTTGGAAAAGCCCATCCTTCATGGGTAAACATCAGCGGAGGAAGCCAGGAGTCAGGCGAACGTTCCCACCACATGCTAGCAAAGCCTATTGTTCCCCATTTGGTGCTGCAGGGGAATCTGAAAGGTGATTTTATGTCACCTGGTAACAGTGATAGAATTGTTGCCTTTCTTCCATGGCCTCGAGAATCCTTCAGCCCTCCTGCGGAGACAGAGATCTCCATTTTTGTATCGTCCCTGCTGAGACAATCCTAGTCCTGATATGACTGGCCCGGTGTGTATTCTCTTTGAGGTACCCCACTTCTTTATTCCTGGAGATAGTCTTTCATCTCCATACATGAAGATCACAAGGAGTCAAAGATCTGGAGACAAAAAGACCTCACAAGTGTTCTAGTCCAACTCCCTCATTTAGAAGATGTGGAAATCGAGGTGCCAAGATCACACATGCAGTAAGTATGAGGGATGTGATTCAAACCTGGCTCCTCTGACTTCAGAGCCAACACTGTTTATGGTTACATGCACAGAAACCTAGAATCACCTCTTAGCTCTTCTGGCTTCCTAGCTGTCTCAACATTAAGGAAACAACATTGTCTCAGCCATGCAATTTAAATTCTCTCTGTTCCATCCTGAGCCCCTAGCTTGGTAGAGGTCCACAGGCTTCCCTTGGGAGCCGTGTGGGAGATATTTGACAGTACATTGGTAGCTGCCTCTTGAGATTTTCCCAGACATTCTTCAAGGCCTATCTCAGTCAATAGATCCTGCCTTTTCCCCAAGCAAAGTGATTACCACATCTGTCCACAGGTAGATAAATTAGATTTTATTCCCTCATTTACCTTGTGATGGAGGTAATCAGGAACAGAGGACTGAGCTAAGAAAAGGAAAGTAGCCCAGTAGGGAAGGATGGAGACAACCACAAAGAATCTGGATCACTCACTGAGCCAAGCTAGTGCACAATCAATATCTGAAGATTCAAAACTGACACACAGTGACATCAAAAGAGATGAGAAAATATCTTCCTCTTCGACCTACCCAGCCTCCACCTTTTTGGACCATCCATCCTGAACGGCTCCCTCTGTTGAGAGCTATAAAACCCAGAGACCTGCTTGCCACAGTCCAGCTCCTACTGGCCAAATGAAACTCCATGGTGCTCTTCTAGGCCAGTCCACTCATCTCACCACCAGATATAGAGAACTCTTGGATTCTGCCCTAGCAGCCGCTGTCCTTTCCCACTGTAGACCCTGCAGTGGTGAGAGGAAGCAGCAGTGTCTGACTGGTTGGCCTGCTCTCTTCTCTTAGCCGTCTCCCCTCCTTCCTCTACTGCCTCCCTCCCCTAGGCACTTCTTCAGTGGTCCTTGAATCTTTCACCCATCACTCCCTTTTCATCATTATCTAAGGGGATCGGGCAGCCCAGTGCCACCACCTGCCTTTTCAATCCAATGCCAATGATGCGACGGCAAACTGTCAGGCCAGGGCTCATTCCATTTAGAGTGAGTCTCATTAACACTGCTTTTTCCTCTGGCTATCTGCCACCGTAGGTTAAGGAGACTGTTGTTACTAAATACACACACACACACACACACACACACATTAAAATACTATTCCTGATCTGATTTTTTACTCACCCACCCACCCTGAGAAATTCCCAGTCAAAACAATTCGCATCAAGCTAAAGAGATGTTCCCTGGTCTGTTTAGAGTTGACATTTGAAACCTGGGGTTTAGGCTCTGAGATCCGGATTCAATACAATTAAAACGAATTCAATTCAAGGAGGGATTTATTAATCACATTCCATGTGCCAGGCAGTGCTGTCTAATGGATAAAGAGCTGGCTTTGGGGTCAGAAAGACCTTGGTTCAAGATTTATTTCTGATTCATCCTGGCTCTGTGACCATGCTGAAATGACTGATCCTCTCAGTGCTCGTGGATATTCTCAAGTACCACATTCCGCAGAGATGTTGCTGGTCTGCTCTGGCAGAGGAGTGGTCTCACCAGGAAACTAATATGTCGAAGAAGTCGGTTCAAGTCAGAAAAAAACCACAGTTCTAGGCGCTGTGGTAGGGAGAGTTCCAAAGACATAAATGTAAATGTTTCTGCCCTCAGGAAGCTCCTGCTGTGCTGGAATGGAACAGTAGAGCAAAGCAATCTCTACAAAGAAGTCTATCCCAAACTGTGGAGAGGAGCAGGAATTAGGAAAGGCTTGACGTGAGCTATGGCATCTGGGCTTAAGCTGGAAGGGAACAAGGAGAGATTTCAGAGAGGAGCAGATGAGGAGAGAGAGCAACTGAAGCCTAGGGGACCCTCTGTGCAAAGACAGGATGGCCAGACCAGTAGAATAATGTTCTGGGATGCAGAGTAGGAGAATGGCCCGATCATGCTTAATATCAATGTGGCTCGTGTGGAAGATAGATGAGTGAACTCAGGTGCCATCTCTGATATTCATTAGACTCAACTTTGTCTTCGTTAGTGCTTTGCCTACTGGTCATCCTCCTGCTTTCCTATATTTGGTGTCCTGTTCTAGCCATGATTTTACTGAACAGCACCTACAGTGACCCTTTGAGGGCAGCAAGATGTTTTGTATTATTTCCATTTTACAGGTGAAGAAATTCATGCTCAGAAAAGTTCAGTGACTTGCCTGGAGTCCCAGAGCAAAAAGGGGCCTGAGCAGTTCACTAATTTTGGGACCTGAGCTCCTCCTACCTATCCCTCACGTCTTTGAATTTTTCAAATGTTGAGATACATTCCCCAGTCATGGACAACTGAAGAGGTGTTCATGTTAACAGTGAAATGGTCTGATGGGGAGAGGAATTATCAGCCTGTGTGTCCTTATATCTTTCTTTCTGGGGTCACCACAAGAACAACTTTTCCCAGGCAGTAGAGTGCCCCTCCAGTCTTGCCCTACTCCTTAATGATTCACTACATTGGTAGGTCAACAAACTAATGCAGGCTATGCCAAGTTCCAGGTGTCATTACTGAGCAAGCCAAGGAAATGCCTCAAAACACAACCAATGTTGGATGAGACACATACAACTGTGATTCCTACAGATCCCAGGAGTAGGAACTAATATGGCCAGGAGGTACTTCACCCCCAGTCACTAACCCCATGCTGCCATTTGAAAATGTTAACATATTCAAGTGATTAAAATACTGATTAACTCTACCTCTCTTCTACCAAGACACGTGACCTCAGACCTCCGAGAGACATCTCTCCCAATTGTATTTAACTGCTTTGTATATGTTTGTATGTATGAACTTTTTCTTTATGCAGTATATATTTATCTTCATAATTGTCTCTCCTGTTAGAATGTAAGCTACAAGTAAGTATGATTTCATTCTTTTAATTTGTTTAAACAGTGCCTGGCACAATGACTGATATGTGGTAGATACTTAATAAATACTTATTCATGGATTTTTGGAATTAATGAATTCCCTAATTCTCCGTTTTCTAAAGAAATCCACTTAAAAACATGCTGTAATATGATATGCCTAGGGAGGAGTAGGCATCCTTCTTTCCTACTTGAGTGTTCTAGCACAAAGGCAAAAAACTACCCATATACACAACCTACCAAAGCTCCTTGATTCCCTACTTGCTCTGTCCAAATGGGAAATTGAATAGCACAAGGCTCATGTCATTCAATTTCCCACCTCTGAGCCTTTGCACAGGCTATCCCCACCCACCACCCCAGGAGTATACTTTCTTCTTAATTCCATCAAATAGAATCCTTAGCCCTTCCCTGAACTCCTCATCATCAATTCTCCTGTTTGTGTTTTTCTTTTGTTTATATTCTGTATCTGCTTAACTTATACTCTTTTCCCCAGTAGAATATAACCTACTTGAAGGCAAGAAGTCTCATTTTTGTGCTTCTAACCTAGCACATCACCTGGTACACATTAGGCACTCAATAAGTGTTTGCTGATTTGGAGAAACTTGAAAAAGTCATGGGACTTAGACTGCAAAGAACTTTAGGGAGTACATTTTTGGAATGCTCTGAGCTCCAAAAGAGTTTTTCTTTATTTATGTAAAAGGTCTATTGGGGACTTTTATTTGTTTATGTCACATTTATTTCCTTATTTCCTTAAATACACTGAGTATGCCTTCATTTGGAACAAAGAAGACCATTAAGGCAAACCAAGGAGCATAGTTAGGCTGTGTATGCAGCATTCCACACCTATAGTTCCCCATATCTCCAAGGACAGGGGCAAGGAACACGTCTCTGTCCTAGGTCTCTTTCTCTTCACTTACTTCTTTCTTGATGAAGTCATTAGTCCCTATGTATTTAATTATCATCTCTATGCAGAGGACTCTTAGATCTACATATATAGCTCCAGTCTATTTTCTGAGCTTAAGTCAACCATCAGTTGCGTATTGGATATTTCAAATTGTTGTCACAGAGATACTCTAAAGATGTCTAAAACTGAACTCATTAAGTTTCCCCCAAATCGTCTTCCCTTCCAATCTTCCACATTACTATCAAAGGCACCACCATCCTTCCAGTCCCCAGTTCACAAACTGAGCATTATCCTAGACTCATGACTTCTCACTTTCCTGTTATTGGTATGAATTGTCTGGATCTCTTGGCTGGATTTCTGAGGAGAGACCTTTCCAAAATCCCCATTTCAAGAGTATATAAGCATATAGTACTTTGATTTGTACAACCAATGTGTTCCTAATAGTCAAAAATGTATCCAATGTAAAATACACATACACGCACACACACACACACACACACACACATATATATGTATATGTGTGTGTGTATGTGTGCGTATGTATGACTTTATAAGAGCATTGAGGAACTCACTTCTTAGGAAATATTTTATAATGAAAAAAATACCCCCTCCCTGAAGACTCTTTAGAGAGTCAGAGTTTTTCTAAGTCTGACTCTTTTTTTCCTCCAAAATGGGCTCCATTCATCTTACTCAAAACAGAAAATATATGAATCCAAGTTAATTAGCTATTTGGAGTACCTAAGGAGCAGGGACATTAGTGGTTCTGGTAGGATCCCATTCTCTGGCAAGGTCCAGTTTTGTCTCCCCCAGTCATGGTATTCATAAATCATTGACTTGAGTATGTCCATTTATAGCAACTCCATCAATAAAGTGACTACACATATACACACATACACAAATATATGTGTATAAACATATCACATGCCTGTATTTTACAGTGACACGTGACATAATTTAAGGATTTGTGATTCTGTCCCTCTGGATTTTCCCTTTCCTCTCCTGTGGCTTAGAGAAGGTGCTGAAGGATGCGCATGCCTAAGAGTTATGGCCCTTTGGCTGCACTGGTGAAGATCATATCTGAATCCAATGAGACTGGTCATTGGACCGCAGATGTGCTATTCACCTCCAGGCCTGGATTCGAAGCCGGCCCACTTTTGAAGAACCTATTCAAGCTTGTGTTCAACCAGCTTAGCTTTGAAAGCCCACCATCCTCTTCACGCCTCAGTGAGGAATTTGGGGAGAACTTTCACCTGAGAGATACTCAGAGTGCCGAAGCCACCACTAGACCTGGTCCATTGGACCCGTCCATTCTTGGATCCATGTTAACCTTGCACATCTTCCTAACATCCACATACAAAAGGACCTTTTGAGACTCTTGTGGAAACTTTTCTCCCAAGTTTGAGTTGCTAATAATGGGGTTTGGATTAATTATGCCATGTCTCGAGACACACCTGGGAAGGATGCACCAAAAGGTCAGAACATGACTTTGCACAAGGAAACCTTATGCAAAGATTGAAACAACACAAATAGAAAGAATACAACACTGACAGGCGGGTTGTGATCACTTTTGGCCTCACACAAAGATATGAAGAATTTCTCCTTGCCCCAGTCCTTGGAAAGATTAGGAACTATTGACATGTAATGCTGCATACACAGCCTAGCTGTGATCATTAGTTTGGCTTAATTGGTTTTCTTTGTTACAAATGAAAGCACATTCAGTGGAGTAGAGGTAAAGCGTATTTAAGGAAATCAGGAAACAACTATGATGTAAACAAACAAAAGTGAGGGACAAAACTTTTACACAAAATAAAACTCTGCAAGTTCAGAGCACTCCAAAAACAGTCTGCTAAACTAACTTCCCCCCCACCAAAAAAAAATTTAAGGAAACTGATCCCATTAAGGTCGAGCTTCAGAATGGAAACCTATCCAAAATGATTTTTTTAAAGAGCCAACTTATGCAATCCTAAAATATGTCTCTGTAATTGAAACAATTTTTACAAATGCCTATGTGAATGGCATGATTGTAATAAGCATTTTTCCCCAGGTAGATCATACCATCTCACTGAGCCACAGTCCTAATTATCAGGTTTTCTTGGAAACAATGGGCTGAGTGCCCTTCCACTAAAATACATTTAATTTGGTTTTATATAGCACCTTTTAGTACACTCTGTGCTTGCTTTCAAACTGCTTTAATGAGTAATGAATTAGATGCTGGCAGAGCCATGACTCCAGCAAACAGAGGAGATAATACACGCTCAGCAATCACCCAAATGGGGAAATTGGCATTTCTGGGAGTGGAGTGCTGGCTCTTGCTCTCTGCAGTCAGGGAGAGGCTGGATCCTTGAGGTGCCCCCAATACTACATCACTGGAATTGGCCAAGATGAGCCCAGCTTTCTAGTCCATCAAGATGTGTGGAAACTCAGGTCTCTCAGTCTTTATGGGGCAAAAGTGGATTCAGCCAGATCATTAGTGAAATTTCTTTCAATGGATCCGAGCTATCTTGGCCGTATGCCCTCCAATGATGATGACCTATGTCCAGCTCCTCCCCCTGGGCCGTTCCTGTTCGCTGAGTGTCACAGCATGCATAAGCCTTCTTCTAGCTCCAGGGACATTGCATGGCTTCAAAAGGAGCATGTGGATAGACTGTCCATTGGTCATGCCTGACTCTTATCGCATAAGTATCACCTGCATTTCTACTCATTTATCTATCTAATCATATCATTTTCATTACTTCTCCTGCCCAATTTTTTTTCTGGCAAAGTATTTAATATTTATATAGCACATTAAGGTTTTTCCAGTCCTTTACATATGATGCCTCATTCGATCCTTCCAAAAATCCTATGAGGAAGGTGTTATTATTATTTTCATTTCATGATGTGGAAACTGAGGCTCAGAAGAATTAAATTACTTGCCCCGGGTCACATAGCTAATAAATATCTGAGGTTGGATTTGAACACAGATCTTCATGATTCCAAGGTTAGTCATCTTTGTTCGACATCATCCCTCTGCAAGGATTCTTATTAGGGAATCTATAATAATAATAACAATAATGATATTAGCTAACGTTCATATAATACCTGCTATACGCCAGGCACTGTGCTGAACATTTTTATAAATATCTCATTTGTGTTACAACAACCCTGGGAGGTAGGTGCTATTATATCTCCATTTTTCAGATGAGAAAACTAAGGCAAACAGGTTAAGTGATTTGCCCAGGGTCATAGAACTAGTGTCTGAAGTTAGAATCAAACTCATGTCTTCCTGACTCCATACTCAACATTCTATCCATTGTTCCAACTTGTTTTACTTTTCAAGTAGAAATCAATCATCGTATTTCAATAGAATCAGTTTCCTTTTTAAGGAAGAGTTTTCATCAGATTGGTAGCCAAAGGGTTCCATGACAGAAAAAAATGCGGGGCAGCCCTAATCTAAAGGCTGAGACCTTCTTTGTATTGGTCACTGAGGAATCCAGAAGACTGGGACATAGGCAGCTTTGAGCTGCTGGAGGCAAGATCAGCTCCAAGTAGACAGAACCTGGGCCATGCATGTGAATGGAATCCCCTGATGAGTCTTAAAGATTTAGAATTTCCATTACCCCTGAAGTACCCTGAGAGGTACGAGGCTTAAAGCTCTGAAAGCTAAGCCCAGAAGGGCAGAGCTTAGAGTCTGAAGGAGACTTTGCACCCACCTGGTCCACCTCCTGTTACCACTGTATGCCTCCTAAGTGGTGGCCTCCAACTCTTTACTGGAAGACCTCTGTTGAGGGGGATCCCACTTCCTTTAAAGAGACTTAGTTAACCATGAGTCGGGAGTAAAGCTTGATGAGAATGGAACCTGTGAGAGGTGCTTGAGGAGGGTGAGGTGCCAGGATGAGGGAAACAGAGAGGGGGAAGGATGGGAAGAGAGGATGGCAGAAAAAGCAGGCTTCAAATATGCCTATATACAACCAATGCTGCCAGGTGGATTCCTTGGCTAGCATGGTGAACAGATGTGAGGCTCATTTTAACAGAGATTCCTTAATCTTTTACTCAATATAAGCTTCCTTTAGCTCAATTGTTGTGATGCTTAGGTTGCCCCTCAGATCAACAGAAATGACGGATCTCACCGTCTGTCTAATATCCCGCCCAGCATGAGGAGCAGAGCAAACTCTTGAAATGCATCCAAGTCCCAGCACGGGTTCCAAACCCACAAATGCCTGATCACAGACCTGAGCTGACATCAGCTGTCCAAAGCCTTCTCCTTGGCTTACCAGTGACATCGCCACCCAGGGCCCCATCGAATATTTAGTGGCATCCTTCTGGCACATCGATGCTGGCAATTGCATTTCTAAGGTTCAGGTCTGCTTTCGACTGTATTGATCAGACATCCTTGTTCTATGACCCAGAACATGTCTGCCAGCCTGGGGCTTCAGGGGACAGAAAATTCTCCATCACTGATCTGGAGACCAACGAGGGTTAGAAATAAACATGAGACAATAGGAACAACAGCTTCTCTATCACCTGCCTCTGAGCCATGATGAGACTAAATGATTTTGTTAAACATACACCATTGTTGCCATGCACATAAAGTATCTTTTTTTATGTATATATACAGTCTGAAAACACCAAATTATCCTTGTTCTTGCACAGTCTTGGCAACCTCTGTATGTTGTTATGCAGCAAAAGAGAGAGAGGAATAGAGAGACAGAGAGAGATAGAAAAACAGAGACAGAGACAAATAAAGGCAGAAAGAGAGATAGCGAGATAAACAGAGACAGAAAAAGACGGAGACATAACGTCAGAGACACAGAAACAGAGATGATAATAGATAGAGCTAACAGACAGGTACAGAGAAGACAGATAGAGATGGACAGACAGACACAGATAAAGAAAAGCATAGACAAGGACAAAAATAGAGATAAGAGTTGATGATGGATACCTGAAATCTGACCTAATCTGAAGAGTTCCATCATTTTCCTATGGTAAGCATCAATCTTTCAGAGCTCCTGCTGGAACATAAGAACCAATGCCTAGGCAGAGGAACAGTTCTTGGGGAATGCTATTAGGAGCCAGGGAGCAAGAAGAGTGTGGGACTGGGATGACACAGAGTTCCAGTTTTTAGTTCCTCCTTCCCAAAGAGTGCTGTGCTTTATTACTATTGTTCCTTATTTCTTTTGTCCAATTCAGAATGCTTCTTTCTGGCTGTCAGATGGAAGTTCTGGGTTCAAGAAATCCCACTTCCGTGGGAATGCATTAGGCAAAAACATGCCCAATGTCTTTCTCCTGCTTCTTTCTGTTCCAGAGTCCCAATCTTCCTTACACTCTTCCATCCAAGTGTCCCTGAAGAAATCATCTCTTTCCCATCTATGTCTTCTGTGTTGTCCCGTTTTCCTTTTTTTCCCATCACATGAAAACACCTGATTCTATGGATGACCCCTTGGGGTGATCACCTATCCTAAAAAGTTCTAGATTCCACTTGGAAAATGATAGGAGATAATATGGGGTTGTGTCTGCATTTTCTATTATTTCTTATCATGGGTTTCTGTTACTTCCAACATCTCCTTTACTATTATCACATCTTTTATACGTCCATTCAAAAATTTCTAATTACTTCTTTCAGAAAAAATATAAGTGTTTATCATTATCTCTGGCTATATTCACACAGTCAATAAAGATTTATTTAGCACGTACTATGTGCCAAGCACTGGATTGGCTGACAGGGATACCAATATAAAAGTGAAAAAGTCTCTACCCTTCCAGAGCTTACATTCTACTATAGTGGGAGGAGATCTACTACATGTTTAGGTCAGGATAAACAGATCTCGTGGTACAAAAACCTCTACATGGAGCTTCTTCTCCATTGGATCAGCACATCCATCACAGTCATTCAATCCGATCACCATTCATCCATCCCTTTTTGTCCTTGGAAATCCTTATCTTCTTTATCCTTAACTTCTTCCTTAAATCCTCCAAGGACAACCTATTGAACATGGACAAAGTCTTTCTCTGGATCTTCTAATATTTTGTAATTTGTGGATGCCAGGGCTACCCTCAGAGTGTTCATCTCCTTCATGACTGGCCCACCTCCTTTTCCAATTAGGAAAAAAAAACAGTCACGGTTTCTCACCTATCTCTGCTCATATTTAAATCATTCTTGGTAAGGTCCTGGGGCCACCTTAAATCCACCATATTTGGTTCACTTTCTCTTTGGTATTTTCATAAGTTATGGTATTCTGTGATTCATAGCTATATAGCATCACCAGGACAACCTACCAATTAAATGTGGGTGTTAGTAGAAAAAAGCTTAGAATCATCAAAAACACTGTCCAAGTTCTTTATGGAGATAAAGACCCCTTGATTTCCCCTATTGAAACATTCTATGCCAATAAGGAAACAATCATTCTATACCAAGAAGGAAACTGATCACTGGTATGTTTATATTACAATCTGTGGCACATGTTTAGGACAGTGGTCTATGCATCTATGAAGAATGAACATTCTTCAATGAATTGGGGAATGGATGAACAAGTTATGGTATATAACTGTGATGGAATACTATTGTGCTATAAGAAATGACAAGCAGGATGGTTTCAGAAAAATCAGGAAAGACTTGTGTGAACTGATGCAAAGTTAAGTGCAAGGAACTAGGAGAACATTGTACACATTACCAGCGATAGTGTAAGGATTGTCGACTGTGAATGACAGCTACTCTGATGGAAACAATGATCCAAGACAATTCTAAAGGAACCATGATGAAAAATGTTATCCGCCTCCACAGAGAAAACTGATGAGCTCTGAGTGCAGATTGAAACACATTTTTTTTTCATTTATTTTCTTGTTTGTGTGTGTTTTCTTTTGCAACATGGCTAATATGGAAATGTTTTGCATGACTTCACATGTATAATCAAGGTCAAATTGCCTGACTTCTCAAGGGGTAGAAGTGAGAGAGAACTTAGAACTCAAAATTTTAAAAAAGGAATGTTAATTTTTCTTACATATAATTGGAAAATATTTAATGAAGTATTTTTTTAATTAGCAGGATAACCTAAAATAAAAAATCTGAAAGCTAAAAGCAGAGACAATTCATAAATAAAAAGGAAGCCAGATAAATGAAGCCAAAAAAAATAAGCAACCTTGTGGAAAGCAGGAAATAAAATGGGTTGTCCCAGAAGCATTTTTATGACAGGCTGTATGCTCACAGCCACATAGATGACTAAGGGGCATGACAAGGCAAGACAAGAGCAATATCCTTAGATGACGAGTCAGAAGGTAATGTGTACATTATGTCATCCCCTCCAGCACTCTTATTCATCAGATGAGGAAACCAGAGAAGGGAAATTGGTTAAGTTACTTTTACAAGGTCATACCATTAGTAAGTGGTAGCAGCAGTGCAATAGGATTTGTTGCATGTCTAGATCACTAATATGGGGCACCCATGTGGGAGGTGCTACATTAGGTGATCTGGTCAAGCAACAATACTGTCATTGTATACCTCATAATACTAGTATATAAATGTTCAGCATTTACTGTGCTTGTCTGATGTTTAAAGAGAAATGAGTAGGCACAGCTAGGTGGCACAGTGAGTAGAGCACTAACCTTGGAGTCAGGAGGACCTGAGTTCAAAACTGGCCTCAGACACTTGACACACTTACTAGCTATAGGACTTGGGCAAGTCATTTAACCCCAATTTCCCTGCCTTCTCGCCTGCAAGATAGATAAATATACAGATAGATACACAAAATAAAATAAAAAGAATGAGTCCATAAGAAAAAAACATTGCTGTCAAGGCTCTTCTTTGACTAGGTGACCTCCTTGAATATGCAACTATGAAGGTAATTCTTTTCAGTGACCCCCTGACTATACCATGCCAATGCCAAATTAAACCAACCTCCAGTTCAATTTCCATGAAAATCTCTTACAAACCTTCTGAGGCCCAGAGGTGGGTGTGACTGTGAAGGCACCTGGTCCAAGCCACATTTGAATAAGAATCCTATCTCCAAACTCCCCAGACAACAGGCAATCCCATCTATGCTTCAAGAATTCCAGTAATGGGCTACTCACTACCTCCTAAGGTGGTACATTTCCACTGCAAAATAGCTCAAGCTGTTTGAAAGTAGTTCTTTTTTTTTTTCTGCTGATAAGGAGGGTCACTTTTTTTTCTGTTTCCACATACTGTTTCTTGTTCTGCTTTCTGGGGGTAAACAGGATGAATCTCTTTTGGAGGTGGGGATAAATATGTGTGTTCACTCCAAATAAATTCCCACGTTGGCCATGTCCACAAACTGCATGACATGAGACGGATAACTGGAATACTGACTGCTGCTTGTGTTGGGCATGGTTCCTAAGTCTTCCAAAATTGTTTGCTTTTACGACATTGTCATTATTATCTCAATTATTTTCCTGATTGTTCTTCCTTCAGTCTTCTTTAGATAATTAGGTCTTCCCATGTGTCCCTGAAACTGTCCCTTTTTCCAATTAATAAATGGTCAAATGATATGAACAGGCACTTTTTAAAGAAAGAAATCCAGGTTACCAAAAACAATATGAAAAATATTCTCCCAATCTCTAATAATTACAAAATTCAATTAAAGTAACTCTGAACTTCTATCCATCTTAATGAAAAAGTTGACCAAAAAAGGAAAATAGCAAATGTTGGAGGGTCTTTGATAAAACAAGCACATTATTGGTGGAGTTGTACATCGGTCTAGCCATACTGGAAAACAATTGGGAACTATACTCCAAATGTTGCTAATTGATGCATACCCTCCGACCCTGTGAGATTATAGTAGATCTATATTCTAAACAAAACAAATCCAGCTCCTCCTCTACATAGTGGCCTGTCAAATAGCTGGAGGCTGCTATCATGCTTTCTTCTCCCTCCATAGCCTTCTGCAGGCTAAACATCCCCAGTTCTTTCAAGTGACTGTCATAGTAGTCACAAGAGACTCCAAAGGACATTCCAAGTCTATCATTGATTGCATGTTATTTTCATAGATCAGACTCTGAAAACAAAATGAGATGCTACAAATTATGCTTGCTGGCTGAGTGAGTCCTCATCTTTTTATTTCTCAATGGTAAACCACTGTGTGTCACTAGGTAGAAAGAGAACTGGAGGAGAGTGTAGGTGACTCAGTGCCACCCAGCCCTGCAATGAGCTAGACAATTTGAAATCTAAGCCTGTCAAAAGCTCAACAGTAACATGATAATTGTCAAAGGACAGCTCATTTTTATTGGATGAAGGAAGCCCTCTCCTCACAAAGGAGAAGAGTTATCATTCTGGCCTCCAAACTGTAAAGCGAGATTAAAAGTTCATTAATCAATGACATTGGCTCTTGCCATTTGTTAATTTAGTCTTCATAGACTAGACTGAGTGGATAGAACACAGGACCTGGATTCAAATCCCATCTCTGACACTTAGCAGTTCTGTGACCAGAGGCAAGACGCCTCTTCCTGAGTCTCAGTTTCTTCATCTAAAAAAAAAAAAAAGAGAGATAACATTTGATTTATTTATCTCACAAGACTGCTGCCAAGCTCAAATAAAACAATGTATATGAAGTGCTTTCCAAATTTTTAAATTTATTTTACTTTTTAATTTATGGAATAAAACAAGCATTTCCATAACAGTATAATAAAAAGATGACAAATTTAAAGCACTATTTAAATTTTGGGGAAGGATTAAATTGTATTAACATAACTTGTTTTTAAATCAATTTCCTTTCTGACCCTTCTATACTCAGCAAGTCATCGTTGATAAAGCAATACATAGATAGGTACAGACAGACAGACAGACAGACAGAGGAAAAGGAAAAGAAAGAGAGAAAGGAAGAAAGAAAGGAAGAAAGAAGGAAGGAAGGAAGAGTGGAAGGAAAGAAGAATGGAAGGAAGGAAGGAAGGAGGGAAGGAAGGAAGGAAGGAAGGAAGGAAGGAAGGAAGGAAGGAAGGAAGGAAGGAAGGAAGGAAGGAAGGAAGGAAGGAAGGAAGGAAGGAAGGAAAATGATAGCATATGCAATGTTCCATGCCCATAGTTTTCCATATCAGCAAAGTAGGAAGAGAGATACATTTTCTTTTCATTTTTCTTTTTTTTCAAACTTTTTGAACAAAACAAGCATTTTCATAACATAGTGTAATTTTTAAAAAAGAGAATTGTACATGAAATTGTAAATGTATCATGTATGACTTGCTATTCCTTTAAACATATAATAAAATTATCATCTAAATTTCTTTTTTTCTTCCTTTTTTCCCTTTCCTCCCCCCCCCTTAGAGATAGCTATCATTAAACACAAATATGCATATATGGAAATGTATATGTTTATATATATATGTGTGTGTGTACATATATATATATTTACATACTTCTATTTATTAGCTCTTTCTCTGGATGCAGACATGTATTCCTTCATATATCCTTTGTAGTTAATTTGGGAATTTATAATACTCAAACTGACTTAATTGCTCAAAGTTGTTCTTAAAACAACAAAGTGTATACAATGTTCTCTTGGTTCTGTTCATTTCACTCTTCGTTATTTTGTACAAGTCTTACCATGTTCCTCTAAGATCATCGAGCTCAGTTCATTTCTTTGGAACCAAGCTTGGTCATTACAAACTTACAGCCTTTCATGTCTTTTTGGCTTAGTCTTTTGTTTTTCATTGTTTACATTATTGGAACCATGATATAAATGACTTCCTTGCTTCTCCTTACTTCATGCTGCATCATTTCATAGAGGTCTTTGCTGGCTTCCTTGGATTCTTCCCATTCATCTTTTCTTATCACAAAATAATCCCCCGTGCTATTCAAATGCCGAAATGCGCTTACTCTCCAGTCAATGAGTATCATCTTCTTTGTTTCCGTTTCTTAGCGACTACAAAAGTGTCAGCTCTTCATCTTCATCAGGCCATTTACTGTCTCATGTCCCACAAAGTGGTTCTAAGTTAGTCATCAGCGTTAAGTGCCTAATATGAGGAGAACACTGCAGTACCTGATATGGGAAATTACCTCCTCCCCAATAAATACACACATAAATAAACAAACGAAGAGCTAAATGGAAAGATAAATGAATGGATGAATGAAGGAATGGATGAATGAATGAATGAATGAATGAATAGATGAAGAGGCAAGTAGATCAATTTGCAGAAAGATTCAATAAATTAATGTAGGTAAAGTCCTTTTTCAATGTGAAAATGCCATATCAATGTTAGATATTACAGAAAGAGCAACGGAAACAGAGGAGAGATAGTTGATAGATAAATAAGTAAATAAATAAATACATAAAAACAAATATGTCCTCTGCCCTCAAAATAGTCACCATATATCAAGAATGAAGAAGGGGGAAAAACAAGGAAGGACACATATCGAACCAGACAAACAAATGCGCTTCTGAAATGGTTTGATTTTATTAGCAGCCACTTCTGAGTATTTAATGTATGATCTAGAATGAAGGAACGCAGACTGCTATTGTAGAAAGAGGGAAGGCTAGCGGGCGGCAGTCTAGAGTCTAGCAAAAAGAGGCTGGTTCCTCTTTGTGGGATTCATGGAAGAAAATGGACAAGACCCACCCCTGGACCAGAAGATCTGGCAAGATTGCTGCCAGCAGCAGCGGAATCAGTACTGCCATTGAGAAGCCGACAGAACCACTGGGGCCTCAGTGTAGCTTCCTGTTACCTGATTTGGAACTCAGCCTCTTTTTCTCCCCCCTTCCCTTTGATGTTCTCCTACTCATTCACCATACGTACCAGAGAATGCACGAGGCCACCATATTTCCCACCTTGACTTTCCTGATGCCAGTCATACTCTGGGTCCTCAGACATTTCCTTGGTTGCTAGAAGTATAGCTCAAATCCCCAATTCTTCATCCATTTTCCTAGTTTAGGAATCATAGACCTGGACTAAAAGGGATGTTTGAAATTTAGTCCAAGTCCCTCAAATTACAGAGAGAGAAACTGAAGAAGAGAGAAGTTCTTGTCACACAGACAATAAGTAAGTTGTGAAATTTGAACCCAGAGCATCTTAGTCCAGATTCAGTATTCTTTCTTCTATACCATAAGGCTCTAAAAATAGCCCTTTTATCCATGGGGCCATAAAATTATTTCATTTCAGAGCTAGAACCAACTTCAGAGGTCAGATAACCCAACATCTTCATTTTACAAAGAAAGAAACTAAGGGCCATACAGGGAAGTGACTTGACCAAGGTCACATGAGTATAAGTAGCAAAGCCCAAAGCATAGCTCAGGTTTCTGACCTCAAATGGAGTTGTGTACTTTCCATGTATTAAACACCTATTACATCTGTCTCCTCTAATGATTGTAAACACTTTAGGGCCTAGGGTCTGCAGTACTCGTCCCTCTCCCTTATTCACTGACCTGTGTTCTGGACTAGGTTCAGTCCTGGGACAGGACTGGGACAGGACCTCTAAGGAGAGGTGTTAGGCTGTTACGTTATTAGGTTATTATGTTCTTTGACTTTTTGAATCCCCATCCTTGTATCTGTTGAGGAGAGGGGAATTATTTAAAGGTCAGACCACATGGGCTTATGCCAACAGTCTCCCCATAGGAAAGAGTAGAAAAGAATCCAATGTACACTAGGAATCAGGAATGATACATATTTATTTCCTGCACACAAAAAGAGGCTAAACACAGAGTTCTTGGGATGCACTTGATAGAAACAAAGCAAAATACGTAATGGCAGCCATAGCCACTGTTACACATCCAAACGGGCCTACTGATGGGGCTTTTCCCATCTGCCTCAGCTCTTCCCCACCAGCTTCAAAGGCTACAGTTTCTGGCAAGCCAGGCCATGGCGGGAGTTGGTGGCATCCTCTCTGTTCTCTGTCACTGGTTCAGCTCCACTGAGGGATGCTGGTCCTCTCAGATTCAAAAAGTCACCTGCAAGCCTGGACTTGTCCATGTTCAGAACAATTTTCAGGACCTTCCTCACGCAGAAAAGGCGGCCAGAGGCCTAGGTGCAAAATCACGTCATTGAGCCTCCTGCCACGTGAGAGTGGTTGTCACGGGGCCATGTGGGGGAAGAATACGGGCCATCCTCTCCTCTCAAGCCTACCAATACTGTGCTGGACTCTGCTCCTACCAGCTTACAAGAGCCAATTGTCAAATTTTCAGCGTGAGCATTTATATGTCAAACATCAGCAAGCACTACAAATCAGGGCTTGGTGCATTGTTTTGTTAAAGGTCTCTAGACTTAAGAAAGTGATGGAGAAAATAAACATAATGCCAGGCTGATGAAATCTTCAAAGAGCCTGTTGTTAAATATTCTTACCAGTACACCTGTGTCACCCCAACATCCTCTGCAAAAAAGGTTCAGAGTAATGTGATGCCTTAGAGAATCAAAGGAAGATAGGGGAAGAAAAACAGAAACCTAAAGGTCCGCTAAGTCATTAGCTCTTCTGGCTTAGCAGCCAGAGTGGGCATTGCTTCATTTCCTCCAAATCCCAGTCACCCTCAAGGCTGAGTCACATAGATGTGGTCAGCCAGAAGCAGGCAAGGAATTTTTCTGCATGTCCTGGGTCACTACCCACCCGTTACACACTTTAATTTGAATTTAATTCAAACAAGCAAGAAAAAGCATCTAGAACATGCCTCCTAAGTGCCAGGCAGAGGGCTGGGTATTGAGAATGCAAAGACAGAAAAGTAACAGGCCTAGCCTCATGGGCTTACATTCTAACCTCTCCCTCAGCTAAACAAGCTTCCTTTTATCGAATTATTTCAAACTCCTTGAGCCAGCCTAGTGCTAATGACTAACAAGGATGCTTTACAGGGAGCAAACAACTGAAACCTTCACCTCCAGTCCTTTCCTTTGTTGTTATATGAATAGGACTGCCATACTTTCAGGAAAGTCTTGATAAAAATGAATAAAGGAGTAAGTGAATGAATAAAGAGAGAAATAAATGAATGAATGGATAAGTAAAGTAAATAAATGAATAAAACAAATGAGTGAGGGAATGAATGAATCACATAGAGTGTATGTTAGAAGTGGGGATAGCAGGGAGAAATAACTTTAGAAAACCAGAATTTTTTCTCCCTTGTTTCTGCAGTTCCCACCAGGCTTCTGGGATCTGACGTCATTAGGAATTCTATCAACTCACCTCAAGGAATCATGGATTGAGGTAGAATTATTCTGGGTGCACATTTCTCCCCTTTCCTCTGCTTTTAATCAATTCATAGTTGGTACCCCAGCTTGGAACAATAGGGCTCAGTGAGAAGAGGTGGTTCTAACTGGAGGGAAGTCCGATAGAGAGGCCCTCACCCCATTCAAAAGGGCTGATACACCAATGGCCCAGTGGCTCTCCATGTGCTCCACAGCTGTCACCGCCGATGTTTTCTCCATTATGACTGGGGTGTAATTTTGCCTTCCTTAAGTGCAGGAGAGGGGAATTTGCGAGTGACAGGAAGGATAATTCATCATACACTGCAGCTCAGGATGGTTATGAGGAAGAGAGATATCTCATCCTTATACCGTCATTCATCTCGCACCTGACAAGAGCCTGGTAGGCACATACAGGGAAAGGTTGATAAAATATTTTAGAATTAGGCACCCAAAAAGAATGGCCAAAAGAAAGTCTTTGACCAAGGCCTTTTTTGCACCAAGTTAAAGGCCCAACTCATGAGAATTAAGCTCAAAAGACCCAGCATGAAATGTCTCAGAGAAAAAGACCTGCCCAGAAAATACCCAGAATCACACAAGTCAGGTCATATAAGCAATAGCTCAAAACAAGCATTGCTAAGATTTTCTTCGGCATGCAGTGGATAGTACTTTTATGCATGTATGCTGTGTGAACAAGAGGTCAAAAGTTAAATAATAGCCCAGGGCCAGCACCGTTGTATGCTGGCCAGGTAGAAAATGGGCTTTGTGCCTTCCAAACAATTGCCATGCCTCCATCTTCAGCTGAAACTAACAAAACAGGCATCAATGTGCAAAAACGGATTTCCTCGTAGAGCTGGGTATCATGGAACAGGGCCATCCTAATGGCTGAAAAAGCCATATGACCTTTAATCCAAAGTTGTAAATTTATCACTGTCTGAAATCGGCAGGACATCATTCTTAACAAGGCCATTTTTTTTTTTAGGACATAGAGTTTCTAGACGCACACTCTTCAGCACTAGGAAAGTGACTTAAAATTCGTTCTCGGAAAAATGGGAAGATAAAGGAAATTAGCCCTCTCCAAAGTGGGCCAAGGCTCCACGGCTGAATAAGGAAGGTAGTGAAGGCCAGGAAGAACAATGCCTGGCAACATCAAGTTATTCTATATTTCACCAAATGATAAATAACCGGGAGTCATGTTTATGTATAATGAATTACAATCCTTCTGCACTTACCTTAGTAACATTTTACAGGGGTTGTATTTTATTCCCAACTACCAATTATGTCATCATCCTGGCATTTACCTGGACGTAATGATACACAGCTACCCCATTCCGCCGACATAATTCATTGCTGGAAAAGTGTTTGTAAAGGCACACCGCGTTCCACACACCCGTAATGACTTGGAGATCGCTATTAAATTTTACAGATTAAAGTTTAGTAAACCTTCAAAATCACACACCAGTTTCTGTGTATCTTATTAATCCTAAAGGAAAAGCTGTTCAGCTATTTAAATGTCAATAACCAGGTAACCCTGTAAAAAGCAGACAATGGGCAATACATTATCTGGCTTCATTCCTCCTCCCATCGGAAATGGGTGAAGAGAAACATTTGCTTTTTTAACTGTTTTGAGGCGGCACTTTGTAAAGCCATCATTTCTGCCCCCATGGTGTTGATGAAAAATAAGGGAAAAACAGAAAGGGCATACACATACATGCCCACCCCCACGCATAAGTGAATGCAAGTCTGCTAATAATCCAATGTCAGTGCCCAGGTTGACTTTCTCGGCGCTCCGTGCCTGACGAAGAAATAGCTACTGTCCCCGCCTGGCCTCGCATTGATTCGCTTTAATTCTGCCTTGAGAACGAAAGCCTAGAGATCTTTTTATAAGCCTGTGAGGTCACCACATTTAAATTAAAGCAACCTTCTCTGAAGCTCATTAATAAAAGTACGATGTGGAGAGAAATTTAATGTGAATGGTTAAAATGCCCGGGATTCCGCCTTTACTGTCAAACAGCTCAATTAAACAAATTGAATTTTTAAGCAACAAAAGGGAATTGAATCAAATTAGGACTGGAGCGGGCCTGGGAACGTGGCCGTTTATGAGTGATCGTCGCTGGCCCTCCAACATTGAGTTTCTTTATTTGTTGTCTCAGCAGTTAGAAGGGGTTGGCAGGGCTGCAATACAGAAGGATAAAAATGTTCACCATTGAAACACAGTTTGGGGCTCCCAATAAATCATCTGTCACTTCATCACAGCCCAGTAGATAATGAGCAATAAAGTTTTCACACTCAGGGAATGAGGATGGGGACACAAGAAATACAGCCGATGCTGCTGCCCGGGTTCCTCTCTGAGCGGCCGCTCAGATGGTGCGATGTATAATGGATGACCTTGAGGTTTCTGGTGAAACAATCCAGGCTTGGGCAAATAAACAGTTTTTAATACATTGAAAATTATTTAATTTGATTCATGAGTTTTCTTCATGATGAAGAAAAACCTAGGCCCGCGTAGGTTACACTGGTTTCGAAATCAGAATTAAAAGAACCCGGGCTGCAGAGCAGCTCTACTATTATCAGGCGAGTGAAATCTAAATAAGTAACTACCATTATTTTCAGTGGCATCAAACAAAAGATCTTCTTCAGTAAGTTCTTTACCCTTTGCTCTGAAGACACACACATTCTGGATTCAAGAATTTCTTGACTGTTGAGGATGTGGCCATGGACAAAGGGGTCTGCACAACAGAGAAAAAGAAGTCAAGGCTGACTCGTGGATTACTGAGCAGCATCCCATTCAGGGCCCCAAAGACACCCAGGATTACTGAGCAGAGTCCTATGCTTGGCTCCCAGGACACTTAGAGCATTCTTGGGTGCCTGTCAAATTTCTAGCCCCTGTCAAGCTACGAATGGTCTTGGTTGAGGGCAGTTTTTATTAAGCCAGTCTGTAGAGATAGGTCAGACTGGATAGCAACCACAAGCAATTAGGCCTGGGTATAATGAAGTGAGGCTTGTTGGCCAATGACTCAGCCCCTGAGTGTCCGGCCAATTCCCTCCAACCATGTAGTGTGGAAAGATGTGTTTCTGCCAGTATAGTCTCTGCCAGGGAAGGCCAGCATCCTGACTAGGACCGGGTTTTTGGGCCAAATGGCCTATGGGCATAGGCCTTTCAGACAGATGGCTGGGTCCCAGGGAATGGCCCAATGGATTCCCCCAAAACAGCTACAAGTTATGTAGCAGGCCTGAAGACTCTTCCTAGAGATGTCGAGGATATTTGGAGATGAACAAAAATATAAGAAGTACCACAAAGGGCAGGCTACTCCCTCTAACAGAGACATTCTCCAGCAAGAGTCAAGGGATATACCCAAAGCCCTTCTAGTCCACTCTCAGCCCAACCTCCCCTAGCTCAAGGGGGATGAGGAAGGTGTGGAGTGCCTGACCCTAGTGACAACACAGCTCAGACTGAGTGTCTACTAAAGCAATCTCTTATTCTGAAGACTCCTTACCCCACCCTATCTATCCCACTCCCGCACCCCGATACATCTATGTAGGATAGCTTGACAAATACCTTAGGAAGAGGAGGGAAAGTGCTAGGGGCTCACAGAATTCAGGTCTGGAAGGGACATGAGAAATCATCCAGTCCAATCTCTCATTATACAGAGGAGGAAAGGGAGCCCAAAAGATGCTGTTTTTTTCTCCTACTCCGTACTTCCAAGTAAGCACTAATCTAGTTTGGACATTCAGAGTACAATATGGCTAATCTCATGGTTTTCCAGATCATCACAGTTCCAACTCCTAGGAGTGTCCCAATATGTTGCCTGTTGGGCTCCCAGGCTGGCTATTTGGATGAGTGAAGAGAAGCAGAGAAAATAGGGCAGTGAACTGAATCGTAAGAAAGGCTGGAAAATGAATACCTCCTATAGAAGTCGACGGCGCCTGGAAAGCAGTATCAAGAGTTCAGTTTCTGTCACAAACCCTTAGGTTGTAGCCTACAGAGGCACACAAGGTCCTAGAACAAGAACCCCAGGGATTTCTCCGGGCTAGAACCTTCATAACGGTTATTGTGCTCATAGCCTGCAGTGATGATTTCTGATGGGCAAAGAGGGTACAGTATTGGAGGATGGATCAGAAGACTTTTGGATCCCCATACAGGGTAATTTATAGGATACTCTGCCTTTATTGATGCTCCTATTGTATTTTTTTCAATCATTACCCCTGTGACCCCAAAAAACCAAGACAACATTTCAAGAGAGGCAACCAATTCCTTGCCATAACTTATCATTGTTATCATTTTTATATATTACCTTTCTTTCCCAATATGTCCCTCTCCTTCCTTGCCAATCAATAAATATTTCTTAAACACCTGCTCTGCATAAGTAACTGTATCAGGAGCTGGGAATACTCATCAAATAAGAAAACAGCAAGATTTCGTTTATTAAGTGGCACCCAGCATTGTGCTAATGAGGATTCAAAGACAAAAATGGTGCCATCCCTGACCTCAACACATCGATTGCTTCTGATAAAAAAGATATCCCACACATATCATCCCCAACCTCTGCTAAGAGGGGAGGCAAATGCATGCTCTCAACTCCTCTCCAGGGCTAATCATGATTTTCTTATACCTAGGAAAACTGAATTCAAAGCAAACTCACAATTGGCAATTAAATTTCAGTGTTCCTGAAAACAAAGAACACGATTGTGTAAGTAAAACTAAATAAAATTTCCTCATGCTGTCCTCTGTCCATAGTTTCTGTGAAAGTCCAGAGATTAGAAATCCTTGTATTTTATTGGCATTGCTTAATAGAATACATGTATTTTGTATTTCATTATCCAACTGACCAAAAAAAAAGCATAGCTACATTACACAAGGTAGTGACTAAATCTCCCTTGACACTTTCCAAAATGAATGACTGAACCAAGGACTTACTGTGTGCTAAGCATTGCTGAAGCAAATAGACAATTCCTGTTCTCAAGGAGCTCACATTCGATAAGGGAAACAACCCAGAGGGAAGGCTATTCGACTTGGTGCACCGATAAGGACAAGTAGGAATTTTCTCTCATAAAGTTGGCTGGTGACCAGAAGTAGCTACAAGTCAGGTCACAAATTGTCAAACAGCTTAGGGAATCTCATTACCAAAGACACCTGCCCCAGAAAAAGCAGCCAGACTAGCCTCCAGTTTCCTGGACTAAAGGTTATCGTGGATTTCCTCCATGCTTGACCACGGAAGCCGCTAGGAGTTGGTTTAGCAACAAGGCCAGCATGCTTACCCGCCTGGCTCGTTAATGCTGGCTGCTGTGATTTGTAAGCAAATTGTCATGAAGAGTATGCAATTCCTAATGCTGAACTACTCCAGCCTCAGACTGAAGGGCGATTTTAGAAACGTCCTGCAGCTCTCAATCATCCCTTCATTTTAATGTCTTTATTTTATGATTTTGTTGATGAAATACTACTCACTCAGTGCTCAAAATTCCTTTTAGGCTTCAGGCAGTGGCTAGTTGACATGGTGAGCCATATTTTACAGCCATATATTTCAGCTCTCTCTGTCCAAGTTGGAGGACACGGTAGCCAAGATGGTTTTTCATAGTGGAAATATATTTTCATATTTATTTATTGATTTGACTAATGTATCTATTTTTCAATTCACATGCTTATGTTTCAATCCATTAAAGTGATTCATGGTCAAATAATATGTTATTGCAAGTACAAAGAGGAGATAAAACCCACCATACGATTGCTATAACACAAGAATAAAAATCATAAAAAAACATCACATGATTAAATAGAGGTTTGAATCCCCCAATGATCAAAAGCAAAATGATGTTTTTAATTATTTCAAAAAAAGGAAGTTTTTTTTTTTTAACTAAGATGCAATCAATGATAAAATAACTTCCCCAGTAATAAATATTTTGTAGGTGTTTCTTAACAAGATCATGTATTCAGGGCAGGCTAACCATGAGGTGGAAAATTAATAGCAAAGCCCAAAAAGAGGTAAATCAGTAGAAGCAGACTGGCTGGTGGAGGGAATCCGACCCACTGGACCTTCATGCTTCAGGGTTGTCACTTTAAAATTAATTATTTAGCAAAAAAAGGTGTTAAGTATTGCCCAACAGCAGAATGAGGGACTTCCAGTTTGTCAGGATTCTTCCTGAGTTCCACTGAATTAGAATCTTCACCGGGGGCAGGAACGATGGAGGGAGCCACAGATTGGGCTGAGACATTGTGGGCTAATTTTTTTCTGATCTCCCCCCACCCCCAGTCTAAAAAAGCTCACTAAAAAATAGAGAAGACCAAACTCTATCCTCTGAGCTGGAGGGTATAAGCACATTTTATGAACACTAGAGTCACATAAAAATTAAAATATGTTTTAGAGAAATATTGCACAACTTCAGGAAAACAGTAGATAACAATGTGCAAGTACATAAATATGTTACTGTGAATTTTTCAGACAGGCATGGGGAGTGGAGAGACTTGAGAAGCCCAAGAAGAGAGTCAATGATCAGCTACCAGTCACGCTTACCGGAATACTGCGTCAGTCACAAGACTAGAAATTCCACCCAGGAGGAGCAGAGTCTTCTTTTCCTTTCAAAGCAGTCTGGACATAATCAAACTCCTGCCACAAGTATGGAGGAGCATGGATTTCATGATGGTAGCTTTATCTTTTTCCTCTTAAACACAGGAAAGGCCTTCCCCAGCCCGGGCACAAGGATTGGGTACCCAGCTGGCACTTTCAGTGACATAATCAGTATCATGACAGGGACAAGTAGCCTTCACCTACCTAAAACTAAGCTGATACTCCATGATGTCACATATCGCTGCATTCAGTAAAAAGGGATTCATGGAGGCGGCTAGGTGGCGCAGTGAGTAGAGCACCAACCCTGGAGTCAGGAGGACCTGAGTTCAAATCTGGCCTCAGACACTTGACATGCTTACTAGCTATTTGACCTTAGGCAAGTCACTTAACCCCAATTGCCCTGTCTTCCCATCTCCAAAAAAAAAAAGGGTGGGGGGATTCACCATGTGTGAGTAATCTTAGAATCCTCTTCCCAACATGGCAATACAGACCGAGACAATGAAGTTAGTAGAAAAAGATGCTCAATTAAGCATACATTTACTGAGTGCCTACTGTATCCAGAGAACTTAGGTCTTAGTCCATGCAAGACGTGACACACGCAGTCCATGGGGACAGGGAAATGGGACACAAACACAGAGAGAGTTATGGCTCACAGTCTTGCTTTTTTTTTT
>CM053624.1:4725027-4741600 GCA_028646595.1 Phalanger gymnotis | reverse complement strand
TCAAGCTCAGGATGAGTTAACAGTGTAATACAGCAGCAATCAAAGTATAAACAAACAAATACACCAATGACCTGATGTACAATGCAGTATAGTAAGTGCATTAGAGAAAAATAGTGTTAAGGACGATGTGAGATCCAAGAAAGAATCGTGTGCCTGGCAGGGATGAACAAGGAAGACTTTGTAGATGAGGTTGCATTAAGGTGCCCTTTAAAGGAGTGGGGAGAAAAGGAGGACAGGGACAAGGAGGAAGAGGAGGAGGAGGAGAAGAAGAAAAAGAGCAAGAAGCTTACATATCTGCAACACTTTAAGGCTTATAAAACACTTTAGTCAGTCACCAAAAGAATAATCATTTTTGCTTATGGGTTTGCTTTGTGACAGGCCCTGGGCTAATCTCTGGAGACACAAAGAAAGGCAAACATGTGATCTCTGTCCTCAAGAAGCTTGCATTCTAAAGGTGGAGAGAACCTGTAGAGAAATGGATACATACAAAATACATCCAGAATAAATGGGAAGTAAACACAGAGGAGAAGGCATGAGCAGCTGGGGAAGCCAAGAAAGCCTTCATGCAGAGCATGATGTTCCAAGTGCTTCTGCAAGGTGGGGCAGGGAATCAAAAGCAAAGGGCAGGGCTACAGGATCTTCTGTAAGGAACATCCCGAAGGCTGCTGTAGCTGGACCATAGTGCATATAGGAAAGGAACACATAAGAAAAGTGGGAAGGTAGGAAGGAGCCAGCTGGGGAAGAGCTGTGCATGCCAAACAAATGACTGTGTGCTGCATCCTAGAGGTGATGTGAAGCCTCTACAGTTTCTATAACGTATCTTTTGAACCTCATAACAGTCCTGTGTTGTAGGTGTTATTGTTATCCAAGGCTTGCAGAAGAGGAAACTGAGGCCCAGTCGGGTTGAGTGACTTACCCAGGGCCATACAATGTACTTCTGAGGCAATAATCAAACCTAGGTCTTTCTGACTCCAAGGCCAGTGGACTCTTGCCTATCTTGCTTCATCATTATAGGATCATCGATTCAGAAGGGGATCATCCTCCCTCCCTCTTTCCCTCAGCTGAGGTCTAAGGGAGCAACATGGTTTGCCTGAGGTCACCTCCTCTACCCATGAAGCCATTCATGTAGCTATTGGGTCGTCATTGTGTGACTGGTATTTTAGAACTACAAATGATGGTTGTTCCAAAGGTAGTGGCTATTAGCTCGTGTGCCTTAATGGGGAATAGCTCTGAACTTCTAGTCTAGGGAAGAAAAGAGCTGGGTGACTTCATGTGAGTTCCTTCCCTTCTCTGAGCCTCTCTTCCCTGATGTGTAAAAAAGGGGATGAGATGTGACTTCCAAGGTCCTGCCCTGCCCACTCTAAATCTCTGATCATTAATCCATTAATCTAACTGAAGACTTCCTCCCTCTTCTTGGCCTTTGTGCCTCTCCAAGCTGGTTGTCAGCAGGGATGGGCGGAGGGAGATCAAGATGTGGGTACACACTCCTATCTTTCTGTAATTTGATTGTGTCAGGATGCACAGAAGGCAGTCCTCCACCTCCAAGGCAGCTGGGAGAATAAGGGTTAAAGCTTTTTGTTTTGTTTTTGCTTTGTTTTGTGAAAAGTGGCCCATCTCCATGTGTTCCTACACCAAAGCCCAAGAAAGAGTTAAACTCTCCAAACCAGGACTGGGGAGTTGGTAAAGCCACAAATAATGAAGGGAGGCTCTGGGCTCAGCCCCACAGTCATCCCTTCTGAGTACAAAGCTGGCAGAAGCTGGCATCGAAAGGACCCCCAAATGAGCTCCAAGGGCTTCCACTCCATCATGAAGGATTGTCCTCTGGAGTCGGCACCAGTGGGGAAACATTTCAAACACTTACCATATGTGGCGGAGAAGGGCCTAATTTGTCCATTTCGAAATTTTGCCTTTCTTTGGAAAGGATAGTTAATTTCAAGTCATTTGTTTCACAGGTGAAGCTTTTTCCCGTGCATTTAATATATCACCCTTGGTTGCCTGAACAATTAGAAATTGTCACCAAAGAAAAATGCCGCAGTTCATGTAAATAACTATTTACCTAAAGGAAATGGGAACCCACCAGAGTCAGCATACCTTAATGAGGCATGACAAGAGGGAAAAAAAGCCCAGCCTCGGCGGCATCTGCCGGAGCTGACATTGCTTATGGTAAAAATTGGCCAAAACAACTCGTATTTGTTTTTTTCTTGTCAGAAATAATGTAGCTTGAAAATTTTCAACAGGCAACATGCGTCCGGACCATTTGTTACTTCTAATGGCCTAATTGTTCTCCTGGCAGAAATAAAAAATTGGGCCACTTGTGTCATTTACCTCAATTTCTAATTAATGCAGTGGCAGTAGAGAAAGTAGAACAGAGGGAGAAAAAAAGCCAGTGTGGCTTGAGCAATGTCCCCATTAGCCTGGCTCAGAGCTGTCTTGGTAACTCCCCAGCAGCAGCCGAAACATGTCATCTCTGAGAGATGCCCCATGGGTGAGTCAATGGGGTGGGGTAGAATGCTGGGAGGGGAGGGAAGGAGGAAGATATAGATCCTTGGGTCAGAATTTTAGGAAGCAAGACAAGGTATCTGAACACCACAAGAAGCAAGTTGTCCTCACGACATTGGCAGAAATGGCAGGAAGTTGACACATCCTAAATTCTTACCATTTTTCCATCTCAATGTCCGAGAAATTTTCCATGCACATCCTCCCAGAACTTTGACTCCAGGCAAATTTGCCAACTAGGACAATGCCATACTTCCATTTACCAACGGAGTAGTGGATGTGGAGTCCTTAGTTCAAATCCCATCTGACATCCACAAATTCAAGTCATGGAATTTCATGAGCCTCAGTTTCCTCATTAGTAAATTGGAAATGCTAACCCTCTATTGCCTACTTCATAGAGTTGTGTTTTTATCAGACTTTAATGTAACAATATGCATTAAAGAGCTCTCTAAACTTTAAAGAGCCAATCCAAACCAATTGTTGTGGGTGATGTCATCATCTCATCAATGTGGCTACACCTGCTAATGATGGAGACCATAAACTCTTCCTATCCCGAGACACTCTGGCCCACATCCTCCCACTAATCCACCACAGGCTACTACCCTTGCTCTATCTAGGTCCCTAGATGTAGCATTGGTACCACTCAGACACAAGGGCTGCCCATCAGCTACCCTAGGTCTCTGTCCATGACTGGCTAGCCTCCTCTTCCAGTTGTATGACTCTCTCCCAAGACCCTTTTGCCACTTTTCCAGTTCAGATCTTCTGTGGTAATCTGCTGCAGCCTGCTCACACCTATCATGACTCTTGCATCACCCTGTGGGTGACCCACAATTACATTAATTTAGGGAGGATGTATTCCATGGTTCACAGCCATTCAGCATCACAGAAAAATATTTATTGATTAATGTGAACAAAATGGGACTTTTTAAAGGAGATTAGGGTCATTAAAAGAAACTGAATGGTGGAGACAAATTTTGAGGGGAGGGCATTAAAGTGAGTAGGAGATGATAAAGTGAATCCAGGGAGTGGAGACACACATTTTTCTAGAAGTTTGGCTCTGAAAAGGACAAATGGGCATGGCAGCTTAATGGAGGGACATCTCAGAGGCTCTCTTTGGAAAATGCATAATGAGTTGGCTGGCAGAATTGGCTTTATTGTGCATCCAAAGGTAACAAGAAACATCATTTCCTAGAACATTTGGCCATCTACCATTGCTCTGCTCATGATAAGCATTTGCAAAGGACTCCCATGAAGATAGCAGCAGCACTGCACCAACATCTGCTACAAAGGATGAGGGATAGAGGGATGCTGTGGAAAACTCCAGAAGATGCCTCCCCCAGCTTAATCGAGATCTCATTTTTAATACTTGAAAATTTTAATTGCAAGATGAGCATAAAGGAGGATAGTAAAAATGTGTCAGAAGAATCTCATCCTTCCATGAATCAGAGGCAGTGATAGATAATTGGGTGCTAGGGTGTGGGAAGATTTGTGTTCGTATCCCTCCTCTGACACCTGCTCTGTGACCAGTAGAGGCCGATGAACCTCTCTGATCTTATTTCCCTAACTGCAGAGCAGAGATAATAACACTCATAGTCCTTAACTCACACAGTTGCTGAGCCATTAAACTAAGATGCATTTCCAGCACTTCAGGAATTATAGCGTGATAGAGGAATGATGACAAGACCAATTACTATTATTGCTATGGCTGTTATTGTTGGTATTGTCTTACTTACAGTTTCACATTTGTCTTCGTGTCTCTAGTTCACCCTGCTTCTTAGCCATGTCTGCTTCATTTGTGCACAAACACAGGAGTCTCTGAATTTTATTTATTGTTGGCTCCACTCTTAGATTTTGCCTCCTGTGAATTTCTGGGCATCTCTACAGCTCTTTTCTTCCCTACAATGCTTTCCCCCTATGTTCCATAGTAGCTTGCTTGGTACACAGACGTAGGAACCCCCCAGCCCCTTTCTTGGTGATTTGAAGCTTTTGTGATTAGTTTTGCAAGACTTTAGGTAAAGACATTCTTACCATTTCTTATTTGGCACATCATGCCTGGCTCAAACCTTCCATTTCTTCTACTTTATGTCATGGATCAGAAATTCAAGTCTATTCCCAGACTCTCTCTTCATTTCAAAATCATATATTATTGATATCATTTGTTTGTACATTGCCTTCCCTTCTAAGTACTTCTTACCCTATTCTGTAAGCAGTGAGTTGGCTCTTGTAACAAGAATTATAAAAGAAAAAGAAAACAAAGTGATTCAATGACATCAACTTAGGGCATCGCTATGACTGCCAGGAGAGGCCATCATCCACAGCCTTAAGCCCCACATCTGCAGAGTGGACACAAGTGGCTTTCCTCAGCACTTCTCTGGAACTGGACATTGTTATTATGGCCAGGCAACATTCAGTGATGCCTGCTATTGTTACTGTTCATACTGTTGCCATTGGTGTTTCACTTGACATTGTTGTGGTCATCTTTTGTCTTTTCTCCTGGTCTAGACATCATATTTTCAACAGCTGTTCACTTCCTAAGGTTGCCTTCTGAAGTGTAGACCTTGCCTCAAATAGCCTGCAGAAAAGAAAACATCACTTGTGCCCCCATGGTTTTCAAATTTTTGTTTAGAGAATTCTTAGTCTTCAGGCGAGTTTCCTAGACTACTTCTCTCAGAGTTCTCTGTGACCCAGAGAACCTCCAGGGGGTATTGGAATCCTTAGGTTTGCTAAACCTTGGGAGGTTGTCAGTCATGTTCCACATACATGGCCCAGAAAGAAAGCATGGCCCTGAGAGCAAGTCAACAAATGGTTACCCTGTCCCCTCTGCAGGGAGTCACCAGGAACCATGCCTCCTCTTTGATCCTTCCTGGATAATCTCTTATCTGACAGCACTTTTGAAAATACACCCTGTGCCTTGGAAGACAGGCAAGTGCTAGTTGCTGGGAGCCCTCCTTACAAAGAGCCTTCTGCCTTCTAAGGGCTGCAAACATTACTCAATTGTCCTTTCCTTGCTTTTCTAGGTGGTGTTCCTCCACACTGTGAGCTTCTAACTCATGTCAGCAAGCTCCTCTAAATCTTGAGATCCTTTCTCTTCTTTGCATAAGAGTCTCTTCCTTTTTATTTGGGTGGGTGGTGTGGGGAGATAATTTTGTTTATTTAAGGAATTCACCATTATCCCTTGAGAATAAAGGGAGTAGACAGGTTCCTTTTAGATGGAAGGAAAACTAGCCTACTCCTAGATCAAGGATAATGATGATCTGGCTTGGGAAGAAAAACAAACTTCACCCACTCTATCTATAATCACTGCAAAGTTTTCTTGCAGTTTATACTTTCTTGGAAGTGATAAACTTATTCATATCACTTGGAAGTGATAGTCCACTGATTCTCAGTGTTTGCAACACTCACTGGCTTACATACATTTTTAGACAACCATTCTATATTTTCTTAATAGTGTTCGGAATGGTAAAAGGATGGAAGGAAGGAAGGAAGGAAGGAAGGAAGGAAGGAAGGAAGGAAGGAAGGAAGGAAGGAAGGAAGGAAGGAAGGAAGGAAGGAAGGAAGGAAGGAAGGAAAAGCACTCAGGACCTTGCACTCCTGATTCTCCAGCCTTTCTCTGCCATGCCACCAAAACCACTTCACCCTAGAAGTTCACTGCACACACTTGCATTTCTCAGGCTGAAATGTCCCTCAGCCCATGACCTCTTATTTGGAGTGGCTGCTTCCCCCCAGAAACTCCATTTTAAGGAGTATTCCCAAGCCAGCGATGACTTCCTTCCTGTCCAGGCTGTGCTCTGGCCTCTTCTCCTAGGCTTTCTCTGCTGTGCCATGGACACTTCATCTTGGAAACTGATTCCCCTGCCCTCTCTCTTCAGTTTTATTCTGTTATGTCATTCCTCCATTAGAAGAGTATAACCTCTTTGTGGGCAGGAACTATCTTTTGTTGTACTGTATGTTTTTGTCTGAATTCCCAAAGCTCCTAGCACAGTGTCTGGCTCACAGTAAGCACTTAATAAAAGCTTGTGGACTTGGCTTAATTTATCAAGCACTTCCTATAGGCCAGGCATTATGCTAAACATTGGGCATATGAATAGACAAAGGGACCAGTCCCCATCTTCAAGGAGCTTTCTTTCCAATGAGGGAGACAACACACTTAGGGCAATTTGGGTCTGAGCTTGTGGTGGTGAGATGAGCCAAAGGGACATGAGCTGACATGCTCTTTCTAGAAGCAAGGGTAGTTTGATCATGCTTCTCAAAGAAGAAAGTAAAAATTGGGAGGGGGAGGAATGCGCATGGTGGCAAGGCAGATGACAGACAGACAGGGTGGACAGTTGGTTGGGCTGTAAAGCATGGTCTGGTCTGGGGCCAGCTAGATATAGGAGGCTATGTGAGCTTGTTCTCACTGGCCAATAAGGACACTGGACTATGTAATGAGTACCCCAAAAGTGAGTGGTGAAGAACCCTTAACATGATCTCTGGACAGAGGCTCACTGCTCTGCTTTCAAGGGTTCAAAGGTAAGACACCAATTGGTGTGGATCTAACACATTCACTTTTCCAAAAGGTCTTTAGACTTTTTTAATTATGAAATTGAAAATCACCAACAAAAAAGAACCTTTCATAGAATCATAGATTTAGAGTGAGAAGGGGGGTTTTTGACTATTATTTTTAATCTCCTCATTTTATAGATGAGAAAACTAAAGAGCACCAGGTTGATGGACTTGCTCAAGGCAACATAGTAAGTAAATGTCTGAGTTGGGATTTGAACTCAGGTCTCCCTGACACCAAGTTTTGTTTTATCTCCTATTGCAGCATGCTGCCTTTCCATACACAAAGACTGGGTTTGTCCCACGAAGCCATGAAACATAGCTTGTTCTTGTTATCACACACTAAGTGTGATGTAGCAGCACCCACATTATTCTGCTTGTCTGGGTTCCCCTTCCAACTTCTCTTTTTCTCTTCCATGTGTTTTTAAATATTTCAAAGATGCACTTTTATCTCCTCTCTCCAGCTCTGCCTTGGTTTGTTGCACTATTATCACAAGCCTCTCTTTTCCAAAACAAAAACTCTGCCTTGTAACAAAAGTATAGCCGATGAAAATAAATTGGTTTCATAACGCCCACATCTGGAAATACATGTCTCGTCCTGTGCCTTCAGTCAATTGCTTCTCCAGCAAGAGGTTGGGGGGTATGTTTCATCAACACTTTTTTTTCATTAAAAACCATTTCCAAAGACATTTTAATTATTCTGAGGTAGATCGAAACTAGGCTACTCCAGTGATTGAGGCTATGCACTCATGTAGGACATTCTATCTCCTTCCTCCATACATTCACATAGATAGTCCCTTGTGCCTGCAATGGATGCCCAACCTCTTCATCTCTGCTTTATCTTCTGCAAAGAACACTTCAGGTGTGACCTACTCCACAAGACCTATCCTCAGCCCCCCAAAATCAGAGGCATTTCTACCTCTTGAAATTATTTTGTAAAACTTTGTAGATAATTTTCATTTACTCGTCTATACAAATACTGCATCTCCTTTCCCCAGAAGAATATAAATTCCTTGAAGACAGGCACTAATTACACATAGTAGGTGCTTAGTAAATATTTTTCAAATGGAATTGTTATATTAACTATCACATCCCTAGTTCTAACTACACGACTACAAAAAAAATCATTTGAACTCTCTGAGCCTCAGTTCCTTCATCTATGAAACTAAGAGGTTGAGAGGAAATGGGATTCAATGGAAGGAATTCTGTTTCTGTGGTTAGAGGAATTTGATTCTCTGATGGGTTCTCCACTTGGGTTCTTTCCCATCACTGACGATGGCTATCTGCAACTTTGGGCAAATTGCTTAAGCTCTGGGTCTCAGTTTAGTCTCCTGTTCTGTACATGAGAGAGGTGGACGAGATTAGGGCTTCTTAAACTTTTTTCCCCTGGTGACTCCTTTTCCCATTTCAGCAGAGTTTGTTGGCATTTCATATCCTGAGGGCACACACAGTACAAAGTGTGCATGCTTTGTGTTCAGAACCAAGGCTTCGGTGAAGATATGAGATGCAACATGGGCAAGCACTGCCCGAAAAACCTCAGATTCATTATGTATTTGATTTTTAATTATTTTTGGATATTGTGTGTTCAGAAACCTTGTTGCCAAATTTTTCACATCCCCATATGAGGCCATGACCCACAGTTTAAGAAGCGCTGGACTAGATGACCTCTGCAGCCCCTTCGAGGTCTAGATCTGTGGTCCCACGGACACTAAGCATCTCATCTCTTAATGCAGCCTAAGGTTTCCTTAACATTTATGAAGTTATTGACATAGATTGAGTTTGTGGCCAACTAAAACTCAAATGGCTGGTATTCTGATTGTTTCAGCTTCACATAGACTATTTTTAAACCATGGAATTCAAGCCCAAAACAAACAAGGAGACAAGAAGATAATCTAGGCAGTAACTGAAGAACCTGGACATATTATCCTGAAAGAATCTTTAAGGAGCTGGGGAGAACTGAGAAGTACAGAAAGACTAGAGAGAAGAGACGCTAACCAAGGGCTCAAAGGAGGATTCTAGAAACTCCAATTTAGGAAGTTCCTTTCCCATAGTCCTTTCAGTATTGCAGAGCATTTGACCCAGGGTCCTGAGACACAGAGTAGAAGCACATCTCAGGTGTTATCAGTATAATTGTGCACAAGGAATTTCAGCACCATGAGCCTCAGTCTCCTCATCTGAAAAATGGAGATAGTAAAATGATTGTGACTTCTTTTGGGAAGAGTTGTTGTGAGGAAAACACCTGACCACCCTTACATTCTGACAGCTCCGTGAGCTTTTGGGATTGCAAAAGAGCTGATGAAGCAGATGGGAGACAAGCAAGTGGGATGAGCCCCACTGATCAAAACCATGTCTTTTCCAACAGAATCAGCATTGCAAGTGCTGCAAAGGGAATCCTGCCTCTGAGCCTTGCCCTGAGTATTTCCTCCTCTTGTACATGCAGAGACTTGCAGAATCCTGACCTTGTAGAGCTCAGTTAAAGGTTCACCTCCTCCAGAAGCTTTCCCTGATTCCCTCAGCTATCTGTAGATGTCCTCTTCAAGTTCCTTCATATTTAGGCAAGCTTTTAAAAAGCAGGGGCTATTTTCTATTTTGTCTTTGTATACCCAGCTCTTTATCCATGAGAGAAGCTTAATAGATATTTGTTAAATTGAGTTGACTCTGGTCCACCTCCCTCTTTTACAGATGACAAAACCAAAAAAGGTGAAGTGTAGTTCACTCAGCTTCTGGTGGCCAAGCCAGGATGAGAGCTCATGGCACCTAACCCTGAGACCAACTTTGTCTCCACCACAGTAGGCTGCCACCTCTTGGTTTCTCAAAAGTCAATAATATTCTAAGACAACATGGTAGCACTTTCAGTTTGTGACTTCCTCCAAGGCAGAGTGCCAGCAGATGCCCAATTTCTTTGAATTTGGATGGTTAGTTTGTTTAGAAAAGAGGAACACAAATTCTGTAGACTTGAAAAATTAAGCTGGGTAAGAGCAACTGTGAACTCCTGAGTTGGGACCAAAGTGTAAGGTTTGCCTTACTTCCCCAGGCCCCACACATAAGAGGTTCCATTTTTCTATATTACCACTCTTCAGAAGCTCTGTGACTTAACCTTTGTAGGAACTCCATCCACCAATGCAGATTACAACTCTTGTGTGCCTTTTGAGGCAGTTACAGTTGATCATAACCTCATAAATATAGTGCTGGAAATTACCCCAGAGGAAATTCAGTCCAACCCTTTCACCTAACAGAGGAAAAGACAGAAATATGGAGGTTGAATAACATACCCAAGGTCACAGGGGTAGTCCCTGGGGCAAAAAAAAATGCATCACCCAATGGTCAGCATCCTAGGGATGTCAAAAAATGTTCCCTTCATTAATTCTCAGGATCAAAACATCCAGTGAAAGTCCGGGGATCACTGGGGTGTTTGGCCAAAAGGTTCTTTTTCCATATCAATCGATCAAGTCTTAAGGAAGGGCCTGTGCCATCTGGGAGTGGCTGTGCTAGATCAAAATCAAAACAAACCAGCCCCGCCCTCCAGAAGATTACCCTCATGGACCCAACTAGGGCAATGCATGGTACTGGAGTTAAGACAGGAAAGTTATTTAGGGCAGATAGGAAGATTCCCATTCAACTTGGAACTGGACCAAGGGAATGGGATACACTTCCTCAGCCCCTCAGCCTCCTCGTCACATGCATAGCTACATTGACCCATTCATAATTCCACGTTAATCGTTAAGTCATGAGCCTTATTTCTTAATTCCATTATATCCTCCTATCACCCTTTACATTGACAGATTAGTGCTGGGGGTGAGACTGGACACATAATAATCCATCTCTTATACCAGGAGAATAGCAAAAGGCTTCCTCTGGATGAACACATTTTTGCAGGGTTTCTTCTGCTGGTTCCATGGCCAAGAGGTTCTTAGAAGGTAGAGAAGGTCACCTTTGGTCCCTGATTGCCTTGGCTAGTCCTAGCCTGGGAGGCAGCATCATATGATATTGCAATATACATATATATGCATGTATGTATGTATACATGTATATGTGTATGCATATAAATACACACACATACATAAATGTCTACATCTAGATAGATAGATAGATAGATAGATAGATAGATAGATAGATAGATAGATAGATTTCTTTGCTTTCCTTGCCTCCTCTCTCTCCTTGGGCCAGCTTTCCACCTCCAAATACCTTGAGCCAAGCCTCTTCCGATCCTTCTTAGAACAAGTGAGCCCTGTGTTCATCTCAGCAGCCTTAACAGTCAGTCTTAGGCATCTCCATTTTCCTGGCATCGTATACTCAGTCTGGTGTGATGCAAGCCTCCCTTTTCCTCCCTCCCTAACCACAGGGTGAAAGGGGGCATTCTCAGGAAGCCCTGGAGGTGACAGAGGGTCCACTCCATCTGCCCCTTCCCAGCTAGGTTAAGCAGGAACTTTCTGGGGCTGTCTTCAGTATGCACTGTCCCAGAGAGAAAACCCAAGGGAGTCCCATGATCCTCCACAGCTGAGGTGCCTCAGGGAGGAAGGGCAGCTACTCATCACAAGCCTTCTCTGCTGGAGACAAATTGCTTTACCCATCGAAGGGTAACGTCATTCATTCAGGTAAATCTCAGAGCGGAAGCCAGAACACCTCATCACTGACAGGATCTGAGCCAGCAGGTTGATCCAGGAGAATAAACACTGATGTCCATAGCCCCAAGGAGATCATCTGTCAGAGCAGCCAGTGGGGCCTGGATACCCTTGCCTCCGTGGAATGCCATCAACTGAGAATCAAGGGTTCTCGTGAACTGCTCTTTTGTTTATAGAAGCCTGAAGTCTGTGTCCGTAAGTGTTCTATTGGGGAGATAGGAAAGGCTGGCTCTGCTTGGTCCTTCCCTACTGGCCGCTGTCCTAGATAAGCCATGCTGGGGGAAACATGGAGCTCTAGGTATAAGGGAGACTGAGGACAGCATTTTCCATCAAAATTAATTAGTGAGCCATATTGGCAATGGTAGCACCAGGTCAAGCAACAAGCTTTGATTGAGAATTTTCTCTGCCACAGACTAGTCTCCTCACTAGGGTTACAAGGACAAAAAGAAAAAGGTATGTAATAATGGCAGAGATAACTTGGACATACAGATGCATATACATGACACATAGAAAGTAGACCAACCAGTGCAGCAGCTCAGTCATGAAAGCAGATCTCAGACTCTCCACAGTCTTCCAGTGACGTCCTGGCCAAAAAGCCACCCACCAGCAGCCAACCAGAGTCAATCCTGTGTCATAACCCAGGCCTGCGGCCCCATGCCTTTCCAACCTGCTGGGGCCAGCAGATATCCAGCAGAGGTCACTCCCAGTGGAGCCCAGGCTCCACTCCAAGCTGCAAGGCAGAATCAGAGGACTAGAAAGGTGATTAAATAAAGGTGAAGGGCAGGGAGTCACACCAGAAGACAGTGAGGAAAAGCAATAAAGTTCACACATTTTTATGAATCAAATGCAAGACATCCCTGGGCCTTTCTTCATCTGAAAGATGAGTGGGTTTGGATTAGATGACCCCTAAAGTCACTTCCTGATCTAAATCTATTCTCTTGTGACCCTTTCAGTTGGATTAGATTGAATTTTTGTCCCAATTCTACCAGTTTTTAAAAGAAAAAAAATACAGGGAAGTATAAGTAATGGCATTTGTCATGTTCAATTTTTACGCAACTTTAAATGTTAATAAGAGCCAGCGACGAAGAAAAAGTAAATGCTTCTTTAACTGACAAAAACAAGTTGAATGAAGAAACTGCAGCCTCGTGAGATGGAGTCACTTGCCCTGAGTCATTTGGGTCATCAGTGGCAGATCCCTGCCCTCCAAATGCAGCTCATCTCTACTGCATCATGCTCTGGAGAACTAGAAAGATCTTGAAGCATCATCTATTCTAATCCAGGCTCCTCCTATGACAGAGAAAGAAACTGAGATTTAGTAAGGCAAGTGACTACCGAAGGTCACACAATTAATAAGTGGGCAAAGCCAGGAATCAAAGTAACCAAACCTTAAGCTCAGAAAAGAGGGTTGGCTAGGGGACACCATAGCGAACCGAGCACCAGGCCTGGAGTTGGAAAGACTCATCTTTGTGAGTTCAAATCTAGCCTCAGAGACTTAGTAGCTGTGTGACCCTGGACAAGACATTTAACCCTATTTGTCTCAGTTTCCTCATCTGTAAAATGAACAGAAGAAGAAAATGCAAACCACTCCAACTTCTCTGCCAAGAAAACCCCAAGGGTCACGAAGAGTCAAATATGAGCGAACATAACAACAAAGTCAGAAACAACCTCAGAAGCCTCTCATTTAATGTGAAATGAATGAATGAGTGAAAACACTTATTAAACATCTTCTAGGTGCTGTGTATTTTGCTAAGATACTGGGATACCAATACAAAGTGAGACAAGCCCAGCTTCCAGGGTCTCACGTTCTAGAGGAAGTCACAGATGCTGAGTGCAAGCAGAGGGCAGTCGCTGTCCCACCCTTTGCAGAGTCAGTAGCAGTGATTTGGTGCCAGTCTTCTACTGGAGAGGTGTAGAAAGGTCTTTGGGTAGAGGAAACACCAGAGAGAAGATGAGGTGAGATCCACTTTGGAGGGCACAGGGCAGCAGACAGAAGGGCGGGAGAGAGCTGCTCTGAACAACCACTTCCTCCTCGAGAGCCCCAACAATTCAGTTTTCTATTTGACAGCATCCAGGGGGCAAAATTCACTCTCCATCAAGGTAACCCACAATGTCTGCTCCGGGACATTGTCATCGTTTATATTTTACATAAACGTGTGTGAACACACACGCACACACACACACACACACACACACACACACTTAACCTGAACCTGAACGTATCTATAACTTCCACATGTTCCTTGGATCCAGGCCCCCAGACTCTAAATTCTACCATCTTCCATATGACCTTTCTCATTATCTCCAATAAAAACTGTCCCACTGACAGACAGTACTATTCCATTGATCAAATGGAATAACCTATGTAAAAGTCACTTTGAAAATCGGACAACATTTGACCCTTGACAATCGTACAGATGTAGTGTCTGGTTTTTGCTGTTGAAACATCAAACAGTTGGTAGATAGAACAGTGAAGCCGTGGTTCATTTCCAGCAGAGAAGCCAGAAGGTTGGAAGCCCCTGCCCCCACCCCATCTCACTTCCCATGTGGGGCCCCTGTGCTATGCAGTGAGGTACCAGTGGGTGCCCAAACACACCTGCTCTCTCAGAGCTCCATTATCAAATATCTCAGGTGTCAGTTTTCTGGGATTATGGGAAAGACTCAGCAAATCACCACCGAGGTAGGGTTAACGCGTCCTTGTTAAAGAGAAAAAGCAAATCCATTCAGTCAAAGGGTATGAACAAACATTCTCAAAAGAAGACTCATCAATTATTAATGGCCATGAAAGATCGATGCAGAGCGCTGACAATGAAGGGAATGCAAACAATAATTATGATATTAACAATAAGACTATATAATTACAGTAAGTAATAATCATAGTCACTAACATTTATATACTGCTCTAAGGTTTGCAAAGTGCTTTACAAACCTTATTTCATTTGATCCTCACAACAACCCTGGGAGGCAGGTGCTGTTATCATCCCTATTTTACAGGTGAGGTGGCTGAGGCAGACAGGCTGAGGGACTTGCCCAGAGTCACACAGCTAGTAAATGTATGACTCCAGATTCGAACTCAGGGCTTCCCGACTTCGAGTCCAGAACTCTTTCCACTTGACACATTCGATCAAAACAAAACACTTCTAAGGTTTTATCTCACAGCCAGAAAATTGGCAAAAACAACAAAAAGATGTAAATATTGAGAGGAGAAGGAAGACAGGCTCGCTGACACACTGTTGGTGGAGCTGCGAATTAGTGGAACCATTTTGAAAAGTAATTTGGAATTAAGCTAATAAAGGGACTAAAACTTCCAGACATTTGATTCAGAGATTCAGCTCCTCAGCATGTGCCCTAAGGAGGTCAAAGACAGAATGAAAGTTTGTATTAACACCACGATATTTTAATAGCACTTTTTGTGGTTACAAAGAACTGGAAATAAGGTAATTGCCCATAGATTTTTGTTGTTTTGCAGTCATGTCTGACTCTTCATGAACCCATTTGGGATTTTCTAGGCAACGATACCAGAGGGGTTTGCCATTTCCTTCTCCAGGTCATTTTACAGATGAGAAAACTGAGGGAAATAGGGTTACATGACTCGTCCAAGGTCACACAACTAGTAAGTGTCTGAGGATAGATTTGAACTCACCAAAATGAGTCTTCCTCACTCCAGACCCAGCACTCTATCCACTGCACCCAGCCCATAGAATGGGGAATAGCTAAACAAATTGTGACCCATGAATGTAAGGAAGCAATTCTGAGTTGCAGGAGGTGGCAACTACGATGAATTCAGAGAAGCGTGAAAATCCTTCTGTGAACTCATGTGAAGTGATGAAAGCAGGACCGATAGAACAGGAGTCACAGCGACCACAACAACCTAACTGGAAAGAACACGAACGAAAAGAGAAAAGCCACTGGATTTCATACAGACACACGTGTGGCATGTCGTCTTACATATACATACCTATGGCTGTGATTTTACGCACACACACATAGTGTGTTGTATGTATGTATATGTGATATGTGCTAATATGTGGCTTTATGTGTATACATACGTAGCTGGGTCCTGGAGGATTTACAAAAATATAGTCCTTGGCCTCCTACTTTGTGCAAGGGGGTGGAATCTTTCCTGCCAGACTCAGTAAAGCTGCAAGTTGGCTTTGCTGACTTCCTATTTTTCCTTTATTTTTTAAAAATTCTGACGACCAAGGATGTCATTTTGAAGCGCAGGTGATGGAAAAACAACAGAAATCAGTTTTTTGAATGTTGACGGGATAGGGAAGGAGGGAGAACCGCGAAAGAGGCAAGGGAGGAAGCTGCCGAAACTAAGGAGAAATGGGCTAGCAGGCTGAAGCAAAGGAAAAGTGAGAAGTTCAATCACTCCTGCCTCTAAAACTGAGAGGTGATCATAATGGCAGGGCTACTAGGCAGGACCTTTCTACGCTTCTTCCAGGCGGGCGGCAAAGGGGCAGCAGATGGAGCTCGCAGCCTGACGCCAGAAAGACCCGAGAGGGAATCCAGCCTCAGGCATTCTCGATGGGGGACCCTGGCCAAGTCATTTTACCTCTCTGCCTCGGTTTCCTTATCTGTGAAATGGGGACGATATTAGTACCCACATACCAGGATTGTCATAACGCTCAAATGAGTTAAAATTGTAAGGTGCACTGCACCGTGCCTGACAAGTGGCACTACATACATTAGCTGTTATTATTATGATAAATTAATAGCTATCATTAAACATTTCATAATTATTAATCTACCATTAATCAACTATCTTATTATCAGGATTCTAAAATAATTCTATATGAATATCCATATATTAGATGTAGTTTATATTATATTAACATGTAATTATATATAATAGGTTATATTATGCTTTATGCAACTATATTTTATTAATTCATAGAATACAATTATAATTATTC
>CM053624.1:4689937-4724527 GCA_028646595.1 Phalanger gymnotis | reverse complement strand
TTTTGCTGCGGTGGGGCCTAAATAAATTTCTTGTTGTTTTCTCCTTAGAGAATCTCTCATACCTTGCGATTTCGGACCATTCAAACATATACATGATTATATTTGAGATCATAAATTCGGCCTTCCTACTACAGACAGCCAAAGTGACCATTCTGACTGTGACCCTAAGGGTTTCCGGGATGATGAATCTGGACGGAGAAGGTGTCCTAGGCTAATGACATCATAACTTCTGTTTGCCTTTGTTTCTCCCACAGTGAGATTCCTGAATATTGTTTTCCTTCCTAAATGATTCTGGTCAGATTATACCAAAAGTCCAATGATATCCCACCCAACCAAGACTCTAAAGGTGACAAAAAAAACCCACATAGCTTAAGAGATCTTTATCCATCAGCCAACTGTTTTGATTGCTTTTAACTAAATACAAATGAGATAATTGGCATAAAGTCCCATTAGGCAATGATTTTGCTAACATTTTGTCTCTTCTTAGACATGGCTACTTAATACACGGATCATCCTCAGCAGCTCCTTCACTCAGTCCAGTGCTGAGGATTGCATTTGAAGAGTTAATATCAAGTTCAAACATTCAAAGCCTTTTCTATGCATCTTATATTGTATTAATGGTGCACACATTTCTGTTTTCTAATCCTTCTCTGTCCCTAGGCCATCATTGTGGAGATCACACATGCTAATTATTTTTCTGATTAAACATTTTAAAATAAATGAATGAATAAATAAATAAGAGAACAGTGATTTTTAACTCACTGTATGTCCAGCTAGTAGGTGGTTCTTACATTCACATTCAACTGAATTATTATTCTTTTTTATTCCAAAGGGACAGGAGAAAGTAACTAAGTTTGAAAGCCGGTTTACTAGACTTTGAGGCTGGATAGCAAGTCCACCAAGTCAGCAGTTACTTAGAGCAACAGAGATCTGGTCCCATCATTGCATAAAAGGAAGAGTTGGGCTGAATCGGTCACTAATCATTTATTAAGCACCTACCAATAGCCAGACCCTGTGACCAGTAATGAGTAGGACGAGGGAAATGTGACCTCGAGCTGCTAGGGAGCAGCCTTGTGCTGCCGTCCATTGTTCCTGAAACCCGTATTTTCCAGGCAGCGCTCTGTGCCTTTGGAACACGAAGCAGAAGAAACCCAGGAAAATCATCATTTCAGACGATACGAAGGGAGATAGAAAGTCTCACGGTGAGCGTGAGCAGAGAGCTTGTGTACAGCTACCAATGGCCACTAAAGACAAGCCTGACCAGAAGGGGCAGTTGGTACATCCGAGGGAGAGGGGAGACTGAAGTAGAGAGGCAGGGAGAGAGAGATGCAGACGCAGACACAGACAGAGATGGAAGAAGAGAGAGAGAGAAGACAGATGGAGAACTTGTGCACTGCCTTGGCAACCACCACAAAACACTCCAGGTCATTGTAGTGATAATGGGATCCCAATCAGGAAGAACTCCAGTCTTCAATCATGACATCTGAAAGGGAGGAAAGGATTTCTGAGGTCATCCTACAATAAGGGACTGGGGCCTAGAGAGCCATACAGGGAATAACTGGCAGAAGCAGGATTTGAAATCAGGTCTTCTAACTCCACATCAAACATTCTTCTATGTCCAGCTCATGATCTATCAACAAATGAATTTTGTCTACATTCAGTTGACTGTATATTGACTGTAGATCTAGGAAGTTCCAAGAAGCAAATCCAGGAGTAATTTTAGGGAATCCTTGCTAAAAATTCAACTGATCTCAGAGTGAAATTAGTGACATTGGGAGGTCCTGGTCTCTTTGTCATTGGAGATCTCCAGGGAAACGCTGGAAGACTACATGTAAGGGTTGTTGGTGGAGGGGGCTGTTTAGTGAATAGAGGTTGGACTAGATGTTACCTGAGGACCATTAAGCTCTGGCATTCCGATATATGCTAATTGGCTATTTAGTGATAAAACAGGCCAAAGTGTGGGTAGAAGGCTACAGAAACCCAAAGAAACTTATAATTAAGGTGTGGGACAGTCGTCATCATATCCATTGAAGAAGAGCCCATACCAATGAAATTCAATGTATTGAAAAAGAAGCAGTTTTAAAGATACAAGATTCCAGGATGTAATGTTAGAAGAGATCTTTCAGATCATGTAAGTCAAACTATTACCACCACCCCCTTGATAGCACAGATTAAGATAGGGGCCCAGAGAAGGGGAGTGATTGGCCCAAGGTCAAGTAGTAGTCAATGGCAGAGGTAAGATTTGACCTAAGCTGTTTGGATTTCAAATCCCACTGTCTTTACACTAAATTTTCTCTCCAGAGACATTGTCACCACCAAAATAATCCAAGATACATGCTTATGTGTTCACAAATTAACCTATTTTTTTCTCAGATGCAATGAGAGAATGTTCATAAAGTCTTTGTGACTGTTATGACACTATCCAAATGTGAACTTCTAGACAGTAAGAATTAAATCTTTATCTTACAGTAAATACCTCAAACCACAATGACTTCCATTTGACTTTGAACTTGTATGAGTAGTATGAGTCTTCTATAAGATGTACACCTATAAAATCACTTCAACCTTTACCTAGAATAGAGAGAAGAGGGAAATGGGAAAATTAGTGAACAAGGAGTTTTTTCCCAGGGGTTTTCATCTATGCTAATGTCCAATGCATTGTGAAACTGATGCCATCACCTGGTAAATTTTTTTTACGGTGGTGGTAAGGAGTTGGAAGGCATAGAGGTGATGTTTGTGTACAGAATAAGTTCTTTAGTTGAGCCATTAGGGTCAATGACTTTCAAGAAACCCATCTATCCACCTAGATTTAGTCTCTGTTTAAAGTGACTTGGTTGCTTTTACAAAGGGTCTGCCAGTGTCTAATCTAAATGGGTTTTAGGAAGGGTCTGATCCAATCAAATAAGATGAAAGGAATTGGTCCCCTGCTATTTAGGCCCTTTTAAGCAGTTGGTCTCAAAAGAAGGTCAAAATCCCACCTGGAACCATTAATATTGGAAAATGTGGCTCTGGTCCGATAAATTATCTTCATAAACTAGTTGATTGGTTCAAGTTCAAAAAGGCTGCAAAGAAAGGAACAGCATCAGGCTCGTGGCCAAGAGTTTCAGAACAAAACCCAAGCTTTTGCCAGCTTCAGAAAGTATTGCAATCAAAGCCAGACAAAAGAAGGAGCAGCTCCCAACTGGAGCATGCCAACATTTTTAACTAGCCCAATTCTTCTGCTAAGATAGCAACTCAGCCAGAAGTCAGAATGCCTGGGCATGTGTACAACTCGAGTTGTTCCAGTGTGCTCAACTCTTCAAATGTTTGTCCTTCCTCCCCCACTGCCAGCTGCTCCCAGAGCTCCCCAGCCTAGGTTGTGAAGCCAATAGTTCATAACAAATCTTGTGATATCTCATGCAATAGTAATGCCATTAGCCAGCCACATTCTCCTGCTGTGCTTCTCCCCTCCGTGCTCTGAGCTCCCACAAAAGTCAAACAGCATATGAAGTTAAAGGGAGCTCCGAGCATGGGCAGGAGAGACACTGGAGACATCCAGCCTCTAGCCCTGGGCTTCTCAGCACTGCACCATCTTTGTCCTCTCCATTATGATGCCCTTCCCTAGGGTCAAGTTCGGCCTACGTGGCCAGAAGTCCATCTACCTCCAGGTTGACTCAGACTGAGAGAGAAACAGAAACACACTTACTTCTCCTTACTGTTTGACCTTGAAGATGGCTGTCTTGGAAAAGTCTTAACTGTCCAGGTACCTTGGTCATTTGGAAGATAAGCTTCTAAACAATCCCTAGATTTTCATTCTATGGCTTATATTATGTTCATAGTGAGTTTTTTATCTCTCTAAGCTTTAATAAAATAAAATCGCGCAAATAAATGTGATAACATTTCACCTTTGTATTCGGCAAGACATGCTTTGTCAGTGGGGATCGGGCAATGTGACTCCAGAAGAAACTAAAGGTCAGGAGACCCCAAGGAATAATGGAGACAGGCAGAATGAGTGTTAGCAGGCAATTACAGATGGCCAAAGATGACTGCTTGTATATTTGGGTTTGTGTGTGTATGTGAATGTGTAACAAATAAATCCATCGATGAGTATGTGTATCTAGAAAAGGAAGTGGGCAGGTTGCCTGGCAAGGAGAGAAAATAGATGTATGGTCCAGATCTCCACAAGACTGTAGGTCACAGAGCAAATTCTAATCAGATGATTGTCAATACAGATGAGAACACTGAGACAAATTGTATTAAGTGACTTGCCCAGGGTCACACAGCTAGCGAGTGTCTGAGACCAGATTTGAATTTACAAAGACAAGTCTTCCTTTTTCCAAGCCCAATGCTCTATCCACAGTGCTACCTGGCTGCCCAAACATCTGCATGTATCTGTACTGTATATCCCATGAATTTGGCTGGACCATGAGAAATGAAATGATTTGCCCAGCCAGGATTTGTGAAAGACAAGACTATAATCCAGACTGTGAGGCCAGTCCTCTGTCCTTCACCATGGGCACTCCTTCCTCCAGGGGATATCAAATCCCTTGTGTGTACGCATGAACACATGTGAACACGGAGATTGGTAAACAGACACATGCCCAGCCACTTTCTATGATAAAAAGATGCATAAAGATAAAGAGAACATAATATCATTAAGATTATGCTCACTGTATCTGTTGCCAAGGGTCTACCCTTTGTAATGACTTCTGACAGAACCATGGCTTTTGACATTCTCAATGGAAGGATCTCTCTAAATCATCTTGAAAAATATGTTGGTCTTTCAGGTTTGGTTATTCCGTTGTTCAAATCTTATTATGAGCATTGACAACTGTTTGTTAATAGAATTTCCTCCCTTTCTCACTCTTCCATTGTCATGGGGAGTCATCTGTTACATTGTCAACGGAAGTCCCAGAGGGGGCCGGTCCTACTTCCAGGCTCTTTTTTATCTAACTGCTGCTTTCAGGAGCTACAGCCCCTATCTTTACAAACATGGATTCTGTTATCGTCCTGCCAGCGACAATCCTGTCGTTTAGTTCTCTCTTCTCAGGTCTTATGTGCTCCATCAGGGAGCACACTAGCACCTTGTTTAGGCAAGAAACCATCTCTACAGTTTTCCAACATGGTTTATGCTAAAGCCTAGGCTTTAAAAGAAGCATCCTCCTCCCTCAAACAAAACAAAAGCAAACAAACAAAAATCATACCAGGTAATAAATATCACCCATCTGCTTTCAGGTTTCATTAATCGTTTGCCAAGCAGTCATTAGGAGCTTCCTAGATACCTAACACACATTAAGAGCCTACTGTGCATTCATCCTCAGAGATACAAAGAAAAACAAGAACCAGCCCTTCCCTCAAGGAGCTTACATTCTAATGGAGGAAATCTCTATTTGTTGTCAAAGCTGTGACTCATAATGACATACACAGTTCTCTTGGCTTGAGGAAGAACATGGTGTATAGAGGGAGAGGTTGACCCTACACTGTCATCTAGGAGCTTATGTTTCACACTAATGAGGTTGTAAACTCTATTCTTTCTTTGCTGCTGAAGGATTGCTGGTAGGGCCAGCAACCTCTAAATTCCATACCCTCTAAACTTGGTGGCCTAGGGAAATGCTAGCCTCCCTCAACGCTTGTCTGAAATGGTTGGTCCACTGATCCCAAATGCACAGCTGGTTTTCAGGGACCATGGATAGATACCACAACTTTTTGGGGCCACAGCCCCATCCCATCCTCCTCATGACTAAAGACCATATTGTGCTACCTCTGCCTACGGCAACACACACTCCTCTTCCTCATCATCAAGTGTACCTCAACAGAAGTTCCAGCAAGCATCTGCTTATAGCAACTACACTGAAGCTGAGACAGAACTCTATGCTGAGAGTCAGAGGACCTGGGTTCAAATCTCAGCTCTGATATTTGCTGACATTATGACCTTGGGCAAACCCCTTCTAATCTCAGAGTCTCCTTTTCCTTATGTAGTCTAAATATATGACCCTCAAGCAGTTTCAGAAAGCAAATATTTTTAGTCCCTCCAAAGGCATTCTTATCTGAGCCAAAGTTCATATCAAAGAGATACAGAAGATACTCCATTTCTCATAGGTTTGTGCCTGGGTTCCAATAGTCTTGCCTCCCACACTCTTGTCTTTGTTTTCATGAGTGATATGCTCCCTTTCCAAATGTACCAAAGAAATGACAAGGGGCTTGGGGCTACCTAAGAGTATGATGTGGAGAAAGATGGAAGGGGAACTAAGGAACAAGGTAAGTGAGGGCCCAGCCTTGGAAAAAAGTCTATGGAATAAGACTGAAAGCAGACCCTGAGGTCAGACACCCCAGAGCATCTCCAGCCTCGTAGCTCATGACTGGGACTGTGACATTATTCTGAATGGAAGATTAGAGCAGACGTTCTTAGCCTTTCTTTTTCCTTTTTTCTGTGTTAGTGGTGGTGGTAGTGGTGGTGGTGGTGGTGGTGTTGGTGGTGGTGGTGGTGGTGGTGGTGGTGGTGGTGGTGGTGGTGGCGGCGGCAGCGGCGGTGGTGGTGGTGGTGTTGTTTCTTGCCCTGGTCCCCTTTGGCAGTCTCTGGTGAATCTTCCAGTTACCTTCCCAGACTCATGTATCCAAAAACCTAAAATAAAATACATAGGATGAGAAAGGAAGCAAAAGGAGAGCAAAAACAAACATTTACCTTGTTTTTTTTTTCCTTTACAAGTCTATCCACAGACTGTAGGGGGCCATGGACCCTGGGACTACAAGGGCTGTATTAAGGTAGAGGGAAAAGAAGGCTGTGATTAAAGTCGAAAGATCTGGGCTGAAGCATAAGCTTTGCCCTCGGACCCTTAGGTTTTTCATCTGTAAAATGAGCCTGCCAACATTTGCCCTTCCCTTTAACCTGAAACCTAAATTAAATAAGCATTTATTAAGCATCCATGATGTCCCAGAAACTGTGCTAGGCCTCGGGGATTCAATGTTTAAAATATAAAAGAGTCCCACCTTTCAAGGAGCCCCCATTCTGTTGGGGACAAATGACAAGTGCACAGACAAGGAAATACAGATGTGCAGAGTCAGCACAAGGCCATGTTCTTCCTTGGTTATTGTGATGAGGTAAGGAATATTGTAACCTTCAAGCCTGCTGAGAATGTATGAATTATTCCTACTCTGAAGAAGGGGAAAAGAAGAAAGATAAGCATTTATATAGCAACTACTGTTTGCCAGGCACTGTGCAAAGCACTTGACAAATATTATCACATTTGATCCTCACAACAACCCTCAGAGGAAGGTGCTATTAGTATTCTCATTTTACAGATAAAGAAACTGAGGCAAACACTGGCAAATGGACTGGCCCAGGATCATGTAGCTTGTAAGCATTTAAGGCTGTCTTCGACGTCAGATCTTCCTGAACCCAGGCCCAGCGCTCTACCCAGCTGCCTCTAAAGAGGACATTACAATAGCTCCCCACCCTGAAAAAGCCCTGTCTGCAGACCAGTGTGGATGAGCCCATATGCGGCTGCTCAGGCCACAGTAGGAAGGACCCCCCCTCCCCACTGCAGGCCAGCTACTACTTGTGTACTCCTATTTCTAGAGCCACATTCATAAGGCCCAGGGTTCTAGTGACCTCGACAAACTCATTCATCTTCCAAAATCCCCTTCTCGTTGGTCCCTCTTGGCAGAGATGATGGTTTTATCAATTTCTGGGAAGTCACAGAACTCAGTCCCATAAAGCCCTGCCAAAGGGCAGTGACAGAAGGAAACCTCCCCCAGCTCAGGAATTCTGAGAGAAATAAAATTTTAGGAAAAAAATTAAATCAAATTAAAAGTTTGATCTAACTTGTAAAATGTATGGGTAGGAAAAAATGTATCCCAAGAGGATGTAAGAGTACTAACATGTCCCCAAAGTGATTGAATTACTCTACCCAGCCAATGAGGAATCTCTAGCCCTGGCCTCCTGTGGCTCAGTTAATAACTTTTCAACAGGAAAATTTGGGTAAATTGTGAATTTCATAAAAAAGAGATTTGAAACCTTTCATAATTATGCCCAGTCTGTCTAGATGTCTCTTTGTCACCTATATTTCAGGATGAGAAAATTTAATCTTTAATGGATAAGTTAATTAGGCTAATAGCCTGAGCACTGGCCAGGGAGTCACTGCCTTCATGTCACAGAATCATTTTTTAAATCAAAATTGGAAGTGACCTTGGAACTCAAGTAATCCAACCCCACCAATTTACAGAAACCCACAGAGGGGAAGGGACTTGCCCAAAGCCACACAACTAAAAAGTATGAGAGCCAAGACCAGAACTCCAGGCACTGCATTCCCTCCAGTGACCTAGAATCTGTCCATTCGACTTACATCAAACCTTAAAGAACCCACACAGAACCAGGGCAGGACAATAATGATGATTGTGTGGCCAGCAAACAAGACCATGGGATTCGAAGGGACCCTAAAGATGACCTTTGCCAACTCTTCCTTTTCAGAGGAGGAAACTAAGGCCCAGAGAACTCTTACTCTTGTGATTCAGTCCCTGTTGCATCACATGATCAAGGGGAAAATGCATTCTACCTAGTGTTGTTTTATGATGAGCAGGACTTGAATGGCTGTCTTGTAGACTAGAGTTCAATCTCGTTGTGCTTGATGCTAACGGGGGAACTAGAAGTAGTGGGGGAAGAGGGAGGCTTTGAGGTAAAGAAAAGCCACCCAACCATATGGGGAAGGGGCTGCCTTGGGAGGTCCTGGGCTCCCCCCACCCCAGTGAAGGTCTCCAAGCAATGTCTGGATGGCCACTTTGGGGAGATGGTCAAGAGGGGATTCTTGGTCAAGTATAGCTTGGGTCCAATGGTCTCCAAGGCCCCTTCCACCTCTGAGATTCTAGGATTCTGTGAAGCACCATGGTACAATGGAAAGAACACTGAACTGAACTGAACTGGTCAACAGAAATCCAGCTGTAAACCTTGCTCACCACACTTACAGCCTCTATAGACCTCAATCTCTACATCTATAACATGGGGATCATAATACCTGTAATATCTCACTGGGTTGTTATGAGGCTTAAATGAGATAAGGAACAGAAAGCATTTGGCAGATCTAGAAGTGATATATGAATGCCATCCATCATTTTATGATTAATCTTGATCGATGAAGTCTTTTTTTAATACAAAACTCACATTTCATACCACGTCACTCTCCCCACTCCCTCCGAGAGAGTCATCCTTTATTGTAATACTTTTCTAAGAGGAGAAATGAAGGGAAGAAGAAGGAAGGAACTAAGTTCAGCAAAACTAATCAATATACTGAAAAAAATCTGATCTATGCCATAGTGTTCCACACCTGTAGGCCCTCACCTCTGCAAAAGAGTGCTGAAGGTATCTTCTTTTAACTTTTCTTTGGAACCAGACTTTGTTATTGTAATTAAACTGGGTTGTTTCAATTATTGTGTTGTTCTTTACCTTTACCTTGTTAGAGTCAATATATAAATATGTATTTATGTGTAAGTATACACATGTGTATACATATTATATACTGCAGGTATATATTTATAAATATATACATGTGTATATATGTGTGTGAATATGTATATTTATATGTGTGTATGTACAGTTTGGCTGAGTCTGCTTAACCTTGCATCAGTTCACATGTCTTACCATGTTTCTCTGTATTCATTATATGCAACTATTTAGTCAATCAATAAGCATTTTAAAGTACTGACTATATACCAGGCACTGTGCTGTAACGCAGTAATACTTCATGACACTCATGTACCACAATTAATTTAGCTACTTCCCGATCAATGGGCAGCCACTCGCTTGCCAGTTCTTTGCTACCACAAGAAGCACTATCAGTATTTTGATGTCTATTGAATATTTCTTTTTGTCACTGACATCACTCTTTGAGATCTAAGCTTATTATTGTTGGTATCTCTAGGTCAAAGTATATGGCCAATTAGGTCATTTTTCTGATATATTTGCAAATTGCTTTCCAGAATGGTTGGACCAATTCCCAGTTCCACCAGCAATGAATGAGGATGTCTCTCTTTCCACAAGCCCTTTAAAATTGATTTTTTAACCACTTTTTTCATGTTTGCCAATTTGATGGCTATGAGATGAAACCTCAGGGTTGTGTTAAGTTGATGTTTCTTAGTTATGATTTGTAGCAATATCTCATGTAATTGTTAATAGTTTACAATTCTTCATTTGAGAGCCATTTGTTCATATCTCAAAGGTTTTCCATTATGAAAAAGATGAGTAAACCATCATGTCTGAGCAGAATTTGAACTCACGTCTTCCTGACTCTCCATCTAATACTAATACTCTGTTGTACCAACTAGCTGCCTCCATGACTAACTTGCCTCCAGCACTTGCTTCCTGGATACGTTGGTAAGCAAAATGGGCTTCTTAGCACTTAGTTCAACAAATGCCCTTGAAGAGTTTGGTTTGTTTCCTTTGAATAATCCAGTGTATTTCATTGATCCTTACTAGGTGCTAAGCCCCAGACCCAAACCCCTATTAGGTGTGGAACCTATGTGGGTGTGGATTGGTGACTGAGGTGGGGCCCAAGGTGGGGCTGGCTAAGGGGAGGTGCTAACTCCAGAGCCATGCCCTATTAGGTGTTAACCTAACCTATGTGGATGTGAACCTGCTAGGGTCCTAAGGGGAGGGGCTAACTCAAGAGCCAATCATAGCAGCCTAAGTTCTGGTCATTCAGATGATGTTTGATGATGTCTGAAGCCCTCTAAGAAGAGAGGACAGAGCCATTTGCTCAGGGCTCTCACTTGAGATGGTGTTGATGTGGAGACTCCAGGCAGCTGTAGCTAAGGGCCCTCAAGCTTGTAACCTGGATGCTGAGACTTTGTTAAACTCTGCTAACTATGTATTGGGATTTGAATCAGACAAGGTCTGTCTATCGATGTTTGTGATTTGTTTGTATTTTATTCTGAAGTTCAGAATGCTGGTCTTTTTCCCCTGAACTAAGTGAATGATATTTGTATGGTGAATTAAAGTAATCTTGTCAACACCTTCACCTTGCTTTCCTTAGTTAAGTGGATCAAAAGAACCTGTGCTGTTGGCAGCTTTCTGGGTGCTGGCTATGGGTGGATCTTACACCCCCACAGAAGCTGCTAGCCTGATTGTTGAAACACTGGGTGACTCTGGGTCCTAAGGCCACGCTGAGACTCAAGAAGCTCCTTAAGACTTGTCTACTCGGGGAAGAGCCAAGATGGCGGCTGGAAAGCAGGGACTTGATTAAGTTCCCCCCCAACCCCTCCAAACACCTGTAAAAATGGCTCTGAATAAATTCTAGAGGTACAGAACCCATGAAATAGCAGAGGGAAACAGGTCTCCAGCCCAGGAGATCCTGGATGGTCACTGGGAAGGGTCTATCACACAGTGCTGAGACTTGCTAAAGGAGACCCCAAAAATACTGAAGAAAATAACACCTTAAAAATAGACTAACCCAAATGGCAAAAGAGCTTCAAAAAACCAATGAGAAGAAGCATTCCTTGAAAGGCAGAATTAGCCAAATGAAAAAGGAGGTCCAAAAGGCCACTGAAGAAAATACTACCTTAAAAATTAGATTGGAGCAAGTGGAAGCTAGTGACTTGATGAGAAATCAAGATATCATCAAACAGAACTGAAGGAATGAAAAAATGGAAGACAATGTGAAATATCTCATTGGAAAAACCACTGACCTGGAAAATAGATCCAGGAGAGATAATTTAAAAATTATTGGACCACCTGAAAGCCATGATCAAAAAAAGAGCCTAGATATCACCTTTGAAGAAATTATCAAGGAAAACTGCTCTGATATTCTAAAACAGTGGGTAAAATAGAAATTGAAAGAATCCACCAATCACCTCTTGAAAAAGATCCCAAAAAGAAAACTCCTAGGAATATTATCTAATTATTATTAGATTTTCTAGTTCAAGGAGAAAATACTGCAAGCAGCCAGAAAGAAAAAAATTGAATATTGTGCAAACACAATCAGAATAACACAAGATATAGCAGCTTCTACATTAAGGGATCTAAGGGCATGGAATATATTCCACAGGTCATAGGAGCTAGGATTAAAACCAATAATCACCTACCCAGCAAAACTGAGTATAATGCTCCAAGGAAAAATATAGACTTTCAATAAAATAGAGGACTTTCAAGCTTTCTCAATGAAAAGACCAGAGCTGAATAGAAAATTTGTCTTTCTAATACAAGAATCAAGAAAAGCATGAAAAGGTAAACAAGAAAGAAAATCCATAAGGGATTTACTAAAGTTGAACTGTTTTATTTACATTCCTACACGGAAAGATGATGTGAGTACTTCATGAGACCTTTTTCAGTATTAGGGTAGTTGAAAGGAATATACATATATATAGACAGAGGGCACAGGGTGAGTTGAATATGAAGGGATGACATCTAAAAAAATAATATTAAGGGGTGAGAGAGGAATATATCGAGAGAGGGAGAAAGGGAGAGATAAAATGGGGTAAATTATCTGACCTAAAAGTGGCAAGAAAAAGCAGTTCCATTGGAAGGGAAGAGTGGCCGGTGAGGGGGAATGAGCCAATCTTACTCTCATTGGATTCAACTTGAGGAGGATTCAACACTCAATTGGGTATCTTACTGTACAGGAAAGTAAGAGGAAGGGCATAAAAATGGGGTAATGATAGAAGGGAGGGCAGATAGGGGGGAGGAGGCAATCAAAAGCAAACACATTTGAAAAGGGACAGGGTCAAGGGACAAAATTGAATGAAGGGCAACAGGATAGGATGGAAGGAAATATAGTTAGCCTTTCACACATGAGCATTGTGGAAGTGTTTTACATAATGATACATGTGTATAGATCACATGTATCATTGTTGAGTTGTTGAATTATAAATTATCAAATATGTTGAATTGCTTGCCTTCCAAGGGAAGGTGGGTGGGAAGGGAAGAGGGGAGAGTATTTGGAACTCAAAGTTTTTAAAGTAGATGCTTAAAAGTTTTTTTTAAAGTTTTTTTTTTGCATGCAGCTGGGAAACAAGAGATATAGAGAATGGGGCATAGAAATCTATTCTGCCATACAAGAAAATAAGGGGAAAGGGGATTGGGGGTAGTGGGGTGAATGAGGGGATGGCTGACTGGGGAACAAAGCAATCAGAATATATGTCATCTTGGAATGGGGGGAGAATAGAAATGGGGAGAAAATTTGTAACTCAAAATTTTGTGGAAATCAATGTTGAAAACTAAAATATTAAATAAAATATATACAGTCAAAAAAGAAGATTTGTCTACCAGAGGTCAATACAGGCTGTATTCTGTGGCTGGTGGAGGGGGCTCCCTCACCGACAGAAGTACAAATCTTTGACAAATGGATCAAAGCATAGAGACAAAGGGATGACCTTGGCCAGCATTGTCCTTCACCATCATCATTTAAACATTAGAGAAAAAATGATGGGACTTCCCTGGGCCCCACACTGATGTGATTCTGCCTGTCTTTCCACCTATAAGGATCAGCTTCTGCTGCCCTTCATATGAGATAAGTACTTAGCACAGTATCCAGCACACAGTAGGTGCTTAATAAGTACTTATTCCCTTCCTTCTCTTTTAATCCTTCTCGGGTTCTGTGGTTTCAGATGTCCCTAGTGCTCCCCAGGTATGGGCACAGGCAAAGATCTATTCAGGGAGCATACCAGAGGGAGCATACACTAGTAAGAGGTCAGATTTTCACATGGGGCTCCTTCTCTTTCCCCCAGGCCCTCACCCACCACTGACATATTGTCATCAGGAATAGGATCTGATTGTAATTCAAGCCTTTCTTGATGTTACAAAAGGCCCTAGAGACTTGCCAAGATCCCAGCCCTTCAACCCTTGTGACCAGAGGCAAGCTCTCTGGGACTCAGTTTTCTCAGCTGTAAAACAAGAAGGTTGGACTAGGTGAACTCTGAAGCAGTGCCGTCCAGCTCAAAGTCTAGAATGCTCAAGTCAGTTTGGTTATATTAAAGATGAAAGTGAGAAAGAGGAAAGATACAGATGATTTAATTAATTGTAGGGCTTTTATATAAAGGTAGGACTTTGCTTCTTAGTTTTCTTTTTTTTAACATCAACCTCATTTGAAAAACTATGATCACTTTGGGTGGGGTTTTATTTGGGGGAGCTTGTTTGTTTTCATTGTAATCATTTCATTTGTTTTGCTTGACTGGTTACAAACAGGGTAATTTCAACTAGTACATCATTTCCCTAATAAGGAAAACAAATCACACAACCTACATGGAAGGAAAGGAATGGAAACACAGTAAATGAACACCGTACAATTTTTGTAATCAAGCTTCATTCTGGAGAATGGCTTTCTTAGAGGTGTTGGTGACTGTGGGTGAGGAATGTTGCATACTCTCAAATCAGTTCAGGATTTTGCTTAACTATTTTGTTCTGTCATGTGAAAGGCTCACTGGGTGGGTGAGTGGGTAGGGAGGGATGTACCCAGAAATAATTGTGATGTGAAGACAAAAGACGCCAATAAAACAAATAATTATATATACACATACATATATAAATTATGTCATATATATATATTACAAAGATTTTATACATGTATTTCTAATATGTTTCTAAAAGGGATATGCATACCAACAGAGTGTTTGAACATTTTTCCCATAAAATTGGGATTTTCAAATTGCCTATCCCTGCAAAATCTTATTTCCTAAAACCTTGTATGTAATTTCCTGCCTCCCCCCACCCCAGTCTAAAACTAATATTATTAATGAATCCCTGTTAGCTGAAGAGCATTCTTGCCTTCCTCCCTCCCTCTCTCTTTCCATCTTCCACCCACCCACAAACTGGGCCTCAAACCACAGTCTATAAAATTTATTTCTAAGACTAATTTGTTTTTACTTTCATCAAGGTGCACTAATGCATATTAAAGGCATTAACTAATCAGGCATGAGGATAATTTACAAAGGGGAAAAAAGAACCCATCTTTCCTGATATCAAGTGTAGGGCTTGCAGCAGAAATGGCCCAAGTGGGCCCTACGAATCTATTCAATAAGGGTCCACTCAAATTCCATCTGTGAACATTTGGTCAGTCCTTTTATGGAGAAAAGATATTTCTCCCTGTTCATATTAATTTTTGTGCACATCTGTGCACTCACCTAATCCCTACCCACACACCACTTCAATTAAAATTAAAAGAAGAAGTCAAATTGAAGAGCGGATTTTAATTGCAATATGTAGGGTCGGAACAGTATTTGTGTTTGTGGTGGCTCACACAACAACTCATTTTCCCCAGCCTTCCTTCCAGACAGACAAGTACATCTGACCTGCATCATTCTGGGAGAATTTCCCTTTTTCTCATTGACCTGCAAATGATACAGCCAATCCCCATGTACATGTTAAGATAGACTATCCTCCAGTTCAGGGGAAAACAACCCAAGTATCAAATGTATCTTAAAGAAATACTCCCCGTCCCAGTATAATATAAGCTCATCTAATCCTCCAGGGTTGGTACCAACCTCCCCCCCAGCTCTTCCACCCTTTGTCTTCACTTAGCCCTTAGTTCTATCTCATGTTCATGGAAACATGTCAACAGCTATGCAAATCTTAAGGTACCATAGAAATGGCACTTGAATTATCATATTAGCATTAGCATTAGCATTATTATCAAGATGTGTTGTATGTCATAGTTGTCAGCATTGGGAGTGTCTCATCTTATCCCAAGCACCTAACTTAAGGTTCTGCACATAGTAGGTACTTAATTAAGCAAATGCTTTTGGCTATATGGTCATGGCTGACAAAGTGGAGCCAAGTGGAAGCCATGCTTTAAGGAATCCTTTGGAATTCACATCTCTGATCTGCCACACACAATCATTCTCCTTGACAGGTCCACACATAACCCTACAATCTTATTTACAACATACACCAACAACAAAGCTGTCTGGCCTCAGTTTTACCAAAGTGCTCCAGCCAGACAAGTGTCCAAGTCAATGCTGACTTCCAGCTCCAACCAACAGCTGGTCTTTCCTGACTCTGTCCAGTTACCAGTTCCTCCTCCCTCTTGGAATTACTTTTTGTAGCTTTTTGTATCTATTTTGAATTTACTTAATTGTACATGTGGTATTGATTCCCAGGAGAAAGTCAACTTGAGATCAAAAGGTGTTCATTTTCTTTAATTTTTATTTTATTTTATTTTGCCATTGTATCACCAGAACACAACACAATGCCTGGCACATAGCAGTCATTGCTGGTTTAAAATGAAATAAATTGAATGTTATATCCCCAGGAGAATTAAGGTCTCATAAAATATCTTAGTAATAATAATAGTTAGCATTTATATAGCTCCTACTATATACAGTATAGCTTAGTAATAATAATAACTAGCATTTATATAGCTCCTATTATATACATTACATCTTAGTAATAACTAGTATTTATATAGCTCCTATTATGTGCCAGACTCGTTACAAATATTATCTCGTTTGATCCTCATAACAACCCTGTGAGGTAGGTGCTGCTTGTATCCCCATTTTACAGATGAGGAAATTAAGGCAACGGAAGCTAGGTGACTTGTTCAAGGTCAAGTGTCTGAGGCAGGATTTGAACTCAGGTTTGCCTTACTCCAGACCCAATGCTCTATTCACTGCACCACCTAGTAGCCTAAACGTTTGTGTACCTAGCACCAAGGACAGTTCCTGACGCTTAGTAGGCACCTAATAAAAGTTTGCTCAATCGAGATAATTTGGCAATTGTACCCTGGCAGAATACAAGCTTTTTTGAGGACAGGGGTTGTTTCTTTTGTGTCTTTGTATCACCTGTCATTGCATTGCACATAGTTGGGGCTTAATGTGTTTAAATTGAATTGAATTATGTATGTCAGTTATACCAACATCTTTGAGCAAATTCAGTTAAACAGGATGAAATCACACACTTTCATCCACAGGCATTTGCTCCTTATCTCTTCCATCTCCAAAAGGCTTTTGGTTCAGAGCCCAGTATTTCTTTCTGTATGGCCAGGGTGCTCAGCACAAAGCAACGAGGCAGCATGCTTGTCAGCCAGTTACTAGAGCAATCCGTTACTGTAGCCAATCCTCATTTTTATCTTAAGGAAACAATCCCAACAACCTCCATAAGTCATCACTGGCCAGAGTGTTTATCTTGGAATCCCATGGTAAGTATAGGAAACAAAGAGCTGGTGGCCAATGATGCCAAGAGGTGCCAGCCAGCTTCATATACACTTAACAGGACAAGATGCCTCCAACTTGACGAAAGCAGTGTGCCCGACTTTGGGGCCTAGGGTTTTATTTTTCTACTTTATAGCATGCTTCAAAACTCCTTGGACATACACAAAACAAGAATTACAGAGCACCATAAGTTATTTTAATATCCTGTAGTAGTGCGCACTCCCCACGAAATCCCCAGGCTGTCATTAAGGTTCTGTGTTTGTGTGGAAATGTCAACTTGTGTCGAGTGACTCCATCCTCTAAATTATATAGAACTGTTCCTTTAGAGCTAATAGGCACTAAAATTACTTTAAAACAGAAATGTAAAGTTATATTTTCATCCTTTCTGACAGATAATAAAGCTTATTTATGAGACAATTTTTCACATATTAAAACATCTTGTGTTTACAAAAACATTAAAGATACTGATACTTGGTATTGAAGAGGAGAAAAGCAAATTGTGTAGTAACAGAAGTACCTGTCCAGGTAGCAGGTAGGAGTAGGATTCTGACTCTGAGCAAACAAATGCTGCCCCTAATTTCCCTTCAGAAAGTCACTGAGTGAGGGTTGAAAAATTAAGAGCAGTCCTGAGGCCATGAGAGATTTGCTGATTTAAGATTTCTCTCTGTCCTTGCCCTTCCACTGCACAAAGAAACATCTGTTCTATAATTCTCTATAAGATGATGACACACAATATGCCATAGATGTTTCTTTCAAACCTCAGTACATGAAGATGGGTGACTTAATTGTTCCGTTGGCAGACCTCCCTCTCTGAAACTGAATAACACTTGCTTTCTGGATAGGTATGAAGCTTCTCCTTTTATTTTTCAGGAGGATTTTTAACTGTTTCAGTCTGTGTTTGCTTTGCTCTCCCTAAAACAGGAGAGCCCATTCCTTTCCTTGTTACCCACTGAGTTATGAAAGATGCTCTCTAGAGCAGTTTCTTCTCAGTCTTTCCAAATACCTATGATGTCTGTCTATAATTATGTAATTTCTGACTTGACACCAACATACCAATTATTATCTTGGTCAAAACAGCTGAAGAAAAATTCCACAGACCAGAGACTTGAATCACAGGATGACAAGGCATCAATGGGCTAGGATCTACACCAGAGTAAAGAGTACCCATATCAAGGCATGGAATAGTGGAAAGGATGCTAGCTCTGGAGTCAAAGGACCAAACTTGCCTCTGCCATTTATTAGCTGAATGATTTTGGTAAGTCACATGACCCTTTGGGGCCTCAACACCTCATCTATAAATTGAGGGAGTTAAACAAGGTGACTCTAAGGTCCTTCACCATTCTAAATCTATAGTTCTATCACCTTAAATTTGAAATACTGAAGGATGTAGAAGAGACCAAGTGCAGTTAAAAATAATTCAAACAAAAAAATAAATTATCCGAAAGCATTAAATCCTAGAACATCCTTAAAATCTTCAGACTTAGAACATAACTTATTCTAGGAATAAATGGCTAGAAAGGAATATGTCCCAGGAATGTTATCCCAGGAATTATTATTTAATGACTACTTTCTCTAGAATCTAAACTGAAATGGCGTAAGGGACATTTAAAATCTAGCCCAGCTTCCCTTCTTTTAGAGTAGAGGAAATTGAGTCCAAGAGGGTTAAGCCAGCCATCCAAGGTCACACAGTATGTTAGCAGCATCTATTTCCTACGTACAGTGTTGTTTTAGGAATCGTCCCAAAAGAATTCCTCAGCTGTGGTCTGTGTGTATTCATCTCAACCCTCCTCTCCTCCTTAGTTTGGAAGCTCTTTGGGGGCAGGTCTCATGTATTATTCATCTTTGTTTTCCCCACGGTCTGGAAGTACCAAAGCAGCTTATATATAGGGCTGGGGTGGGGGACACTGAGTGACTTGGTGCTGAATTAGACCAAGGTAGAAACTACCTTCTCCCAATTCAACATATCTATGAATCTTGGAAGCCATCTATGTAAGTAATCCCTCTGATGGTGGAGATGACAATGCTTCCCTGTCTCATCCTGTGTGATTCCTGACCATGGCCTCTCACAAATCCTCCACAAAGCTTAGACCCAGCATGCATTGGGCTGGCCCCTGTCCTTAACCACTAATAATACAAAATGACTATGTTTAATCAGATTCAATTTTTCAGGAATGTTTTTGCAATTTCTTTTAAAGAGAGCAAAGGGAGAAGGAAAAATAGAAGGGGAAGAAGGAGGAGGAATAAAAAGGGTAAAGGAGAAAAAAATTAGAAAGATGAGAAAGAAAAAAAAAGGAAGAAAAAGAAGATGAGATAGAAATGGAGGGGGAAAAGGAGAAAAGAAGGGGGGAAAGAGGAGAAGGAGGAGAGAGGGGAGGAAGAATAGAAGGATAAGGAGGAAGAGGAGGAGGAGGAGAAAGGAGGAGGAGAAGGAATAGAAGGAAAAGGAACAGGAGTTGTAGGAGGAAGGGGAAGAGGAGAAGGAAAAGAATTAGCCCAAGAATGGTCTTAGCTAAATTCAGTTGCAAAAAGATGAAAGGAATAAGACAGTAATAATAACCCCAGCACATTGTAGAAAAGAAAGGAGAATGAGGCATTTCTGAGATCACGCTGACACATTTAGCACTTCAAAGTTTTCAAATCTCTTTCCACACATTATTTCATTTGATTTTCACACAAGTCTCTGTCTTTAGACATATGTCCAAAATATAGAGCAGAGAGGGGGGGACCTTTCAGTCTTTGCTGTTCAATACCCTAATTTTACAGTGGAGAAAACCACAGCCCACAAAAGTGAAGTGATTTGCCCAAGACCACACACCTCATAAATGAGGAAGGAGGAGAACAACTCTAGCAAGGGCAGGAGGCAGAATTGAACCAGGTCATCTGCCTGAAGAGCTATTGGCCTTGTCCCTGCATGAGGACTGCCTTCATGAGCTAGGCAGTGTAGTTGTCTCCTTTTTAGAGATGTGGAAACTGAGGCTGAGAAATTAAGTGCTTTGTGAGTGGTTCTGCAGCATATATATAGCTACTATAGAGGCAGCAAGGTGGGGCAGTGATTAGACCACCGGGCTTAGAGTCAGGAAGACCAGCCTCAGATGCTCACCAGCCATTTGACTCCAGGCACATCCATTCACTTCTGTTGGCCTGGGTTTCCTCCTCTGTAAAATGCGATAATAATAGCACCTACCTCCCAGAGTTGTTGTGAGGATCAAATGAGATATTGTTTGTAAAGGGCAAACCTTAGAGCGCTTTATGACTGTGAACTCTTATTGTTATTGGTGTCAGAAGGAGGATTCAAATGCAGACCCCTCCTGATTCCAGCATGTTTTCAACCCTAAGCTCATCAATGTTCTTGCCTTAAGAGACCAAACCCCACTGGTGGCCAGGTCATATGAAATCTGGACTAACCACTGATTCAGGGATTCCGGAAACTCTCCCCTACTCAGAGTGAATGCTAATGTCATGGGAGAAGTTGGGTGGGGGCCTCCCCTCTGGCATTTGTTGGCTCCTTCAGGAAAGTCAATTCTTCCCTCCTCCTGGCATCTGTCTGGTCAGTGAGGGAGGCTCCTGTGGAGAGAGTCGGGCTGCAGCTCCACCTCCACCAGGCCCCTACCCTCTGCCCTTGGGGTGTGGGAGCCAGAGTCTGATTTCAAACATCGGTCTCTGCATGAGAGCCCAGTGTGGGGCCAGTGTGCAGCTCACCAGCCTACAGACTGTTTAGCTGCCTTTTAAAAAGGCTAATCTGTGATCATCTCACACAGACTTTGGGCCTGCTCTCAAGCCCTCATGAACTATTGATTCATCTCTGGGGTGAAAGGGAGGGGGAAGCTGATGGAGAGAGAAGGGGGGACATGCAGCATTATCTAAACTCGGAAAGAAAGTGAGGAAAGTCTAAACAGGAGCAAACCCACTGATCTATGCACTTGGCAAAAGAATGACTGGGGGTTCCTGAAAGCTTGCAAAGCACTTTTCATGGTTTAAATCCATGGTCTATTGTCATTATTATATCATTATCTCCATTTCACAGATGAGGAAACTGAGTCCCATAGAGGTGATATGATTTGCCAAGGGTCGTACAAGTATTAGGTATCACAAAGGGGAGTCATCCCCAGGTTGTCCTGACTCCAAGAAGCTGGTGCTGTGCCCACTGTATCACTGACTCAAGGGGAATATCACTCACCATCTTATGAGAAAAGCCCAGTGAGTCTCTTTGCTTCAACTCAAAAGCTGTTGTCTTTTTTGTTATATTTTGATGGTCTTTTTTAATCTTAAGTGTATTTACTTCTCAATTACATGTAAACAAAAAAATTTTCACATTCTTTTTTTTTAATTTTCAATTCCAAATTCTCTCTCCCCTCCCCTTTCCTTGAGATAGGATTTATAGATTTGATATGGATTAGACATATGCAGTCATGCAAAAAATTATTCCTAGAATAATAAAGTAACCAAAGGTGTACTTCCGCATTCAGACCTCCAACCCTTTCTCTGGAGGTAGAGAGTGTTTTTCATCATAAATCATTAAGAATTGGCTTGGATCATTGTGTTGGTTAGTATAAAAATGTCATTCACATCTTACCATATTGCTGTTACTGTATATAATGTTCTCCTGATTCTGCTCATTTCACTTTGCATCATTTCATGTAAGTCTTCCCAGTTTTTTCTGAAGGCATCCTGCTCATCATTTCTTATAGCACAAATAATGTTCCAACACAATCACATACCACAACTTGTTCAGCCATTCCCCAACCAATGGGCATCCACTCAATTTCTACTTTGCCACCACTAAAAGAGGTGCTACAAACATTTTTGCCCATATAGGTGCTTTTTATTTACCTTTGCTCTTTTTAGGATACAGACCTAGTAGTGGTATTGCTGGATCAAATGGTATGCAGAGTTTTATAGCCCTTGGGACATAGTTCTAAATTGCTTTCCAGAATGGTTGGATCAGTTCACAACTCCATCAACAACGCATTAGTGTCCCTGTCTTTCCACATTCCCTCCAACATTTATCATTTTCCTTTTCTGTCATATTCTATGGGGCCATTCATGCTAGTGATGAGGCTGGAATACAAATCAAATCCAAACCTCTTCCTGCCATCCATGAAGGAATGGGGGCTCAGTTACTTTCTGAGGATGATCTCTGACATTGTGACCTAATTTTATTTTTCCTACTGTAGGTGGAGTCCCTTATTTCTTAATTCCACAGACATCTCAGTGGTTCAAGAATAAATTCAGCAACTTTTAAAGTAATAAAGTTTGTGTATTTGATTACAAGATTTCTCGTAAAGTGGGATATGAAAGATGGTCCCACTACTCTGAAGTGAAGAAAACAAGAAAGTGTCTTCCTGAATAAACACTTCTCAAAAGAGGAGATGCAAACCATCCAGAACCATGTGAAAGAATTCTTGAAAATCACTGCTAAGAGACAAGAAAATATAATAGTCTCTGAAGTTCTATTTGACATTTATCAAAGTGGTAAAAAGAAAAATTGGCAGTAGTCAACTTTAGAGAGAATATGAAAAAAGAAACACTGATACATTATTGGTGTAATTGTGAAATGGTCTAATCATTCTGAAAAACATCTAAAATTTTGTCCTCAGGTTGCTCACATTATATTTGGTTCCACACCCATTCATAGTAACCCATAGTAACTTCTATTGAGAGGAGGTAAATATATTTTCTAGTCTTTTCTCAAGGACCAAAATCAGTTATTGAAATCAATATAAATTTGATATTATTTTTAGAAGGGCAATTGGGGTTAAGTGACTTGCCCAAGGTCACACAGCTAGTATATGTGTCAAGTGTCTGAGGCCGGATTTGAACTCAGGTCCTCCTGACTCCAGAGCTGGTGCTCTACCACCTAGCTGCCCCAATTTGATATTATTTAAATAAAAATTAAGTATTATTTTTAGTATTGTCTCCTTCTACGGGCTTTGCCAGCTTGCTCCAAGTCCCATCTAAAATCTCTTTTAGAGAGATGTCACCTTTAGGGAGAGAAGTATTACTCACAGACTCCCCCAAATATGGTACCCGCTGAAAGCAACCCTGGGTTTAAGGCACATTGTGCATTAATATCCACTCAAAACCAGGGCTCATAAGCATCCACTAATACTGGCAGAGTACATAGAGAGCTATACCTGGAATTATGAAAACCTGGGTTTGAATCCTGCCTCACACCTTTATTTAGCTGTGGACTCTGGGCATGTCACTTAATCTCTCAACCTCAGTTTCTTCATTTGTAAAAAGAGAATGATACTGGTCCCTGCCTTACCTGGTTGCTGTGATTTCAAAAGAGATAACCTATATAAAGTGATTTGTAAACTTTAAAGCACTATGTATATATTATCTATTTCATGATATGGTTCTTCTGCCAGCCAACAAAGGAGCACTTTGATTCTAATATTTAATTAAGCAGCAAAACAAAATAATTACAAGATGCCCCCTACTATTCGTATTAGGCCCTCTCATAGCTTCCCATATCACCAGTGGGAGAAGGGGTCACCAGGAAATTGTATAGCCGTGGAACATGAATGGAGGTTCATACATGTGGCCAGGAAACATGTACGGCATGGTCACCTCACGCTCTAAGGACAGTATCCCTTTGAAAAGTATTCTCTCTCCCACTTGCTATTGTTCCCTTGTAGGGCAGCCCCTCCTGTTCTCTGGTGATGTCATTGGGCTGAAAGCTGCTTTCTTCACTGGGCTGGAGTCCTCTCCTACTCTATCCTCCCCACCATCCTGTTCTCTGCTGATGCCTCAGAGAAATTCCCAGAGAAGCATCGGGATTGGCAAAGAAAAGACGAGGGAAGCTTGTTGTTTATAACAAAAAGAGTAACTCAGCCAAGGTTACCCTGGCCTTTCTTTACAGGAGGCATTATTAGCAAGACTCCATGGAAAAGCAAATGCCAGTCTGGTCCCTATGTTAGAGAAAGAACATTGCTGAGACCATCAAGCAGCAGTGGAGGGCTCCTGAGATGATTCAGAATGTGAGGGATTGTGAGAACTGTGGGAACAGATTCGACATTAGTCTCCTGTTGTATAAAAAAAAAAAAAAACTGCGACTTCCTGCAGAGATAAAGTGCGCCCTGTGTATCTAGGACCCTGGACAGAGCTATAGACAGACCTACTTAAATCCCAGGCTTTGGTGTTCCGTTCTGTTCTTCTCCGCTATCTACATAGACCCCTAAAAGAAGAATAAAGGGAGCTGGAAAAGTCAATTGGATGTTTCTCATCTGATAGATGATTCAACAGCTTATTCAAAAACTAGAAATCACAGACTGAAGGTGCAGAAGGAAATAACAGGATTGATTGATTCACTGGGTTAAGGAGGAACAGTGCAACAAGAATCCTGCAAAGGATCTCCCACACCAACCACACAAGCCCATGCACATACATACACATGTACACATGCACACATGTTCACAGACACACATATGTATACATGCATGTACACACAAAGAGAGACACACTACAAAATCACTATTACTGAACAGTATCCGTAAGTGATTCCAAAGATGGCTTTGCCTAAAAGCTCACTGTATGTTCACTTGCAACAATTGATTTTTCCCTGTTAAGAAAATTAAACTTGGGCACCAAAAAGATGACCAGCAGGTCTGAGATCAATTTATATGTGTACAACACATGTTCTTACTGCCTGAGGCTTGGTATATATAATATACACTGAATTATGGAAAGAGAGAGTCGCTATCTGGAACTGTGGAATGAAGTTACTTTTGAATTAAACTAATGTAAGCATTGCTGGTTTTGAAGAGATGATCTTCATAAGTTGGGAGAAACCTTGGAGCCCATTCCTTTACTTCCATGTGGGAGAGAGAGGTGTCTACCTGTCCTTGGTAAGTCTTTCCTAATCCCAGGAGAAAGCCTTCCCTTTCACAAATCCGTCTCATCCCTCCAGCTTCCTTTCTAGCCCATTTTCTCTGGTTTCCCCCTTCTTCTTTCTTTTCTTCAGGCTAAAGAATTCCAATTCATTTCATCTTTCCTCTTGGGTCCTATTGTGTCCAGCCCTTCTCTTTGTTGCCACTCTTCTCCATCCCAGCTCCCAGGCTCTCTCTCCTTCACAACCTGCAGCTCCAATCCCCACACTGGACTCAAATAGGAGCCTGATCAATACTAAGGAAAGGGGGAAGATGACTTTCCAGCTCTTACACAGTGGCCTCCTGTTAACATACACCTGCTTCATGCTCATGATTTAAAACAACTGTGCTATTCCACTGAAACGCGGTCAGGTTGTTGTTTCTTATGACCCAGACTTGCTCAGATACAAGCTGTCCCAATCTTGTACTGCTCACTGCTGCTGCCTTGTCATCCCTAAGTATCCAAGGCTAATGGCCCCAAATCCATACCAGACACTCTGCCCATGACTTTAAGCAAGGATGAAATTAATCAAATTAAATCTGGCCCCATATTTTCAAATCATCCCCATAAACACACATGCACACACACAAATTATCCAATTAAAACCCCTGGTTTGGCATTCCATTCTTCATATCTATCTACATAGACCCCCCCCCAAAAAAAAGAAGAAGAAAAATGGGAGAAAAACACTTGGATATTTTCAAACAGATGAGGTGTGACTAAAGGTGTGAGATTATTTCCACAAGACACCCAAGGCTGTTCAGTCTCATTACTTCCTATTAGCACATCATAGAACTGTGCAGACAGACTATTTCAATGACCAGCTGACTTTCTGATCCTTCCTCAAAACGCTTTTTCATTGTGTAGACATGGTCTCAATGCTGTAGTTGTATTAAATGCAATCCTTTTCATTAGGTAATGCCTCCATTTGATAAAACCCAGGAAGTTAAAGCAAAGGAATAATTGACCAGGCAGGGTATTAGATGCTTGAGGGCAGACATACTTTCATTCATCTCTTGGTATCTCCAGTGCCCATCACCAAGTCCGATGCATGACAAGTCCTTAACGCATGCTTGGTGATTGGCTGCTAAGTCGGGAAGGTGAGGGGGTCTTGTTCACTTGTTTTTAAATAAAAAGCCCTAGTGTTTTCTTTTGTCCAAATGCTTTCTCTTGCCCAAAGTTCTTCCATTTGTGTTCTATATAGATATTTCCTGTCTCACATTGTGAGGCTCCAGCTGATGGTGTACTGGCTAGAGCTCTGGGCCCAGAGTCAAGAAAATCTGAATTCAAATCTGGCCTCAGACTCTTACTAACTGTGTGACACTGCCCAAGTCACTTAACCCCTTTCTCAGTTTCCTCAACTATAAAATTGGGCTAAAAACAGCGCCTATAGACGCAGTCTCTAGTATGTAGTAGGTGCTATATAAATGTTTGTTCCCTTTACTTTCTATTTTTGCTGGTCGGCATTGTGAAAGGTAGCTGAGTGGCTCAGTGGATAGAGCACTAGGCCTGGAGTCAGGAAGATCTGAATTCAAATTCAGCCTCAGACACTTCCTAGCCATGTGACCCTGGGCAAGTCACTTAACCTCTATTTGCCTTAATCCATTGGAGAAGGAAATGGCAAACTACTTCAGAATCTTTGCCAAGAAAATTCCCTGGGCAGCATTGACTGCTACGCTACGGTCCACAGGGTTATGAAGAGTCAGCTATGACCAAACCAATGAACAATGACAAGTTGTGAGAGGATTCCGAGCCCTTCACCAGGGACACATAATGCTCATGGAAAGGCCTGCTCCGGCTCTATGCTTCAATTCCCACAATCTCCATCCACTCAGAAGCTGCAATGTCATTTTAATTTAACAAATATTGAGTGTCTGCTGATTGGTTGGCCCCACTCTAGACCTGTCCCCAACTACGAGCAGCTTCCATTATGCTGGGAGGATACAACATGGACAGATACTTAAATATGAATGATATCAAAGTCAAGGCAAAGTCATTTCAAAATAATAACCGGAGTCATCAGGAAAGTCCCTGTGTGGGCTGTGGCAGCAGGCCTGAAGTAAGGGAGTCAAGGGTCAGTGGTGAAGAGGGACAACTGACCAGACACAAGAGAAGCTGAAATGAAGGCCAACAAGAGAAGATGGGGAAGAGGGAGTCAACTGAGTTACCTGGGCTAGAGAGTGCAGGAAGGGGAGGCTAGGAAATAAGTACTTGATAAGGTCCGTCTGAGCCAAGTACTTGGGATTTGGAAGGAAGGGACATCAGGTTTCTAGTTTTCCTAGGACATACGTTGCCAATCACCAGGCTTTTCCATTGGCCATCCTCACACCTAGGATGTGCTCCCTCCTTGTTCATCTCTGTCCCGCAGATGTCTTACCTTCAATACACAGTGTGAGACTTGCCTTCTACTTGAAGTCTTCCTGGCTCTCACCCCTCACCCCTCACTCCTCCACCATCCAGGAGAAATTTCTTGCATAGTAGGTGATGCATGAACTGGGCTTGGAAGAAGACTGGGATTCAAAACATAGAGGTTCAACACATTCTAGCTTGCTTTAAGCCATTCTGCTTTGAGCTGTGGGTAGCCTTTTAAGACCACTTTTGTATACACTTATATATGTCTTTAGTGTTGCCTCTATTAGAAGAGAAACTCCTTGCAAGAAGAAATAGACTCACTCATTGTCTTTGTATCCTCAACTCCTAGGAAGTGCCTGGCATATAGTAGGTACTTAATAAATGCTTGTTAATTGATCACTTCATCAAGACCTATGGAGAAACTGAAAATTTTGAGTAGAGGAATATAAATAGAGAAGATATTTGAGAGAGCAACAGAGAGAGAGAGACAGACAGAGAAATGCATTATTTACTAAGTACTTACTGTGTGACAGGCACCGTATTCAAATTCACTTCCACATTTTAAGAAAATCTTTCTGACAGCTGTTGGGAGGATGGACTACAATGAAGAGGGACCTAAGTCAGATAAACCAATTAAAGGCCATTTCTATTTCAAATATCCTTGACAGGAGTTTTATAACCAAAAGATACAGACAAATAATGAAATATGTAAAACCAAAAGCCATTCCCTAATGGATATGTTGTGAAAAGTTATGAACATAGAATCCTCAAAAGATGAGATGCCAACTAACACATGAAAGAAAGCTCCAAATGACTAAGAATAAGAAAGAGATGAGAATCAAAGTAACTCCTAGGTTGCACCTCACCACTAGTTAATAGTCAATGCCAGAAGGGGTGTGGAAAGACAGGCACACTAATGCATAGTTGGAGCTATGAAAGGCACACTAATGCAATGTCGATGGAGCTATGAATCAGTACAACCCTACTGGAAAGCAATTCAGAATTAGATAAATGAAGTGGCTAAAATGCTCAAGCCACGTGATCCAAAGATTCCACTGATAGGCAGAGACCCCAAGAAGAAGATGGACAAAAAGAGGAGAAAAAATCTTTATGAGCCCTATTCTTTATGGCAGTGTTTCCTGTGGTAGCAAAGAACTATAAATAAAGTGAATGCTCATCAACTGGGCAATGACCAAACCAAGTATGGTACATGAATGTCTGTAAGGGAAGAAACAACCAACAAGATGAATCCATAAACTTATAAAAAGACTTAGATGAAGTGATGCAAAGTGAAGTCAACAGAGCCAGGAAAATGGCGACATGGTGATCCCACCAATGGAAAAGGAAAGAACACAACTTACAAAGCAAAGATTGACACTGCACAATTCAAAAGGAACACAAGCCCAAAGAACAGATATGAGAAGACAGATGTGAGAAGGGACAGGGAGGGAGTGGGCTATGAGTGTGGAATATGGCCAAGGAAGGCAAATTCTTCTCAATTTATTGGCTGGTTTTGAATTTTTTTCTCTTTTTCCTCTATTAATTCTTTGTAATAAAGGATGGCCAATCTGGGAGGAAATGAGAGAAGGGTATAAGGGAAATCTAGGTGATGGAAGGCAAAAGATATCGATAAAAAAGTCTAAAATACAAAAAGATGCCATTGCAATAGTTGAGGGGAGACAAGGAGGACCCAAATTAGAGTGAAGGGAGAAAAGGGGACAAAACTTAGAAAGGTTGAGGAGTTGGAACTAACAATACATGCCCTGTGTGACCTTGGGTAAGTAATTTACTCTCTCTCTGGGACTCAGTTTTCTCCTATGTAAAAGGAGGATATTGTATTAAATGACTTTCTAAGGTCTTTTCCTTAGTTAGGACAGCTAGGTGGTGCCATGATGGATAGAGCCCTAGGCCTGGAGTCAGGAAGACCCAATCTTCCTGAGTTCAAATTTGGCTTCAGACACTTACTAGCCATGTAACCCTGGGCAAATCACTTAACCCTATTAGTCTCAGTTTCCTCATCTGTAAAATGAGCTGAAGAAGGAAATGGCGGACCACTCCAGTATCTTTGCCAAGAAAAGTTCAAATGGGGTCACAACTGAAAAAACTGAACAACAACAACAACCACAAAGGTCCTTTCCAGCTCTTGACCTTGGATTCCATAATTGGACATAGAGAATGAGAGATAATGAGACTCAGAGATGACTCCAAGGTGCCCTCATCACAATAGAGAAGTGTGAAGGTGGGATGAGTTTAAGAACTTGGGGGTTTTTAAACAACTGCCTGAAATAATGAAATTTTAACTGAATGCATCTTCTAATCTTCTCTGACATGAAGGTCTATGTGATACAGGGTGGCCCATTTGAGCGAACTGCTTGCAGAGTCCCACCTTGTGAACCTCGGTTTTGGTGCCTTTGCATAGGTGCTCACTGTAAATCCTTAAATTCCTCACCAGAAAGCTGAATATATTTGAAGAGATAATTCCTACATCTGCCTCACTGACTGCTGAAAAACACACGGGCTACCTAAACCCAGCCACAAGCAGTACCAATGACAAATTTCTGATAGAAATAAGATCACCCCCCCCCGCCATATGTACAAAAAATATTTATAACAGCTCTTTTTGTGGTAGCAAAGAATTGGAAATCAAGGGGATGCCCATCAATTGGGGAATGGCTGAACAAGTTGTGATATATGAATGCAATGGAATACTATTGTGATATAAGAAATGGGGAAGATGTGGACTTCACAATAACCTGGAAAGACCTACATGATCTGATGCTGAGTGAGTGGAGCAGAACCAGGAGAACATTGTACACAACCACAGATATATTGATTCTGTGATGACTAACTTTGATGGACTTGGCTCTTCTCAGCAATACAAGGTTCAAAGACAACTCCAAAGGACTCATGATAGAATGAGCTATCTACATCTAGAGAAAGAACTCTGGAGTCTGAACGGAGATTGAGGCACACTATTTGCTCTCTTTTTTTCTCTTTTATTTTGGTTTTGTTTCTTCTTTCTTATGATTCGTTCCATTGGTCATAATTCTTCTTTACAACTTGACTATTGTGTAAATAACTTTAATGCAAAGGTGTATGTACAAGGTATATAGGATTCCATGCCGTCATGGGGGAGGGGGGAGGGGGGAGGGGGGAGGGGAAGAAAATCTGGATCTCAAAAAAATGCAGAACCGAGTGTTGTAAACTAAAAATAAAAAATCTTAGGGGCAGCTAGGTGGCACAATGAGTAGAGCACTAGCCCTAGAGTCAGGAGGACTTGAGTTCAAATCTGGCCTCAGACACTTGACACATTTACTAGCTATGTGACCTTGAGCAAGTCACTTAATCCCAATTGTTTTGCCTTCCCCCCTCCAAAAGAAAAAAAACAATCTTAACTAAAAAAAAAAAAGAAATAAGATTAGCCCTCCACTATACAGTCTGAACGTAGCCTTGCATGCGCAAGCAGAGCAGTGAATAGGTACTTGTAGCACAGCAAAAAGAGAACTACATTTGAAGTGACAGGTTCTGGGTTCATATCTCATCCCTATTACTCTCTGTGCAATATTAAGCAAGTCATCGATCATATCCTTTGTAGTTCTCATTTTCCTTCTCCGTAAAATGAGGGATTCGGACTAGACAATCTCAAAGATTTCTTCCATCTTTAAAAAGCATTCATTAAGTATTTACTAAGTGCCAGTCACCATGCTGACCAATGATCAGAGATGCTCCAAGACTGAGAGCAACACAGCAGGAAGGCTGCCATGATTGCTATGTGATCCATGATCTCCTCAGACCTTTCAGTCATCATGGGGAAGGTTTTCATCATTTTAAAAATCACAAATTTTTGAAGATGAGGTGGTGTTTTCTTTCTTTAAGGAGAGAAGAATTTAAGTGTCACATATTTTAATACCTTTTATACTGATCAAAAAACAGCCATTCTAAAGACAAAGTTGCCCTAAACTCTAAAGAATAAGTACTATTGAGAATTAACCAATCTGCATAAAACTAATAATAATACTGAGGTGACAACATGTAGCAAAGTGTGGTTTACACTAATATCACTGTTTTGGTTATTTTTATAATCTGTCATGTTCAGGAAGAGGATCTCTCCTCCTCTCTTTTCCTTTCTTCTCCACTCCCTTCCTCTCCTCTCGTCTTCCGTTCCTGGCTCTTTTCTTCTCTCCTATTGTCCTTTCTTCTCAGATTCTCTTCTCCCCTCTCCTCTTATCTTTTCTTCTTTCCTCTTCTCTCTTCTTTACTTTTTTCCCTCTTCTCCACCCTCTTCATTTTTCTTCTCTCTTCTCCTCAATCTCTCCCTCTCCATTCCTCTCTCCCCAAGTCTAATACCAGCATCCCTGGATATCATTTATTGTGTCATCCCAGAATGTAATTGTTCTGTATTTATAACCATTGACTCACAGCCTCAAGGTGTCGCATTTAAGGAGTATCCCATCAGCACTGTATCCCTAGAGAGGAAGTTCGTCTCTACTCCCCGAGGGAGAAAATGGTTTGATGAGCACAACCTATGACATATGAAAAATGGAAGACACACAGACCATCACAGAAGGAATTCAGGCTGATTCCACTGATTGAATTGGGGGAGAGGGAGAGGAGGGTTTGTCCCTCATTCAATATGGATTTTTAATAGGATATGAATCAAGGCCCCCATGCTACTCATCTCCAAACTGTACCCCACAATGAAATGCTTACATATGAATAATTGATAAAGTATTTGAGCTGTTAAAATCATATATTATCTAAGCACTAGAGGTCTGTGGCTAATAGATTTCTCCTGTGATCAACAAGGCACAGCTCATGGCTGATAATTTATGGAGAACTTTCAATGATTGCTCAGTGAACATGAAATAGGATCTCAAGTTGCTTGTGGGAACACAGCAAGGGTGGGCCCATAGAAAAGGGCTCGTGGGTTACTCAAAAGTTCATGAGATGAGATAAGTCTGGAAATTCCAAGAGGGAGGACTTTGTTATAAAGCCCTCCACAGCGAAGGTTATCTCCTCTTTCCTCACAATATGAAGGTATATAAAATGGAATTAACCTAAATTAACCCCACCTCCCTGTTTATAGGAAATAGTTAAGATATTGTAAAATTCTAATGAGATTCTTTCACTCTCCACACTCCAGTGGGGTCCTTGCAGGCGATGGTCCGATAAAGTGGTGGTTTCCTGAAAACCCCCATTAACCTGGGGTTAAGAAGTCCTCCTGGTCCTTCTCACAGTGTTGTGCTGGTGGCTTCTGCATGCCCAGGCAAGGTCTCTAGGGAACAGACCCATGACCAAGACTGCCTAGAACTTGGGTCTTAGATGAGGCAGAGACACAGAAGAGTAAGAAAGCAGGGAGAAACCAAGAAAGTTAGGAAGCCCATTTGTTTGGGGGGAGGGATAGTAAGACAGAGAAATAGAGACAGAGAGGTGAGAGTGGATGTGAGATAGGAAATAGAAGAGAAAAAGAAGAAAAATGAATGTATGTGTATATGACAGACAGAGACAGAGGGAGGAAGAGAGAGAGAGGGTTGTGTGTTAGAGAGGAGAGGAATGGTCAAAGAGAACTGGGGCATCTGAGGGCTTTGGAGTCCCTAAAGTACCCTCCAAAGTCAGGCATGGTAGAAAGAAGGCATTTTTTTTCTAGAAGGGTTCAGCTGAGGTGCTGTCTCCTCAGTCCTTGGAGAGACAAGCAGTGCACTAACCACTAAGCCATAGCAATAGAGCAGAAATGCAAGATATACCAGGAAGAATCTAAAGTGTGTTTCTACCTCCTGATTCCCAGGTTGTATATAAAAGGAATGAGATATGAGAGCATTTCTCTCTGGTGTGAAAAGCAACCTTTGCTGTGAGATTGAAGTCTGGGCTGCCCCTAAATCCAAGGCCTTGAAGAAGCTTGGAAAAGGACAACAAGAAGCTATGCATGGAGGACTTCCAAGGGTGGAGCCAAGATGGCGGAGCAGAGAAGCACTCAACCAAGCTCTCCCAACACTCCCCTCTAACCGGTTTTAAAATAACTCCTCAAATCAAATTCTGGAATGGCAGAGCCAACAAAAAATCAGACTGAGACATTTTTCCAGCCCAAGACAGCACAGGAGGTCAGAAAGAGAGGTCTATGACACAGAGGAAGAGGCTGACTCAGAGCCCACCTGGATGAAACACCAGTGGTGGCTCTAGGTGCTGGTGACAGAAGAGAAAGAATTTTCTGTAATGGTGATAAACTTGAAGCATTCACAATAAGATCAGATATGAAGCAAGGATGTACATGTGACCATTGTTATTCAATATTGTGCTAAAAATGCAAGCTATTGTAATAAGACAAAAAGAAGGAAATTGAAGGAATAGAAATAAGCAATGAGGAAACAAAACTATCAGTCTTTGAATATATGATAGTATAATTAGAAAACCCTTAGGAATCAACTAAAAAGGTAGTTGAACAAGTAACAGCTTCTGCAATATAGCAGGATATAAAATAAACCCACAAAATCATCAGCATTTCTTTTTTTATCATTTTTTTATATGCTTAGTTTTCAGCATTGATTTTCACAGGAGTTTGAATTACATATTTTCTCCCCATTTCCACCCCCCCCACTCCAAGATGGCGTACACTCTGGTTGCGCTGTTCCCCAGTCGGCCCTCCCCTCCATCACCCCACTCCCCTCCCATCCCCCTTTCCCTTCCTTTCTTGTAGAGCAAGCTAAATCTCTATGCCCCAGTGACTGTGCATCTTATTTTCTAGTAGCATGAATTTTATTTTTACTTTTAAACATCTATTTTTTAAAACCTTGAGTTCCAAATTCTCTCCCCTCTTCCCTTCCCATCCACCCTCCCTAAGAAGTCAAGCAATTCAACATGGGCCACATGCATATCATTATGTATAACCCTTACACAATACCCATGTTGTGAAAGACTAACTATATTTTGCCTCTTCCTAACCTATTCCCCCTTTATTGAATTTTCTCCCTTGACCCTGTCCCTTTTCGAAAGTATTTGTTTTTGATTACCTTCATCCCCATCTCCCCTCCCTTCCATCATCCCCCCTTTTATAATCTTCTTCCTCCTTCTTTCCTGTGGGGTAAGATACCCAACTGAGTATGTATGGTATTCCCTCCTCAGGTCAAATCTGATGAGGGAAAGATTCACTCATTCCCCCTCAGCTGCCTTCTCTTCCTACAGAACTGCTTTTTCTTGCCACATTTATGTGAGATAATGTACCCCATTCTATCTCTTCCTATCTCCCTCTCTCAATATATTCCTCTC
>CM053624.1:4653186-4689437 GCA_028646595.1 Phalanger gymnotis | reverse complement strand
CATCTCAAACGCTCATAATCTCCAGGTCCGTGGAATGAAGAGCTCCCTGCCTGTAGAGACCTAGGGGGAGAAATCAGCACCATAAAGGGCTCCTTCCTTCTGCCTGTGCCTGATGAGGAGCCGAAGGGGCTTCAGGTGAGACGAAATCACAACCTTCTGTCTCAATAATCTACTGAACATGGTAGGAGGGCATCTGGTCCCAGTACTGCTTTGATTTGAATCCAAGAGGGGGAAGAAAACGACAACAACAAATCTTTCCTTTGATTGGGGCAGAGAGGGGCTCAGTGGGTAGTGCACCAGATCTGAATTCAGGAAGACTTACATTCAAACCCAGATTTGGATGCTTTCCAGCTGAATGATTCTAGCCAAGTCATTTGGCTTGAGCCTTCTGTCAGCCTCAGTTTCCTCACCCATAGAATGAAGATAGTAGTAACACCTATTTCCCAGGTTTGTTGTGAGAGAGAAAAATAAGATAACATTTGTAAGGTATTTTGAGTCCTTAAGGTGCTATCTAAATGCTAGTTATCATTCATAAAATAAGCCATTGAACTGACTTCAAAGAATAGCAGAGCACCCACTGAAGTTGAACCTTGGAAAGACTTACGGCATAGAAGGGACGGCACTGGCGTTGAAGGCAGAGGACCTCGGATCCACCCCTGGCTGTCCCTACCATGTCTGTGTGACCTGAGGCCGTCCCCTGGTCTGTCTGGGCCTCAGCGTCTTGTATTTGGGATGAGAAGGCGGATCCTTTAAGGAAGCTTGCAGCTCTGAGACCCTCAGAACTTGGCCAGCTAGAACAAGAATCCGTTTGATGGAGGTGAAAAAGGAGAGGAAGACTGGCTCCTGGGGGAAGATGATCTTCATCTACGTGGTTGGCCAGGCTGGCTCTGGAAGAGTCCATCTCAGCTCTGCCATCTCTTGAACAGGCCAGGACCCACGGACAGTGGGTTGCCTGTTGGGGAGTAGGAGGGAAGAGAGAAGGGTTGGGGATGCGGGGCAGAGCATGATCCCAAATCAAGAAAAACAGGCCCCAGGCAGGGTGGGTGAGAGCTGCAGGTTCAGACCCACCAGCGCTTAGAGTTTCAGCAAGTAACTGTGGCAAGTCAAAGCTGCCACTCTCCACTGATCACTCAAATCTTCCTGAAATTTGACAGCATGACAGAGGCAGCTTCACCTGGAATGAGCTCTATGAGTTCCATTCATAAATGCACAATTTATTCAAAGCATTAGTCCCAGACACAATCATCATCAAGACCTCAATTATCTTTCCTGAGCTACCTGCCTTAAAGAAAAAAATCACCTGCTAGGGGATTGACTCAGGGAAAACCACCACCAGACAGGCATGTTTCTTTGCAAGGAAGCTGCTGTCAAGGCACCATCTAGGAGCTCGGTGATGAAACCAGGAGCCATGGAATTAAGAGCCCCATTTGGGTAGAAGTTTCTGTCAGGAAAAACACATACATGAATACTCAAATATTCAAATCCTTGGCCTTTTCCAGCCCTAGACCTATGACCAGCGGCCTGTGACCTCATTAGTGGGCATTGCCTTCAGTGCCAAAGTTCATGGACCATCTAAGTCAACCCATCCTCTGTGACTCATCCACAGCCTCCCTTTAGTTCACCAAAAAGGCTCCCCTACCATATTCGACCCTTCCTCACTTTGTCTAGATGTCCGAGTCTACCAGGGCAGTCTGTGACATCTCTCTCTTTTGTCTTGGCATCAGACCATCCTCTCTGGGGCACCAACATTCCTCTGATAGCATTTTGTATGATACAAAAAACAGAGCACAGAGCCTAAAAAATTATTGTTATGGTTGAGAAAGTCTTCTCTTCTACATGCATAAAGAACCAAGAGGGATTTTTCTAACCAGGGTACAGGATCGTTGAAGCTCATTTTCATAGTCATAGAAACAGGTGTTTAGGATCCTTTTTAGGGCCCCCTCATTACAAAGCCGTCCCAGCTGGGGTGCACAGGGTTGAGTGTTCCACATGGAGTCAAAGACTTGGGATTCGATCTTATCTCTACCATGTGCTATCTTGGTGGCCTCTGTGACTTGCCTCCCTAGGCCTCGGCTCATCTATAAAATGAGAGTGTTGGACTAAGCATCTCTCAGGCCCTGCTGTCTCTAGTGCCACGAGCTTATGACAGCCATCATATGATGCTGCCCCTCAGCACCGCCATCACTCTCCTCTGGACCCCTTTCTAGTGTACCATCCTGACTCACTTAGCATGGGGGAATGTATAAACCACTTGGGCTGTTCGCATTCTGAGGCTCCCAGAACAGAGCACAATATGGTAGTGGGCTCTGACCAGGGCTCGGGGCAATGGGGCTCTCGCTTCTGTCCTGCCCAATTCTACACCTGTCTTAATGCTACCTGAGATTACATTGAGTCCTCCCCCTTCATCCCAATGGATTGAGTGGAAGCATGGTGGGGTGGGGGACAGTAAGCCCACATGCAAGCACAGTCATGTGCACACAGACCCCGCTCACCTGCCCCGCCTGCTGAAGGGTGCTCATGCACACAGCTGAGAATCCAAGCCCACCCTAGCTTCATCCAGGCCCTTTGCTGTGGTCCCACCAATCAAAATGGAAAGAAGGGCCCGGTGTGCAGATCTGGAGTCCCTCACCTGATGCACCAAGTAAAGGTGGCCGAGTCCCCGACACTGGTGAATTGTACCGACTTTGCTAAATCCACCAAGGTATCCCTCCAGCCAAGCAGAAGATCTACAGAGAAAAGAGATCCAGGCGCCTAAGCACGAGAAGTCAGCAAAAAGCCATGAATATTTTGATGGGATGCATGCAGAATCTTTTTCTATTATAAGGCACTAAAGCTTCTCTAGCACTGAGCCAGAGCCAGCTGCCAGCTGCCGTTCTGGACTTCCTTTGGAGAGGCACAATTCCCTGAAGGCCTCCGACTGAGTTAGGCAGCCAGAAGAAGGCTCACCTCCCCAAGTAAAGCACCTCCAGGGGTCCTGTGGAAAGCCCACTCCTTGGAGATGGGGCCTAGTGAAGGCTTGAGAAAAGGGCCCTCCCCTGCATAGCTCACGCTTGGCCCTGCTGAGGTCACAGCTCTCAGGCTTGTTATGAGGGCGGGGTTGGGCACTCATCCTCCTGAATAAAGATGTGGGGTATACTGTGGGTTTGGCTGGAGGAAGGCAGGGAGGGAGTGCATGCTCCCTGAGGGGGAGTCTTGGAGCTCAGCCTGGTTTAGACTAACTGAGGAAATATCCCCACTCTAAGGCACTGAGGGTGGAAACAGTGTCGTTCAGTAGAAAGGACATTTGAATTTGGGGTCAGAGGACCTGGGTTTAAATCCTACCACTGTGTCATTGGGCAAGTAATTTCCTCCTGTCTGGGCTTCAGGTCTCTCAGACATAAAACGAGGAGGGAAGAGGAGATGGCTTCCTTCAGCCCTGTGATTTCTCTGGGCCTCAGTTTCCTTCCCTGTTTAGTGAGTAAGTAGGGCTAGCCTTCTTCTGGAGGGTCTTCCAGCTCAGGCTCTCTGATCTTCTTGGAATAAATTAATGTCCTTGTGGTTCCCAGCCCCTCTTGACTCCAGCCCTCAGCCTGCCCATAAAGGGAGACTCAAGACAAATGGGGCAGACAGCCTTCTGAATGACTCATGGGCCATTCTGCAGAGGTTCCTAAAGTGTCAGAGACATTGACCTCCTTGAAGCTTCTTGCCAGAGAAAAGGACTGGGAAAAGTCCATCCATTTAGACCATGATCCTAGGCCATGGGGAAAAGAAAGCCTCACTCAATGGCATGAAGATACCGGGGCATGACCTCCCCGCTAAACACACCCAGTCAACATCAGGGACTATGTAAAGCCCTCAAAACACAGTCCCCGTCTGAGATCAGGGAGCTGCAGTGGATAGGAACCACAAGTCCTGGGTCTGAACCTTTGGTCACCCAGACTTCCATAGAGAATCCAGGATGAATGTCAACCTCTCTGAGCCTTAATTTACATACCTGCAAAATGGAGAGAAGAATCACCCCTGCTGCTCAGGATTGATGGGAGGATCACATGAAATCATGCGGGAGGCAGCAAAATAGTCTGGCAGTCAGTAAGTAAGCACTTACTGTATACCAGGCACCATTTGAGATTCAAAGACAAAAGTGAAAAGCTCCCTGCCCTCAAGAATCTTACGTTGTAATGGAGAATAGCAGTTAGATATACATACATACATATATGTATGCACATATATGTGTATACGTACAAATATATAATGCATGCATGTGTATATACAAGAATGCATGTACATGTGTATCCATATGCATAGTACACATGTATGTATGTGTGCATGCGCATGTATAATATTTATTACAATATTATATGTACATATATATGCTAATCGGGAAGCTCTTTGAACACCAAGCAAAGGAGTTTCTATTCCAGAAGACAAGTAATAGAAAACCAGGGCAACTGGAGGGTAGAAGGGGCATAGAATCAGACTCTCACTGGAAGAAAATCTCCTTGTTTGCTGTTCAAAGGATGAATTGGAGGGGAAGAAGCCTTGAGGCAGAAAGACCAAGTAGGAGGCCCTTTGACAGTCCAGAGAAGAGATATGGCTCTGAAGTAAGAGAATATGAGTTCAAATTCTGCCTGCCTGTGATGCAACTACCTGTGTTTTCAGAAAAATCTCTTCCCTTCCCCAGCCTCAGTTTCCTCACCTGTAAAGTAACATGACTAGCCTAGGTGGGCTCTGAGGTTCTTTCCGGTTCTAGATCTGAATCCTTCACTAAGTGCTTTGTAAGCCTTACAGGTGTATCAAATGCCGGCTAGGAAGAGAGTGCTCCAGTAGGATCTTTATTGTTATTTACTCAGGAAACAGGTGGAGCAGCCAAGAGGTGGCAATGGCCGGCTGGGTGGGAAGAGGGAAGGGAAAGGAGAGAGTGCATAGCCTTTACTCCAAGGTGGGTCACATTGATTCTAGACCCCAAGATGAAAATAAAGGCCACGGTCAGTTGGACGAGGAATGGAGGGAAGGCTGCTCCCACCAGCCACAGAAAGAAGCTGAGGCAGAGAGAGATAAATGTCTAGCCCGTGGTCACACTTTAAGGCCTGCATTCACGTTTTCTGACCAGGCTTTTCCACTGCTGTTATGACCCGGTTAGGTAGCCTTAAAGGCACAGCCTCTATAGAAAGCACAGGACAGATGTGTCTTATGTAAGAGAAAGGGAGTTAGTTTGGTGTTGAAACTTCCTTATATTTGCGAAAAGTTTTCAGATAATGGGCATTTTTAAAATAATTTGATTGGTATATTTTGGTTTTTTTTTCCCTTGCATTGTTTTCCTTCCTCCATCCCAGCAAGCCTTCATTTATAACAAAGACATTTTTTTTCTTTAAAAAGAAGAGAAAAAAAAGGAAAGCCAATTGCCACATTTAAAACGAACAAACAAACAAAAAATAAAATGAAACCAACCAACCTTAGCAATATATGTGCTGTTTCACACCTGGGGACTCCCACTTCTGCAAAGAAAGGGGATGGTTTCTCTTCTTCAGAGCCAAGCTTATCCTTCAAGTGAGGTTTTGCTTAAGCCATCGAAATCTGTCTACCTCTATCACCCTTCTGATGTTATTGATGGGAAAGCTGAAGAACAGAGAGATTCAATAACCTGGCAGATCTCACAGAGCATCTTAGTGGAAGGGTAAGTGAATGACCTCAGGATCCCCTGTGCCCAGTACTTAGGCCACTAAAGAGTCATGTTTCCTAATATTTTAGATGAAATTCTTAAAAGAGAAGAAAACCAAAGGACAATCTCATTGTAAAGATATATAGATTTCCCCCTGGGGTGCAATGAGAGCCTGAGATGTCAGTTATTTCACTATCTAAATAAAAAATGTTAAGATTGAAATGAGTTATTCTTGAAGGAAGAGAGAATATGTTTATTCCTCTAGTCTTTATATAATGTGAATAGGATTTGATTTTCTAATCATCTCCTTGGAGTAAAGGTGGTGCTCTCTTTCCTCCACCTTCCCTCCTCCCACCCCAGCCTTCAGCTATTGCCAGTCCCCCTCCCCAAACAAAATTCTATTGTTCTGCGTTCACTCAGCTATGGACATCCAGGGATGTCCTCAAAAGAATACAGCCTCCTAAAGGGCAGGCAGGATCCTTGGGTCTTAGGGCCCAGCACTTTCATGTAGCAGATACTTTTTAAAAATATTTGTTGAATGGAATGCTCAGTTCTGAGGACTGTCCTCCAGCGGAGCCGCAGCGAGCTGCCTGATGCTTTCCCGTCACTAGTGGGATGACTATTCATTGAAGATACTAATCCCAGCTGACACTTGCATAGAACAATAAGGTGCTCTGCTCTATGAGCAAAGCAGAACTGGAATAGCTCAAAAGAAACGCATGATGTGCAGCCCAAACGTTCATATGGACTACTTGTGCCTGGCCTGTGGTAGAGCAATCCGAGCTCATATGGGTCTGGTCAGCCACAGGAGGACCCGCCGTAACTTGACTCTAGCATAGTGATGTCATTTTAGTCCTCCTCGAGAAGGAAGGACAACAGCCAACCAACCAAGATTAGTCACACTCTTTATATGCGTCATCTCTTACAAACCAGAGATGAAGCACTAAAGGCCCAAATGTTCTCATTTTTAAAATGAAAACAGGTTCAAAAAAGTAGTGATCTGCCTATGGTCTCCCAAACATGAGACTTTAACCCAAGTGCTCCTGACTGCAAGTTCAGCCAACTAGCCCCACACCCTCCACCCCCCAATGCTGCTTCTGCATACCAAGAGAAGGAATTCTAATTGGGTTGGTCTAGATAGTCTTTGGGTTGCCTTCCAGCTGGGAGACCTTGAGATTCCATGATTGTGTGTGTGTGTGTGTGTGTGTGTTGATGTATATGATATGTGTGTTGATGTGTATGTCCATGGATGGATGTGTGTGTGTGTGTGTGAAATCAGCTTATCCAACACTAAGCCTGACACTGACTAGGAGAAGTCATTTTTCACTCTGCCACCTGAAATAAAGAAATATGCTCTCTCTGCCTCTTGTCTCTCTATGTCTCCCTCTATTTCTGTCTCTGTCTCCTCCTTCCCCTCCCTTCTCCTCTGTCCCCAAAACTCCCAGAATTTTTATAAATAAATCCACATACTATATCTACAATCTCAGCTAGAAACTTTGGTTTTGTGCTCCCAAAGAGAGGAAACTGGAGCCACTGGGGACCAAAGCTGCTTTATTCTCTGAAATTGATGGGGAGAGTAACAAAAGAAAGCCCAGTTTCCTACCTGGGGACCGTGAGTATCTCTGTCCCCAGGACCAACGGAGCCTCCACTCTGACTTACTGGGAAAAGCTGTACCAGCGCCAGTGCCCTTTATGCCCAATACCTCCCCTAGCAGAGGCAGCCAGTCACACTGAGTTACGATAATGGTTTTTGTAACACACGTCATTGTCCCAAGAACTTGGGGATTCAAATGGGGATTGATGGATCTCGTGTCTAATTTATTTTGAAAAATAAAATAAAAGCACTACCTAGTGCTTGGGCTTACTTCTTGAGGGTCTATACACACGTTTCTTTTCTCTTGGTTATTCACACCTGGTTTCAGGCCGCTCCGTAGACGCTGAAATTTCTAATCAGGTCAAGAGCAAGCTAATGGGCATTTTTCCCTGTGACCCATCTTTCCCACACTCTCCTGCCCTCAGTGGAATGCTTTGTACAGTTTGGGGCACCCTAGTATAGGAAGACTATTGAAAAATTGGAGAGCTTCTGGAGGAAGCCAGCCATGGGAGAGAAGGGTCACATACTAGGAGGATCAGCAAAGGAAATAGGATAATCATGGCATCATTAGCTTATGGAAGAGAAGACTCTGAACTATGAGAGACATCTTCAAGGACATGAAGGGCTAGACTGTGCAGGAAGAACTAACCTTATCCTGCTTGGCCCCTGAGAGCAGAACCAGAAGCGATGAGGGCAAAGGGGCAATGAGTCCCATTTGGGCTGCTACCATTGAGAGCTGTCCCCAGGTGCACTGAGTTAGCTCACTAGCTCCAAAAGAATGCCTCTACCCCCGCCCACACCCCGCCCCCACCCCTACTGGAGTTCTTCAAGCTGAGGGTGGTGAACCACTTGATGGGCTTGTTAGGAACTAGACTAGATGGCCATTAAGGTCCTTTCCAACTCTAAAAGCAATGACGGGGTTCTGTCGCTCTCAAGTTGCCAGCAGGGGAGGTCCCTAATGTGGCAAGGGGCTCTCTAATGCAGGCAGACCTCTCCATCAATGTTGAACTATTCATTCAACGATCTTTTTTAGGCAGTTGCTATGGATACGACACAGTGCTCAACAATAAGGGAGATACAAAGTTTAGGTAAGACACAGTCCCTCACCTCAAGAAACTTATAGACTAGACATCAGAAGAAACAAAAACACTAAAAATAAAGAATGACACGATTTAACACGGCAAGTATACAAAAGAAGGTATTATATAAAATCTGTACCTCTAGTGTAGAAGAAAGGAGAATGGTGGCCCAATCTGAGGTGGGTGGGGAGGGGGTGGGGAGAGAGTCTTAGGACACCGTAGTATGGTGGACGGTGTCAGAAAGACATGCACTCACATCCTTCCTTAGATACTCACCATGGGCAAGGCACAGCCTTGCTGGGACCTCAGCTTGTTAGTCTGTAAAATAAGGGGTTTAGACAGCATGACTTCTAGGGTCCTTTCTAGCTCTGAATCTGTGATCTTGTGGCCTGAAGAATCATGAACATTTCATGGAACAGGTTCCATTGGTGTTGGGTTTAAAGGGTAGACGGCCATTAGTAGGAAAAAGGAGTCAGGGAGAGTATTACAGGCAGCCTGAAGGAAGGTAGAGAGATGGACAAGCGCATGGTCTGTTCTGGGAGCTAAGAATAATGCAGTTTGGTTGAACACACCCGCATTTCCAGCTTGTCTGATCCATCGATCCAAGATCGTGTCATTATGGAAGTGAATTGTTAAAAGTGAGCCCAGGAGTGATCCCTGCTGAGTATTATATTGGCCATTTTAAAAGGAATCTTCTAGGAATCACCAAGCCTTATCTCCCAAAGTGATTACACATTCTTTGATTATTTGGTAATTTTCTAATAAATGTCAGTCCTATCTCAACCACCAAATCTCAGAATCAGTGCATGGGAAGGGAGCTGTGGAGGCCATCTGGACCAAGGAATGCTGGGATAGGAAGCCCCTATCACTGACAAGAGGTTACTCAAGGAGGCCCTGGCTGCCTCCAATAGGGAAGTTGGGGTGGGGAGCAGGAAACAAGCATCCTTTCTGGCCCTGCCCTTTGAACCATGTAGCCCTAGAGAAAGCTGGCCCTCCCTTCCTCTACTGACCTGAACACCCCCCAGATTCGGCTACAGTTCTCCTTTCTTCTACCCTAAAGGTACAGTTAGTTTTGAGCATTGTCAGGGTAACTCTTGGCAGGAAAAGAAATGCCAAACACTGCGAGCAAACAAGGATCCAGCAGACTGAGACTCGCTAGGAAGCGTGTTTCTCTTGCCTGTTGGCTTTCTGAAAGGCAAATGTTTTTTGAGAAGAGCAAAATATTGACTTTTAAAGAGGTAAAAAGCAGCCAAGCTAATGTCTGAGAAGCCCATGGCCAGCAGATGCCCGTACTTCCTGAAACAGACAAAGGGCTGCCCATTGGTGGCATTCCAGCGGTTGGTCTCTTTGCTGCCCTATCCAAGGCGATGGTGAGAGTGTTCCCAGGATCCTCCTGCTAACTAACCGTTTTAATGAGCATGCTTGCGTGGCAGCCCCAGGTTATCTGCACCAGAGGTGAGCTCTCTGCAGGTTCTCTGGCCTAGTCAAGAAAAGCACAATGAAACAAAGCTTTCTTCGGGCCACAGCATATGTCCGCCTTCATCATTTATAAATCAAGGCTATTCGCAATGTGGAGGCTCAGTGATTTGGCCCTTCACTAAGAATTCCCTGCTTCCTTTTACCAGCATTCGGCCAACTTTGCTCCAGGTTCACAGGAACCCCTGGAGCAAGCCCTCATTCCAAGCTTGAGCACTCTGCTGCTGCCTTGGAATCTGAGCTCTAACGGGGTGATAGCGTTTACCCAAGACCCAAGCCCAGGAAACTGGCAGCAGGGCCCAGGCACTAGGTGCCCAGACCCACACCAGTCCGCTTCAGGGCTGGCCAGAGAAGATTCACCACCTCCGTAGGGCTGACTCGTGGCAAAATCATGGCACAAACAGACAAACAATTTATCTTCAGAAACCCATGTCTTTGTCCTCCTGCATCCATGACTCCAGCCACACAAGGGATCCTGCCAGTGCCCCTCCTGCCGGTGGCCCCCTTCTGACTGCTCAAAGCCTCTAGTCTGAATATCACGGAAGACACAGGGCCCTTCCACCCCAAGCCCCTCTCCTTCCCCTCCCAGAAGCCGTGGAAGGGTCTTCGGCCTTGTTGGTTTGCTTCGTTACCTTTCCTTCCTTCCCATCTTCACCCAGGACTCTGGATTTACAATAAAGTGGTCTAAGTCCTGACTGTGACTTAAATGAGAGAAACTCAGAAACTTCCCTCTGGGCCTAGGTTTTGTCATCTGCAAAATGGAGTCAGACCAGATGATGCCTAAGAACACCCTTTCCTTTCCTCTCCAGGCTGCTGCTGGTTTCTCACTGCAGGATTTTCTGCACAATGGTCACATTCTCCCTTTTATGCAGCATCTTCCCAAAGGGTCGGTTTTACCTTTCTTCCTTCCTCAGGCCTTGGCACAGTGCCTGGCACATATTAGGTGCTTAATCAGGAAAGCCAGGGGCCAGCGGGTAGATTGAGTACACTGATCACAGGATCACAAATTTGAGCAGAAAGATTCCAGAGAGGTCATGGAGCCCAATCTTTTCATTTCACACAGGTGCAGGGGTATGTTACTTAACAAAGGTAACACAGCCCATAAGGGGCAAAGATACTTGTCACCTATCCTTACAGCCTTGGCATGTTCCTCTCACTTTGCATGTGCACCAGGTATTAAAGCCAATTATTCAGGATGCCTTCAGAACAACGTGCCCACCCCTGAGGGGTGACGAGAACCCGTCCGGGTGCCATCCTCTGCTTACCTTTGCTTCCATGTATCCCAGGCTCACAGGCATCATAGGATCTAAGAACAGAGGAATGCTTTCCCTCCAGAAGTTCTTGGATCCAATTCTGATGCTCTGGAGCAGATGTCACAAGGCATTGACATCATTCAGGCAGTGACATCATTGTCGGCTCCCTTCTCTGTCTTCCCCCGTAATACATCTCTTCAAGTGAGACAATGACAGTATGAAAACCTGGCCATCATTCAGTCCAGAAGTATCAAACACACAGCCCCCAACACTTCCTAGTGTCCCCTCCCAAGCAGATTAAAGTCAAATTGGGAAATATTCTTTTTAAATAAACAAAAACATAATAAAACATAGATAATATTATGTTTTAGAACTTAGTCAATATGTGGCCCACACATGTGTTGTTAGGTACAGATTAGTGGTCCCTACTTCTATTGGAGTTTGTCCCCTATGACCTAGTCCTTCCCCTCAGGGATCATCATGGGCCACATTATGATATGTTGTAAAGGGTGGTAGTGGTTTTTGAAGTGATAGAAAATATCATTGGAGGGAGGGCCACTAAGCCAGTGTGGAGAGAGATGGGACCGTCACAAAATACAGTCTGGGCAAGCCAACCAAGCCTTCCTGTGGTACTTCCCAAGGATAAGGCTTACATACAGCTCTGGAGCTCTGAAATGTGGTTTTTAGGAAGAAAGGGGAGTTGGGAGAGGGAGGGAGGATCCCTAAATGATTTGATGCTAATTGAGAATCATTCACAACTGAAAAGCCAGACTGAGGCAAGTGTGCAGGAGGTGACAGGGAGACAAAGAGGCTGGCATCCTTTGGCTATTTTTCCCAGATTTATGAGGTTGGCCTGGTGATGTCTACTTGGGATATCCAGCCTGCTCAAGGACTACAGACTGAGGCACATTTCTACAGGGCACCACAAGAGCTTCCTTATCTATTTTTTTTAAGTAACTCTGCTATGCTTCCACAATTCAAGGAACAAGAGCCTGAGGTCACCTTTCTATCTGGTTTCTTTGTATTTTCCTGCTCTAGGCATCAGTCATGATTTGAGAGAAACATTGCCCTAACAAGCAAGGTCTTCCCTTCCAGTGTTAGTGCCTCCAGAGGCCTGGTGGGTGGGAGTAGGGTGCAGAATTATGAGAGACAAGTCTGCACAGCTAGACCCCCGCTCATTGGGGAGGGAGATCCCCCTGTGAATTTTTCTGGGAACCTATCCAAGGTTAAAGGTTCACACTCCCCAAACCACTCCCCAGCTGCATTTTTACTGAAGAAATTAAAGTTTCATCAAACAGAGCCAAGGAGAGGACATTTAGCCACCTGTCAACACCCCAATCCTGGTCAAAACGTCAGCAACACCAACATTTGCTTGTTTACAGATTTCCATTATCAATAATTAAGAAACACAAATCTACTGCAGTTGGGGAAAATATAGACCTTCTTCCCCGAGGTCTGTGGATGTTCTTCTTACCAAGCAACCGACATGGAGATTAAATTTCAGAGCGAGATTTATTTTGTGCCCTTGTCCTGTTGGCCACCAGAGACCTGTGCAGGGCAGGCAATCTGATCAGAATAATGCATAGGGACATATTTCAGAAAACCAATAATTGTGGCAACACCAGTCTCTGCGAGGGACGCCAGGAAAGTCAGGCATCGACCCCCCCCCCTTCCCAACATTCCCGCATCCTGGCTTCAGAATGCTCTGCAGCAGCGTCCATCCACGTCACCAGATGGAAGTAATGACCGGTGGACAGTACACGGTTTATTGTAATTTCTGCCCTGCAGCCCCAAAATCAAAGTGGCATTTTATAGGCGGGCCTGAGATAACATTTTACAGCATTTATTTCTGAGAGCGCCTCCCCCCCGCCACCTCTGCAATAGGTCCTGCAGGTTGGTGTTGTTTTTATGATGTTCAGAAGCAGTTAAGTCCAAACGCAGAAAAATGCCCCAAACAGGCTGTATTTAAATGGTTTCCTCCTTTAACCTCTTGACTCACCTGCATAAAAAGGAATCTTTCAGAAACAAGTCCAAAACAGAATCACTGCCTATTTGCTTTCCCCCAAACCCTGGTGGAATAAACAGAATTTGTAACAAGATCCTGGGGCCCATTTTTTATTCTGCACATATTCGCAATGATTTTATAATGGGAGGGAGTGCTGCCTCACTCACATTTGCACAATCAGGTCATCCTGGGATTAAGAACTGTTTAGGGCCCCTGGCTTAAAGTGGCTCCCTGCCCATAAGGAGAAGGAGCAGGAGGCATCGTTTCCTCTTATTGTGGGAAACTTTATAGGGTGGTCAAGAAGCTTAGAGTGAAGCCCTCGCTCTGCTGAACCACCCTGCACACCCCACCCCCATTACCAATGGGAAAAGTGGTATTGCAAGAAATGACCCAGGTGCCAAGGAGAGAAATGCATGAATCTGTAATGGCCAATTCCCCATTTTATCATGACATGGTCATGCACCAGAGAAATCTCAGGAGATTTTGCCTTGGAATATTTTCTTTGCAAACATGGACTGATGTCCAGATTGCTCAAGAACAAATGGAGTGAACTGCTGAAAAATGGAGGTAAGAAGACCCGGGCAATCTCATCAGGCTCTGAGAAGTCTAATCGTCAGGGAGCAGTGTGAGCAATTCTGCCAGAGTGAGGCTACTGGCCTGCAGATGGATGGTGGGAGCCAGGTCCTACTGGAGAAAATGTTATCCATTAACTTATCATCTTATTTTGCTGAATGTATCTGGAAGATCTCAGCTTTGCTCAGGAAATATTCTAGATTTCATGGATTGGCCCTTTCATTAGTGTGGACGTGGTCTCCATCATCACAAACCCCAAACCCTCCTTGCCTCGGAAGATGATATTAGAGGTGAGGAAAAAAAAAAAGCTTCACCACCTTGTGGTCTACCTGGTGAAGAGGCCACCTAGTCTTAGCCAGGCTGGTCAACAGACACACAGACCAGCCCTGGTGGTTGCCCAAAGTCCTGCCACCTGGTTAGGACCTGCCAGAGCTTATGCTTCCCTGGGAATGGCCTTCCAGAGCCTTCCTGTCACCTCCATACCACAATAAAGCATCAGAGGATAAATTTATTGGAATAGTAATGAAATTTTAGAGGAAAACCAACTGATATTCATACAGTGTCTTCTCTGGGAGCCCCAAAGCTTTTAAGAACCACAGGTGCTGAAATCTCTCCCATGTGAACCAGTCAATCTAGGTCAAACATGGAGACTGCTCTTCAGAAACAGAACATCAGAATACACTTTCCAGAGGACCCAGGAGAAAGATCTGACATCTCCATTGAAACACCTGCTGGGACAATGATTAGAAGAAAGACAGTCTCACCAGGTGCTACCTGGCTGGGTACCTGAGGCCAAGGACCTGACCTGACCCATTCAAACAGCATGAAATCACCTACGTCGGTGGTTTATGAATTCATTTTTCTCTCACCTCACCTAGCAGACTGACCCAAGAACAGTGGCTACAGAAAGAGGAAACACCATGCTCTCTCCTGAGTCGTGAACCACCTCTTCCCTTCAGAGATCTCTGAACCGGGCTGCCAGGTGGTCACGGTCACTAGATAACTCAACAAGCGATCATTCGTTATGGCATCGGCACATTGAACATCCAAGAAGGGCTGTGGAGAAATTGGCCGGGTGATCCCTGATTCCTGATCAGGTCTTCCGTGCCTAAACTAGCCCAGAGGAGAGCCAGCAGCCCAAGAGCAGACTTCCTTCTTCTCAGCCAAGCTCTTTCTAAGGTATTTTGGGCAGTGATGGCACTGCACTTTATTGCAAAGTTGAAAATGATCCAAAAACAGACACAAGGGTCTAAGTCCAGGGATTTGGTGCCTACAGCAGACTCCCAGGGCATCAGTGCTAGGATTCTGTAGCCAATGGAGAGTCCAAAGAAAATCCCCCAGGAAGGTATTGTCCACATGCACCCTGCCTTACTAACCTTAAAGACCAATCAGATCCCAGCTTGTCTTACAAGTCAGTTGTCATTCTTTCTTTCATACATTTGCTCCAACCTTGGCTCAGCCATTTATATTTCATCCCTGTGAATGTTAGCTACTATTATTGTTATGGAAATGTGTTTCATAAGCCATAGTAGCTTTACTATGAAATAGTGCTTCTTTCTAGTTATCCTAAAGTTAGTCCTTTCAAGTTTCATACACTCATACATAGCTGGTGAAATGGAAAATTCATAGACTCTTTTTGGAGGGCCACCTGACAGCACTCAAGGGTCACAAAAGCAATCCTATTCAATAATCCTTGTGTAATCATAAAGTAAAAAGAAAGACGCATATATGAGTATGTATGTATACGTGTGTGTATTCATTTTTGTAATCACAAAGAAAACCCCAAATGGGCTCACAAAGTGTCAGATACAACTAACATGACTGAACAAGAAGAAAATAACTAAAATTATCTCATTTGGTTATCACAAACACCTCATGAGATAGATTAAAGGCTGGGATCCATTGCCCAGGACCAGACAGGTTGTAAGTGTTTGAGCCAGGATTCAAAGCTCAGTGTCCCTGACTCAGAGGATAGCAATTCATGCAGCTCATATACAAATGAAGTAATGCAAAAGAGAAAAAAACCTGAAACAGAAGAAAAGCATATGCACTGATGACCTCTATGTAAAACAAAACCGTAGGCAGAAATATGGAGATGAATGAACAGAGAATGGAAGAGGACTCGGTAAATGATAAACTGTTTTAAGAGTCTTGTATATGGAAATTCATTTTTCTAGGTGTAAGTAGCTGTGAATATAGGGTTTTAAGGAGGATCAGGGAGGGGAGCAGGGCACCTGCTTTGGAATGATGGGGAGGGGTCTAAAGAGCAGATAATAACCTCAGGGCTGTGCCTCCTGAAGGCACCCCCCTTTAGGCATTCCTGACCAAGGCATGGATAGCCCATCTCCCTTTCCATGCTGCTTCCAAACAGTATAAATAATGTCTAAAGTGAGTAGCTCTGGTTGGCTATTGAGTCAGAAAAGCAGGTGACACAAGTGACACAGAAAGAGAAGAGGGCTTCCATCCACTGGGCTTCCTGGAGCCAGCTACTGGGAAGACAAGATTTGTCTCCACTCAAGGAGAAGAGGAAGGAAGAGAGAAAGAAGGGAGAGCCCTGCCCTACCCTAGCCTGCTAGCTGGTGTCCTCTATGGGTCTTGTAGCCCAAAGTGGAGAAGCAGCCAGATCACACCCTGCCCCAGGCCTCTCCTGGTACATTCCCTTTCCTTCAGCATCAACCTCATGATCCTCCAATGGCCTTGGGCAGCCTTTGGGTGCTGGCAATCACCAGACCAGCATGACCAGGCATGTGATAAGAAAGTCATCGACATGGGAGAGAGGGGCCCAGAAACATAACGTCCACGGGGCTTGAGGGGTCTGGAAAGGCTGAATGTAAAACCACTAACTAGCAGTTTCACAAAGAGTCTGATGGTGTCTCAGTAAGACTTGAGCATCAGCCTACCTATTGATGGTTCTAGGATGGCTAAGCTGCCAGATTCTGGCCTGGCCATGCTGCATTCTTTTTGTTTGGGCTTCCCTTTTCTGTGTAGAAACAAACTAGCCTTGTGCCCATGATTTGTGTCTCCTGTTGAGTACCACCCTTTATCCCCCTCTTAGAAAGAGAGGCAGAAATATGGAGACCAGGGCAAAAGGATAGAATCGTAGCCAAGTTGGGGGTGAGAAGCCAATAGATCGAACACTGAGCAGCCTAATTCCCCTGTGGAGAAGACAGACACCCTCAGAGCAATAATTCTGGGCAAACCTCAAGCAGGTCCTGTCCCAAGCCCCCAGCCCCTGTGACCTCAGCTGAGTGGTGCCTGGTTAGCCACCACGCTAGAACTGGACTCTTTCTGCCTTGCTGTCTTCAAGGCCTCGTATCAGCAGGGTCTGGGATCCAGGACATACTCAATAAAAGCTTATCGAAATGATTTGAACTCAACTGAATTCCAGGGACCCAAGTTCTAGTCTTGGCTTCTGCTGCCCTCAGTTTTGTTACCTCAGCCAAATCCTTGCTATGACTCAGTTTACTCATCCATAAAATAAGGGACCTAAATTAGATTTTCCATAAAGGTCTCTTCCAGATTTAAGTGTGCAGATAAGGTTCTACAATGTGATTGTTCAGGCAGACACCACAGAGTAGGAGAGATGGGAGATTTCACCAAAAGACAAGGGACAGATGAAGGCAGGGAAGAGAGAGCTTTGCCTGGGGCCAGGCTTGGTTTCTTAGTTAGTAAGTCATACCCCAAACCAGCAAACTTCTCCTGAGCCCATGAAGGGAGGATGCTGTACATTTGAACACCATGAAAAGGACCTACCTAAAATAAAAGGTGTCAATAAAATAATATTTCAGGGTGAAGCTTTATACGTCAAGCGAAAGTGGCTTTTATGGCTGAATTATAAATCTCAGAGAGGCTCAGATAGAGATGTTGACAGACACCGGGAACTTTGGGAGCAAGAGCAGGGGTCTCTATAATGCATGATGGACTGACAGTCCTGGAGTATTTCCTTTCTATCTTCTTCTCCCGCAGGCCCCACCCTGACACTCCCTGACCGAAGGAAGGAGCCAAGGCTGGCATGGTTCTCAGGTCTCTCTCCCACCAGGCAATTGGCCAAGAATACGGACATTGCTGAAGTGAGTCCTTTTTGTCTTGGTGCCTTGCAAATCCTAAAGGAAAATCCTGGACTGGTGAGAGTGTCTGGAGACCCCAAATAGATGCTTACTAATTATGATATTGGTAATTATTTCTAGTTCTAATTTTCATCAACACGTCCTATAGCACTGTTGACCAGAGAGACAAAAGATTCTCAGATATGCCTGTTAAAATAGTCAATGTGCTCAGAGAAAAAATGGGAAAAGAGGGGGCTTTTAAGAAAAAGGTAAAAAAAAAACCTTTCCTCAGTGGAAATAAGAAATGAATCATTATTGTTAGTTCTTAAGTCAAATTAAACCTTTTGTTTAATACTAGTTGAAAGTGTAAATTATTCAAATTTCACATTCCAATGACTCTTCTTTTCTCCTGATTCCATTGTCTAGACGGCATTAGTGGAGAGAGAACAAAATGCCTCAACATCCTGGGCAAAGGGAACCACAGACTTCAGCTGGTCCACCTCTGGATAAAGGATGAAGAGACTCTTAGACAGTTCATTAGCAGGAACGCCAACTGAGGCTGTGTGTGTGCATGTGTGTGAGCATGTGAGTGTGTGTGTGTGTGTGTGTGCGTGAGAGAGAGTGTGTGTGAGTGTGTTTGTGTGTGTGTATGACTGCGTGTGTGAGAGTGTGTGAGTGTGTGTGTGTGTGCATGCTTGTGTGGGTGTGTCTTGGAAAAATATTGGGCTGTCATCCAGGGCCTTTCAAATGACTAGAGAACCACTTGCTGGAGTGGGGACTTCCTTTGAGGAGAACACAGACAAATGGTCACTGGGATCATTCATTCTATCAACAAGCACCTATTAAGCCCTTGCTGCATGCCCAGGCACTGTGCTAAATGTCAGGGATACAAATAAAAAGCAAAATCAACCCCTACCCTCAAGAAGCTCACGTTCTAATGGGAAAGACAACATTCAAATGTACAAATAAAATCAAGAAAGAGCAAATAAAGGGTTGTCTCAAGCACTCCAAGGACCCACAAAAAGGCTTTGGGCACAAGGAGGGATTTGGGCTATGTCTTATGAAGTGAGAATGGAGAGTATTCTAGGCATGGGCAACAGCAGAGGCAAAGGTGAGGAGATGGGAGAGGCAGGGTCAGGGGTGAGGAGGCCATGGTAGCTAGAGCACGCGTAGAGGGGATGACGTGTAAGAAGATTAGAAAGTGGGAAGGAGCCAGTTGTGAAATCTTGGAACTCAGGCAGCTCCCCACCTCTGCTGCTCTTCCCTTGGGCGCAGACTCCATGCTGGGTTGAAGATTCCGGGCATTGTGTCCTACATTAAAAGCAGCCGCAAGGTGCCCTTCCCCCACTGCAGCTCCCAATTTTCCATCATCAGGGTATGGTCACAGCCAGTCATAGGACTCAAATAAATTAACAACCGGCTGAGGCTGCTGATGAGGCTGGCACAGGCCCCACCCCCACTAACAACCGGTTCCCCAAACTCAACCTAAATTAGGTACGGTTCTACTGAACTGGTGTGAACCAGTTGAATGTCTTAGAGGATAGTGGGTTTGACTGAAGGGACATAAGGGTTGGGGGACAGAGGGCAGAGGGCGCTGTTCCAGGCAGATCATTTAAGGTATGTGTCGTGTGTGTGAAGTACAGCAATGTGCAATCAGGCTAGGGAGGGAGGCTGGACCCTCTTAGGTGAGGCTTTAAATGTCAAAGAAAGGTTGGTATTTGATCCTGGAAATAATAGGGAGCCTCTGCAGCTTCCTGAGTGGGGGAGTAACATGTACAGACTTCGGCTTTGGGAACGTTCATTGGGCAGCTTTATGGAGGCTGGATTGGAAAGGGAAAAACTGAACCAAGAAAACCAATTAGGGACTAATTCAATGGTAAATCAAAAGGAAAACTTGCTAAGAATTCAAGCCATGCAGACGGTGAATGGCTGGACTCCCGAGGTACTTTGGAATGAATTCATCTAACATACCTCATTTCCTTTTTATGACTTCCTGTGCGTGATGAGTGTCTTCAGAACTAGACTATATGCTCCTTACAGGCAGGAATCAGAGGGTCCATGTTTTAATGTCAGAGAATCCTGTGGCGATTGAAGGTGATTGCCAATAAAATGTAGAATTGCTGTTGTGAATGCAAGGAAGTTCGAGGTTCCTGGGTAATGTGTGGTTCATGAATAATGGATCTGCCATTTTCTGGCAAATATCGGCTTTTGCTTGTTTCAGAAGGGTCAATAGGCCATGGGACCAACATTAGCTTTCCTTTTTATGACCCTTTTTAGTAATATAACAAAGGAATTATCAGGCCACTCCCCAAGATTGGCTAGGCACAGGAGTTGCTCTGATTTCCATGGGGCATAAATGGAATGGAATGGGAATGGAGTGGAGTAGAGTGGAGATGGAAAGCCTTTACTATTACTTTGTGCCAAATGCTATGTCTAGATCTGGGGATACAAATGGAAAAGCAAGACAGCCGTGCCCTCAAGAAGCTTCTGTTCTAAGTGAGGGAGACAACACACTTAAGAGAATTTGCCTATGAGACAGAAGGAATGGCTGTATTTCTAAGGCTGAGGATGTAAGGATGATAGCAAGTCCCTGGGATCCTTGGGATATGGTTGGAGGTCAGATGGTAATTCCCAAGTCGAGGCGATAAGCATTTTTAGCACTATGTGCCAGGCGCTACGGTGAGCACTTAGGACACAAAGAAAGGCAAAGATGCTCTCACATTCTAAAGGTTGAGACCAGAAAAGTTAAGACAATGTGCTGATAGAGCACAGAAACAGGACAGATGAGCAGGCATAACTATCCTCCAGCTTCTAGCAAGGTTCAGGGATAAAGACTCCCTTCTTATCAACGAGCTGTGAGTGACCATGTCTGTCTTGTGGCTTGGGACATGCTGGCACCCGGTCTGTTGCCCCTGGGATGAGAGACCTGGTGGCACCTGGGCTGGAACCATTTGAAGAGGGGGTCCTGAGCCAGTATGATCAGAGCAGCTCTAGCAGCCACTGGTGGGCCATCAGAGCATTGTTTAGCCAGGGCTGCCCACCTGTTCACCTCCGCCTTCTGTCACCAGGCTGCTCAGTGAGAGGACAAGGCATGAACCTGCTCTTCATTCTATTGCCCTGAAGCTCCTACACATAACCTCCCCCCACCCAGTCTCTGTGCCCTCAGGAAGTTTCCACAGATCCAGAGCCATAGAAATGTTCCCCTTCACCCAACCTCTTGCCCAATTTTCCATCGTCAGGTCATGGGGACAGCCATCTAGCCCCAAACTCACTCTGGGCTTTCTCACAGGCCTGAAGTTGGGAGAGACAGGCACGGCAGATTAAAAGGATTCGGGGCCCACCTTTGGATGTATGAAGCATGGCCGTGAGGGGAATAGCATTCCTGTCCAACGTGTACAGAGAGAGAGAACAAAAACGAGCAAGAAGGAATCTTTTCTCTTCCCAATGTCAAATCCATTTTCTCTCCACCCACTTCCTTTTGGTAGAATGTGCACTTGTGAGCTCACTCAAATGGAGGAGCCTAATTAGAAGTCTGATGGTATCCCCATCTCTCATTTGCTGCCCGTGTGACTTCAGGCATGCCATTGCTACCGATGTGTGACCTAGCTCTCTGTGACCTGGCCAGGGAAGTAGGCCCCACCCAGCTAGTCAGGGCCTCCAGAGACCAGAACCCTGAGGAAGTCTTACCAAGCCCGTAGACCCGCCGTGGCCCCACAGGACAAGAGAGCTGACCATCCCTTTGGCAGGGCTCCCCCAGAGCCTGGCTGCTGTTCCATGCTATGACAACAATTTATACATACACGCTTTTAGCCCCACAAGCCAGTTGGGATAATCAGGGCTAATCTGTGGCATAATGCAAATAGCATCACAAGCAGTAAGAGAAGCCTATTAAAGTCTGCATGCTACATTATAGGTTTGTATTAATTTTTTTTAAAAGAGAGGAGGAACAAAGAAAGCAACAGCATCCTTCCGGGCACAAGAATGGCAGAGCTTTTCACTATGATTTCAGGGTCAGCAAAGTCGCTTTTTTTCCTGCCCAACTTGGTTAATGAGATCAGCCACAGAATGCCTGAAACTTGCTTCCCCCAAAAGTCTTCTTACTGCTTATCATAAGTCAACCCATTTTTTAATAAATTGGCTGATAGGGATCCACATACAAAATATTTCAAGGGAGCTCTGAGGTTGATAGATTTCCCTGCACATCTCATAATTCTTCATTAAGGGAAAACGTGACTTTGAGAGAAAACAATCCCCTGGATGATTTCATCTAAACTGGGAGGAGGCATTGGACAGTGCCCCCCCCCCACCTTGTCATCACTCTGTTCCTCCATAGGACAGATAACTCTGGAAAAGAACAAGAACAAAACCAACATTTTCCCTCCTCTCTCTCTCTCTCTCTCTCTCTCTCTCTCTCTCTCTCTCTCTCTCTCTCTCTCTCCTTCTCTCCCCACCTCCTTTTTTTAATTTAGAGAAATCTTGAAAAACCCGAAGTGGCAGTATTTTGGCATGCCCCTCTGAATGCACAGAAATAAATCTCTTTCAGCAAGTCTCCAAGGATTTTAGGCAAAACTTTGCGAATGCTGGAGTAGAAAGCGAAAAACAATCTCTAGCTTGTTTGTTAAGCCAGAAAAGTGGACATTGTATCCAAAGTACAATTTAAAGCATGATTTTCTGCATTCAAGAATGAAGTGTTAGGAGTTCCCAGCTCAAGAATGTGTCGACAGAACTTCCCAGTGAAATATCTCTGCTCCAAGTCCGTTGAACTCTTACCAGAAACATCCAGGGAAAGGAAGGGCTGGGTGAAATTAGGCAGAGATCTCTGCTGGAGCCATTTCCAGAAAGAAGTACAAAGGTCCCAAGCTGTGGGCCCTGAGAGTAGACCACTTGCCTTTCATTTAATTGACTGAACCTTGGTTAAAGAGAGAGGCCAATTCCCAACAACATTCATTAGCGGAAGACAGACCAGCAATCACTATAGGTTCCTCTCTACCCCACCTGATGATCGTGTGGCCCATTTTTGCCATTAATAATAGTATTGATCCAAGTGGACGTGATGCTTTCTAAGAGGTGGCAACAGGGCTCATTCCCAAACAATCTTCCCTCAGCTCCAACTATAGGTGTCAAGGCTAAGACTGGTGTTCTCTTCACTGGGTCATCAAAATAGTCATTAAAAAAAGAAAATCCCTCAAATGTGTGCATGTTCAACTGTACCTTGAGCATGGCCCCAAAGTGAGCTCTTCACCTTCCCAGGATGCTTCAGACTAGTTATTTTCAGTGATGCCTAGACTGATAATTGTCTCCTCCTATACAAGTTAGACAGCAGGAGACCAACAAAAAATGTTAAGGTGGGCGACTAAATTTCCCTCTACTGAGCAACTAGTCTCAAAGTCAGCATTAGAAATTCCTGAAGATCCCAAGATTTATGTAGACTACATCTATAATAAAGTATAGCCCTGTTTTGGCCTCCCAGGTCTTTGATCTAACAGCGACTATCATTCTACACATCTCTTTGCCGAGTTAAGGTGACTTTGAAATACTGAAGTAAAAGCTATAGTGCTTTTGTCACTTCTGCTTTCCACCAAGGAAAGCCTCCTCCCAAACAGTATTGTGTGGACATATGTACCTTCCTTCCTTCCTCCCTCCCTCCTTCCTTTCTTCCTTTCTTCCTCCCTTCCTCCCTTCCTTCCTTCCTTCCTTCCTTCCTTCCTTCCTTTCTTTCTTTCTTTCTTTCTTTCCTTCTTTCTCTTTCTTTCTTTCTCTTTCCTTCCTTCCTTCTTTCTTTCCTTCTTTCTTTTTTTGTCATTTTAGTTTATTTTTCAAGGAACATCATTTATGATCTGTTCCATACATCCATGAGAATGTAAGCACTCTGAAGACAGGGACAGCTCCTTTGTCTTCCTGTTTGCAGAGCGCCTGACTGAAGCATAGGTAAAAGGCAGTCCACTCCTTCTCTAACTTTTTCATTCCTAAGGTAATCCTCCTTCTGACTCACACTGGCTTTGTGATCCCAAGTAATCCCCTTACCCTCTCAATGCCTCTCTATAGACTGTCAGCTGCATGGAAGGTACTGACCTGCTCTGGTAGGGGAACTTCTTCATAAGAAAGTTGCCTAAACCGATAAAACCATGGATCAAGTTGCATTCCCTATCTTTGTGCTAATCTTACTAAACACCATTGTGGCACAGGCTGTGCCAGCAGAATGAAAGCTCTTTGGAGGTGAGGGCTGGTGGTTATCTTGGTCTTTGGTGCACCAGCACCTGAAAAAGTACCCAGCACAAAATGGCACTCCATCAATGTTCATTTATTCAAAGGGCATCATCTTAATGATTCCTTTTGGTCAGACTGGAAGAGTTCTGGCCTGGTGGCATCTGAGAAATACCTGATTATTTGAAGAAGTAAAATGGGTAAGCATCCCAACAAACCCACTGCTTCCCTTGTTAACTGTCACTTGGTCATAGGATGACATGCTGAGGGTTCAAGATTAGAGAATTCAACAAAAGCTTTATGAAAGATTCCTCTTGTGAAAGTCAGTGCCTGGTCAGTCTTTCCCTCTAGATAAAGAAGACTTCTTTTTATTCCTGAGGTATGATAATTAAGTGTGATGAGCAATTGTGTTAACAAATGTGCTAATGGCAGATACACCTCCAAGAGTGTGGCACAGCAAAGCAATCCTCCAGAAGAGCTACAGACTTATCCAGTGAGGATATCCTTGAAGGAAACAGCTTGGAGACTCTTCTTTGGGAATTATCAGAAGAGCTCTCCAAAGACACAAGAGATGCCCTCATTTTACAGATGAGGAAACTAAGACCCAATGAGTTGGTGGGAAATAATTTGCTCAATGTCACACAGCCAGCAAATTTAAGAGTTGGGATTTAAATTCAGTTCCTTTGACTCCAGAGTCACTGTCTAGTCCAATACTCCATTTTGCATATTAGAAACTGAATTCTGAAGAATGAAAGAATTTCCCCAAAGCATGGGAAAGAACTCTCGGTCTGGAGTCTCAGAACAATCTAGGTTCAAATTCCTGCTTTGACATTTGTTCTCTGCCTGTGAGCAAATCACTTAAACTCCCTGGGTCTCAGTTTCCTCATCTGCAAAATGAGGGTTAGATGGATGAGATGACCTTAGAGTCTTTAAATTTATGATCCTAATTATGCATATAGAACTAATGGCCCAGGACTATTGCCCTGTGAGCTGCTGTCTACGATGTGTATATACACTACCAACAGAGACGCTAAAAGACTGAGCAAGGAAGCCTTGAACTTGGTTTATTTGAAAGAAATTTAGAAGAATTGTAGACCTTAGATGTCACTCATCCCAACCACCTCACTATATAGGGGAAGAGATTGATGCCTGGATTGCTGGAGTGTCCCAGTGGCTTGTATCATACAGCCAATGAAAACGAAGGTGTTTCCATCGTCTGCCTTGCATACAGAAATGAATAATATGAGGCAGCTAGGTGGCGCAGTGAGTCAAGCGCCTGCCCTGGAGTCGAGAGGACCTGAGTTCAAATCTGACCTCAGACACTTGACACACTTACTAGCCGTATGACCTTGGGCGAGTCACTTAACCCCAATTGCCCCGCCTTCCCCCCTCCAAAAAAAGAAATGAATAATATTAGAAGGAGGTTGGACACAGAGCAAACCTGAGGAGTATATGACAATAAGTGAACAGTAAGGAGAATTAATACCTGCTACCTCTTCTTGCATCCAGCAAAAATCCAGCAGAGAGAAACAGTGGACGCCGAAGCCTTCGTAGGGGATACGCCATCAGTACCAAGAGGCGGGGAGATAACTAGATTGGATACTCGCCAATTAAATAGGCTGAATAGCATCCCTTGGGCTTCAAACCTGGCAAGGCATGCTCAGGAATTCACTTTTCCAACATAGCTTTAGCAAAAAAAGAAAATTATAAACGGAGATGTCAAAAAGTATTGTAAAGGAAAACGTCAAAAGAGAATTTGGATAATTTTGCCCATTTAGCGGGAGTTCTAAAGCTATGGAAAACAGGACCAAAGGAAAGATGGCGGCCATCAACAGGCTCAACCTGGAGAAGTCATTACTGCAATTTTCCAATCTAGCACTCATCGGCGAAGGCTGCTCAGAGGAAAGGCAGATCCAAAGCTGACGAGGTGGGGGAGGCCGGGCCCGGCTGTCCACACAACTCCGTCCTTGCAACACGCAGCAGTCTGAGCTAACAGAATGTCTGCGCATCCCAGAGCGAATGACGTACCGTGATCAAAGGCACCAGAAAGAAGAAAGGAATAAGGCCAGCAAGGAAATGGAGCCCGAGAGAAGACTTGATAGCAATCGTTTCCTAATGAGAGAATCTGTGTGACTGTGAGTGACAAGTCATGAATCTTCTGCAGAGAGGCCACAAATGATGAAATCCCAAGCTCTCAATGGGAAGTAAGCATACATCAGGACCTTCCTACTTCAGATGTATGTCGAGGGTCAGTTCACTCACCAGCTCCATCTTCCTTCCATATACTTTACGTGGTTTTCTTTAAACAGTCATCATTTTGTAGGCATTATTTTCTAAATATATGATAACCAATAAAAAATAATAAAAACAGTCTAGCCAGTCATGGATACAGATTGCAATCAATCCATTTATGCCATGGCCCTCTCTGCCCTGCCCTCCCATGGGCTCAACACTGGCAGCATCTGCCCCAAATGCTGAGTTTTCTTCCATTCGGTTTACTGCACAACGTTGTCCAGTTGTTACCCCAATTTATGTGAAAGCACACTGATAACAATGCATAATTATTTCTGTCATTGACACAGTGTAGACCACTAATGCCCCAGGCCAGTGATGCTTGGTGGCAGATAGTTGACTTTTGGTTCTTACTCATTGTGCCAACCCAGATGGAGCTCTTCAAGTTTCCACTAAGCTGGAAAGGCTTTGAAAATAGGCCACGAGTGACTTAAAGGCCAGCATTCCTTTTCTGCAATGATGACTGCACAACAGTGGACAGTGAGCAGAGGATTCTGGGAATCATAAATTTCCTAGAAGAGCAACAAGCAGGAAGATAGCAATAGTTGTTGTCCAATGGCCAATAAGTAGACTCAAGATTGGAGGAACTAAACCACATCCAGATTGCAATTCTTTCAATTAAACCAGAAAACATCACAAAGTTACAGCTACATAGATGACACATGTAGGTTTTCCTTGGAAAAATAAAGAAAGGCAGGGCCATATTCCCTTTCTTCATGAAACCAAAAACCTCCTTTCACCAAAGGGTCTCTTTGGTACCAGGAAATACCACAGCCAATACAGGGGTGAGGACCTGGGAAAGAACTGAGGGGTAGTGAGATTGGAAATCCTAATGAAGAAAAAGAACAGTTTTTAGTGTTGTGAGGCAGAAGGACAGATTGTGACCAGATAAAGGAATTTCATCATTCACGAACATGGAAGTGGTACACTTGCGAGTGATGGCAAGACCAAGGGTATGACCATCTTTCCATATAGCTGAGATCTGGTGGAAGAGTAGGTCACAGGAAATCAGTAAGTTGAGGAATTGAGCAGTTAGAGGATTTGAGGGAGCATCAATATGTATGTTATACTAATAAGGGTAAAAGGTGAGGAGGAAAGAAAAACTGTGAGCCAGGTATTGAACTCAAGAAAATAAGGAGAGAGTTCTGGAGGTAGGTAGACAATAGTCACCAGAATCTTGAGTGGTTAATAAATAGGGATTGAATGACCTTCAAAGGAAGCAGGTTACTGAATGGCAGAGGAGCTAGAAGTGAGATTGGAGAGCAAAGAATATGCCAACACCCCCACAATGACCAGGGAATATGATGTGAGTAAAAGTACACCAGTGCTGGAAAAGGAGACCAGGGAAGCTGTGTCATTTGGAGAGAGCCAAGTATTACTGAGTATAAGAAGATGGTGGGAGTCAAAAGGGAAACAGTCCGATTAAAAGCAATTTTGTTAGCTATGGAGTAGGCATTTCAGAGAGCACAGTAGGATGGATGGGTAGCTTTAGAGTGGGACATTGAAGGGGCTAGGAATAAAGGAGAAGAGAGTTTGAACAGTGCAGGTGCGGGGGAGCTTCTGAATCACTGAGATAGGGTGAGAATGATAAAGTAAGAGTATGTTATCATTGAGGAAGGGGTTCGAGTGGGTTATCATTGTCCAAAGAGAGTCAGCCTGGAGGTGGAGCTGTCCCAGGGTGTCAAGTAGTGGTGTGTCACTGAAAGTAGAGGGGAAAGAAGGGAGAGAGGGCTGGGGCAAGGCAACCACTCCTGGTTGTAGAGAGTGCCTGGAGCATAATGGAAGGGCTGCTCAGGGAGACCACAAATAGTCACAGGCATACAAATCAAACCACACAAAATTCCTTGATAAATTCAACAGCAGAGATAAATCTGCCCAAGGAGCTTCTGACTATTAATGTCAAATGAGGCATAAAACTGGGAGACACACTAGCTAAGGGCTTTGGATGCTGTCTTGGAGGATTGCAGATGGAGGCTCCAAAAAGGGTCGGGGGAGGGATATTCACCAGAAATGTTGGTTCCCATTAGAGGATGGTCTTTTCTGATCAAATCTACAGCCAAGACAGCCAAGATAAGGCCTCCCCAACAAGATCCATGATTAGGACAGAGATTAACCTCATCAGCCAAACAGGAAGAACTAAATGGAGAAAATCATCCAAGTATGACATAATGCTTGCTGTCCAGTCCAGGGAGTTAGAACATCACTGTATGTACTTGGACCAGGCACTGCAGATAGACAAAAAAGCTGGACCCAAAATTAAATATGAGGAAGAGACAAGGGTGGATTGTGTTTGAGAAATGGTGGTGTTTTCCATGATTCTGATCTGTTTCTTCAGCCCTAAACCCATCTTTATAACGTCAAGTGATCTCAGAGATGCTGAGTGGTGCATGAATCTTGGATTACCATGATTTCCAGAGAAGTCAGACTTCACCAAAGAGACAGTGGCTTCCCCAGTCACCCTTTCTAGCCTTCAGTGCACATTCACTAATATCACTAATACTCCATTCCCTGGTCAGTATGGCAGAGTTGGGATACTCCTCATTCTCCAATATCATTCCCTGAGGAGGCTGCAGCATGTTTCCAAAGATGGGTCATCACACAAGAAGTGGCCTAAGAGATACTGTTAAGGAAATGGAGGAGTCAAGTCAAGAAGCATGTATTCAGTGTGCCAGACCCTGTGCTAAGCCCTGGGATACAAAGGAAGGGACAAAATCAGTCCCTGCTCTCAGGAGAAGAAAATGTGCAAACAACTATGTAGGAAGCCAGCATAGACAAGATTCATTGGAGATAATCTCAGAGGGAAGATGCTAGAGTTGAGGGGGAGTCAGGGAGGTATTTTTTGCTAAGACTTTAGCTGAGATAGGAAGGAAGCCAGCAGGCAGAGCTGAGGGGTGGAAAAATAGGTGGTTCGGTCATTAGGCAGCCAGACAGCATAATGTAAATAGCAGTTGTTTCTGCTCTGGGCAGAAACCCTGTGGATATTTACCTCCCAGATTAGTTTTGGTTTTGTTGGTGGTGGTGTAGTTTATTTGTTTGTTGGTTTAACTAAGAGGACATTTTCTACGTCTTTTCTTACCTTACCTTAATCTTTGAATGGTTGAATGGGCCCTGCCTCAGTCAAACTGAGACCTCTTAAAGATCTTAGCTTAAAAAGGCCAAGGTCTCCCATGGCATCCAGGGCCATCTCCAGTCATCCTGATTGATATCTGACCACTGGACCCAGATGGCACTGGAGGAGAAAGTGAGGCTGGTGACTTTGCACAGCCCTGCCTCACTTAGATCCAATTCACTTGCACTTCATGGCATCACCTCCCTGATGGCGTGGTCCTCTTCAGGAACAAAGGACAAACAGCAGCAGCAACAGCCTGATGCTAGGGGTATGGATCAGAATTACCTGAGTTCTAATCCCACCAGACATTCCCTAGTTTTGCGATCCTGGGCAAGTCACTCAACCTATGTCAGCCTCAGTTACCTCATCTATAAAATGGGGCAGCTAGGTAACACAGCAGACAGCATACTGACCCTAGAGTCAGGAGGACCTGAGATCAAATCTGACCCCAGACACTTACTAGCTGTGTGACCCTGGGCAAGTCACTTCACCCTGTTCTCTCCACTTTCCTCATCTATAAAATGAGCTGGAGAAGGAAATGGCAAACCCCTCCTGTATCTCTGCCAAGAAAACCCCATCAAGGGTCATGAAGAGTCAGGCACTACTAAAATTAACTGAACAGCAAGAACAAAATGTGGATAATAATAGCACCTGCCTCCCAGGCATGTGCAGATCAAATGAGATGTAAACCACCTCATAAACCTTAGAGTGTAACAGCTGTGCTGTTACTACTGTCATCATCATTACATAGCAGAAGTCAAGGATGAAGGAGGGACTGGCCGAGGAGGCATTGACACCCGGAACATGTCAATGGGCCCAGAGAAAGGCCTCCTCTTCTGCCTGTCTATATGGCACAGAGTCTCTGAGCATGAGAATTCCCAGGCTGAGGGGGTGTGGATGGGCTGCAATCTGCACCAGTGCAAAGCATGACCATGCTGGTGAGTTCCCAGATCCTCTGAGGCTATTCACGTGACTCCAGATATCTCCCTCAGAGGGGATTATTCTATTCAAGAATGAAATAATAACTACAAAGCAGGGCTCAGAAGTTGGGATTAAATGACATGTTATTGCGTGAAAGTGAATCCAAACGAATTCCGTGATTTCTTGTAAATGTGGTGTTCCTTCACATGTCATAGCCACACATGAAATAGAAAATGTTTTGTTTCATCACTTTTTCCCAAAACAGATATGCCCTGTCCCCCATAAGCAAAGGGGAAGCCTCTGGATTCAAAGTGGGAAGGGACTTTACACGGAGCAAACGGAAACCCAAAGGTCCTATGGGAAGACTTTGACAATCCCAATAGCAATGATAGCCACCATTTATATGGCGAGTTAACATTGGGAAAGCTCCTCACACATCTTAGCTCTCACATCTGCTCTTTAGGATGACAGCAAGGAAGGCAGTTTCTTCAGGGACTGGCCTAGCACTACCCCCTTGCTAAACACATCCAGCCAGACTATCTACGTACACCTGAGTTTTGCAATTCCTTTCTATTTGTATCTTATAAATGCATATATGTATAAGCATTTCTCCTATTATAAGACATATCTGTGCCTCTGAGAAAAATGTAGGCTATAGATCACCAGCAGATTTCAAGCACGTACTAGTTTCTCAGGCTGTTACAAACACTCAGCAAACTCATTTTGTTCACTTCCAAGGTTCGTTATGCGAAAGAAGGAACCATGCCATGGGCAGAAGCACCAGCCTGGTCAGGCCTTCCCTCCAGAATGTTCATGGAGATGGGATGTGGGAACAATCGTGCGGATTTTTGACCCTTCTATGACACGATGCTGATACAGGAAGCCATATTCCAGGAGATCATTCTGGCCAAAGTTCACCATGCCAATGTTGAATAGAAGCAGGAGAAAAGAAAGAAATTCCTGGCAGCCCCTCAAACCCTCATTCCTGCTGCCATCATGGCAGAAATGGAAGAGGCACCAGAGGGCCAGCTGTCCAGCTGTATTAGTCTTTCCTTCCTAGGTCATCATAGTCATCCTTCATACCAAGGACCAACCAACTATGAGCGTCCCTGGACAAAAGTGGCCAGTCCTGGGGGAGCAACATCTGAGGTTTGCACCCAAAGCCTTCCCTGCCTGGGACATACTGTCTGACCTCACTGTCTGCTGGGAATTCGTGGTCTTTGAGAGCCCAGGGAGACCTCCAGGCCAGGTTGAAGCATTAAAGTTGAATTTCATAGAGGAGGAAGAAATCCAGCAATGACCATGAATGGGGGGGAGGGGAGGTGGGGAATCAGGCACCCATGGGTCACCCCATTTGCTTCTGTTCCCTTCTCCTTTCCCTCTCTTACAAGGTTCATTACCTGGTCTCCACAGATAGGTTTTAGGGAAGTTTGTGAACCTGGATGGGAAAAAAACCATCACCTATCTTTATTTTCACTAACCATTGGTTACCTTTGTTATCCAGAATATTTTTTAATTCATTAAAAACATTCTGAGAAGAGGGTGCATAGGGTTCCCCAGACTGCCTGACACAACAAAGTTAAGGACCCTGGTCTGGGATTCACAGTACAGGGATCTACCCACAATTTCACTCTGTCTAACTCAGCAAACCTTTAGTGAGCACTTCATGTGAGCACCATGTGCAGCTAGAGACAGAGACTAAAACACCAGGCAATACTATGTCTTTAGAGGTGGCAGATTTAGAACTCACAGAAGTCATAGAGATGATCTCGGCCCACCCCAATTTTTTAAAAACAAGGACACTAAGGTCCAACGAGATTAGAGGCTTTCCCCAGGGGCTTTATAGGCAGTCATCATCAGAACCAGCATTTGAATTCAAGTCTTCAGGTGCCAAACCCAGCCTCTTTCCACCAAAACGTTGCAGATTGCCAGTTTTCCCAAATGCTGATTCCTTTCGAATAGTCAGAAAGGCTCACTGCAAAGAAACAATTCTCCAAAGAAGGAATCATTCTCTGAGCTGGCCATCTCGGTCCATTCTAGAAGAACTGAAGCTTCCTGAAGACAGGGAATGTTTCATTGTTGTCCTTGGCTCCTCAGCACCAAGTCTGTGGTAGAGACTTACACATCCTTCCTGATATAATGACATTGTTGATCAGTCAATCCTTCAGTCAATAAATATTTATTAAGCACATTGGAGATCAGGAGATCAAGTGGTTGAAGCATTGTTGTATAGGGTGGGGGTGGTAACTCAAATTATTCCACTTGGCTCCAGAGGACAGAACCATCAGCAAGTAGTAGAAGGAGCAGAGACCAAGTTTAGGCTCACGATAAGGAAAAACATTTTACGAATTGGCAGCATTGAAAGGTGGGACGAGCTGCCTCAGGAGAAGCCACCTGAGTAGAAGAATGGAAGAGTGGTGAAATCCGGCCATGAGAGGGGTGAAGAAGGGCCCTCTTTGGTGGCCCCAGGAGAGAAGGGGGTTGGCATGGCAGAGCAATGGTCCAAGTAAGAAGGCTCCAAGGGTGCACTCTCTATGCTCCTTCAGCCATCTCTAGGCTTGTGCTCTGGCTAACCCCACCCCCAGCGATCTTCTTCCCCATCTCTACCTCCTACCTTCCCTAGTTTCCTTCATTTCCCAGCTAAAATCCCTTCCTCCACAGGACATGCTTCCTGATACTGCTGATGTTACTGCCCTCCATCTATGTGTGCCCTTCCACGGACCCTGTCTATAAGCGTGTTTGTATGTAGTCGTCTGCACATCATCTTTCCGTTTAACATGGAGTTCCTTGAAAGCAGGAACTGTCTTTTGACTCTTTTTGTATCCTCAGCTCTTTAGAGGGCCTGGGGAGGAGAGAGGAGAGGAGAAAAGAGGGGAGGGGAAGGGAGGGGAAGAGACGAGAGGGGAAGGGAGGCCAAGGGAGGAGAGGAGGGACAAAGAGAGGAGAGACAATTGCGCCAAGCTGCTGGCAGGCTGGGGAAAAGCTGTCCTGGCTCTGCGCTTGGGGAGGGTGCTACTACCGCAGAGTACTCTTTGGCCACATTCAGCATCCGGATATGTTTGGTGCCTCTCTGTTTTACAAATGAGTTAACTAAGAACCAGACAGGCTTAGTGCCCAACATGGGATCTGTCGGAGCCAATATCTAACCTCCCATGTGTCCTTTTCTCTGGCCCCCTTCATTCGTGCATGAAGCTCCCATGCCCTCAGGCTTTGCAGAATCAGGCTCCACAGAAATCTGCTTCATAGAATTAGATGAGGCCAATCTCCACCTAGTTCTTATGTTCTTATGTAAATGTACATGTATATGTACATCATTATTTCAAAAGATCGGCAATGCATATCCCCCCCCCATCTTGTTACAGGTCACCAAATCACCACATCTCAATGTACTAAGGCTTCTCAGTGACCAAGGGATCTAGCCCATACTTGAGCAAGAATTCCCTCTAAAATATTCAGTTCAATTAACATTTATTAATCACCTGCTCTTTCCCAGGCCTTGGACCAGGAGCAGTAGAGACAGAAATCCAGGCCTTCAGGGAGTTTACATTCTTCAGCATATTAAAATCTGTTAGTCATATTCTGCTTGAAGAAATTCCAAAAAAGGGGAGCCTACTTTCTCCTGAAGAAGCCCCTCCACACTGGGACAGCTCTAACCTCAGTTTACCTCTTTGTTTTTCCCTTTCCCTATAGCCTCCATTGCTTCTTCTGCATTCTGAGGCCAAGAAGAGCCAGCCTAGTTCCTCTTCCCCACAATAGTCCTTCAGATACTTGGAAATCACTTCCGGGTTTCCCCAAGCCTTCTCTTCGCCAGGCTACTCCCTCATGAGCTTGTCGTTTCTCTGTCCTCCAATCGTAACCTTCTAGTGATGAGCCTCCCACCATCTGGCTGCCGATCCTTGCTGTTGTCATTGTTTGGTCGTTTCAGTGTATCCAATTCTTTGTGACCCCATTTGGAGTTTTTTTTTTTGGCAAAGATGCTGGAATGGTTTTCCATTTCCTTCTCCAGCTCATTTTACAGATGAAGCAACTGAGGCAAATAAGGTGAAATAATTTGCCCAGAGCCGCACAGCTAGTAAGTGTCATAGGCTAGATTTGAACTCAGGAAGATGAGTCTTCCTGACTTGAGGCCAGTGCTCTAGCCACTGGGAGACCTAGCTCCAGGTTGATCCTTAGATCGCTTCAAAGGGCCTCAGTCACCATTTTTGACACTTTTCATTGTGCAGGGACACAAAGATCCCAAATGGGATTTGAACTCAGAGTTCCTGACTCTTCACATTCAATCCTGTCAGGCTGCTGTTAGGGATGCCATCTGTCGCCAGAGCCTTTGAGAGCCCAGGGTCACTTCTATGTCATCATGACAAGACCTCAGTGGAGTGTCAGAAGCAATAATCATGCAAGAAGAAAGAGGGACCAACTCTGTGAGCTTCCTCCGCTGCCAGGTTTCAGGGTTTCCTACCACGTACATTTTGACACTTGTCCTGTTTCAGGAAAACTGACCACCATCAACATCTGAGAGCCACGTTGCTCAGTACACATCTTTCCTCCTTCAAAACCCTATTGAACATAATCCTTTCCTTGCACAAGAGACAAATCATTGTCTATTAGAAAAAAACCGTTTTGCTCCTCCCACCCTGCCCTACCCCCTAATTGAAGAGGCAATCTGTGGCAGGCACTCAGCCTTTGCTTCCTTCTGTCCTCCATCCTCTGCCATAAATCTTTTCATCAGAAGCAGATGACTACAGGCCTGCCTGTCTGAGGGAGCTGTCCAAACCAATCCCTGGCCGATTGACCGGGAGCTTGATTTACCTTTGTAGGTGTAGCCACTCACCCCCCAAGTCTGAATTTCAAGACTCTCTGGGGGGAAAGAGAACCAAAGCAACAACCATTGTCCATATACCACGGACAGAAAAAGAGCGGGCCGTCACTCTTCGGAGGCCCGGGAGGCCACAATTATGTGCTTTCTTCAGTCAAAAATCTCCCCGTGAAAGGAATGACGTGTGAGGTCAGGAGACTGTGGCCCAGGCCACAACTCGGGTACTTTGCCTGCCTCTGTTTCCAGGGTACATGGGGTAGAAGAGATCGAGGGGGCAGGAGCTGTCTACAGTCCCCGTCAGAGTTCCTTATGCATCACTGTAGGGAGAAAACAATGGAAAGAAGCAGCAGCAGTGGCAGCCCAAGGGCAGTGATGGGCCCTGCAATAGCCCCTTCACAGAGCACTCTTCGAGTATGTTGGAAACAGGGATGAAGGGAGTGAGGGCCAAAGATGTACGCTGAGGAAACAAGGAGAGGGCTCCCACCTTTTATGGAGCATAGATGATTTGGCTCAGTCCGCACTCAACTGAGTCAGTGAAGTAAGTGAGGAAATTGGATCTTTGGTAGGAAGCACTGATGCCCAGTGTGCTCCCCAATGTGTCCTGACATCTGCCTCTGAGCTAGAATGATCGCGGAGGCTTCTGCAGCCTTCAGTGTGTGATGTGTCCTTTCCATCGACCTGGGGCTAATGTCATGAAAAGCAGCTTGTTGCTTTTAGGTATGTAGTTGGAAGGTGGGTTTTTTGGGTTGTTTTTTAATTAATTTTTTCAATTAACAAAAAATCTATTTTTCTCTCCACTTCACCCACCCCCTTCCCATTGAAAGAAAAGTAAAATAAAACTCTTGTAACAAAAATGTCTAGTCAAGCAAAACAAACGTCTGCATTAGCCACATCCACAAAATCTATGTCTCCTGCTCCATATGTCGCTCACCTCTCCATATGGAGAGGTCCTCTGGACCGATGGTAATTACATCGATCCAAGTTCTTAAGTGTTCAAGGCAGTTTGTCTTTACCATGCTGTTGTTACTGAATCAATCATTCTCCTGTTTCTGCTCACTTTGATGCATCAGCTCCTGTTGCTCTTCTTTGGGGGTAATTATTTTAATGCTACAGCTGCAGTTCATAGACAGTTATAGTTACATTCTTGCTCGAATTGGTTTTTGTTCCAATGTCTCGATTCAATGACAGTATTTGCCCTCTCTCTGACTGGTTTGTTGCTGTACAGATTCTCCATCATGGAGCACAGCA
>CM053624.1:4630686-4648186 GCA_028646595.1 Phalanger gymnotis | reverse complement strand
CTGATGCTTCTGAGGGGGAGGGGGGTTGGTGAGGAAGACCTCTCTCCCTGGGGTAAGACAGGGCCTCCCAGAGCTCTGGGTTTGTACCTTTCTGATGCCCTTATTGGCTGATGTTATATATCGGTTACATATGGGTTATGTATCGGTCACCACGTCCATCTGTCCTAAGAGTCTGTAAGCCAGCACCATGAGAGCAGAAACCTTGTCCCCACCTCTCCCCAGGCCTGGAACACAATAATGCCTCCTAATTATTGGATGAAGAGAAAACAAAATGATAGAAGTAAGGAATCGTCCTTAGAGTTATGAACATTTCACTGATTCAGATCTGTCTAGCGATCCTTCCTACAAGCATTTATTAAAGGCCTACTGAGTGCTGACCACTACACCAAGTCATCAGTCACTGCCACCTCAGGGAGCCCCCACTGACAAGCAAGTTGGATTCTGAAAGTCTATCCAAGTTGGGTTATTTGAGCTCAAACACATTCTCCCATGAAACGACATTAGAATGATGACTAGGTTCCCAGGCTAGCCCACCAGAACTTCTATGGGTCACAATGTCTCTTGGTTAGGTTATTAACATTAGTAGCCTGAGTTCGGGATCTGAGAAAAGGGGGGAATGAGGAATAGGTTTTTCCTTCCCATTTCCTGAGTGAAGGGCCAGCCCTCAGCAATGTGTTAAAATAGGCCCTTTGCCTTTGGCTCCTCTGCCTGACTCATTTTCCGTGCTTCTTTTCCCATACCCTTAGTTCTCTTTCTCCAGGCTCCCAAGGACCCCACATGGAAAAACACCTGGGTTTAGAGCCATCGAGATCCCCTGAGGCTGTAGCACCAAGTCAATGGGCCAGGAAGCACAGAGACTTCTTTGAACATCTTAGTCACCCTGATCAGGTCCCATTAGTCTGGTTACTAGTTTAGAAGGAAGTATCTTGTTTTAGCCAATAAAGGGCTGAGCTAAAAATTGGGAGGACTTGGTTTGATTCCTGCATTGATCCTTTGCTAGTGGTGTGATCATGGACAAGTAACAACCTTCCTGAGTCCCGGGTCACTCCACAAGGCCTCTCTAATATGTCACAGAAAGGTACAATTTCTGTGCATAGAGAGAGCCCCCACGCCAGGATCTGCCCAGCCTGAAGAAATCGCAGCCTCCTGATATTCACACCATAAGGAAAGCCACTGATACCAACTAATCCACCTGGAAACATTTTTCAAATGAGCTCAAACGAGTTTTTGGCTACTTGAGACACAAGCTGTTGGAGATCATTAAAAAATTGAAGTTTTTCCTGAATTGGACATTTGAGGCAATAGGTATATGTCACCAAATGGATATTTTTTTTTCATAAAAATTAAAACCAAGTGATATTTCCCTTTTTCACAAAGTAGACAAAGCTATGAATGACCAATTGACAGAACGTCTGGATAATCAAGTATAAAATAGGTCCTTTTTTCATAGAATCATAGATTTAGAGACAGAAGAGAGAGATGAGGAAATTGAAACCCTGAGTGGTAGAATGACTTGTGAAGGCCATATGGCTATAAAGGAGCAGTGGCTGAATTGGAACCCAGGGCCTGTGACTTTGTAGCCACCATTTTTCCCCACTATGCTACACTTATTTTCCATTCAATGAATTTCACACTTTGACAGACACTAAGAAAACATATTTTCACTTCAAGACAAAGAAGCAAAGCCTAAGTGAGGGAAGAAAGAAAGAAGGAAAGAAAAAAAGATGAGAAGGAAGGGAGGAAGGGAGGAAGGAAGGAAGGAAGGAGAAGGAAAGAAAGAAAGAGAAAAAAGAAAGGTAGAAAGAAAGAAAGAAGAAAGAAAGAAAGAAAGAAAGAAAGAAAGAAAGAAAGAAAGAAAGAAAGAAAGGTAGAAAGAAAGAAAGAAAGAAAGAAAGAAAGAAAGAAAGAAAGAAAGAAAGAAAGAAAGAAAGGAAGGAAGGAAGGAAGAAGGAAGGAAGGAAGGAGGAAGGAAGGAAGGAAGGAAGGAAGGAAGGAAGGAAGGAAGGAAGGAAGGAAGGAAGGAAGGAAGGAAGGAAGGAAGGAAGGAAAGATTGGAAGAGGAAAGAGAAAGAAAGAAAGGGAGGAAGGGAGGGAAGGAAAGAAGGAAGGAAAAAGAAAGCTAAGAAGAAAGACAGGAAGAAAGAGAAAAAGAGACAGAGACAGAGAGAATCAGACTAAGGCATGAGATCTGTCCAAAAATATCCACTTGCTAATCTGCAATACATCCTTGGGTTCCATGTCATCTTGCCTCTAAGAACTTTTTACCTCAAATATTTTGCATTGATTTCAAAGAGAATTAATCTTCCCCAGTAAAAAGGTCATTAATTCTTCAGAATCACTTGGAAGTAAAGGCCCCTAGAACAGAATACATAGCAGCAGCAGCCTAATCATATTACACCCAACATGGTGTGTAGGAAGATGAAGTTATTGGGGCAAAAGCATTTTCTGTACAGTAAAAAGGAAAGAGAGAAAGAGCCCCATGAGACAAATGGAAATTCAGAATTATAATACTTTTCATAAACAACAAGATCTGAATTTCAATTGGAAATGCATCGTTCTTAATCATTCAAGAAGAAGGACTTTCAAAACCTCATTACCACATTTAGGGCCAAGCTCCCTCCCTCAAGAGAAGCCAATGCTAATTTCCACAAATTTGGGTGGATTTTCTCACCACCCCAATACAAGTCTTTCTAGTGTCCATTAAAAACCTAACTCTGGTCGTGCTGATGTGTTAATTGACAATCTCAGAAGTGAACAATTCAAATATTATCTACCTATTGCCAGTCCATCAATGGGTGCACATTTGTGAAGCATCTGTTGTGTCAGGCATTCTTCTAGAGATAGAAGGACAAAATGAAACCATCCCTGTCCTCAAGAATGTCACAGTCATTCCCGGAAAACAGCAAGTGCGCATTTAAGTACATATAAAATAAATCCAAGGTAGGTTTTCAGGCAGCGAGGGTAATCTGAGAAGACTTTATGTGTCATTTAAATATTTGTAAGCACCAGAATGGAATTTTGACAAATTTGGAAAAAGAATAGTGCTTTTACTGTAGGCTAAGCCCTCTTCTGCTCATAAAATTGGGAAAGAATCTGCACATCTGCTAACTAATCAGATATTGCAAATGATCTTGGAGAAGAAGTAGATAATCGCTAAGATTCAGCACAGGTCATAAAGACCAAAGAAAGGAAGGAGACAACATTTATTAAGCACCTACCATGTGCCAGGCACTATGCTAAGCCCTTTACAAAGATCGCCTCATTAGATCCTCACAACAACCCTGGGGAGGAGGCACTATTACAATCTCCATTTTACAGACGAGGAAACTGAGGCAAACAGAAGTTAAGTGACTTGGCTAGAGTCACACAACTAATAACTGTCAGAGGCTAGATTCCTGTCTCCAGGCCCAGCACTCAGGGCACTGTGGTTCCACCCAGATGAAGAATGTTATTTTCAATAAACCTCACTTCCTTTTCGTAATCATTTCAATGAATGAAACACTTAGTAATCACTATATACAAAGCATTGCTATTAGACCAATCAGTTGGGAGAATGTTGTAAATATAATGTTGTTTAATTTTAGCAAATTATAATAAAGTATTTTATTACATCTTTATAGATGAGGTAGCAATAGGTCAACTTTATTCACAGCTGGTTGAGTGACCATAACCCGTAAGTTCTGTTTAGTGAACCAAGGTGAGCCTTTAAGCCTTTTTCTTGTTTATTTGGGTCATTTACTTGGATGAAGATGAAGGTCTGATCATCAAATTTCCAGACAATAAGCTTTGTGTAGCAAATATAGTAGCAAGCATCAAGATTCAAAGTGGCCTCACCGAGCTTAGAACCGAAAAGATGATTCCTCCTTTATTGTGGTGGTCTCTCCGCCGGTGGAAATAGCAACCCCATCTACACCTTCTCATCCTTCGTGATTCTCGTCCATGCCTTTCTGTAAGTCCTCTACAGAAAATTAACAAACAAACTGGAAACCCTTCTGAGTTATGAAAAACTTCCTACACACTCATGCCGCACTCAGGCCTGGTCGGCTCTCTTTCTCTTGCTAATACCATCTGAAGAACCTACCTCTTTTCCATATCGTACTTGCCCTTGGTGACTTCTCATCTGTGCAATTATGGCATCTCTGCTATTTCAGTCATATACTGTACCTGTCATCCCATGCTCCATTATCTGTTGGGTCCTTGACAATGTTGGTCCTTCCAAGATCAACGTATTCCATGATGAGGAATGAAAGTATTGCTAACGAGTCGCTTTATTTATTGTTTCCCAGGGATCTTTTGAAGATTGGGGGAAAGCACCAGGCAAATGCGTCAGTTCACTTCGGGGGCCAAATCACTGCTCATCTCCAATGTCTGTCCGATAGTCACTGAAATATTTATGGTTGTTGTGTCCATCTCTTCATGACCCTGTGGACCATAGTATGTTGATGCTGTCCAGGGGGTTTCTTGGCAAAGACATCGCAGAGGTTTGCCATTTTCTTCTCCAGTGCATTGAGGTAAACATGATTAAGTGACTTGCCCAGGGCCACACAGCTAATAAGTATCTGAGGCTGGATTTGAACCCAGGCCTTCCTGACTGAAGGCCCCATGCTCTATCACTGAGCCATCTAGCTGCATGAGACTAATTCAGAGGGTGAAGTGTAATTCCTCTCCATGCAATGTGTACCTATGGAGTACTTACTTTGTCCAAGTCACATTGCTAGGTCCTGTAGACATAAAGAAATCATGGCCAACTTTGGAAGAGACCATTGCAGTGGCAGACTGGGGTCAGAAGCTGGATCACAAGGTACTTCTTGGCAGACAACACAAGAAAGCAGGTACCGTGGGTGACAACTGGAAGGGCCATCAGCAGAAATCTCTCATTAGTAGCCCAGGGCACAGGGGCCTCTCAGGTAGCTTTTTGGCAGAAGAACCTGGGGCCCCATTTTTCCCATTGGGAAGGGAGTGGCCCATACAAGGAAGACCTACATATGGTTCAGGTGATCCTGTTCCCTCCTTAGCAATGATAGGTACATGTCAAGTCCTCCACTGAGGTTACAAAAATTCAACTGGACAACTACAGAGTGAGGGAGGTGGGGCTGAGCAGCTGGTCGGGTGAAAGGTGCAGAGTGAGGTTTGGGGAGGTTTTATTAATTGAATAGTAACTCCATATGAGGCAAAAGCATCATGGCAGCTTTAGAAATAAACATTTAGTGCACTCTGGGACTGAACGTTGAAAAATACAGTGTCCCTCTCATAGGAGGAGCCCCTCCCATGGTGTTCAGTGTGAGTCAGTGCATAAGCAGAGTGTTGGTTCAACCCTAGAAGCCTCATTTTAAGAAGGGATTGGGACAGGGACTCCCAGATGAAGCAATCCCTCCCCCAATGCAGACCGACACCGTTTCCCGGGGGTCACACAGCCAGGTCATGCGAGGAGGAACTTGAACCTACATTTCCCTGACTCCAATATTTTAGGAACCATGGCTCTCCAATGCTCAGTTTCCTCTCTCTCCCCCATCATCATCACCGACAACAGCCAAAGCTTCCTCTACAGTGGTTTATTAGACAAAAATCTCTGGGGAGGGCGATTCTCCTGTAATCAACAGAGATATTAGAAGCACATGCAAAGTCTTGACCTGGTAATGGACAGACTTCATTCGAGAAGAGCATGACTTCTAAGATGACCATTAAACACCAAGCAGGCTTGGCTGTCCCAGTCAGGAGACTGTGGCCCCTCAGGGAATTTCAATAGGCACAAATCCTAATCCCTTCCCCCAGCCATAGCGTCCCTCCTTCTGAGAAGGCAGTGATGACTGGCCAGTGTGGGGAGGGGCCCTTGGAGCCCCTGGACTGATGCTTCTCTGGCATTTTCTCACCTCCTTAATTAACAAGAGTCGAGGCATCTTGTGCCAGGTCAGAATCTGGGGCTGGAGAAGACTGGTTCTCCCATTCTCTCTGCTCAGATTATCAACAACGATCATGCATTTTACTCTTACCTAGTTAAAAATGGACCCTTCCGTCCACATCATCTGCATACTTTGAGGTCATTTCCAGCTCACAGAATTCTCATTAAGAATTTCCACCGGGAAGTGTGGTCATTAGTGGCCCAATTTCAAGATACTTTCCTTGAGGGAAGGACTTAAGTATATTTTTCTTCTTTCCTGAAAGGGAAAAAGCAAAGAACAAATCTGGACCCATCGCTTCCTCACTATCCTCTATTAGGCACACTACCGAAAAAGGAACACAAGGAGGGCCTCACAGTAGGGCTTTCTGGGATCAAAAGCAGGATCTACTCAAAGTCTATATTCCATCGGTAATGCCAAAGTGCTGATTTCTCAGCAGGACAAGTTTCCAGGCTAGCTTTGCTTCTGAACCTTTTCCACCTCTGGGCTTGGGTCACTGAGCTACCTGAATGCAGAGAAAGAGGCAACTACACCCAAAAATGACCTTGTGGTGACCTTCATTTCTCTAAAAGTCAGCAGAAAGATACTAATATGTGACTCAAAAGCTCTGCAAAGACGCTCTCTCTGGTTTTCAAAAGCCAGAGTCTTCCTCGCACAGAAACAATAAGGCTGCCTCAGCATTTTATTTATCCGAACAATAATAAGAAAGTTTTATGTGAAACACATATGATTACACCCCTGTTATTATTTCCAGAAGGGTAGAGTTGATTTTCCAGGAACTAAGAAAGATGTCGGGGTCTCTTGCCCTATATCTTGGGATTTTGCCCCCTAACCCCTCCTCCCTCATCCTCATTCATCTTCATCTGAATGACAAATTCTCTAATAAAACACAGATTCTCAGGTATTTGCAGCTACTGGGCTGTTCTCATCAATAAATATCACACCTTTGCCTCTGTGTTTTATAAAGGCCCCAAAATGTTTGACTAAGAAGCAAAGCTAGCCCCTCGGAGAGCCCTGGTGAGAAATCAGCATACTGGCATTATTTACAGAGGGGAGAAATGATTTTAACTGAGATCTTGCCTTGATCCCAAAGAGGCCTCCTATGACTTTCTGCCTGTGCACGTTTTTATCAGAGGGCCTAATAAGATGCCAGCGAAGGAGGAAGCAAAGTTAGCTATTAGCGCCCCATCCAACTGCCAAGAGCCGTAATCGGACACAGATTGAGGCGGGTACAGTAGTCAATTAATGGGGCGCCGCTCCCAGCGTAATGACCTACTCACCTGACGGCGGGTTGCTCTCACATTTTGCTGTCCCCAGGGAGGCGACTGTCACCACATTATCTATTGCCTGCTTCCCTATCAAAGAAAATAAGGCACGCGGGATGTATGGGCGCATCGTCTGTACTTCATTGCACACTGGCCCCGGCAACTGGAGGAACAACGGATTTATAAGTTTATCCTACATTAAACCAAACATGGCTGGCTGCACCGTAAATTACTAAATAATAAACCAGGTGGTGTAAGATGAGGGCTTGGACAGAATATAAAAATCTATCAACCTGTAAAATACAATAACCATAAATGTGGTCAGGTAAACCATCTCCTACCAGCATCCTGGGCCTTCAGGGAAGGGAATGCAACAAAGGCAGTCTCAGTTTTAAAACTGGCTCCCTTTTCTTCCTGTGTCCCCACCATTCATTGTCAAGTTAGGACAAGAGGATTTGTCTTATTTGCTCTGGTTCTTTGGCTGAAACTCAGACTCTTGTCCTTGTTTGGGGGCCCTGAATCCCCAGGTGCCCCAGATACAGGGTTTGGGGCCCATCCCTTCAGTGCCATCCACCAAGGAGGGGTGAGTACAATGCTCAAGCCACTCCCGCATTCAAATGAGGAGATAGCCTTCAAGCAGCTGGAGGAAGCAGTCATGTGAAGACAAACGAACGATCATAATAGCTACCATATAGCACTTGAAGGTTTTCAAAGCACTTTCCAAACATTCATTTGATCCTAACAACTCTGGAAGGCAAATGCCATCATCATCTCTATTTTACAGATAAGGAAACTGAAGTAGACAGTGATTAAACCATTTGCCTGAGTTATACAACTAGTGTCTGAGCCTAGATTGCAACTCAGATCTTCTTGATTCCAGGTTCCTGATTCCAGGTCTATTGTGCCACCTAGATGCCTCATAAATTAAACCCAAAAGATCTAAAGACTAAGTTATCCTCTTCACCAGGTCCCATAACTTTGAGTCCTTTCACAACAGCTGATGGAGAAAACATTTCTCCTAACACTCCAGCCCCCAATCAGCACCTGCCAGTCAAAGGACAGGGAATCTACCCTCAACATTTATCAAGTGAGCATTCCAAAAGGGGGCAGCAAACTTGAGAGTCCAAAACCCACAATGCTAATTAATTCCTTTTGAGGAGATTTTCAATAAGCAAACCAGGTTAAATTTATATGATTTACAAACAGTGTTTACATTCATAGAGGGGCAACTAATTGCTACCCGGCTTGCCATCATTATCGGAAAATGCTGGGGGATGCAGACAGTTTAATTAGGGTGGTTGTGAGTTCACAATATGATTACCGTCGGCATGCACTGTTAATATGCGTCTACAGAACACTAGTGCTGGAAAGAGATTACATTCCGTCTTCTGCCTGCCTTAGTTTGAAATGAAAAATGATAATTTTCATGCACAGGTTCAGGCTAACACTGTGTATATTTCTTGTGAATTGCCTGCCCTGATTGTACTCCTGAGATAGGAACCTCCTCACCTTGTTCAGGGCCAGGTCTCTAAAGTGAAGAGACATAGATGTTGCTGCTGTATATGGATCACGTCCTGTATGGAACTCTTGGGCCAAGGGAACAGGGCATCCTCAAATGTCTCACCAAATTCCACTGGAGCATTTCCCACACCTCTAAAAAGCCTTGGAAGCAGACTTCCTTGTGTAAGTAAATCAGCTCATTTGGGAATAATGTTCTGAATACTAACCCAGTTTCCCTTTTGGTCAATGACAACTGCTTGGACCAATTTTAATCCTGGGAGCTTCTTCCAGTGGTTGGGCTGACCTTGGCAAAGTTCCACCATCATTAGCCACTGTACCATCATCACTTTAAAACTCTGAGAACTATTCTGGAAATGGAAGTGCAGGTATACTAATAAACTCAGGATGCCTGGGATTCCAGTCATTCTGCACTCAGCTCTGGGTGGGCAGGAACCTTCAATGCCCAGCGCTCCCCAGCAAAGCCACTAGCAGCCTGGAAGATGGGATGAAGACCTGTACCAAGATGGCCCTAGTGTCAGAGGAGAGAAAAGATATTGGAGAAATATTATGAAAGCAACTTTGACGGACTTTGACACCAGATTGGATGGAGGGGAGGGGTAAACAAAGAGTGAGGAGTCAAGAACAGCTCCTAGGTCCTGAGCCTGGGGGACTAGAGGATAAGGGAAAGGAACGGGGAGGGCAGAATTAGCACTTATATGACACCAGCTATCTGCTAACTGCTTAACAAATATTATCTCATTTGAACCTCACAACAGTCTTGAGAGGTAGGGCTATTATCATGCCCATTTTACAATTGGAGTAATTGAGGCAAATAGAGGTTAAGTGATTTGCCCAAGGTCACACGGTTTGTAAGTGTCTGAGGCTGGATTTGAACTCAGGTCTTCCTAACTCCAGGCCCAGCATTTTATCCACTTCACCACCCAACTGCCTCTGATGGAGGCATCTTATGTCATGTATTGATAGTGGTATCCTCAATAGTAATAGGCAAGTTAGGAAGAGAGGAGAATTTGGGGAGAAAGATCACGAGTTTAATTCTGAGTTTAAGATGGCTATAGAATATCCAGGTGGAGATGACTAATAGGGAACTAGAGACATGAGACTAGAGGTCAGGAGAGAAGCCTATCTGATAGCCATCAGCATAGAGAACATCATCGAAACCATGGAAGCCGATGAGATCACCAAGCAAATAGCATCAAGAGAAAAGGGGACCCAGAATAAAGCCTCAGAGGAGCCTCATAGTTAGTGGGTGTGACTCTGGGTAAGAGGAATGTCACAAAAAGCTAGGAGAAGAGAGGGGCCAACAGTATCCAAGGCTGCAAAGGTCAAAGATGAAGATCCAGAAAAGACCATTAGAATTAATGATCAAGAAACCATTGATCACATTTAAGTAAGCCGATTCAGTGGGATAATGGGCTCCATGAAGACAGACAGTGGAGAATAAAGTTCAGCATTGGTCTGAAATAGATGGTATGATATATGTGTAAATGGACCTGAGGATACCATTGCCCAAACACAGCATAAATTCCTTGACTAGAACTGGAAAGGTGTGTGAACTAGAATGTAATAAAATCATATATAACTTTCCATATATATGTATATATATACATGCATATGTATGCATAGGTACATATGTGAATGTGTATTATATACATATGTATATATACATATAGTTATATGCACACCTATAAAACATGTTTGTTAACTAATCAACTGGACTTCAGACAACAAGACAGAAACATCTGGTTTCAGGACATTTGGATATCAAAAGCATCTCAGAAATCCATGGTCTCCCACTGTTGCAATATAAGTGGGGAATTGATGGTTTGGGAGAGTCTGACCCACCCCCTGGGGCAGCAGCATCTTCTTGTCTCCTCAGGAAGGAGGCAGTGAGATATTCCAGGGGGCCATTGTTCGTGACCAACCCCTGGCTGCTAATTAACTTCAGCCTAAAATGAAGATCGTTAGCTGCCTCCCCCACCCTGCCACCCACACACCTACTCAACTCCAGCAATGATCTCTATCAGCATCTCAAAGATAAAAAACCCAGGAAATTGAGAGAGTGGAAGTCCTTTTCTGAGAGCCATACTCCTTGTTTTCAGCACCTAAATATGGGCAGGTGTATGACTTTGGTTGAATGGCCCATTTTGCTCTTCCTACCTTCTGACACCCAAGTCTCTCTCTTTTTTGGTGCTAAAAACTCCCTTTTCTTCCTCTAGAACAGGCTTCTCCCACCCCACTTTCCTTCCCCTCCCCCATAGCATCACACTTCATCCTTTCTCAGTCATGTCCATGAAATGGATACTTGCAGCTACCTGACTAGCCTAGAGGGAAGTTTACAAATAAGTAGGTTATCCCCAATGCGGCTATTCCAGATCTTTCCCCTGGATTTCATCACTTATGCTCTACTTGAAGGCAGATGCTGCACTGACTGGAGGTACCATTGCCTTTGTGGCCAGAACTGACTTAGAGAGACTCAGGGTCATGGTTGTGGACAAAGTTCAGGCCAATGTAAGAAGCAGACAGTCTCTGTTTGGGTGACACTTCAGCCAAGCAAAGGTCAGTGGTAAGGGGTGGGATGCGGGGGTAGAAGTATGCTTTGAAATACTTTGTCTCCATCCAAACTTTCTGAGTTTGACAATCACATATTTAGTTTGAACCTCTCTTCCCTGTGTGCTTTGATGAATCTGCTAAACATTTCACAGATAAATCCAAAAGTCGAGACCAGAGGAAGTGGGATCATGTGACCAGCCTAGGAGCTCTGGATTCAGCTCCTTGAATGGCCACTCTTGATAGGGAAGCAATACAAGGAAGTGGTAGGTTTACTGAACATCAGCCTCAGTATCTTGTCAAGGCAGGGACTTCCTTCTTCACCATCTCTGGAAAAATCCTCATGATCAAATAAGTTAAGATATACAAAGTGCTTCATAAACCTGAAATCCTTGTAGCAATGTGAGCTACTATTCCTGTTACTGTTATTATTGTCGTTACTGCTCCATTTTCAAGTTGTCATTTCTGTGGAGGAGGCCACAACCTTCCCAGTCCTCCGTGTTTGAAACCTCAGAGGATCCTGTGACTTGTCCTTCTCCCAAACTTCCATCCACCCAACTGATTGTCAAGTCTTCTGATTCTACCTCAGTGGCATCTCCTGCATCTCTCACCTCCTCTCCACTCCCAGAGTCACCTCCTAGTCCAAGAGCTCATCTCTTCTAACCTTCACTATAGTAATGGCCTCCCATTGGGTCTCCCTGCCTTCATTCTCTCTACTCTCCTACACCAAAGTACTCTTCATATTATTGTACTTCCATACCTAAGTGGCTTCTATTGTGTGTAAGATAAAAGACCAACTTACTAGCCCATCACTAAACATCCCTGCCCCCTCCAAGGACAGGAACGGCTCCTTGCATTTCCTTGACTGAGATCTTTGTTGTCCTCCTGGGCTTAACTCAGGGTCACCTCTCCTTAACTCTATTTATCACCATATCCAACTTGCTTCTGGCTCCCAATCTCACTTTACCTAAGCTGACAATGGTTTTCTCCTCCTCAAAATGTCCTTGAGCCCATCGCAGTTTACTTTGGAGCCTACTTACATGTAAAAACTTTGTCTTCACTTCTTACCACCTTGTAGGTTGCAAACTCCCACAGGGCAGGACTAATTTTTATCCACGTTTCCCTAACTCCGAGCTCAGCAAGACATCCCCCTTCTGCTTCCCCCACAGGCTAACAAAACTCCATGTCTTTTGACCCAGATGACAAAGATGAGATAATTCTCAAACAATTCTTACTGAAACTACACCTTTAGAACAGTCTAGAAAGTCCAAAGGAGTTCATTTTGTCTTCTCAGTGGCCTAATTGCCAGTGACCATTTACTACACATGTTCAGTCTAGGCTCTATGGGGAGTCATGAAGGAATGAGAGGCAAGGGAAGGGTGGGGGCAGCACTTGGAGCCAAAGACCTTAGCTCTAACCTTGACTCTTGATGTTCTGCTGGCCCTTTAGCCTTGGAGCAGCTCCACGGTGTTATAGAATGAGCAGGAGATTGGAGATCCAAGACATGGGTTAAAGTCCCAGCTCTGAGACCTGCTCTCTCTCTCCATGTGACCAGCATGTCATGGTCTACTCTGGGCTTCAGCTTCTGAATGTTTAGAATGGGAAAGCCAGACTCAATCTCTAAGCCCTTTCTATCTACAAGTCTGGGTTCTCATAAGCTTTATGAACTTATGTATACAATATATATGTATATATACATATACAATAGGCTGATAAAAGTTGAAATTCGGAAATGAGGAGCTAGAAGAGGAGAGCATCTCAATGTCAATTTGGGATCTTATGCTCCTCTGCCCCCCAAGATCCCTTCCTCCTCTAAAGCTATAACTCTATGGCCATGGAAGCATGAGAGGCCACCATCTATGGGCAGGTCGAAGTTAGGGTGGGCACCATCTACAGGCAGGCCAAGGTTAGGGTGGGTATCATCTATGGGCAGGCCAAGGTTAGAGTGGGCACCATCTATGGACAAGTCAAGGTTAGGGTGGGCACCTAGGTAATCCGACAGGGAGGTCAAGGGGATGGAATGAGGGACTGAACCAAATGGCCTTGAAAGTCATTCCCAGCTCTAAATCTCCAACCTTATGAACCTGTCATGTCCTTTGGATCATCAGATACAGGCTAAGAATGTCTGATCTTCCTCAGCCCCTATACCATTTGTGAGTTGCTGGGGATAAGCCTAGCAGGTTTAATGGAGATTTAGAAGGGAAATGGCATTCACCTGCCACCAGGGCTGCTCGTCACTCCTTTACTGACCCTGCATTTATCAATTGATTCTCAAGTCTCCTCGGTTGTCCAAGAAGGTGGACCCTTCCTTCCACAAGACTCCAGAGACAGGCATGGGAGGGAGGGCCTCCATCACCAAGCTGTCTTCTGTCACTGCACAGGCCTCCCTCCCAACCTGATGGAAGGAAATTCATATTTAGTGAACAAGGAAATTACTTTGGGTATGTATCATTCAAATCCTTAAGGATTATTGGCTAATTAGGAGCACAGTAATGTAAATTTGCCTTGTGTCAGGTTTTCAGGAAGAGTAAAATAACATAATTAAGCAGTGCACGGAGTAGATCACTTACGCACTCCTCACTGACAAATGTAGCTGATGTCTAAATAGCTACGGCTGGCCCAGGGACCCACAGGAACTGACCACAAGAAGATTTAATGGCCAGAGAGGAAAACGAGATGTTCAGAGAGTGCAGAGCTCCAATGCTGGTTCTTAGTAGTATAGTAGAAGCTCTGACTGCAAAAGTGGATTTACTCCCAGACAAGGCAGCAGAGTGAAGAGAACACTGGTTCTGGAGACCAGGTGGACTGGGGTTCAGCTCGCTTGTCTGACTTTGAGTAGTTCTGTGACCATGGCCTGTTTCCCTCCGCTTGAGCCTTTGTCTGCAAAATGGGTATCTACCTGTTGACCCTAAAAAAGAGAGTTGTTTTGTGCATACTTTTAATGCAAATGTATCTGTTAATAATAATAAAAATAATCATTTGACTAAACAAATACAGATCAAGGGCTTCCTATGTGCTAGGCAGGCATTTGGGAAAAAGTATGGAAATCAAATAGTCCTTGAAATCAAGGAGCTTTGTAAGGGAATGCAAAGCATGCTCAGAGTGAACTTTCAAAAGGGAGAGAGTGTCAGCTAGAGACTCAAGGAATCGGAATCCATTCAGAAGAACACTACGAGTGAGAGGCAAAACAGGCACAGGGCTAGGAGAGCTGACCTCCATGGTCACCCATGGGCCATATGACCCTGGGCAAGTGCCTTCCCTTCTCCAATTCCCTAGGCAATTTTCTAAGACTCTAGGTGACAAAGAAAGGGGTTCTGATCTGCACTGGTAGAGGGACTTACTTCACCCAAAGTTGCCTCCTCTGATAAACTCACGGGTCTGATTCAAACCCAACACACTCATAACAGTTCACATTTCTGTGGTGCTCCACCATAATTCTGAGAATATAGTAGATGTTTATGTTTACTTGTAAACCACAAGGGGCAGAAACCCAAACAGAACATGAAGAGATGAAGCAGGTGAGCATTGACTTGTGATGGAATGCCTTCATTCTTTGGTCCTGTCCATGCATCCATAGCAACATGACAAATGGGAGATAATGAAGAGCAAGGAAGCCTAGAATGGTTTGGTCTCTGTCCATAGAATTCACCATGTAGACTGGTACTACGAAATGGAGTCTCTCTTGACCTTCTACACCATAATGCAGAGGCATCTGTTACCTCCTTCTTCCTCACTCTCTGACTCTGGTGGAAGCTAGGTAAACCTGTCCCTTCCCCCATCTTCCCTCAAGGGTAATGGAAGCTAGCAGCTGGAAGGGATGAAAAGAGAAGAAAAAAAGACTAAAGAGAAAGGAATGAGAGGTGCAGAGAGAGCCAAGAACAGTATGTTAAGGGGAGCAGAAGTGATAGACTCATGCTGTTGGTACATCAGCTGATTTGAGCCTTATCATGTGAGAAAGGTTGTACAAATATTATTATTCTCAGGGGAGAGTGGGAACTGAAGGGGAAAGAAGCCAAGTGGCTTCCCCACAGCTACAGAACATGCTAGAGCTGAATGTTCTGCATTCAGACCAAACAAGGAAGGTACAGAGTAGGGAGCATGGTTTGTTTGACCCGGGACCTTTAACAGTGAGTCTGTATGACTGTACATAAGAAATGTAATATCTCTGTTTCCTCACCTGTAAAATGGATTGGACTAGGTGACCTCTGGAGACTCCTTACTACTCAAAAATCTATAATTCTGTGATCTGGAGCTAGATGGCCCAGTGACCTTGGGTGGATCCCTTATCCTTTTTCAGCCTCAGTTTCCTCATCTGTAAAATAAAAGGCCTCCTAGGCCCCTCCAGCTATAGAGCAGCTATCTACGATCCACCTGCTCTCTTCATGACCCCCATCGCTGAAGGAGGAGGAAAAGTGGATAGCTAAATGAGAACTGTAAGTTCTTTAGAGCAGATGATGGCAAGAAAGGGGGGAGAAAATGTGGCAAATGGACCCAGGGAAAGCATCCTGCAGTAGAAATCAGCTTCACAGCGAAAGCGTTTGAAACCCACGCTCTGGGGCTACCTAGAAGCTTCAGCCCTAAAAATCGAGAGCTATACCTTACGCCTGAATGACCACGGTGAATTTTGGTTCAAAAAATTAGAAACTCACCTATATGCCAGCCCAAAAACATGACAAAAGAGGAAATACTGAAAATTATAGGAGAAATAGATATATTGACAACCAAAAAGACTAGAGAAATCGTCAACAAAACGAAAAGCTCTTTGAAAAGACTAATACAATTGCTAAACATTTAGCCAACCTGAATAAAAAGAGGAGAGCAGGGAAATCAAATTGACAAAATATCAAATCACAGCAAAACCAGAACACAAAAGAAATGAAAAATTGGCTCTCAAAATAAAATACCAAATAGAAATCTTAAATAATTCAGTCACAGAAAAGGAATGGAACTAGCTTATGAAGATACAGCTAAAGGGAGAAAAAAAACTTCTTATCCTGATGGATTTACAGGAAAATTCTATAAACCTTTAAAAAACAATTAAATACCAATTCTACGCAAATTTTTGTGTAGAAAAATTTTTGTGTGAAAAGTTGAGAAAGAAAGCATTTTACCAAACTGCTTTGTTGAAATCAATATAGTACTACCGTCCAAACCAGAAGAGGATAGTGTACAGAAGGAGAATTATATATGCCAAAACCATTCATGAATATAGATCCAAAATTTGAAGTAAAATTTTGTCAAACAGACTACAGCAATTTGCCCAAGATATCATTTGTTATGACCAACTTGGGTTTATATCAGGGGTGCAAAACTTACACATTAAGAAAACAGTAGCTGTGGTTCTGGGTCCTTGTACTTTCTGAAATGGGAAGATAATTGGCCGTGGCAATCCAGGCCCTTCCAAAGGAACGTGGGCCAGTTTTCCTTCTGGAGAGGAAGAGGATGATCCATTGCTACTGTATATCTCTGAGTTTTTTTCAAGCCCAATCCAACCAGTAGCTAAAAACAAAACATATCTTCTCCAAGAACCAGGCTAGACACATGAGGTCCAATTTCCACCCTGCAACACTTAAAACCAGAGCTCAACTCTCGAATAAATGCCATTTTTTCTCAGCATTTCTCAGTGCCTCTTTTAGAAATCATCTCACTTTACCCTCCGTGTCCTCAGATGTTACATCTTCGGCTCAGAAAGGTGTGGAATTGGGAATCTTCCAATGCCCGAGTGCCATGTGCCACCTATATAGGCCAATGATCCAGTTGTCCTGTGAAACAGTCACTTTCTACTGGTCATTTGACCCTGAGTGACCATTAAGGGGGAAATGGAAATAAGTCCACTGTTCAAATCCCCCCCAATCAGAGAAGCATCCTAGAAGCCCCCTTGCATTTGTTTATTTTTCTTTCTAACTTATTATTATTTTTAACATTCTTATCTTTTTAAATGTTGAGTTCCAGATTCTCTTCCTCCTTCCCTCCCTCCCACCACTGCCTTACTCATTGAGAAGGCAAGCAAAATGATATTATAAATGTGAAATCATGCAAAACATATTTCCATATTAGCCATATCAACAAAAAAGCAAAACAAAAATAAAAAATAGAGAAAATTGTACTTCAATCTGCCCCCAGAATTTGTCAGTTCTTTCTTTTTTTTTAATTTTTATTTTTTTTAATATGTTTAGTTTTCAGCATTGATTTTCACAGGAGTTTGAATTATAAATTTTCTCCCCATTTCCACCCCCCCACACTCCAAGATGGTGTACACTCTGGTTGCCC
>CM053624.1:4608415-4630186 GCA_028646595.1 Phalanger gymnotis | reverse complement strand
GCTGCCTCACCAGCACTCCTCCTTCCCCAAGAACCCCCTACCTGGACTGGGCTTAGATCTTCAGCAGGCTCTTCACTCCTGCTCTGATCCGCCACTTAATTCCTCCCACCAGGTGGGCCTGGGGCTAGAAGCAACTGCAGCTGTAGTTCTAAAGCTGCCCCACTTCCGCTGCCCCAGGGGCGGTGGCTGAACCGCAAACTCAGTCCCCGCAGCTTTTCCCACTAACCTTCTCTGATGTCTTTGCTGTTTGTGGGTTGAGAGGTCTGGTAGATGCCACAGCTCACTAATTCAGGGAGCTAGGGCACGCTCCACTCGGCTCCTGGTCTGGTCGGTCTGCGCTGCCCACGCTGGGCTCTGCTTGGCTCAGCTCTGCTCCCCTCAGCTGGGAGCTGGGAGCTCCGTGCGGGACAGACCTTACCCAGAGACCAACCAGGCTGTCCTGGGCTGGAGCCCTGCTTCCCTCTGCCACTTTGTGGGTTCTGCAGTTCTAGAATTGGTTCAGAGCCATATTTTTTATAGGTTTTGGAGGGACTTGGTGGGGAGCTTACGCCAGTCCCTGCTTTCCAGCTGCCATCTTGGCTCCGCCCCCCCTTGTCAGTTATTTCTATGTAAGTGGAGAGCACTTTTTTAGCATGAGTCCTGAGTCCTTTGGAATTGAATAGGATTGGATTGCTCAGAGTAACCAAGCCTTTGACAGTTGATCATCGTTACACATTGCTGTTACTGTCTAAAGATCTTCTAGTTTTTCTCATTTTACTTTGCATCAGTTCGCATTGATCTTGGCATGATTTTTTTTGTTTTTTCTGAAACATCTCCTTCATCATTTCTTATGACACAATAGTATTTGATCACAATCATATGCCACAACTCATTCAGCCATTCCCCAACAGATGGGTATCCCCTCAATATCCAAGTCTTCACCACCACATAAAGAATTGTTATAAGCAAATAAATATATATCTGTGTGTGTGTATGTCCTTTTCCTTTTTCTTTGTTCTCTCTGGTAGTGGTATTTGTGTGGTCGAAAGGTATGCACAGTTTACTATAGCCCATTGGTCATAGTTACAAATTATTCTCCAGAATGGTCAGACCAGTTCACAACTCCACTAACAATTTAGCAGGGTACCTATTTCTCCTCATCCTCTCCAGCATTTGTCATTTCTGAGAGGTGTGAGGTGGTACCTCAGATTTGTTTTAATGTAAATTCTAATCAGTAGTGATTTAGGGCATTTTTCATATGACTATAGATAGTTTTGATTTCTTCTTCAGAAAACTGCCTGTTCATATCCTTTGACCATTTATCAATTGGGGAATGGTTCTTATTTTTATAAATTTGACTCAGTTCCCTATATATTTGATAAATGAGGCCTTTATTAGAAAAACTTGCTATAATTTTTAAAATATGACTTCATGGTCTATGGTACCCTTTAGCAAAATGTAGTTTCCTTAATTATATTTTTTAATTAGGTCTACTTTTGCTTTTGCTTTGTCTGAGGTCATGATTGCCACCCCTGCCTTTTTTTGACTTCGGCTGAAACATAATAGATTCTGCTCTAGCCTTTTATTTTAAATTTCTATATGTCTTTCTGTTGCAAATGTGTGTCTTGTAAAAAGCATATTGTTGAATTCTGGTCTCTAATCCATTTTCCTGTCCATTGTGGTTTTATGGGTGAGTTCCTCCCATTCACATTCATGGTTATGATTACTGGGTATTTCCCTCAGTCATATTTTCATCTATTTTTCCTTCTCTCTCTCTTTTTGTCCCTCCTCAAAAGTCTGTTTTGCTGCTGACTACTGCTTCTCTTAATCCACTCTCCCTTTTATCTCTTATCTCATATCTCTTATCCCCTTCCTCTCCTATTTCCTTGTTGGGTAAAATAGATTTCTATATCCAACTGAGTGTGTGTGTGTGTGTGTGTATGTGTGTGTATTTTCTTCCTTCTTTGAACTAATTCTGATGAGAGCGAGGTTAAAGCAATGTCCACTACTCCCTCACTTCCCCCTACTATAAAAGCTGTTCTTTGTATACCTCTTTTGTGTGAGAAAATGTTCCCCATTCTACCTCTCCTTTTTTTTCTTCTCCCAGTGCATCTTTCTTTCTCACTCCTTTATGTTTTTTCTTTAATTTTGTTTTTGTTTTGGAGATCATTCTGACACAATTGACTCACACTAATGTCTTCTGTCTATTTAGGACCCTAATAATGATAAAATCCTTAGGAGTTACGTGTCATTTTCTCATATAGCAATATAAATAGTTTAAACATAAGTTCCTTATGATTGCTCTTTCATGTTTACCTTTTTTATGTTTCTCTTCAATCTTATGTTTGAATGCCAGATTTTCTATTCAGGTCTGGTCTTTTCATCAAGACTACTTGAAAGTAGTCTATTTCAGTAAATATTCATTTTCTCGCCCCCCCTCCCCCACCAAGGTTTATACTCAGTTTTGCTGGGTAGGTGATTCTTGGTTGCAAGCCTAACTCCTTAACCTTCCAGAATATTATATTCCAAGCCTTCTATTCTCTAATGTGGAAGCTGCTCAATCTTGTGTGATCTTGCCTGTGGCTCACCACTTTTTGAATTGCTTGTTTCTAGATATTTGCACTATTTTCTCCTTGACTTGGGAGAACTGGAACATGGCTATGATATTCCTAGTAGTTTTCATTTTGGGATATCCTTCAGGAGGCAATTGGTAGATTCTTTTAATTTCTATTTTTCCCTCTGGATCTAAGATATCAAGGCAATTTTCCTTTATAATTTCTTGAAATATGTCTAAAGTTTTTGTTTGTTTTATTATGGCTTTCAGGTAATCCAGTAATTCTTAAATTATCTGTCATCAATCTATTTTCCAAGTTAGTTGTTTTCCAATGAGATATTTCACATTTTGTTCTATGTTGTTCATTCTTTTGACTTTGTTTCATTATTTCTTGATGTTTCATGGCATCAGTAGCTTCCACTTGCCTGATTCTAATTTTTAAAGAATTATTTTCTTCAGTGAGCTATTGTATCTTTTTTGTATCTCTTTTTCTATTTGGTCAGTTCCACATTTTAAGTAATTCTTCAGCGTATTTTTGTGCCTCTTTTACAATTAGATGAATCCTGTTGTTTTTTTAGGTGATATTTTGTGTCTCTCTTACCACCCTATTAGTTGTCTTTTCATAGTTTTCTTGCATCATCCGTTTATTTTCCCACATTTTCCTCTACCAATCTTATCTCTTTCTTTAACTCTTCCAGGAATTCTCACTGAGCTTACATGTAATTAGCATTTTTGAGGCTTTAGTTGTAACTGTTTTCACATTGTTGTCTTCTGAGTTTATGTCTTGGTCTTTCCTGTCACCATAGTAGCTTTTTTATGGGTACATTTTTTTGTGTGGCTTGCTCATTTTTCCAGTCTATTGCTCGGCTTTGAATTTTATGTTAAATTTAGGTTCTGCTCACCTGGAGGTGGGAAGGCACTGCTCAGACTTTAGGGTATTTTTTTGCTGCTGTGTTCAGAGCTAATTTTGCAAATTTTTGGTGCTCCCAAGGTGATGCAATCCTGGTAGAAGTGTCATCACTGCTTTCCTGGTCTGCACTCTGGTCTTTACCCAGGAACAGCTCTTGTTCTCCTATAGCCCCAAGCACTAGTGCTCCTCTCTGCCTTGAAACTATGACTAGGCCCCCTGATCCTCTTATGACCAAATACAAGTACTCCTTTCTTCCCTGGAACCATGACCAAGAACTTCTTATGGGCAATAGAGGTGCCAATCAGCACCAGCTGCACTCAGTGCCACCCCATAACTCTTAAACTGTTGTCTAACTCCCTTGCTGTCTCTGAGCTAAGAGTTCCTGAAGCTACAGCTGCTGCTGCTGCCACTATTGCAGCTGCCTCCAAAGCCTACCACTGGTATTGCTACCAAACGCTGAGCCAATCCCCCACCCCAGTGTCACAGACTTTTCCTGCTTACCTAAGTTGTCTTAAGCTGGAAAAAACATCTCTATGTGACTTTGTGTTTGCTCTGTTGCTACAAAATTTCATTTGAGAAGTTATTTCCAAGTTGTTTGGTGGGGGGGGGAGGATATTAGGAGAGTTCAGCTGAGTTGTTTCCTGTAATCTGCCATCTTAGCTCTGAAGCTCCCTTGTATTAAATGGGACTTATTCTTCGCCTGTAGATTTTACCATGACTAACAGGAACCCCAGGAGCCCTGCCAATAAGTGACTATTGCTGTTCATCCTTTATTTTCAAAGACCAATGATATCATGGAATGATGTCTTCACTTGCAGGTGAATTGGATTTAAGTGAAGCATTGTTGTGCAATGTCATCAGCCTCATTTTCTGTTCTAGAGTCATCAAAGTTGAGTGGCAAGACAAAAGTCAGGAAAATTGACAAAGGTCAAGATGTAATGGATGACTGTGGCATCTTCAATGTTTGACCAAGCTCTAAGAGCTCCACAGTGAATGCTTCAACTGCCTTTATGGCCATTGGAATAAATTGTTCTCATCTGCCCATTATGCCAGAGGAAGTCTTCCCATACTTGGGGTAGACATCTCCCTAACTCACCAATGGCTTTGAGGCCTGTCAGTTACCCTCAATTTGGTTTAGCCTGTCTGCTGAGACAGTTTTACTGGTGTGGCTGCTGTACATGCTACAGCTTCTTGGAGCGACAGGTGAAAGTTAGGTGAAAGGTAGATACCAAAGATAGAACTTCCCAAGAAAGAAGCAGATCCAGTGCCAGGAGCATGGCATAAAACTAATCTACCAGGAGTTTCAATAAAAAGTCTTGCTACAAAGCAGTATCTGAGTTTTAAATACCAATCTCCCTATCCCTTTTTCCGACTTCTCCCTCTCCTTTGAAAAGTGGGTTACTATCTTCACTATTGGATGGTCAAAAAAAAAGAAAGAAACAAGTCAAGCCCACTCCCCATGCCAAGAAAATAATCATTTGACTAAATAATGTCTCTTTACAATACAAGCTAAAAAATCCTCATGCCATCTGTTGACCTCTATCATAAAGCTCTTTTCCCCCACTAAGGTAAGTTAGCACATAACCAGCCTAGAGATCATGTCAAAAAGAATAATTGACTTAGAAGCATACTCCTCCACCCCCACCATTACCACCCCACAATGATTTTTACAAATATACCCACTGATAATCACTTGTTATATGCCTTCCCAGACATCACCATGAGACCCAGGGGGCCATTTGGGGTCCTAGGCTTGGGGATTCAGGGGATAATGCTAATGAGGTTCTCATGTCCATATTTATTTGAAGATTTATTTATTTAGAGTTGGAGGAATCCAGTTTACTGAGTCATGTGGCACCAATGGGAGAGAGAGAGAGAGAGAGAGAGAGAGAGAGAGAGAGAGAGAGAGAGAAAGAGAAAGAGAGAGAGAGAGAGAGAGAGAGAGAGAGAGAGAGAGAAAGAGAGAGATTGAGAGGAACCTGGCTGGAAATCCTCCATAAACAACCTCCAAAAGGACCATTTATGGCCACTCCTAAAGGGTCAGCATCCATCTGCCCTCATATTGTCAGGTTGACAAGAGGAGAAAAAAATTAACTAAAAGCCAAATCAAATAAATGTGCAACTCATAAATTCTGCAGCTAAAAATTTACCCCTGAGGGATGGTGACAATGACACCATGGTTGCCTCCCCCCATTCCTTCCCTCATAAAGGGGCATGATAAGTGACACCCGTGTTTCTAGGGTACCAAGAGGCCCTGGACGGAAGCACCGGGCTGGGGTGGCTTCCTCTTACGGGTTTCATTAACTATTTTATTTCCCCACAGCAACGGCAGGGGTGAATCTCCTCTCTTCTGATGATGATGTCAACATTGCCATGTCCCAGACAGGTTGCTTAGCAACGTAGACCAAGTCCTGAGTGCTGAGAGGAAGCTGAGCACTTACCTTTCTTCTCTCATCTCTAAGCGCAGTGAACACTCACTCCATTTCTGCCATGACCCTGGACTGAAGGGAAGAGGGAGGAGAGAGTGGCACAGACTCGTAGTGCCAAGGTTCTCATTTGGGTTGGGCATAGGGCTTACTTTTTTCATCCTTCATGAGGGGAGAGAGGGATTGGAAGGGTGTTGAGAGCCGGTCCAAAGATTTAGCAAGTCATTCCTCTGGGAAAGCTCATTCTAAACACTGCCATGCCAGCTTCCTGTTTGGTGTGCCATCAGGGAAAAAAACCAGCAACGGAGGTGAGACAGACAGTTGGCAGCCCCTAGGAAAAGGCGGCCCACTACCGTGCTATCCCAGGAGAAAGGGTGGAGCCACCACGCAGATGGCAATAGAATGCTTTCAAACGATTCTCTCTGTTGTTTTTGTGACCTTTCCAGGTCCAGCTTTGGGGGCGCTCCCTGTATTTGACCACTCCGGCCTCTCTGCCTGATTCCAATTCTCAGGAATATTTCTCTGTTCAGCTGGCAATCCTTCGCTGCTCTTCGTCCAAGTAACCACCATGCCCACCCAGAAAGCTCTAAAATGGTCTCTGTTTGGTGCCTCAAAGACCATGAAGGAGCCACAGAAACTGATCTACATGTGAACCACACACTTAGCAACTGAGCAGATTCCATTGTACATTTGTTTAATGCTGAAGAAAGACAACGGATGTTCACATCAAGACCAGAAATGCGAAAAATGGAAACCAATGCTTCAATTCAAACCCATCTAGAAATAATCAGCGGGGCCGTGAGGTGGCGGAATGCCTGCCGCTCAGGCAGCTGTCCTCATCCAAACAGGATATACTGGTTTGCAGAATTTGGAGTGTCATTCAGTTTCAGTATCTACCAGGCACTGGGCTAATCTCCGGGAATAAATACTAAGACAAAAACAAAACAGCCCCTGTCCTCAAGGAACTTACGGTCAAGTGAGATAAAAAAAATTGCACAAGGATTAGATAATTGCAATCTATATCCCACAGAAATATAACTTAAATGACAGCATTATCATGTAGGAGGGAACAGTACAGACCTTGGGTCAGAGAGGTCAGGAAGGATGAGGAATGGGAAACAGACTTCACATGGAGCAAGAGCTCTCAGCCAATGGCCTAAAACTCTTCTGAGCTATCAGAAGACACAGCCAAGGCCCCATCTTCTGCATGGAGCTATCCCTGAGGAACATAACTAGTGCCTTCTCTCTCAGATGATCTTGTATATAATTTTATTGTACACACACACACACACACACACACATACATACATATACATATGTGTATATATATATACACACACCCTATATAATATATTACATAGTTGATTGGTATGTGTAAATGTATTTCTATCACATATATTCTATATAATAATATGATTTATTATTCTATATGAATTACCTTGTATATATTTATATGTGAATGTAATTTATAAGTATATAAAAATTACCTTTAATACATTTACATTATATATTATAGTGTGATGTATAATTCATAATTATGTCAGTTATCATGTATATTTATATAATATATACAATATGTAATGCATGTTTTATAATTTATATATATATGAATTAATTTCAATATATTTATATGAGATATATTACTGGGTATGTTATTTATAATTTATAAATATGTTATTCATGTAAGTTTATATATAATATTGCCCTCTTTATTATTTAAAATTATATATGTACATATAAATTGCCTTGTATATATGTGTAGGTTCTATTTTCCCTGCATAATAAATGCGTATACAATTTATAAGTACATATGCATACATAAATTACCTTGTATATAATATTTATATGCTATACACCCTACATAACATATTATGTAAGTTATAATTTTATATGCATATACAAATTAATTTGAACATATTTCTACATGTTACTCTATTTAATATATTATGTTATAATTATATATATGTATATACACCTTCAAAAACCATATATAATATATGTGCCTTCCATAACATACATTTTATAATATATAATTATATGCGTGGGCAAAAATTACTCATACATGTTAACATATATTACATATGTCCTACATAATACATGTTTATCGTATAGTTATATGCATGCATAAACTATCTTCTATATATTTCATAATATATGCCCAACATAATATATAATATATTATAGACATATACACAAATTACCTTCTGTATATTTATACATAACATATGCCCTACACAGTATGGATTCCATAATTGGTAAGAATGTCACCTGGTAAGTTGATTTGACATCTCTGCCCTACATAATAGATATCAGCTATACATCTATTGCTTTCTGCATCTCTCAGTCCCATTATGTAAGAAGAGCACTGCACAGGTTTCTGTCGTTCCATCCACATGCAGGCCACGTCTGCTTCCTCCTCGCCTCGTCTCCCATCTTTGAATGGAAGCTCCTTGTTCCATCCTTTGGGCTTGGATCTCTTGTACTCAGCACAGAGCATGGAACATCACCCGTGCCTTATAAGGGTTTGTTGCCTGACTTGCTGATGACACTGTGGATGCCATATTTGATGAACTGTTTCTGCTTAGCCTGGAAAAGCAAAAAATGTAGGTTTCTTCCCAGTGAGCCCAGGCTGGTTCCCCAAACTGAAAAATGTTGCTGTATAAGTTTGGGGGGTTTTAGTAGATTTTTTATTGATATCTTTTGTTTTTGCATTACCCAGCTTTCTCCTTGTACAAAGAGTGCGTTGGAGCCAGCTAGAGAAAACCTATCACTAACATTTTTGTGTAAGCATTTACACATTAGAAATTGGCAAATGTTAAAAAATCAGGATTTAATTTATAATTCTGTTGATTGTCTATACATTAAGAAATGATAGAGAAAATATTAATCATGCAAATGAAACCTAAAAGTGCATCCTGCCGAGGAGAGAGGCGATGTCTTCTTAGATTTCTTCTTGGAGGCCAATCTTGTACTTTAATCATTTACGTTCTTGTAATTGTTGTGCATCTTGTTTTCTTGGTTCTGTTTGCTTCACTCTGGACCGATGTCTAGAAGTCTTTCTAGGCTTCTTCGAACTCATCACACACGTCATTTCTTACAGCTTAATAATAATCCTTCACATTGGTGTACCACAATTTGTTAAGTCATTCTGCAATCGATGGGCATCAATTTTGTTTACAATTCTTTGCTACCACAAATAGTGGTGCTAAAATATTTTGGGTTTTATGGGAACTTTCTTTTTATCTATGGCTCCCTTGGGGTATAAGCCTGGTAGGAGGTTCTTCAGCTCAAAAGGTACCTGTTTTAGTCACTTTATCTGCATAATTCTAAATTGTTTTCCCAATGATTGTACTAGTGCACAGCTTCATCAACAGTGTATTAGTGTGCCCATCTTCAAACAATCCCTCAAACATTGATCATCTTTGCCAGTTTGGTCAGTGTAAGATGAAACTCTAGTGTTGCTTGCATTTGAATTTCTCTCAATTTGACTTAGAGCATTCTTTCATATTGTTACCAAGACCTTGCATTTTTTTTCTTTTGAGAATGGCCTGTTTATATGTTTTGGCTACGTATCTATTAGAAAGTAACTTTCGGTCTTGAGTATTTCTGTTAGTTTTCTATAGATCTTGACTACCAAACTCTGATCAGAGACACCTGATAGAGAAAGGACCTCATGAGACCTACCTGCCTGACCTCTCTCTCCTCCAATCCTCCCCCCACGGGGCCATTGAGCAAGCCCAGGCTCTCTTGGTGGAGGGGCTCGGCTGATGTTGCAAACAAAGGCTTGCTGCCTTCCCTGGAAACCCATCAAGCCAAACTCAACCAGAGAATTTCCTCAATCAACCACTTATGAAGAGAAGAGTCAAGGAAATATTGGCACTGCCAGAACTCTGATTTCTGTATGGATCAGGAAGCTGTTTCTTACACTTTGTATAATTTTTATAATTTATACTATATTATTATATTTATATATAATTATAATATATAATATAATATTATATTATAATGTATAATATTATATAGTATATATTATATATAATATTATATTATATAATATATATAATATAATATATAATATATAATTATATTATATAATTTATATAATAATTGTATATAATTTTGGAAGGCAATCCCTGCCCAGTGACTGCAGTGAAGGGCCTGGGAGGGATATATGTCTCTTAGGAAAGAAAAAAGGTGCTGCCTGCCTATTTCTCTGAGACTCACTGCTCTATCAAGCTAATGAAGGGAATCAGCTAGTTATGGTTTGAAAAAATCCCTCATTAAATTATTATAATAATTATTTGCTTAGTTATCAGAACCCCATTAAATCAGGCTTTTCTCCTTCTCCTTGGGTGATCAAAGAATTGATTACCTGTTACTCTTCAGGTGCCAGCCCATGACACATGTGTGACTTAGAAGGAGCTCTTTCTGTTGGGCTTTATTTTCCTAAATGCGACTGTTCCAAGCCTGAATATTAATTTCAGTGTGGTTAGTTTCAGGCCTCTGACCTTAAGCCTACATCCTGGCCAAAGCAAGGGGGATATCCTCAGCACCCTGCTGCCCTCGCCTCACCTCGCCAACAGGGAGGCCGAATAAATCAGCCCAGAGCCAAAGGGAAATTCTCCCCAAATTGCTCCCACTGCTTCATCCTCCCACCCTCCACACATAAAACTTACTGTCAAAGGGACTTATACGGTGAGGATTAATCAGGCAATTCTCCAAGCCCTCTAAGCACCTACTTCTGGTGACTAATTTGCCTTTCCTGTTGCAAACCACTAATTTTTTATCCCAATCGATAGATCCAAATATGCCTCCCCATCCATCACCAGCAGAGAGGGTGAACTTCCACTATTTATGTAATTCCTACAAGACGAAACAAAAATGTTCAGCATGTGAGAGATCTTTTGACGTTAGAGGGTACAGAGAGAGGGAGAGAGAAATGTAGGAAAAGAGAGAGATGTAAGGAAAGAAGCGAGAGAGAGAGAGAGAGAGAGAGAGAGAGAGAGAGAGAGAGAGAGAAGGAGAGAGAGAGGAGAGAGAGAGAGAGAGAGAGAGAGAGAGAGAGAGAGAGAGAGAGAGAGAGAAGGAGAGAGAGAGAAGGAGAGAGAAAGGAGACAGACAGAGAAGGAAAGAGAGAGAAGAGAGAGACAGACAGAGAGACAGGGACAGAGAGAGACAGAGAGAGAATGAGAGAGAGGGGAGACAGACAGAGAAGGAGAGAGAGGAGAGAGATAGAGAGACAGGGACAGAGAGAGGAGAGAGAGAGAAAGACAGAGAGACAGAGGAGAGAGAGAGAGAGAGAGAGAGAGAGAGAGAGAGAGAGAGAGAGAGAGAGAGAGAGAGAGAGAGAGCCTCTGGAAAACCTTAAAAAAACAGCCCTGTCAGAGAAGGCAGAATCTAAAAAGCATCAGAAGGCAATCCTCTGTGGAAGGAAAGAACCAATAAGAAACTTGCCAGACCCTTGGATCAAATGGATCAGACTAAAGGGAGAAAAAAGTTGGGGCTAATCAAATGGAACCTTCATTTATTGAGGTGAAGATGGATGGACTTTGTCTTACTCAAGACACTAAAGGGAAAAGACCAGACCTTTGATCATCACAACAATCCTGAAGGTTTCCTGTGGCTTGACTAGAAAATGCTCTGCTGTCCCTTCACATCTGAAACCCTCTAGATCTATGACTCTGGGAACCATTCAACCTTTACTCCTTTGTCTCCTAAGCATATGAAGACAGTTACTGAGTTCATTCAGCAGTGCTGCTTTTCTTGACAGTGTGGTTGACTCAATCTGGAAAATACATTGGGATTTTGGCCATTGGAAGGCAAGATAGAGAGAAGGTGGAGAGAAGCAGCGTTGAGGAAAAACTGCTTTGCTTTCCCCCAAAATTGGAACAGAAATAGCAAAGGGAAAAATAAGAGAGACCCAACAAGCCATTACTCTCATTTCCCTGTGCCTGATATATTAATTTCTGCCACTAAAGCAATCTTCGTCTAGGGTCCACAACTGCTTAGAGTAGAATACTCCCTCTTTCAAAGGCTTATTTCCTTAAATGGAAAAACTAATAGGGACTGGGTATTCTTTTTTCCACACATAATTCATTTAAGAAAATTTTCTCGAATGGCTTTTTTTTAGCTTTTTTCCCCAAGTTTATGTGCATCTTGACCCAAGAAGATATAAATTACTATTGGGAAAAGGGGGCACACATCCACTATCCCATGACACAAACACAAAGATTTCATTTTCCTGATACTTTTATTTTGCTGCTAATAAAATTGGGTGGTTAAACCTCCACGGTAGCATCTCAATATAACACTAGAGTTAAGCTTTAACACCAGCAAAAACTCTATTAAAATATTGCCCCAGAGACTAAATTTGAATCTTTGCACTGTTGGTCAGATTGGGCTACAAGATGAAGATGAGGCAGGGACTAGAAGTGGTCTGTTAAGATCACAGACACAAAGATGCAATTTTTTTTCCATTAGATTAGTTCCTTCACAGGGAAGGAAAAAGACAATGGGTAACAATACTCCCAGACTGTGTGGACTTGGCTCATCTATTGTGCAGAGGTGAAAGAGATTTGTGAAAGGAGCTCCAGGCATGAAGGCTTTGATTTACTTCATATCTTCTCTGGAAACTCACCTGAAAAGCTAGAGGGACATGAAAGTTGGAGGGAGAAAGAGCCAGAATACCAATGGGACATCTTGGGGGCGAAATGCCCTAATTCTTGGGAAGATTGCTGTTTCTCTGAAAAAGTGGAGTTTTTTTTACAAAAACAAAAACAAAGAGAGATCATTGGCAGATTCCATTTTGACATGGTATTTTTATTGTTGGCCATGACCTTCAAAGAAAACCATAATAGTAACCACAGAGAATCATGGTGCTTTGAGCTGGAACTAACCTTAAAAAACAATCTGTCCACCCTCCATATTTTTTACATAGGAGGAGACACGCTTGAGATTTATTAAGTAACAGGGCCAAGGTCAGAAGTGGAGACTGTGCCAGAGGTATGCCTAGAACTTAGATCTTCTTATTCCTCATCCAGGGAACTACTGAGAGGCTTCCTATAACCTTGAACTAGATCTTATAGGTGCTTCACAAAATCTCGTCATTTATGAAACTTACCCCTTTCACACCAGAGTGAAACTGCTAGAAATATATCATCCTCATTGATAGTCCCACTACTGAGCTTCTTCTGGCCTTTAGATAAATACACAGAAGAATATTAATTTAACACCATGCCTACAAAATGACTTCTGAATGTACATTGGACTAGTTCAATCAGTGAATTTAGCAGAGGTGAAAGATAGATTTAAGTAGCGAGTATTTAGGGATTAGGAGCTGGTTTTCACAGTGAAATGGGAGACAATCTAACAAATCTATCCGAAATAAGATCAACAACTTAAAATTTAAACCAATCTTGAGTATATATTTGAACTTGGATATGCAGATATGGCGCTCAAGTCCCCAAGGTTCAGCCGTTCACTCAAAGGATCAACAGCCCTATAGACAGCTAAATTACTAGGAAAGCCAGGGAATTTATCGAACATGAATTTCAAAGTGGATTCTAGCCTCCAGGAAAAATGGTCGCCCATTAATGTACACACACAACAAATGTTGTCTGCAAGCTCCTTGACTCTTTCTTTTTGACAACAAATGGACTAAAGTTCTCAATTTACGTAAAGAGGGACAAAGAGCACTACCCCTTTGATGGAAGCTCTAGGGTCTAAGCAGGTAGAGCTATTTACAAATATCAAATCTGCAGCAAGGCAGTGAGGGTACAGGTGTGCCACAAAGAAATCATTGACCCTGTTCCCTGCCTCGTGGTGCATTATTTATAACAAACTCCAATTTGTGAATGTTAACATTAAACAGGTTTCACACACAGCAAGGGAAGTCATACAACCTCATCATGTATTATGAATGAAAACAGGACAGCACCAATGAAATTAGTTAAAGGGGACGTGCTGGACAAGAAGGAGCATGGCGGTATCCCCATCCCCATTTGTGGGCTGGCCTTGGAAAACTTGGGTGATCTTTAGCCCCTAACCTCAATATTTACTTTATTGACCAAAAGAAATGTTAACTTCATCCACTGTTGACAGATCATTTATCAAAAGAAATTTTAAATAATGGAATATTTCATTGGTGAGATAGCTCAGGAAATTAGCCACTAGCCTCTTGGGTTCAGGACTTCAAAATGAAGTCACCCAGAGGAAAGCGGCTGAATATTTTTATAATCAGATTATTGGACAGAATTCTCCGTGAAGTTGCTGTGACAGGTTTTCTTCTACTTATGGTTGGTGCCAACCCATGTAAAAACACCACAGTATGATTGACAATGTGCAAATTTGCAGACTCCCTGCTTCCCCAAAGAAGCCTGGCAGCAGTGTGATGAGGACACCAGTCTCATTTTGGAAGACCCTGGCCCGTGCCAAGGCCTTCAAAAAACCACCGTGGAAAGCTTAAGTATTTTTAGTCTACTCAGATAGGACTAAAGGACAGATTGGTCTTTTTTCATTAGGTTTCCATGACTTTTCCCAATAATCAATTAAGCACCTACTACATGTCAGGCAGGCATTGTGCTAGGCAATGGATTTTCAAAGACAAAATGCCCTCAAGGAGCTTATGCTCTACTTGGAAGAATCAAGATGTAAACTGATAGGTAAATGAAGATGATTTGAAGAGGAAAGAGCTTGTAACAAGCAAGGGGATCAGTAAAGTCTTCCTGTGGACAGCACCTGAGCAGGGCCTAGAAAGGAACCCTGAATTCTAAGGGCATCTACATTTTTGCTATGCATAGTCAAATAGACAGCATCAACAGAAAGTCTCATCACTCCAAGTGTTTCAATCCCTTTCCCCACTGTATTCACTTCGAGTTTTCTAGATTCTGGTAGAAGTATATTTCTCCAGGTCTTCAAAGGGGTATTTTTCCACCTCATTCAGACTGCATGCTCCTCTCCCTCATGGACCAGTGAAACCAATGAATGGTTCGATAAAGAAGTTGGCTCATAAGATGGCAGGATAATAAACCTTCAAAAACCCTTAGAGACCACTAAGTCCAACTCCCTCATATTGCAGCTAAGGAAACTGAGAAAGATAGATATTGACTTGTCCAGGGTCACACCCAACTGCCCAATTTCATTAAATGTCAATACTTTCATGAATTATTGGACTCCCTCCAACCATGTTGATAATAATCACTCCATGTTTTCCCTTTGCATATTCCTGTGCCTGTCTTTCCACGAATCTTCCACTGAGATCCATTACATATGCCAGGAACATTTCTCTGATTTCTTTAGTATTTCATGAATGGTAGTGCCATATTTAGGCTGTCCATGTATTAGCCTTCATTCCTTAGATTTGACTCAGCCACCTCCTTTCCTAGTCAACTATGTCCTTGATAATTCCTTTATGCCACTTCCTGTTCACAAACTATCATTGGTAACATGCTATAGCTACATATTATTCCCCCATCCTTTACATAATTTGAAATTTCCATGCTCTCAGGATTGAGGCATTCCATGATTAGCGGTTGTGTAGCATCTGTAACAGAATGAACATTTAAATGTATGCCTATTTGTGGAAGAAAGAAACTCAGGATCTTTGAAACTGTTATACCATTTCTAAAATGTGACCCAGTCCAAATTTGTTTTTCTATTCAATTCTGACCTAAATCTTTGCACTTCTGTGAAGACCATCTGAGATTGAGACACTAATGCACTAACTTACATGCATCAATTGCCCATCCTACTACTTGCCCCAGTCAGGGATGGTACACATTCTTCATCCATGTGGTTCTCCCAGTGTGGGTTGCCAAACTGATCAGTTTTTGAAAGGCTGTGCCTCGCCTTGAAGAGGTCAGGTCATGTCTTGGGCTCCTTGCAATCAGTATAGTGCTGTTCCAAGAGCCTCCATCTCTCAGCTCTTTTTCTCTGGTTATCCCGCATGCCTAGAATTCTCTTCCTTTTCTCCAGACCTCCTGGCTTCCTTTAAGTCCCAAATAAAATCCCACCTTCAACAGGAAACTTTCCCTAAGCCTTCTTAATTTCAGGGCTCTCCATCTTTTAGAGTTTGCTTTGTATATATCTGTTTGCAAGGTGCCCCCCCCAATAGAATGTTAGGCAGGGCAGAAACTGTCTTTTGCCTCTTTTATAGCTTGAACAATTAGCACAGTGCCTGGCACACGATTGGTGCTTAATAATTGTTTATTGGGTGATTGGTTAATTAGACCACACCGATACCCTGAGAGAGTAAAATGTAAACTCCTTGAGGGCAACGCCTGCTTTTCAGGTCTCTGTAAACTCAGCGCCTGGCCCAGAGCCATGCATTCATTCAGTGCTTGGAGGACTGGCCTGAGTTGGATGGCTATGCCTCCCAGCTTCAAGTGTGACATCTTCAAAAAGCCATAACAGAATTTATTATAGGAATGCGACCCTGGGCAAGTCACTTAACTTCTATCTGCCTCAGTATTCCCATCTGTAAAATGGGGATAATAAAATAAATAGATAAAATAAAACCCTGGCTTCCTAGAGTTCTTGAAAGGATCAAATAAGATAATATTTGTAAAGCACTTTGCAAACCTTAAAGCTCTGCATAAATGTTAGCTTAATGTTAATTAATTTATTATCATTATTATTGTTGCTATTAACTCATAAAAAGCTTATTTTCTCTTCAATACACGGAATAATGAATGATTGCACAGTCCAGATTACCTAGAAAGACAACACAAAGGGGTGCCCTGTTTTGAGAATCCTCAGAACCCCCACAATTTTAGCCAAGGAAGAGATGGGCCCTCCCTACACCATAGAGCTACACCTGCAGCCAAGCAACACCCAGAATATGATTTCCTAGCAGTTTGTTCAAGTCAAAATATATTTATCATCTTGCATAAGTTATGACCCCAGCTTTCCCACCAGAAGATCATATCACAATCAAAAACATTCTCCATGCAGGTGGCTAACATGATTTATTAAATCTGCTCAATTGTAGGCTTTAGGACGTTCCTCCATACAGGAGAATTTTCCAAATATTGAAAACATATGTACATAGGACAAAGCTCAGGGAAAAAAAAGACTTTATTATAATGCATCACACATAATAAATGTTTGTTTAACAAAGTCTTATGAACTTTCCACATTAATCAAAAGTGAATGCTACATGATTTTGCATAATTAACTGGGAAGTCATATTACAAGTGATAAATATCGCGGACAATAAAATGAAGGGAACTAATATTGACCTTCTGTGCTCATTAATAATGCAGGTCCTTGAGAGTCCACAGTACAATTATTACACAGTTAATTGAAGGGTCAAGTTTCCCAAAGATTAATAATGAGCATTGCGTCGGTCTGTTCATCAGAGATTTAAGAAGAGGCAAAAACAGTCCCCTTTTGGCCCGCTAAAAAGATGGAGCTTGGACTGGGACTGTAGGGATAATGCTTTTTCTTGCACAGACATGTACTGAAAGGGAAAAAAAACACATATACACCATTATGAGGGTGACCTACAGAGAGGATTCCATAGAATCATTAGAGAAAGGGGTGCAATTGATAATAGATGTGCAATCCTAGTCAAAGAATCAACAAGCAATTATTGAGGTCCCACTATGATGCAAACACTGAAGGTAAATAGATAAAAGAAAGAATCCCTCATCTAGGAAGTCATACTCTACCGGGCGGGACAACATGTGCACCTCTAAGTATTTAAGGAAAATTTAAGCGGTAGGTAGTTAGTGAGGGAGGGCACACAGTCACCCACCACATGTCTCCCCACTGCCCTTTGGGTGACCCTCAACTTTTAATCCTTTGGAGCCTGTCATATTCCATAACTCACAATCTGGAGGTATCACCAGGAGAAAAATGGTGTTGAAAAACAGCTCTTTGTTTCCAGAGGAAGCATGAGGTATCATTTCCCAAAGGCCCCCCAGCCCCCTCTCTTTCCCCTCCAGATCGATGCTTGGCCCAGCTCACTGCCCATTTGCAGTGTCTGGCCACAATGAACACACTGATGGCCCAGCTCGAGAGAGCATCCGTCCATCTCGACATCATAGTCGGGACAATGGACAGTGTTCCTGTGCTCCCTCCCCCACCCCCACCCCCACAGAGGAGCAAGTTTGTTTGAGGGCCTGTGGGTCTCATTCAGGATGCTCTGCAATGAAACAGGGCCCACTGCATTCCAATGGACACAAAGCTATCGATAAACAACAGCATCCCCAGGGCCTCCCTATTGAGCACTTCCATCACATGTGATCTCATTTGAGCCTCACCACAGCCCTGTGAGGTAGGGAGGCCTCTGGCTATCCTCAAGCCCATTTTATAGATGAGGAACTGAGCCTTCGAGAGGTTAAGAGACTTGCCAAGGGTCCAACAGGAAGTAAACAGAGAGATCTGAACCCAGGTCTTCCTAACTCCATGGCCAGCAATGTAGCTATCCACTATGCCACACCAAAGGAGCTAAACACATGCTGCTAATTGAAAGGCTTCCATTAGGCTTCTTGTTTCTGGTCAACTATCAAATTTCTGTGGGACCTTAATGAAATTCTATTAGTGTTTGGGCCTCCCCTCCTCAAATTTTCTTATAGTCATATATTTGTTCCATGAGCAGAGCTTAGGGCAGAGGACCTTCGCCTTTTTATGGGTTCATGGACCCCTTTGGCCCCAGACCACTTCTCATAATTATATTTTTAAATGCATAAAATACAACTACAAAGGATGCCGAAAAACAGTTAACAAATCATTTGTTTTCCAAGTTCCTGGGTCCCAGGCTAAGAACCCTCAGATGGTAGATGACACTGTCTCCTGGAAGGGATTTGTAGACAAATAAGCAATTTGGGTTGACCATCCATGTGGGAAAGACTAAGTGGATGAAGGGTGTACATTGCCCTAATGTCCAGATAATGTCCAGAACAACAGGTTCTGGACACCCTGTAGAGCTTGTCAGTCAGTATGGATATTTGGAACTGACCAGGAGTCAAAGAGCAAAAAGGCTGGAATCAGGGAGGAGATGCCCAAGTTCCTTTCATGACCCCAAGCTTCCTGAAAAAGCAAAGGCCTATTTTTTGATACCAACATTCTTCTGGCACTGTGTGTGGCAGGGAAACACAGAGTCCAACAGTCTCTAGAGAGCTAACAATAGCTTTCCTACCAAGGACAGAGGCAAGACAAAGGGAGGGTATGAGTGGGTGACCACATCTATATAGTGGGCAGCTAGTAAGATGAAAAGGAGAAGAAGATGGCATCATCAAGGAATCAATCACCTGATAGGAAAAGAAGATGGGCCAGTCATGTGGCAAGAGGGAGGGATGGCAGATGGACAGCCAGTTATCCTATCAGGAGGAACAGAGGAAGATATCCAGCACATTGGGCAGACTGTTGTTCCGTTGTTTCCATCATGTCCAGCTCTTCATGATGCCATTTGAGATTTGCTTGGCAAAAATACTGTAGAGGTTTGCCATTTCCTTCTCCAGCTCATTTTACAGATAAGGAAACTGAGGCAAGCAGGGTAAAGTGAATTGCCCAAGGTCACACAGCTAGTCAGTATCTGAGGCTGGATTTGAACTCAGAAAGATGTGTTCCTGATGCTGGGACCACTGCTCTATCCGCAGGGACACCTAGCTGCCCCATTGGGTATGGTAAATTTACAGGAGGACACAGACATGAATAGCACAGAAAGGAGGGACTTCTATATTGAAGAAATGACTGAACCATTGAAAAATTTGAGTGCAGAATTTGGAAAGAAGACCTGAGTTCAATTCATATCCCCTGAAACTTCCTAGCTGTGTGACCCCATGCAGCCACTTATATTCTCTGAGATTCAGTTCTCTCATTGATAAACTGGGAGCAATAATGCCTGGGTTATTCTACTTGTACATTATTGTGAGGGATAAAGGGCAGAAGGCATAGAAGGGGCCTCCCAAACTTAAGGCACACTGTGGGTGGCAGTTATGATGATGTATCAGACACGTGCTAGGCAGTAGATATCATATGAGCCTCGCTCTCCAGTACATGGTAGCTGCCCAGGAGGAAAGACGAGTATCCCCAAAGCAATGATACAAGGGAAAGCGGGCAGATTTCAAAGGAAGAAGGGCTCAATCTTGGGTAGTTTTATGAAGGAGGTGGCACCTGAGCTGGATCCTGAAGGAAAGATGGGATTTCAAGATATGGAAGGTATGGAGGGGAGATAGAGGACAGGGAACCAATTGACTAAAAGCTCTAAGAGCCCAAATGAGAGTGGTCTGGTTTGGCTGGAGCATAAAAGGGGTAATGGGGAATCCAACCAGAAAGGGCAGTTGGAATCAGATTGTGCCTGAAATGCTAACAAGGGTTTATACTTGGTTCAATGGGCACAGAGCAGCCACTGAAGTTTGTTTTTGTTTTGTTTTGTTGTTTTGTGTTCGTGCATAGGAAGATGAGTATAGTTATTGTAAGCAGAATGGATTGGAGAGGGGAGAGAGGACAGGCAGTAAGACCAGTTGAGAGATTATTGCAATAGCCCAGGCAGAGAAAACCTGAATGAAGGCAGTCATGGGGTGACTTAGCAGAGAACATAGATACAATTTCCAGATGTCTGAATGTGGACAGCGAAGGAGAGAGAGCAGGAAGAGGCAAGAATAAAGCTGGTCTTCCTTCCTTTTATCCCCTCTGCCTTCACCATAACCTGGAGCCTGTACCAGCCACATAGGATCCGAAATGATCCATGAAGGAAATGAAAAATATTGAGATTGAGATGTTGCATTCACTCATTCAATAAGCATTTACTAGACATCTACCATATGCTTGGCCCTTGGGACAAAGGGAAAACCCTCCCCACCAAGTTCCTGCCCTCAAGGATCCTCTGTTCTTTTGCAGTGAGATAATACAGATTCTTATAAGTACAAACACAAGGTAACAAGATTGATAGGGGGTATTAGCCCCTGGAGGGATCAGGAAAGGACTCTGAAAGGTGGTGGCTTTCAAACTGAGCCTTGAAGGAAGCAAGGGATTCTGGGAGGCGGGGAAAAAGAGAAGAAAGGGCATCATGGCTACCTGTTCTCCTACAGGCAATGGCAGATCCAATCTGCCCAGCGGCTCTCTTCTCCTTGCTCTTTTGACAGCCCCAGATTCCACAGCCAAATGTCTTGGCTTCAGAACAGTTAGACTCCATGGAGGGAGGAAGACAGCAGCACATGCCCTCACCCACTGTTCCCACTTACTCTCTGACCCCTGGGAGAAGGGGCAACAACATGGATCCTTGACTGTGCTCCTGGTGATGCAAATGTGATTCCATGAAGAGCTAGATGGAACCCACCACTTGTCACTGCACCTGTCACCAAAGACCATCCCTGCTCTGGCCCAGATTGGTAGCAATGGCCCAAGGTGCAAAGTTCCAAATTCCATTACCAATCCCTTGGGCCAGCTAGACCTCTTGTGACTTCTTGGGGTATGGTTCACGGAGGGGTGGCAGATAAAGAACCTGCCATGAATGTTCCCTCTGCCTTCCTAGCCCCATTAATGAGGGCCTGCTTATTTAAGGGATTTTTTTTTCCTTTTAGAGGGACTTGTTATTTCATGCTGACTCCATTTAAAATATTTGTGTGTACACATATACATACATATATCAGCAGTTCTCCCATAATGCCCAGCACCACACTGGCCATGTCCATGGGCTTCCTGATCAATTCCAGGCCTATCAGTCTCATCAGTTTCCAGCCCAGCCCATCTCCAGCTTATCTGGTGGCCTTACCTTACCTGCCTTGCCTCTCAGCTCAAAGAAGCCATGGGCTTCTAAGAGCCCACTTTTCTAGGTGACATCACATGCACACTACTACAGAGAGAGGAAAGTGGGGGGCAGAGGAGAGAGGGAAGGAAAGAAAGGGAGAGATGAAAAGCAAAAGAGGGGAGGGAAGGAAGGAGAGAAAGTGGGAGGG
>CM053624.1:4560965-4607915 GCA_028646595.1 Phalanger gymnotis | reverse complement strand
TTCCAGTGACAGGATCACAAAATTCTAGATTTATATTTGAAAAGGACCAAGGCAAGTCATTTGGCCTCTCTTTGCCTCACTTCCTCCATCTGTCCAAGGACGACATCAGACGAGATGACCTTTATCTCCCCACCTGTTTCCTCCATCCTGTTGCCTCACTTGATTAACTGACTTTCCTAAAGGTACCCAACTAGTAAGTGACCAATCTGGGATTTGAACTCAGCTCTTTGGACTTCATTCCTAGTGCTCCTTCCAACTCACCTCTGCCGATTTTCCTCCACGTTCAGGACTTGGGATATTTCAGATGAACAAAACAATACAAATTCTGCTTATTTTTTTAAAGATCCTCTTGCTTGCCAAATGATCCCAAAATCACTATAAATATTTATAAGTGACAAAAGCTAAACTGGCAAAGCCGCCTGATTAATAATAAAGCAGGCGAACTAAATGCTCTTAACCTTTTATGATGAATTAGAGGCTGGATCGAAGTGGTCCAGGTGGCTGACAGGGTGTGAATCACCTCCCCTTGCTCTTTGCTTTGAAGGAAGGTTTAATGTCATCAATGGCCAGGCAGCAAGCCGCCAGAAGGCACCAGCAATTGGCCACGAATGTCTTCAGTCCTGACTGAGGCACAAATCCCGAGAGCCCTGAGTCCCCAGCCCCATCATTATCCTCTGAAGAAGCAGTGGTGATGTCCCACTGAGAGAGAAGGAGCCAATCGAGAGGGAGGTCGGGGGCAGTTGTTCCCACATGATCCCTCTTGGTATTAGAGCTTGGGTCATGGTGGGATAAACGCCTCCCCGATGCCCATCCAGCTCACCTCTTGCCTTTCCCTGCCCCTAGAGGTAATGTCAGAGCCAGGGACCCAGAGAGCTGGCAATAAGCTCCTGTATGATTTCCCTCCAGTCAACATCCAGGGGAGTTTTCTGTCCATATTGATCGCCCAAAGGATGGCAAGTTTACCGCACTAATTCTGCATTCCAAGGGGCTTGTCAGCTCATTCCACATCCTTCCTATTTATCAACTCTAGGAAGTTCAATTCTTTTTCTCTCCATATTTTAAAAGGATCCCCTTGGGGCTGCATGTAATCTAGCTCTGGGTCTCTCAAATCTCAGTATTTTCATGGACACATCTATGTACATCTGTCTTTAGACAGTTGTGCCCAGAGGCACACATGGTACTATACATTTCAAAAGGCTGCAGTCTTGTTATCAGGCATGGGATAATTCACCAGGAGGGACTGACTTTGGCCAGAACCATTTCATCTTCACCCCCAAGATGGGAAAGGAAACATCAACAAGCATTCCCAAAGTGTGATCAGCAATGTGGGGACCGACTTGCCCAGGGTCACTTTGGAAAATGCCAGCTCCTCTCCATATCAAATCTTTCCCTTGTTCCTTTTGCCTTCAAGGGTCTTCTCTACACTACAGGATCACAGAAGCACAGAGTTTCAGAGATGAAAGTGACCTCAATGGCCATCTAATCTCACCCAGCAATGAGAATTGCCCCTACAATCAATCAATCAACATTTATTATATGCCTACCATATGTCAAGTACTTTGCTAAATTCTGGAGATACAAAAAGAGGCAAAAGATGGTCTCTGCCCTCAAGAACCCTACAATCTAATGAACTATACCACACCTCGCAAGGACTTCAAATTATCTGATGAAATGACAGGGAACTCACTACCTCTCTAGGCATCCAACCTCCGGGCTCTCATTGCAACAAGTTTTTGTTTGGTTGGTTTCCTGACCTAAAGCGTAAAGCTGGTCCTTTGCAGCTCTCACCCAGATTCTGTTAATCATTCATCCAGGCGACCAGCCAGCTCTCCTTCCTCACTGCTTAAGGTGCTAGATGCCTTCCCTCCCCACACCCCAAATAGTAAAATGACAGCACTTGAGGGGACCTGAGACTCCTCAAAATCCCAGTTCAAATGAGGGAACTGGGGCCAAGAGAAGGGAATCAATTTGTTTTCTTATAGTCATCTTCACTTTTAATTAAATTATCATTGACGTCACTAGGAAGAGACAGAGGCAGGGAGATATGGCGAGCGTCTGAGGGAGGGGAGATATTTTGCTCTATGATTGGAACCTGGGCCCTGACACAGGGAGGGGGTTGATTTCGATTGGAAGCCTGCCCGACCGCATACTTGAAAAGCAGCAATCCTGAGCGAATGGAAATGAGGCTTACAGGAAAGTGTCGTCTTGAGCATCCTACATGTGTGTAGGCTCCCCGAGTGAAAGGACCTTGGATCTGGAGCTGGAAGGAACTCTAGGGATGACCCAGTCTGACCTCTTTACCCAGGAGATGAGGCAACTTTCCCCATATCACAGAGGTTGTGAGGGCAGAGTTAGGCTATAGACCCAAGCTTCTCTTCCAAAGTCAGAGCCCTCTCCCTTCCACTACAAGGCCTCAGTTTTGCAAGGGAGTTGGACCTTAAGCTTTGGAGGACTGAGTCTAAATGCTAAGGGGGAAAAGAGGCTAGGAGGGAGAGAAGAGGAGACACCCCCGGGCAAGTTTTGTAAAGGGGTACAGAAGTTTTAAGGCCTCCCCTATGGGAAACTTTCCATGGGAAAGGATGGAGAAGGTGGAGGAGGGCCAGCACTTTGGTGGTGCCCGGGGGTGGCTTTTTGTACTGAGGACCCAAAGGCTCTGCTTAGAGTCTCCACCAGCCCCCATCTTCAGTGTTTCCACTGAGCATGAATGGAGCCTCCCAAATCCTTGCCCTGTCAAGTTACTCTGGCTCCTAAGAGGACCTAGTGAAGAGTGAGAAGAGGATACAGAATTAATGAAGGCTAATCGTGGAGCCACATAGAATCACCGGGGGCATGAGGAGCTCAAGGTTCCTGTTTACAGGACAACTATTGGAGAGTATTTGTTAGTCCAAGTTAGGAGATGCCCTAAAGAAAATCAATCCCAACTTGTCTTTCAAATGTTTTTAAAAGCTGGAGGTTGATTGAGTGGTTCATTTATTCAATTCCTTTTTTGAGCCCCTGCTGGGCACTGAGCATTTGACGTGAGGCCAATCAGCATAAAGGACTGACGAGTCTTCTCACTTCTAGGGTCAGATGAAATAGGATCCAAAAGTGTTACTTCTGCTGGGCCTGGGTAAAGTGGGGAACTAATGAGTCCAGGGTCACCAGTTCAATCCCCATAAAGACCATTTAGTTTTGCAAAGAAAAGGAAAGGAAAACAAAACAAAAACAAAACCCTCCATTTTCTGGCCACAAATTTTGCTCTTGACACAAAGCAGTCTCTCATGAATGGCAGCCTCCAAATGAGATGGACTCCACACAAGAGCTGGATGTAGGAGAAACATGGCTGGCTCTCCACCTAACAGGAGTGGAGATGTGTCATCTTTCTTGGTTCCTAGAGGATGGAGCTAAGATACAAGAGGGTCTGTAGGTGGGGAGTGGCAGAGCTACAGATTTTCTCTTTATATAAGGAAAAAACCGTTCCAAGTAGGAAAGGCTGCCGAATGAAATGAGGCCTTCCTCAATAGAGGTGAACAAAAACATCTCGGATGATCAAGTGATCCAAGTTGGAAAACTAGTTGGGGATTAGTGGGGCTACATGATTTCCCAGGTCCCTTTCAGCCCCAAGGATCTATGATTATGTCCAGAATAGCTCGCTGGCTCTTATGCTGACCTGCATTAATACAAGGGTGATCTCTCAATGTAACCAGCATCCCTAAAGTGAGAGAAGAGTCCGATTGGGTTTCATGAGTAACATGGAAGACCGAGGGCACGGTCAAGATAATTCCAAACCACAGAGGAAGGGTCATGGGAAGATGCCAGTCAAAGCCAACCTTGGGGAAAACCACAAAGGAAATTCAGTGTTCCTCTCCCACAGACACCTCAGTGTCCCCTTCTCCTCTCTTGCTCCTCCTTCCCAGGTGCCCAAGATGCTTCAGACTTCATCCTGGTGGTTCAGGGCACCTGCTCCAGAATTCCCCCTGGACCTACCTTCCCTGGCAGCTTCCCGCATCCCTAAATGTCCTTCTTCCTCCATACTAACAATTGCTTGTCTTCTGCCTCTTCCCTTAGGACCCTGCATTCTGCTGAGGTGATCCTAACAGGAATAACAGTAATCACACGTTTTTCCATCCCACTTCACTGGTTACAAAGCAGTGTAGACACACCACCTCATTTGATCCTTACATGGAAGATACTGTGGATAGTGTCCCTTTGTTATCTCCACTTTACAGATGAGGCAATTGAGCCCAAAGAGGTTAAGTGAATGAATAAGTGGCAAAACCAGGCCTTCTGGCTCCAAGTCCAGTTCTCTGGATCATAATTATTCCTACTGACTCCAATCCTCTTTTAACATATTTGCATTTTATGGGACATTGGGATTATAACCATTACCTCCCTAATGACAAGACTTTTAGAGGCTGTAGCAGGTGAGACATTCAGGGGCATACAGGTGCTTTCTGGTGCCCCTCAGATTCATCAATTTGATTTAACAACTGCTGATTAAATGCCTCCTATGGGCCAGGACCTAAGTGAAGCATTCACATCACCTGCCAAGACACCCAGGCCCCTGATTCTAGCTGGACCAGTCCCAACCCAGCTCAGGAAAGGCCAGGGAGAAGTTGCGAGCACACCGCCATCACTTTCACTGTTGTGGCTCCTTCCCAGACAAATGTTCACGGTTCAGTCTTTGATAAGAGAGCCAGCAGGAAGAGTGGGGGGGGGGAGTGAATTTTGTTATACATTTGTGTTTATGAGGGATTTGGGAGAGGACAAAGTTCCATCTTCTAGTGAACAAAAATATCTGAACTTAATAATTACTTGGAACCCAATTAATATGAAAAAGGCTGCCCCTACTCTCCAAGGAGAGCCATTTAATCTACTGTACAGGTGGATCGTACCTGCCATCACGCAGACTGATTAGCAAACGCCAGGAGAGGCTTCTCAATGGCACCTTGAGGGTTTTTAAGCGGAGAAAACAATTGGAGTCTAGGATCATGTGATTGTCCAAGTGGGCCCAAAGCCCAAGCTTACCAAGATGTATTTGTGTTTCCGCAGACACTTTCATACAACAGTTCAGACCTTCTTTGTGGAAGACTGAGCTGGAAAGAAATGAGATTTCTTTTCTGGCCAAAAAACTACTTTAGTGATAAAATTAAACCTCAATCTACATGTGTTTCTTTAGTGTAAAAATGAACTTTTCCGGGTAGAATTATTGACTGGCCACACTATGGTATTGTTCCAGAGGGTGCCTTCATCCCCTGATGAAGCTTCCATCATCCCCACCCCTTTTGATGTTCCATGATTCCCATTAGCATCTCTCTATTAGTCTACTAAAGAGGAACTATCCTACTCCATGCACAAGGGGTTCTGAACATTATGGGGTACCATTAGGCTACTCAGGCCCTCCGACTGAGGACTCTTATTTTGTTCCTTACTGTACCACCTCCTTTCCTAAATACATACATTACCCTACTTCTCCCATATTAAAAGCCACTATCAGTAACTTGCTACATCAGCCTACCTAGACCACCACAGGTTCCAGCCCATTCCTGGTCATTTTGATCCTTCAGAGATGGTGGCATTCCTTGAATAGAAGCCATAAAGAATTACTAGGAAAATACAGGAATTAAAGATATAAAGTTTTGTGCCATCAAAAAGCAAAGAACCATGGAAAACAACTCACCTCTTTCCAGGAACAATCCAACCCATTTTTTTCCTCCTTCAAAATTCTGGATCTAGCTTATTTTTATCAGAGAAGAGCTACTAGTCCAGGTCCATAGCTCATCATAAGCAATTCATGTATTTCATCCAGTTTATTTTTCTAGTGTGGATGACTAGACCATTTTCTTTTGCATTGCTATAAATTTCACTGAGAAGACCCCAATTATGATTTCCCCTCTAATGTTGTCAGTGAAAATCAATCACTTTAAATACACTGGTGTCTCTGGTCCGTTTCATGCCTATTTGTTGTGACTTCAGTTTCATCAACAAAAGCCTGCAAGATGACTGGACATAACATTGAATTTCTCTCTATTGTGTTCTCTTCTCAACTAATTTTTTCCCTTTCATGAGTCAACGGTGCTCATAGTCTTTTTTCATCCACTCCCAGAAGATTTTAGAAGAAAACGTATTCTTTAAACTTATGAGCAACCCATTTGTCCAGTTTGACACATGATTACATCTGATAAGTTTTCAATGGGGTTTAAATAGGGGGAGTTTCTAGGCCACTGAAGCATGTTTATCTCCATCTCTTGGATCAACATCTTAATATTTCAAGAGGTCAAGAATTTAATTTTGTGGTTCGTTGCAAGGTGGTGTTTCCATATTCCATCCCCATTGGGGAAAGTCACTTAGCCTCAGTATCCTCATCGATAAAATAAGAGTAATAACGGCATCTCTCTCCAGTGCCGCTGGGAGGATCCAGTGAGATAGTGTATGCAAAGCCCTTTGTACACCTCTGAAAGCTTATAAATGCCAATCATGGCTGTTAGAGACACAGAAGTGAAACAAAGATTAGGTCCTTCCTGAAAACATAGGAAGTGCCGAGAAGATTCCTATTCTTTCTCATCCTGAGAAGAGACCAGCACCTAGAATATGAATGTTTAAATGTTTGTGGACAAGGTCAAAGTCTGTGTCCCCCAATGACACATTGTACAAGGCTTGGCCCTATCAGAATGCATATTTCTATAGCACTTCAAGGGCTTTCCAAATTTTGTCTAATCTGAGCCTCAAAATGCTCTAGGAGGCCAGGGTGATTATTATCTCCATTTTACAGATGAGCAAATTGTGACCTGTCTAGGGTTCCCCTAGATAATAATAAGTATATAATTATACATAGCGAGGATAAATATATAAAGATAAATATCTAAGGCAGAATTTGAACCCAGTTCTTCCTGGCTCCAGACCTGGTGCTCTGTCCACTATGCCAATCAGTCAGACAGACAACAAGCATTCATAATGCAGCTGCTATGTGCCAGGGACCTTGCTAAGCACTAAAGATAAGCACAAAGAAAAGGAAAAACATTATCCCTGACCTCAAGAAGCTCACATTCAAATGGGGGACACAATGTGTGAGCAACCTTGTGCATCTAGATGATGGATAGGAGATGAAAGATGATTTGAGGAATGTGCTGGTAAGTGGTTTAACAACAGGCTCCCTGGGAGGGGAAATGTATTCAGGACACACTTTGAGGCTTAATGTGCATTATTAACATTTTCTCCCAGTCTTTCCTAAGCCCTCATTTAAAGCCTTCGCTGATTTCTGAGGTATAAGTGCTCACGCCGAAAATTTAACAATCAGCTCTGAGAGAGCCAATAAGAACCGGCTGTAGCTACCCTTGTGTGAGAGGGAAGATACTGAATGGGAAAGGGGGCGGGGGTGGGGCAGTGGGGAAATGACTCCTTCAAGAGGGAAGCCAGAGAATCTTCCAAATATATATACAAGAACAAATGTGCTGACCCTGAGCCAAGTTGAATCTTTTTCATGAACTGCTATTCCCTAACCAGATTCACCCTTTACCCTATTACCAGAGATGGAGGATGATGGCTGGGGGCCATGATCTCATCTTGGATACACCTGCTGTGTCCATGCTCTGTACCCTCTCCTAATGGGGTGCACAATATAGACTCCAAAAGAGGGGTCTGCCAACAATGAAGCTCTAGCCAGAAGCTCCCCCTTCTAAAAAGTGAGGAGACAAAAGAATAAGGTGCCTCAGTAACAAATCAGTGACAGCCACAGGATTAGGAAACAGAGGTTTCTGCCTCCCAGCAGCTGGCCAAGCCCCCAGTCCCTGCAGTATCTGTAAATTCAGGTGTAAATCTCTGAAGGGCTCGTGACAAGTGCAGTGACAGCCATGCCATTACTGGTGATGAGAGACCTTCCAAAGAGGTACCTTTGAATTATAGGAATCTTATTAGAAGCCTCTGACCTCTTGAATTTGAGATGGAGAAGCCACCAGAAAACCTCAGGCTCCTACTTATGCCAGCTCCCCCAGCCCTACCCCCACTGAGGGAGAGCTGCGGAGATGTACAGACAGAGCCACAGCTAGCTGGGTGGGGGTGGTGGAGAGAGAGGGAAGGAGGGGAGGGAGGGAGGAAAAGACAGACAGCCAAAGACGAAAAGAGATAGAGAGAAAAGAGAGGAGAAACAGACAGAGGGACAGAGACGAACTTACAAAGGGACCGAGAAACAGAGAGAAGAGAGGGGAGAGAGACAGAAAGAGAGAGGGAGACAGAGACAGACAGAAAGAAAAGAGAGGAGAAAGGGGGGAGAAAGAGAAAAGAGAGAGAAGATAACAGATTTAGTCATAGCATAGGTAGGTAGGCAGATGATGACAGAAAGATAGATTGATAGATATATAGATTGATGGTAGATAGATGGATAGATAGACGGAAAGACAGACAGACAGACAGACAGATGGACAGGCAGACAGACAGACAGATACATAGATGCATAGATGGTAGATAGATAGATGGATACATAGACAAACAGACAGATGGCTAGATGGATAGGAAAGTTAAAAGATTATGCATTTATACAGTATCTACTGTGTGCTAAGGCTCTGTGCTAAGTACTTTACAAAGTTCTCATTAGAAAGAACAGGAGAGCAATGCAAATCACTTAATAGGACTAGTATATAATTATTCCATATAATATATCTATGGCACTTTATAATCAAGGCATTATATAAATATTATTATTGCCTGTCTACATAGAATCACAGTCATCTTTTTTTATCTCTTTTCTGGTGCAACGTCAGCTTTTCTCCCTGGAAAGACTCTCCAGACTTCAAGGAAAGATATCCACACTGCTCTGTACCCCAAGAAGGTCTCGCCTTTTGAAGGGGCAGTCTTGTCTCCTTCGAGCTGGTGACTCCATCCCGCTCCTCCACCCCCACCTCTACCATCCATGGCTTTTGTAGACAGAGGAAGCAGAGGATTCATTTAGAGCAGCGAATTGTTTCCATGGGCCCCAGGGGTAGACAGGCAGCCTGCTCTTCAGGAAAGCCCTGAAGACCTTAGTCAGGGCTGCTGTCCTAGGCTCTACATACACATGACCACAAAGGAAATAAGCTGGGGTGGTGTCCCCTGGTAGTCGCTGACATCGGCAGAAGGAAGCCTGGACAGAGAGATGTGGAAGAGAGCCCAGCCCAGGCTGGCCTACGTACCTGGAATGTCCTCAGGCCTCCCTCCCCATCACCATGAAACACCGTGGAGCCTCTTGTTTCCCTCCAGGCTTGACCTCAATACTCCCTTCTATCGGAAGCCTCTACACACTTAGGTAGCTGGAAGATTGTGATTCCTATGGCCAAGGTCTGTGGTGGATGCTCCTGTGTCAGCCTCTCAGAATATCAGGTCATTTTACGTCATGACTATGTCTTTGGTGTCTGTTTGTCCCCTGCGTAGCACAGTGCCATGTATATAACAAGAACTTAATTAGTGCCTGATGCATGCCTGAACTGTATGGAATGGCAAGGACCACAGGATCTGAAAGCTCAGCTGGATGGGCTATTAGAGGCCATTTAGTTCAATTTTACAGATAAGGAAATTGAGGTCCAAAGTGCTAGCCGATGGCAGAGTTGGAATTTGGACCTCAGACTCCAGAACCCATCAGACTTTCTACCTGCAGAGGCGGAGTGTGCTGGGAGGGACAGGGGTGTTGTCTCCAAATACAAAATGCTGGCACTGATTTGGGCTTGGAGTAGACACCTTCTTGCCATCGCTGTGGCTCCCTCACTTGGAATTTTCTTTTCAAGGCCAAGATGTGGACTCACCATCCATGTCCAAGGGCAGCTATTGAGGCCTCCGTGAGCCTCTGTCCTCCCCAGCCCTTCTGCCTCCAGCGGGAAGATGCCCAGAAATTCTGCATTGCAGCTGACCAGGCTAGGACCAGGACCAGGACCAGATCGCATCCCCTCCACGTTGGCTGGTTAATCTGCATCCGCGGGGTTTGTGTGATGTAAGCTGCTGAGGTTCAAGGGTGTTTCCTGAGCCCAGCATACTAGGGACTGCCTTTCCTCTGGGGCCCAAGCCAAGCTCTACATCAAAGGCTGATTGAGCAGAAAATACGTGCTCGTGCTCACAGCGGTGCTCCATTATAGCATAAGTATGCTTGTAAATATTCACTACATGTTATTACGCCATTTGAACCAAGAATATTGCAAGGTGAAAGGTCGGCCCTAATACTCTCTCAGGAGGCAGCCGTTTTGAATATAACCAAATGGGATAATGGTCAGGAATGCCCAGAGGGGGCAACGCGGCACATCGGGCGGAATTGTGCCGTGAGTTTTAAGTTTTCCAGACAACAAAGATGCCAGCGAGATGTCTCCTAAGCAGTCATTATTAATGGAATGACAAGGCTAATGTTAAGCAGGATGTCTTGCCTATAATAAATCTTGTCCCTGTGCCATTAGTAGTCCTTACAACTGCAAATCGCAGTTAGGTTATAACCTAACATGGCAGAATTTTATCCTCTCAATCTCTAATGTATTTTATAATGCTGTTAAAGGCAGGAATCGCAACTGTTTAAGCTCGCTTAATCTAGGAGAAGTTTAAACACGAATTTTAAATGCAAAAAACTGCTTTGATATTAGTTTTCCTTAATTAAATAGATCTGTCTAAGAAGAAGGTCTTTTTAAACATGCATCACGCTGTATTAGATGAGCAATCTGGAATTTAAAATGCGACACTTCACTGGGATGCAACTTGGAATGCTTGATGCGGGCGGATAATTGACGATAGGAAGGGATGTCGTTCATTTGCTTGTTAAAGTACAAATGTATGCTTCACTTGGCTCTTTGGAAGGAATCATCTACTTCATCCTGAAAACCCGCGGCTTTTGTAAAGATTATCTTCCCACTTAAAGACAGAAGAACTGTATTGTTTGCCAATCCGCTCTCTGGTTTGGTCTTCCCGAGGAGGTCAACGCTCTCCAGACAAATGGGGAGAATCCTCGTTACAATCTTCGGAAAGAGAACATGAAGTCTTTAAGCCAGGATAAAGCACTCACTACACTCATGCAGTTGTGTTGACCTGAGCTGAAAACTGTGAAGACAGCAGCTGTGCAGCGGAAGGCACTGAGATCTGCCTCTAACGGCTATCGCGAATCAATCGGGTGTTTGTCATTGGTTCACGTCATGAGAGAAGGAAGAGAGCCAGAGCCCCTTCAACCAAACCACACCAGTAAATTCACGTTTCCCCTTTGGCAGAAAATACGTAGAGCATATATTGTCCAATGAGGTAACACAAGATTGTGTTGGCAAACTTTAAAGCATCACATAAATGTGGCCAAACCTTCAATTACATTGGTTTGAGGTGCTCCCAGTTTGGAAAATTCTTCTCCCAATGAGCTCAGAAGCTTCTTACTTTTCCTCTTAGAGTATTGCCTAGGAATCTAAGAGGCTAAATGACTTGATCCCAGCGGCAAAGCAAGGTTTAAACCCAGGCGTGCCCGGCTTGGGGGCTGCCTTCTGTCTCCTATGGCCATGCAGTGTCTCATATCACAATGACTTTAAATAAAAATGGTACTCAAGAAGGACTGAAAATATTTTCAATTCCATTGAACCCTAAAAGATATCTGCCACGTTCCCCAACAGAAAAAAATTCCAGATGAGAAGCATAAGATTTAGGGCTAAGAAGGGATCGGGAGATCATCTCACTGTCCCAGGTGAGCTGAGGAAGGCAATGCCCATAGAGCACATGTGACTCATTCATCTGCCCAAAGGCTACAACGTAGAACATTTGAACTCAGGTCTTCTGGTGCCAAGGCCAATGTATTTCCCACTGCATCAATTCTAACTATTTCTACCTATGGAGCTACAACTAGAAGAGACTGAAGATTATATGTCTGTCAACTCACCCACCTGGAAAGTGGAAACCATAACCCAGAGGCATTAAAGGTCATAGGAGCACACGATAAGCAGAAACACACACACATGCGCATATGTGTATATATATATATGTGTATACACATATAGTCATAGAATAACAGAATCTCAGAGTTGGGAGACCCTCAGAAACCTCAGGACCAAGCCCTACCTGAACACAACATTCCACAACACACCAAGATACAGTCATCCAGTCCCGGCTCCAGGGAGGAGTCCACTCTTCCTCAGCATCCATCCACTTGGGGACAAATTTGTTAGAAAGCTTTGTGCCTGACATAGAGCCTAAACTTGCCTCTTTCTACCTTTGCCCTATTGGTCCCAGTTCTGACTCTGCAGCCAAGACAAACATTTCTGATGTCCTTCCATTCGATAGCCCTTCAAATACCTAAAGGCAGCCATCTTGCTCCCCTTCACTTCTTCAGGTAAACAGGCTCAGCTCTTTTAACTGATGCTCACATGGTATCCTTAGAAGGGGAAAGGTATCTCTTTGGGCCTTTGGTACTCAAAAGAATGAAATTAGTCTGTTTAGATTAACTTGTTCACAATAGCAATTCCCTCCAAATAGAATGTTCCTCTAGATTTAAAAAACGAAATGTCATAAGGTTTAGAGCTGAAATCACAGAATTACAGGATCTGAAACTTGGCAAAGACCCCTGAGGCCCCAGATGATAAGCTAAGAACTATCTTACTCATGAGTTGTTTCCCTAGTTTTTAGCACAGTGCCTGGCACATAGTAGGCATGTAATAAGTGTTTATTGAATTGAAGTGAAAATCAAGTCTAAGCAGATGAAAGTGAATTCTCTGTAACATCCGCAACAAGTAAAGGTTTTCCTGGATGACAGTGGGGCAGCCCTTCCACACAGGGGCAGCTCTCACTCCCGTCTGGAGACCACAGAGGTCTCTTAGTCACCTTCTCCCATTGGTCTTTTAACCTTTTAGATCATTTTTAAAATTTTATTTTTAATTTATAAAATAAAATAAGCATTTCCATAACATAATAAAAAAAGATGATTGTACATAAAACTGCAAATCTACTATAGACATGATATCATTCCCACAAGGTCACAGGGCAGCAGATTCAGAACTGAGAGATTCATACTCAGGTCTTCTGACTCCCAACTCAGCACCCTTTCCACTACATTGTCCCTTGTGGCCTTTCGGTAACTTATCTACAACGTGCTGAGTAGACCTTAAGCACTTAATAAATGCTTGCTGACTGGTTGACTGGAAAACAGTGGCTTCCTTTGAACACAAATGCTAAAACAGTATTAATTATCCTAAGACATGGATTCTGGCAAAGTCCCCTTTGAAAAAGGTTATGAGGGAAGCTTGAGCAAGCATGAGGAAGCAGAGGATTCTGGACATAGCTGACACAACAAGAGAGGACATTGGGGGAGAGATGGGAAAGGCTTCCGACAAATGTGGAGATTTGAGCTGAGTCTTGAAGGAAGCCAGGGGCAATTAGGAGACAGAGATGAGTGATCCAGGTATAGCAGAGAGCCAATGAGGAGGCACAGAGTCAGGAGTTAGACTAGAGTGTCTTGTTCCAAGAAAGCCAGTGTCACTGAGAGCAGAGTGTGTGAAGAGTGATATGTAAGGAGACTGGAAAGATAGGAGGGGGCTGGCTTACAAAGGGCTTGGAACTCCAAAGGGAGGATTTTGTGTCTGACCCTGGAAGTAGTCACTGGAGTTCTTGTGTGGGTGTGGGTGTGGGCATGGGTGTGGGATTGGGTGTAGGTGTGGGCATGGGCATGACTGTCAGGGCAGAGGCTTGAGATCACAATCGTGGCCCAGTGGAAGATGGACTGGAGAGGAGAGAGACCCAAGGCAGGCAGAGACCCCCTCCTGTCCCACGGCTACTGCAATGGTCCAGGAGTGAGGAGATGAGAGTCTGCACCAGGGGCTGGACAGGGGCAGAGAAGAGAAGGGGCCTGTCGGAGAGATGGTGCAGGAGCAGAAATGTCAGAACTTGGCAACTTATGTGGAAGGTGGGGGGGAAATGAGAACGGGTGAGGAGTTGAAGAAGCCTCCCAGGAGGTCAGCCGGAAGGGCTGAGAGGATCCTAAGAAAAGGCAACCCCAATCCCTGCCCTCAAGGAGCTTAATTGTAAAGGGGGAAGTAGTCACAAATAGAAGAGGCTCAGGGGAAACTTCAGAGCACCAGGCCTTCAGTCTGCTAGCCCTGAGCTCAAATCCAACCTGTGTCACTCCCTAGCTATCTAATGACCCTGGCCAAGTCACTGCCCTTCTGTCTGCCTGAGTTTCTACGTATGGAATGAAGATAATAGCCCTTGCCTCCCAGGGTTGTTAGGAGTCTCCAACGAGCTAACATTTGTGAAGCAGGTGGCAAACTTTCAAGCACTGGATGAACATGAGCTGTCATTATTCTTGTCAGGCGTGTCTGGGTGGGGATCGTTGCTCAGGTGTGGGTGGGGCTAGATGGACCCTTTGATCATAGCCATCAAAAGCTATGGAGCTGACCACTGGGCCATATTCAGAAAGCAGCATCTCATGCTCTGCTCCTGGCTATCTCCAGGATAAAGCAAAGGAAAATGGGCTAGCAGACAGAAGGAGGCTCTCCTTGGGCCTCTTCTGTTAACTAGACTTGTGGGCTGAAGCATTCTTCAAATGAGGGGTTTGGACCACCCACAGGATCCTCCAAGCCCCTCTTATTCCAATAGGCTTTTAAAAAATGAATGCAAGGTGACCATTTTAGTGGTTCCTTTCAACTCACCCTAAATCACTTACTGGCATAAAGATAAATTAGAAATACTGTTACATAGTCAATTCATTACTTTATCCTTCTTTCACTTAGTAAAACATTTAATTAGTATTTACTAGAAAATTACTATCAATTACTAAACATTGCTACAAATCACTGGCCAAATGGATAAATTTCCCCTCTCTCTCTCTCTCTCCCACTGAAAAGAAATTCAATTACTAACTTTAAGTAATTGGGGGTAATTTATTTCTTTGAGGGCAGAGAGCTCGAGACGAACGGGAAGGAGTTTAGCAAAGAGCAGGGAAGATGATTAAGACACTCAGAGGGTCTGATTTATGAGGAAAGCTGGAGTAGTTAAACCCACATGGTTGAGCCAAGCAAGTTCACCCATAGAAGAGGGAAGCCACCTGCAACTGCGCAAGGGGCTGCCTGATAGAAGCATCGATGAATGGTTTAGCAAGAAGATGGCAGAGAAGGGAGAGGAGGAAGAATTTAACATTATTTACTCAGAAGCTTAGCTTCTGTAGCCATCAAATTGGACAATGGATAGCAGTCTCTCCAAAGAAGTTGAAGGGGCACAGTCATCTGGGATAGTTATCATTTGACAGGGCAAACCAATGAATCAGTAAGAATTTATCAGATATCTACTATGTGCCAGGCTCTGTGTCAGGGACTAGGAATATAAAGATGAAAATAAAACAGTATCTGTCCTCCAGAAGCTTCTATTTCTGGCATGCCAAAAGGCCTGGGGAATTAAGCCACCATTTCAGTCATTCTAAGAACTCCATATGGAAATGCTTTGCATCATTGTTCTTGGTTTATAAGAAGACTGTGACATCAGGAAGGTCATATCATGACTTGAAAGTGAATTGGATTTAAGTGAGGGAGAGCTGTGCAAAGTCACCAGCCTCACTTTCTCCTCCAGGTACGGAGATAAGCTAGAGTGAACAATATAGTAATCATTCATTGCCATAGCATGTGAGCTCCTTGAGGCTAGATCTATTTTGTGGTGGTGGTGGTGGCTGTCTGCTTTCTCACTGCATCCCCAGCACCCAACAGTGTTGTGCTCGTTGTAGGCACTCAAAGAAGCGAGTTTTCTTCAAGTTTTGGCAAGAAAAAAGTTTCTCCACCCCAAAACTGATATTTCAAAAAACAGGACTGTGAAAATAATCATTGCAGGAAGCCAAGATTGCCTCCATGTCTCTTAGATCACATCCTAGCCAGACTTATAGTTTCCAATGCTAAAAAGAATGACTTCAGCTGACCCTACTAGAATCCATGACCGTGAAAGTCAACTGAAGTTTCAGCACTCTTTCTTATCTGTGATAAACCTGATGCTGGAGTGTAAGCTCCATGAGGGCAGACCATGTCTTGACTTTCAAGAGAAGGGGAAGGAATAAGCATTTAAGCACCTACTGTGTGCCAGGCACTGTTCTAAGCACTTTACAAATATTATCACATTTGATCCTCACAACAACCCTAGGAAGTAGGTGCTGTTACTTTCTCCATTTTACAAATGAGAGAACTGAAGCAAAGGGAGGTTAAGTGACTTGCCCGAAGTCACACAACTAGTCAGTGTCTGAGGCCATATTTGAACTCAGATATTCCTCATTCTAGGTCCAGCTAACAACCAGCTGACATCTATTGGCCCCAGAGCCCACATGCCCTAGGTAAATGCCCAGTCATTTGCTTTGGAATGTCATTTATTTCCATTGTGCAGCATGGACCAGAGAAGAAAGGTCAGCATAGATGATCACTGAAGAATCCCAACACCTGGCTAATCCTTAAGAAGAATTGCAACTAACCCATGCTAATTCTTCCTGGCTTGAAGATTTTCAGGGATAAGAAGACCAAACTGACCTGGAGAAGAGATCGGGAGCTCCCAAGACAGCTCCAATATGGAAGTGTTCTAATGGAAACACAGGCAAATTGCAAATAAGCCAAGCACTGCTCCCAAATTAGCCACATCAAGATGACTGCCATCAGCTGGAATTGCCTTTCTGCTTTGCAAAGCTCGGTCTTTTCTCAGGCCAGGAGAGACTATGTGGTTAGTCACTTGGGCCCTTGAGTTGCTGTCCCTCCCATTCCCTGCTTCCATAAGTGCATGCTGAATTAGCCCATCCATAATCAAAGCTCCTAGCTGTGCCCTATCCTCCCCAAGGAAGATCTGCTACTACTAGGACTCAGGATGAGCTGGGAGAACTTCATGCTGCAGAGGACAGCTGAGAAGTAGCCTCAGTCCTTTCCTAAAGTTGAATTAATGAACATTTCTTAAGTGCTTACCAGGGCCCAAGTTCTATTCTAACCACTGAGGGTATGAATGCAAAAAACGAGAAGGCCGCTGCCCTCAGGGAATTTATATTCTGGTAGGTAGAAACAACGCAAATAGAAATTGATTGTAGAATGCGAGTGGGTCAGAGGTTGTAGTGTTGGTCTGGGAAGTTCCAGGGATAGTAAGTGAAACACTAGCCTTTCCAGAAGCAATGGTGGGTTCGATGTGATTACAATTACAGAGATTGAAGGAATAGGAGGTCCACTTATGGCTGCAGGGCTCGGAGCAGGGAAATGGCAGTGGCAGAAGACATCCGAGTGACGACCTGAAATGACAGTTCTAAAATGGAAGATCATGGACAGGCACAAAGAGCAGGATTACTTCCCCCACACCCATGCTGGCACCATTATATTCTAATTATAAAGCGTGTTGGCTGGGGTAAAACCTAAAGCTCCCAATGCCCCAACTTCAATGACAGGGACAGGAGGAGATTAAGAACGATAGTAATAGCAGTGGACATTTATATAGCTTTCCAAAATTTGCAGAGTTTGGCCTCCACTGTCTCCGCTGAGCCGGTGAGGAAGCTGCTACAGCCATCAGGATTTTCATTTCATGTAGGAAAAACTAAAGCTGCCAAAAGTGAAGCGGGTTTCCCATATATAATGAGTGTCAGAGGCAGGATTTGAACCCACATCTTCCTGACCCCAGGTCCAGAGTTCTTTCCAGTAAGACTCACTGCCTCTACCAGGAATTTATTCGATAGAGTGAAGAAATTAATTCATAGTATAAAATTAGAATTTTTTTTCTTTTTCTGCATCAGTTTTTATAGTATTTCCCATAAAAGCTCAAAACTTACCTTCTGCAAGAGGCCTTTTCCAGTCTTTCTTTTCCCACTTCTCACTGCTAGTGCCTTCCCTTCCCCCTGAGACTAAATCCCATTTGCACTTTATATATTTAACATATACCTATTTACAAGAATGTCTCATTAGAATGCAAGCTCTTGGGGGCAGGAACCATGTTTTTGCCTTTCTTTGTGTCCCCAGGACTTAGCAAGGCGCCCTCAACTAATGCTTGCTGACTAATTGTTGATTGAGAAGATATATGAAGAACTCAGCACTTGCTGGGGTAATGACCCCAACAAGTAGGGGTTGGTGTAGGGAAGAGACAGAAGTCTCTACTCATAAAACTTGGGTAACCCTGCTTCTAACCCTTAGTCTAACCATGCTTCTAAGCTCATTGGGGTATGGTGGGGCAGAGTGCTTAAAGTGAAGGTTGTTGCTTCTGTGAAGGCGATGAAGAGAGACAATCATTTCATACTATGCCACAGAATGTCAGGATAAAATTGGTGTACTGGAAAATTCAACTTCTATCTGGAAAAATCCAGCCAGACCCCTCTGCATAGTTTGCAACAAAGTCTAAGTAAGCCCAAAAGGCAACAGTGGAGGTGTGCACATGATGACTGGACATAGGTTTGGGTATTTTGAACCAGCATGGTGCACTGAAGAGAGATGCTGTCTCAGAGTCACAATCTCTCAATGACCCAGGCTACTGTGCAAGACTATAAGTTGTGAATGATGAAAATGGGGATGCAAAGGCAAAAGTCGATGACAGTCCCTGCCCTCATGGAGTTTAATTCTGCTAGGAAACAACAGCCTGTAAACAGATAAGCACATCCGTGATCTTTGGAGGAGGAAAATCTCTGCCTAGCCACAGGGTGCTGCCAGTCTTCTCAACTTTATCTTTATGTTCTCCCCTCCATCACAAAACACTTAGACTCTACCCCTAGATTCCCTACTTTCTAATAGGTGGGATTTATCTAGTCAGGGCCCAGACTTCCATTCTACTTCTGTATGTCTGGTTAGCATGCCCTGAGCAGGTACCGTATCCCACTTTCCAGTGACCCTTTAGGAGCTGTCTTCTTCCATTCAAAGATAGACTACTCTGGGGCAGGGACTGTGATGCTTTCTTGAATATGTAAGGCCAGCTCTTAGTATAGTGAGGGTAAGTGTTTAATAGATGCAACAGATAGATAGACAGACAGACAGACAGATAGATAGACAGATGGACAGATAGACAGATGGGTGGACAGACAGACCATTCCAAAAGTCTTAGACTTGAAACTGTTCTAAGACTTTTAGGACACCCCACATCTAGCTGGCCAGTTGTCAGGAAAGGCTTCCCATAGTCATTATGGCTTAATGCACTTTCTACTCTGAAGAGTGTAAGAGTCAGTGATTTCCCTAACACATCACACAAGTCATGATGTGTTTTCAAGGAAGGGTGTTATGTTAATAGGAATAAGAAGATCTTTCCTGTCCATTAATAGGCCTATGTGACCTGCTTTGAGCCAGAGTTACATGGAAGCCTGAGTCACATGAGCCTGTGGTGGTAGGAGCTTGCTCAATGGGTGGAACAGGAAGTGAGACCGAGCAGTCAGCGCTGGGAGAGAGAGAGAGAGGCAGGCACAAGCAGAGCAGCTATCAAGTGAGAGGGAGAGTGATTTTGCTTAAGGGAGCTTGTTTATGGGAGGCCTGGCAGAGGGAAGGCTTAGGGATGTCAGCAGTGCTCCCTGCATTGGTAACGTGTATAGACTTCTTCATCATTGTCATGGATTTGGCTTTCTGGTCTTTGAATAAATGTCTTGGTTTCATCTTTGAGCACCAAAGAATATACAAACCTGTAAATACACCATAAACATGCTGGCGTATTCATAGCCCCTACTGTGGGTATTGCATCGGTGATATAAAGGGTCACTGAGTAACTGAACAGCTACCCTTCAACTCTCTCTGAGGACAATCATTTGCTAAGTTTCCTCCCAGAGTGAAGACAACTATATTCCCCTTGCTGTCCAACTTACAAAGGAAATTTTGGTTCCATTCCCCTAAGATTTCAGTGTAATGGACTGCTTATCTTGCTGATAATATTGATGAAGTCCTGTAAGGTACTCAAGCAGGATCTCAAATCCCTGGGATTTTATTGATGAGGGACAGTTGAATAGCCAACATCCTGTCTATTCAGAAAGTTTCAGGGAAAATAATTCTTTATAACCAAAAGCTAAGGACAGTTCATTCTTTAAGGTGAAAGGAAGTTTTACATTTTTTTAAATAAAAATGGAGACAGACAGACAGAGACAGAGACAGAGAGTGCGGCAGAGAGGAGAGGGGGAGAGGGAAGAGGAGGAGTGCACAGGAGACACTCATCAGATCTTCCTACTGTACTTCCTATGGGAACAATAGAGTGAGAGGCTAATTGTAAGACAAATCCTTGCTGAATTCAGGAGGGAGAGATGTACAGTTTGCTAAGAAAGGAAGAAAAGTTGCCTTGAAAACATAGATGTAGTAACCAAACTTGGGGATATTTACCCTGTCACCTCTTCATAATTCTTTGACTATTTCCCATGTTCCTAGTTTTATTTTGTGTAATAGACTTTCAGAAGTCATCCCTGGATGGATGGGAGAGGTTCAAAAATGACGTTCTGAAGAAACAAAGAGAAAACATTCTAGCAAAGAGCAAAACGTGGAATTATCTGAAGAAATCTTTTGGATGCACAGGGCACTGACCAGCCAACTGAGATTTTAAGAAAAGTGCAGAAGATGAAAATGAAGCCAATTAACAGAGGACGAATGTATGGCACAGTCCAGCAAAAAGAGGAATAGAGTTAGGGAAAGCAAGGACAACAAGCTCCAGAACATCTCGTTAAGCATGAGCTCTGTGACAGTTTGGACACATCTTATTTAATCTCTTCTTCTCTTCATGTACTGCTGCAGTTCATTTCAGATTCTGTCATAATAATAATGATGATGATCACTAATATCCATATAGTGCTTTAAGGTTTACAAAGCACCTATATATATATATATATATATATATATATATGTATATATATATATATTCTCTTAATTCCCCTATGATGTAGGTTCTGTTACAGTCCCCCACTTTAAATCCAAGAAGCTGAGAGGTTGAGGAACTTTCCCAGGCTCACAGAGTGACTGAGACAAGATTCAAACTCAGCCCTTCAGAACTCTGGGTCTAGGTACCAGGCAGTAGAGTTGAAGAGACAAAAGTTGTATAGTCTCTGCTGGACAGAGTTTACCTACTAGCAAGGGAATTCAATATGTACATACACAGGTGCACAAAAGCTAGATACAAAATAGATGCGAGGTAATTTTGTGAGGAAGGCAACTAGTTGGTGGGAAGATCAAAAAGACTTTAGAAGGAAGGGAGCCCTTGAACTGTGACTTCTCAGAGTCAAGGATGAGAGGGCCAAGCACTCCAGGCATGGGGCACAGTCATTACAAAGTCATTGAGTCTGGAGATGGAGTATCCTGTATGATGAAAAGTAAGAAGACTACTTAGACCAAATAGCAAACAGGAAATGGAGGAAGGTACAAGGAAGCTTGAACGGCACAATGGAACCTGTGAATGGGTTTAAATACCAGATAGAAGAGTTTATATTTGATCCTATAGAAAACAGGAAGCCATGTGGAGCTTGTCAATCAGAAGACTGGTGACGCTGTCAGACCCATACCTTTGGAAAGCAGCTCATTAGATAGCTCTTTCAAAGAGGCTGGCTAAGAGAAGAAAAACATATCAATATAAATATGTGTAGATGCCTGTGTATATTGAGGAGTTTTGTTTTGTTTTTTAGGATAAGGAGATTTGGGTGTGAAGTATGGAAGGAACCCATAGAGAGATACTGAGGATGAGACACAGAGGGGATGATGATGGAGGTGATCTGGAGAAGAAGACAGGAGAGAGGAAGTCATAGAGTATGTGTAGAAGGGGTAGATTTGGTAAGTAAATGGGCCACTTCTTCATTAGAGAACAGCAGAGAAGAGAAGAGAAGAGAAGAGAAGAGAAGAGAAGAGAAGAGAAGAGAAGAGAAGAGAAGAGAAGAGAAGAGAAGAGAAGAGAAGAGAAGAGAAGAGAAGAGAAGAGAAGAGAAGAGAATGGAGGATGATATTAAAGGGCTGGACTATGTAGATAAGTGGAGAAGAGGGAACTCAAGGAGAATGGTTACAGTTTTCTAGGTGAAGTAGGAACCAAAGTCCTGAGCTGAGAGGGGGAGGAGGCAATGGCTGGGGAGGTTGGAAGGAAGAAGAAGATTAAACAGCCACTGCAGAGGGTGTGATGGACATTCAATTAGGGAGGAGTTGTAGGATTCGGTGAAGGTCCATTGGATACTAGAGAGAAACATTTCTAAGAAACATTGTGCAATAGCACCCTGGCTATCAGTCACATAATATTTGGGGTACTTTGCACAATGTTTGATCGATGTAAAATAAATTTAAAACTTAGGTGGTGGGTTTTGAAACATCATGTATTTTGTCTCAAAATCCTGGTGTTCCTTTTTTTTAAATTCTTTTGTCCTTTAACAAAAAGAAGGGCAAAATCCTTTCATATTAAACTAAAATATTACATTTTTTATAGATTGAACAATAGAAGAGCCTGAGTCCTGCATCTTTTCTATCTCTGATATTGTAAATTCCTTGAAGGAAAGGATAATGTCTGTTTTTTAAGCTCCCTCAGAACTCTGAACATCACATTGCACATAGTAGGCACTTGGTAAATAGTTACTTATTTAATGACCATAAAAAGTGATTTTTTTAATGATGAATGCATGACCTTGTCATCAATGAAGAAAATGTACCATGTAAAGTAAATTATCTTGTAGTTGTTGGTTTTTTTCAGTGGAATAACCTCCCTTAAGGGAAAAGATCTCGGATATCCTATTAGGTTTAGGAATGTCCCATTGCTACCACATACATGAAAAAAGGCATAAATGAAAAAGTACTTATCAAGTGCTAATTATGCCCGCAGGGAATGATGTCTGGGTTAGGAGGCAGGGCTGCTGGTGAGAAGATGGCCAGAGAACAAAGTACAAGATGAGAAGACTTAAAAGCTCTTGGGCCTGAAAGGTAAAGCCCAGCTATAAAAATATACCTTGAAAATCCATGTAATAATCCTAAAAATGTGGCTTCTAAGAATTCTACATATAGGAGAACATATCTCTAAAAGAGATAGAAAAGGATTCAGCTTCCATGTCATGCTATGCTGCTGGAAACATTGGCTGCCTCTACCCCTGTCCGTGGTGCTGACCCCTGATGCAGCCACAGTGTACATGCTGCATCATTTTGCTCTAGGCTCCTCTTTTGGAATGGATCCACTGCAGATAAAATTTCAAAGCATAAAAAGCATCAGGCATCAAGGGCTTCTCTTCCTAACTGTCTAACATGATTATTTCCTTTACCGTGCATTCCAACTTTTCACCATATTCAACTCAGTATTGGATTACATACTATCCCAGAGTTTTCTCTGATTATCTACCGACCATCAGTCAAAGAACATTTATTAAGTCTCCCAATGCTCCAGGCACTGTACTAAGTGGCATCAGTCCTGCCCATTCAACATGGTGGTCCTGAGTTGTTGAATCCAAATAGAAGAGCTCCCTGGCTCTTGGCAGGGAGAGTAAGGACTGAGGGAGGGAAGAGAGCTTTTACTTTCAAACCTTGGCAGAGTTTGCTATTCCAATGGAGCTAGTGCTCTAATATATGGACTGGACCGTCAGATTCCAGGCTGACCCAGCTTCCCTTTCCCTCTTCTGCACCCTTCCCAGTAGAAGAAGAGTAGTCCTCTATTCCCTGCCTCCTTGGCTCCCACTCAGATGGATCACACATGGGCTAGGTTCACGTGTTCCAAAGAATTCTCCTGGAGGAGCTTGAATGATTGTTTATGTCTTATTTTTCCTAGCATTTTAAAGTGTACAGGCCACATGCCACTCAACAACCCTGATACAAGTGGTCCAATCCACTCTTAGAGATAAGGAACCAAACTTAGAAAAGTGAACTGTCTGGCCCAAGATCACACAAGTAGAAAGTACCAGAAATAAGTCTTGAAGGCAGGTCCTCTGACTCCAGAGCTGGGAGTGTCTCTCCAACATACCACACTGAGAGACCTCAGCCATACTAGAACAAGAACAAAGAACGCAGTAGAACCAAGAGCACTGGGCAGGGATTGGGTTCGAATTCATTCCCTGACATCACCTTCCTGTGTGTCTTTTCCTCTCTCTGGGCCTCAGTTTTTCAAATCTGGCAATCTAATAATGAGATAATTTTACTGAGCCTTCCTGGTCTTTCTAACTAAAAATCTCAAGCAATGATGGCCAATAATGGTCCATCTGAAGGGTGTAGCAGGGAGCACTCTGCATGAGGTGACCCCTTTAGGCCTGAGTCATATCCTCATCTATATTAAATTTATCTGCAGTCCTATTTTATCTTTATCACCATCATAGTTAACATTTCCAGTGACCTTTAAGGTTTACAAAGTGCTCTATATATATAATTTCATTTGAGCTTCACAATAACCCTATGAAGTAGATGTTACTGATATGTCCATTTTACAGATGAGGAAACTGAGGCTTATAGAGGCTAAGTGACTCGCCTAGGGTCACATAGCTAATAAATGCCTGAGGCAGGATTTGAACCTAGATCTTCTCAACTTCCAGTCCTGGCTGCTATCCACTATGCCATACTGCCTCACTGTCTACTCCTTGAGGGGAGGTGTCATCTTAAGCAATGCGGTATGGTATATAGTGTCCTTCATGTGGAGTTAGGAAGACCTGGGTTTCAATCCCACTTCTGACTCACCTTGTCCCTCACTAATGGACCACCAGTGACTCCCTAACCCCTCTAGAATGAAATCTAAAGTCCTCTGTTTGGCTTTCAAGGCCCTTGCCACTTTATTCCTTCCTCCCTTCCCAGTGATTTTCCAGATTACTCCCCTTCACAAACTCTGCAGTCTAAGTATCCTGGTCTAACTGCTCTTCCTCACCCATGATGTTCTATCTGTAGTCTCCATGCCTTTGTATTGGGGTTATTCTCCCTCCTCACTTCTTCCTAAAAATATCCCTGCCTTCCTCCGAGCCTCAGCCGTCACCCTCCCCAAGAGGGGTTTCCTGGTCCTCCCAGCTACAAGGTATCCCTCTCTAAAATGATTTGGATATGCCTATCCACGTACCTGTTGTTTCCCCCATGAAAATAGAAGATCCTTGGGGGCAAGGACTGCTTCTCCTTTATCTTTACAGCCTCAGCACCCAGCTTAGGGCCACATGTAGGTATGTATTAAATTGTTGTTGTTTATTTGATCAATCGATTGATATTGGGATCACGACCAAGTCACTTAACCACTCAGTGCCTCTTTTACTCATCTGTGAAATGGGGATGATCCTACGTATAGTACCTACATCACAAGACTGTGACTCTTCAGCGAGACACTAAGTAAAAGACCTGGAAAACTTTAAAGGTCTCTAGAAATGTGCATTCTTCATATGTTTCCAGCACCTAGGACAGCGTATTTCCCAGAGCAAGAGAGCTTTTCTACAAGTTACTCAGAATCATTTGCTCCATAAACCCATAGGCCAGGAGGTGACCTCAAGAAATAATGGAGTAATTCTCCTGCCCTCTCTGAGAGCTGAGAATTTATCCCATTTTAAAAGGCCTCGTGGTTCTCACACTTTCCAGAAGCCAGGACAGCTGAGCTGGGAGGCCAGCAAGCAGCAGCTGCGGGCAATAGCCCTGAGGACTGCATCAGCCTCTCTCCCACTCAGAGGCTGCCTGCAGGCGGTAGATAAAATCAGGCAGAAAGAGACCCTCTGGGCTGGTATTTTTCAGCTGGCCCATTATTCTGCTGCTTGCAGAGGTATTTGTTGTGGAAGGAGATACAGGGGGAGTGAGCCAGGTGAGACCTCTTTGTGGTAGAGCTGTGTGCCTCTGGGGAGTCTGGTTACCTGGGTGGCTTTCCTTGTCTCTGTGTTCCTCTGCACTTGTGTGAGTCCCTAGGGAAGTCCTGTGTGCTGGGCTATGATGCAAGCTGCCTTAGGTCTTTGAAGCCATGTCAAGAGAACCAAAGGGTATGCACCTCAATGGCAGTGACCATTGGAATGTGTAAAGTCTGGGCCCAGTGTACTCTCTGCCTGCTCCGTGGTGGCCTCTGTCAAGAACAGCTGCACCCATTCTGACTTTTTCACTGCTTTCTTGGAGGCATACCCATGTCAGCAGGTCAGAGGACCCTGACAATAAGGAGAAGAATGTTTCATAGTACTCCTCCTGTTCTCTAGGAGGAAGGCAAGTGACTGAAAGAAGTTCCAGAGTTCCCTCCCGAAAGCCTAGAGAGCCCCTCCCCCCATCAGCTGAAAGGAGCATTAAATCCCACTTCACAAATGGGCTGATATGTGCCTGCATACACCACAGAACCAGATATTCAGGGCTGGAAGGGTCCTTAGAACCCATCTAGTTCAATCTTCTCCCTAGACAGACAAGAAAACTAAGGCTCAATGAGGTTAAAAGACTTGGCTTAAGATGGCAAAAGTAACAAGTGTTAACATCAAGATTCAGATCCTGGTCACCTGATGCCAAATACAGCCATCTTTTCACTGTGTGAGTGGCCTGACCATACTGTATAAGGACTTTGAGGTGAAAGCTATGTTCAAATGACTAAGAATTCCAACGAAGATAACACTCCACATTTTCAACAAGTAGATTTGGAAAACGTCTACTATGTCTCAGCAGCAGCTAATATGGTACCAAAGGTAAAGGAGAAATGCAGGGAGAGGGTCCTGTGGAAGGTGAAAATCAGAAGCAGTCCTAATGAAGCTTTGTTTCAAGTCTTTAGATGAAGGAAATAAGCACTCATATGGCACCTACAGTGCGCAGCCACTGTGCTAAGCACATTTCATATTTATCTCATTTGATCCTTTTAGCAGCTGTGGAAAGTAGGTGCTATTATTATCACCAATTTGCAGTTGAGGAAACTGAGGTATCAGGAGCCAAGTGACTTCTTCAGGGTCATACAACTAGTATACCTGTGTATGTGTGTGTACGTACACACACACACACATATATATAATATGTGTGTATATGTATATATGTGTGTCTATGTAGCTAGATTTGAATTCCAGTTTTACTGACTCCAGCCCAGCACTCTATCTACTGCACCACCCAGCTGTTTCATGATCTTTGCATCTTCTTTGAATCTGCCATCTCCCTCACCTTCCCTTCAGCGGGCACCAAGTGCCATGCCTTCCATCTCAGTGATATCACTCAGGTCCTTCCTGCCCTACGACTGCTGTCCTAGTTCATTAGCTCTCGCCTGGACTACGGCAACACCGATCTGATGAGATCATGCTCCTCTTTGAAAACCTTCAGTGCCTCCATCACCACACCAAGCAGGAATTGATTAAGCCTCTACTGACTGTGCTGACAAAGAGGATACAGATGCAAAGAATAAAATACTTTCTGCTTATGCTCTAGAGTACAGGGGAGGGAAATCCAAGGTAGTTTGGGAGGGGAGCTCGGGGATCAGGAAGGGCTTCCTAACAAAAGTGGGGCTCCCCAGAAAACAGGGACTCACCAGAGAGGGAGTTCATTTCAGCCATGTGGAATGGCTAGTGCAGAGGCAGAGAGGTCACAGAGAGAATTCCATGGGAGAGGGAAAGAAAAACCCCATTTGGCTAGACTGCTGAGTATGGGAAGGGAAGATGTATGTAATAAGACTGGAAAGATGGGTTGGAGTCAGGCTGTGGAGGGTTTAAAGAGCTCAACAGAGGAGTTTACATTTTCTTCTAGAAGCAATAGGAAGCCACTGGAGTTTGTTGAGTAAGGGGATGGTATAATCAGATCTAAGTTTAAGGAAAATCTCTTTGGCAGCTTGTGGAAGATGGATTGGAGCGGAGAGAGACTTGAGGCATGGACCACTTATGAGGCTGCTGCAGTGAGGTTGATGAGAATATGAACAAGGGCGGGGTCTGTATGACTGGAGAGAAGGGGATATATATATATATGTATATGTATATAGGTATATGTGTATACATATATAGGTATATATACGTATACATATACATATATAGGTATATATACGTATACATATACATATATATGTATGTATATATATATATATATATATATACGAGATGTGGAGAAGGGAGAAATGACAAAATCTGGCAACTGATTGGGCATGTGGGAGAGGGAGAGTGAGGAAACTAGGAAGATGCCAAGGTTCTGAGCCGGAAAGTGAAAGAATGATGACGCCTTTGAGAGAAACGAGGAAGTCTAGGAGTTTAATCTCCTTAGCCTGCTATACAAAGGCCTTCACAGTCTGGTGCCAGCCCACTTTTCCAACTACATTTCTCACTATGCCCTTCCTATGATGTGATCTCTATTCATCTAGTCAATAAAAGTGCACCTACTACGCAGCAGTCCACCACTTCAAGGGGCTTCTGCTTTATCAGGAGAGATAATGTGTGTGGATACATATGCCCAAGGGAAGCATCTTGGCACAAAGGATAGAGAGCTAGCCTCAGAGCTGTGACCATCTGGATTCAGATCCCGCCTCTGACCCATATTGATATATTGTCTATGTGACTTGGGATAAGTGACTTAGCAGCACTTAGCACTATGCCTGTCACACAGTAAGCACTTAATAAATGCTTGCTAATGGATTGACTCTCATTGGAACCCGAATAACGCATAGCAGGAAGATGATGTTCATCCGCTGGAGGCACCATGATAATAGTTCCTTGCTTCCTTTAGAGACAAGACGCTCTTGTTGGTGTTGTCCTATTCTTAACAGAAATTCAATTACTTGAGCCATAGGAGGGTGAATTTTTTTTTCCATTTCCACCGCTAATTTCTAAACATTGTGATTTTGAATGCACCCTAATAGTTTGGTGAGTCTTCAATGGAAAATGGTGGCTGCACCATTGATGTCTTAATGAATCATGCTGATGTCTCTCAAACTCACTAGCATATTATTAAATGTTTGGATGCTCCTAACACACATGTATACATGCATATACATACATACACACGCAGCATTGTAAAGCAGATAGCTGTACCACTCTCTGGTATTAAAGTGTGCCTAGGGGAGGGATCTCTGTCGCTTGGGTTGGCAAGAGATCTGTGATATTGCAAAGATTTTGGAAACTGGCTTTAATACCTCCACTATGTCAGTTTCCCACTTCATCCATTTTATTACTCCACATGCGGTATTAAGAATTGTTCTATTTCCTAACACTCTGAATACTTTCATACGATCAGCAAAGACCATAGTGATAATTACACTGAGGTTATCACTGTACTAGATAAAGGTCAAACAGTGCTTCTAGGAAATGAATGTCAACATTCAACTTGCACCCTTGTGCTCATCTCATGTCATTGTGTCCCTCACCTGCCCTATGTATCCTTATCCCAACAATCCACATACCCTATATAGCCTTGTCCTGGCAATTCAGAGCCTAAACACCCTTATCTTAGGACTTTTAATACATATGTGTGTATGTTTATATGTATATATCTCCTTTGTCCAATTCTGCATGGTTTCTAAACGACAAAACCAAGGAAGCTCCCAAATATTGTCCAAAAAGAAAGATATCATCGGTGCTGCTCTCAACATCATGCCAGAGAGTGGCTCAGAGCTGCCAAAAGGAGGAGCCCAGTGATTCCTAACCAGTCTTACCCTGAGAGGGCCATGGCCACACAGGAGCAGGGCAAGATCTTCCTGCAAAATCCCCTTCAGCAGAGGACCTAGAATCACACAGTCTCCATTAGGACCAAAATTCAGCCTCTTGTTATTCTCAGCTTCTGCAATGATTTCCATTTGTTTCTATATACACACACATGCAAAAAAAAAATGATGCCCTTGTTAGCGGCCTTAAGTCTTCAAGACTTATGTGAAATTTCTTCACCAATTGTGTCTCCTTTTATGGACAAAAGAAATCACTAAAAAGCCAGTGGCTACAAGAGCTGCAAACAAAATGAACCTTTAAAAAGCTAATGACTTCAGGGTGATTGTAGAGACACATAAAGTACGTTCGGGGCTTACACTATTTGTCATTAACACATATTGTGAAAGCTCGGCTAATACAATGTGACACAAAATTAGTCAAACACAATTCATGCAGTATTGTTTAATTTTACTCTTCATTTAACTTGGTTTTAAGCAAAATCATTATGTCACATGATAACACTGACTTGAGCAAGAAATATTTTCTAATGGCTTCTGCGCGTAGAAATGAGTTATTACTGGCTCCGTGGTGAACACATTCTTAACTATGGAAACTCAAAAGCTAATAGCTTCATCATGTTTTGACAACATCTACATACTCTATGCATTATTTACAAGAAAGATATAAAAATGAAACCACTGAATACCTCACACAATACTTCACGGTCATAGTTAACTGGTTAAAAATATAACACATTCATCTTCCAGAGGCTGACTATTTGCATACAGATATTTGCATACCGTGTTGTGCAATGCCGTTAATGGACAATGTAACCTTTGTACTTTCCCTCTGATGTGTACGGGATACTCATTAAGTATAAAATAATGGTAAAAATAAAGCTTCAGGTGATACACATTGCAGAAATTATTCCCTAGAGCAGGGAGCAAAGGTAAAATGTGGGTGGGAAAATGTTTAATTGAATTAATTCCTCATTTTCTCCATTTTTATTTCACAATTCATAGGCAAAGCAATTTGACAAGTATATGTCAACGACACGAATTGAGAAAGATTTCATCTCCATTATTCAAAGTGTCAGCCTCCTCCCAGCCCAATATTAAAACAATGCTTCTACCGGAGATGGAGATAAATATGAGGTGTGGAGCACACCTGTTAAGTGGGCAGTGCTGTACTGGGCCGGGAGAATGCATCACTGCCACCCAAAAGACATCCCGCCCTCCCATCAAACCTCAGGGCAACATGGACAACTCTCTCATTGGCATCGAGAGCTAGTAATGACTTGCTCATTAAGCCTGACCCGAGATTTCAGACAAATAGCTCCCAGTAATACAAAAGATCCTGTTACTTAGGTGCTTAATTACCAAAATCTCCCCTTTTCTCTGCTGGTGATTTCTAATCTAATGGCTGAGGAATAGGGATATCATTGATCTCTAAGGTCAAAGTGGGGTGGGGGAGTCCCCAGCCTTCTGTTTGCAGAAAAAAAACACAAAATTCTGACATTTAATTCAACGAGGATTTATTATTTAGTATGTGCCTATTGGGTGCTAAGCACTGTGTTAGACACTGAAGATTAGAAGATCGGAAAAAGAAAAAGAAAAAAATAAACACTTCCAGCCCTCAAAGACCTTACACTTTACGGGGCGGGGGGCAGGTGGGAAGGGGGACAGAGACCATTAAGTGCAAATGTGAGTCAAGACCAAAACACATGCAAAATCATTTCATTGGTAATGGGGAACACTAAGAGCTGGGTGATCTGAGAAAAGCCTGGAAAGAGTTAGGTTCCCCCAAAGGCAGAAGGAAGAGGGAAGAACCATCTCAGGATGGCCCAGAGATGAAAGAACTTGGAGTAAGGAGAAGACCCAGCAGGCCCATAGTCTCACTGGAAGGGAGTAGCAATGTGTCACGAATTTGGAAAGAAAGATTGGAGACAGATTGTGAAGGACTTTCAGTCTTTCTGGTCCAAGCTTCCCAAAGCCTCTGGAGGTCAAGTCCCTGACAACCGTCCCATAGAAATCATTCTAGCTTTAGCATCCTATGTCTTAGAAAATCCCAAGGGATACTTCACCTCAGATCTCCTTTGGCCAAATCATTTTATTTCTGTTTATTGTTTTGGTCCAGAGAGATCTTTTGAAATTTTTATAGGAAGAGGTCTCTATTTAAAATACATGTTAAGTACTAAGAAGCTGTTCCCGTAGAAAAGGAAGCATAGCGAAGCCTCCTTTCCTCCAACGGCAGTGATGCTGATCACTAGGAAACAACCATCAGGAACAAGGGCCGGGATAGGCAGAAGATTCCACTGAGAAGGGAATCTCACTGCAGTTCAGACACTGCAGTCTTGTCCCAGAGAAATGACAGTCATCACTAGGCATCTCAGCGAGTGTTGTTGCCAACATAAAATGTGCAGAAGTCCTGTATTCTTACTTGTACTCTACTTCTTAGAACATCCCAATATGGCAGCCCTTGGTAGACTCAGTAAAACATCTGCTTAGGTTTCTACGGACCCTCGAAAGTCATTCTGCTTTAGCCAATCTGGTAATGAGCTTCTCCGGATACAGCAAGGCAAGTCCTTAGAGAACGGTCTCACTCTGCCACTGGGTCAAGCCTCAAAGTCTTTTTCACTTGGTAGTAACTGCCAGGGCTTGGACCCTCCTGACTTAGCCGGTGATGCCCCAAGGCTAACTCTGTACCATGAAAAGACTTCGGAAAAAGAATTTAGTGGCAGATCTTTATGCAAAACCTAATGTATTTTATAAGACATGCAAACAACAAATTTTTATGAGGTAAATAATATTGAAATTATTTAGTGAGATGAGATCGGGGGCCGAGTCTATGTATATGATTTTTAGATTTCATTTGGAGGGAATGCTTTTATTCCATTCCCAGGGTGTCATACAGTTTGCCAAGGCCTACTCATCCCTGACAACTGTTACAAAGTATCAACAAACATTAGAGACATTGAAGAGATTTTAGAAATCACCCTGTACAACCCTTTCATCTTATAGGTAAGGAAAGTGAAGCCCATGGAGTAAAAGTGGTTTTCTAAGGACACAACTATAGAAAGAGCAGTGATCTGGGTAGAATTTCATGAATACGGCATGAAAGAGGTCAGCTACAACCCTACCTCTCCAGTGAGGCTTCAGTAGCCTTTAAGTCAGATGGACAGCTACGCCCAGCCAGCACAACAAGGTCCCCCTGCCAAGTCTATCTTGTGAATACTTTTTCTCCTGCTTCAGTGGCACCTGTGCCAGACCAATCTAATATCTGAGTTAGGATGAATAATTTTCTTTCAGCTCCCACTACGCCCCTGGTCGCTGGCATTAGGTCACGTAAGTTTAACCTAGAGTTTCAGAAGCGGGCAGAGCGTCGCTGGCAACATTTGTCCTGTATTATTACTATAACCACACTTAAATATACGCTCTTCCTGCACGTAGTTGTTGCTCAGTCATTTTGGTCATGTCTGACTCATTTTGATCCCATATGGGATTTTCTGGGCAAAGATCCTGGAGTGGTTTGCTGCTTCCTTTTCCAGCTCACTTTAGAGATGAGGAAACTGAGGAAAAAGGGTAAAGTGACTTGGCCAGGGTCACACAACTAGCAAGTATCTGAGGCCAGATTTGCACGCATTAAGATGAGTCTTCCTGACTTCAGGCCAGAAGCTCCATCCACTGCCTTCTTCCTGCACATAGTAGTCCATTGAAGAGCCAGGACTAAATCCCAGTTCCCTGACTCTCGATTTAGGGCTCTTTTCATTACACCCAATGAACCCTATCTGAATTTATGGAACTCAGATTTTGTGACATTGGCATTGCTGACTTCTTGAATATCCTACTTTCCTGGAAATATTACTTAAATATGCTTCTAAAATACTTATGTGTTTCTCTCTCTCTCTCACCCTCCTCATTCTCCTTTGCTCTCCTCTACCACTTTATCCATCTCTTTCCATGTCTCTCTCTCTCTCTCTCTCTCTCTCTCTCTCTCTCTCTCTCTCTCTTTCTCTCTCTCTCTCTCTCTCTCTCACACACACACACACACGTACATACCCTTTAGAGCTGAATACCAATAGCTTCCACGTTGACCTTACAGGACTGCCTTCTCTTTGGAGCGAGATCCAGCAGTTTGTCACAGTGCCCCTCCTGGGCGTAGTCAAAATTCCTCCTGATGCTTGCGTGATGTGGCTGACCATCTACTAGGAAGGGACCTGATGCTAGTCAGCCCCACTCACTTAATTCCTCCCCTCCAAATGGCCTCCACCATAGTCCCAGATGGTGAATGGCTCCTTGCGCTAAGCCCCTCATTTCCCAATGGGCCTTCCTTCTTTAATAAACATGCTGTTTATAAGTCAACATAAAACATACCTAAACACATTTCCTTTCATCAAGGCAGTCTAATATTCCAGGCATTTTTTTTTTTTTTTGCTTTTGGCCCCTTGGAGGTCTACTGTTTTCCCTTAAAGGTAGAGACAGAAGAGAGCTACAGAAAAGGGCAGGTGGCTTTGAACGAGCAGGGAGGGGCTTTGGCTCTTTTATGGTGAGGCTGAATTGCCTTCAAAATCAGGCTGCTGTCTCCAGCAGAAATGCAGGACTGAACTTTCCCTTATTGCTGAAGTCTTTAGACTGTGTGTGTGTGCGTGTGTGCGTGTGTGTGTGTGTGTGTGTGTTTCTTGTAAAGGTTCTTTCTTCTCGAGGTAAATAAAATCGTCGAACCTCAGAAACATGCTATTATTACAGCCGAGTGCTAAGGTGTACCGAAGAGGAAATAACTCTCCGAGGGATAAATTACATGTGATGAAGGCCAAAAGAATACAGCTCCTATTTCAGGAAGTCTTCCAGGCAAAAGCCGAGATTTGGCAGTTTTAGCGTTCCTTTCAAGACAATCCGCGTACACCAAAAACATTATTCTTCCCCGGGCCCCCCAGAGGCTGTGGCGATCGTCTGGATGTTCAGCGTTATTCCATTCCCTCAAATTCCACCCAGATCTTCTTTATTAATTTTAATTTGTCATCAATAACCTGACAGGCCCTCTTTCGGTGGGACTGCTGGATTAACCATTTCACTTGCAGTGGCAGCTATTAAAACTGCGCTCACGATTAGCAGTAATGAGGTCAAAGCGACTAATGCGTCCCGCCATTGCTACCAGCGAAACGTACAACACAAGAGGATTTATTATGCTCACTCGCTGAAATGTAATTTAAAAACAGGATATTGCCACCTGCCAGGCGGGCGCAGAGGGTTATCCAGATCATTTAAACATCTCCTGCTAATATGTTTGTTTGCTCCTGGCAGATACTCCCATCTACTCTAACAACTATTGGGGAAATTGAGTTAATCATCACTATCTCCTTAATATAAGCTTGAGCAGGTGAATAAATCATCAGGTGATTAGGCGAGACAACTGTAAATTATGATGATTTAATCATCAATATTGCCAACAAGAAAAAAATGAGTATCTCAGGTGTTTCCCCACACTCCATTTCCTTCTCTGACTTGGGAGCCTGTTGGCTGATGGAGGAAAACTCTGGGTGTGGAGGCCACCTTCAGGACCAGCAGGCTTCTCCTGGTAGGATTCCATTTGGATAGGTGGAAGGTGAGCATCTTCGAAGGCCCGGCTGGCAATCCGCCTGCAGGGTAAGAACTAGTGCCCAGGGCCAAAGCACCAATGACAGTTTCCCCCAACCAGTGCTACATCCATCATCTTGTATCACCTGAAAAATGATTTTTCTAAATTAAGGGATCCTTGTAAGCTTAAGGGGCGTCAAAGGTTGTGTTGGAACTTATGATAAGTATTTTAAATGTGTCACACACACCCAATCCCACCAAACCTAAAGCAAAGGTGCTAGCTCTGGCTTTGCTAGCATGACATCAGTCCCTGTGCGGCATGGCACGATGACCTTCTGCATGTTCATATTATCCACCCCATAACCCTAGAAATGTACCTTTGAGCGTATTACGAAGGCCTCATTAACAGCAAGCACATGAACCCCCAGAAAGAGACTTCCCACCAGCTCTAGAACATATCCGCTGAGCTAGGGTTGGGAAATGGTCAGAGGGCCAGGGAGATTCATACACACAAGGATGGAAATGAATAGACAGCCCTCTATTCAGCTAAAGCACAGGACAGACCCTGCTCGCCTTCCAGAGATTGCTAAGGACTAGTGATATCCTTGGCTCATGCTGTCTGAGCTCAAGAAAGTTTGTGAATTTCCCATTTGGGAACGGGATGTTGACAATTAAGCTTTCTTAGTCCATTTTCTTTAGAATTACCTAAAATAAAAAATTTTTCAGGCTGATTTTTGAGTGTGGGTAAGAGCATGCCTCTTAATGTCCAACAGCTCACTGCAAACTGTGATCAGACCCTCATACAATGAGGTCTGGGATTCACTGCCAGGCTGGGATTTTTGAGACATCTCAGCAGGGCCACCTCAGGCTCTTTCAAAGAGACCCAGCAAATAACCAAATCCCTCATTCCTTTGGTACAAAAATGCAGAAAGGATGGAGAGGGCAAAAGTATGCCAGCACATGCCAGTGTGGGCTTTGGGATGCCTGAATTCCACGGCCAAGGAGGAGGTAATTTTAATTCCGTTCTCCCCAGGCCAGGGCCTGTCACAAAACTTTTGTGTGGGAATCCATGAATGTTTAGAATTGCCTACAGTATTTGAGCAATAGGAAAGAAGCCAGAGCATCTTGTCCTGGCCTTTGGAAAGTGTGGGGATCCCTGTCTGAGAAGGCAGATGCCAGCTACAGCTCCCTCTCCCGCTGGACCCCTTCCCAGACAGGCAGCCAACTTCTTGCAAGCTACACTGCCCTCTATACACACACACACACACGCACACACACACACACACACACACACGCATAGGCATGTACACACTGTCTCCCTATATCAGTGCCACTGGAGTCGATGATGGGTACAATGTTTGTAATTCCACATCAAGCGCTCCTCGTGCCTGCCGTTTACGGGTGCTGCTGCTTTGGCAGGTTATCCTAGGGCCTCTACTCATCTGACATGTCAGGTCTACAATCAAACAAAGAGAAAGAGAGAATTCCCTTTTACAGGGAGGCAAGCTGAATGCTATTACCCATGTATTTGTCACCAACCTGCACATCCCAGCCTCTAATCTGCCATCAGGCTGGGTGCTACAAAGTGCTGAGCCGGGGACATGCATTTCTCCGTAACTACCTGCTGTCAACCATTATTTTAAGGATCTTGTGATTTTCTTTTATTTTGAGTAGGAAAAAAAAAAAAAACAAGGCAGCTGCAGTAATAAAAAAAAAAGAGGCATATCAATGAGTCCTTTCCTGGCAGATTTGTCCTGGGTGTGGAGACAGGGTGGGCATTTGTTTAGCTGAGAGATGGAGATGCTGGAACAGAATATGGTAAATTGGGAGGGCATTCTTTGAATGAAGCCCCCTTTAGAACCGGGCAGAATGGGAAACAACATAAAAACACACAGAGAGAGGATCCCAAAGCTTCAGATCGGAGGGAACAGCATATGTATACAGCTATCCATGCCTGGGACAGTATATGGATAAATACAGAAATACACCCACACTGTGTAGAAATTGTGAGGTGGAAAAGGTGTTCTATGGGGCGGGGCAAGGGGTGGGTGGACAAAAACGTCTGGGAAAGATTTGTTTTACAGCCCATCATCATGCCCTGGTGACTGTTCTCAAGCCTGATTGTCAGCAACACCCAGTGAGGGGAGTTCTCATGATCCAAAAGGAGATTTAGCCATGACTCCTATTGGGGGTTATCCAAGATCTGATGTTTAATGACATTCAAAGTCACAAGTGAAATCTCTGACTTGTCTACACTAGGTAATGCTTACCTTTTAGCTACTTATGTCTGCAATATGATTTTTTCTTGTTCCCTGAATGACACAGTTTTAGCCAGGGTTAATGCCAAAAGTTGCTTTCCTTGAGTACCCATGTTAATTACAAGGGTTTTGTTTTGCTTTTCTTACTAACAGTGTGCAGGAGAAGAGAGAAAAAATAAATGCTTGTTAATAAAATAAACAAATGAATAAGTCTTTTTTTTTCACAGTTCATAGATACTACAGTCTACTCCTTAGAGGGAAGTTAAGCCATTTTACTGGTAAAGGACGGAGAGAGAGACAGAGAGAGAAAAAGGGACAGAGAGAGAGGGTGGGGTGGCATTATGTACTGATCATTTAATTCTGATTTGAAACAGCACCAACACAATCGTTCCACCTGTGACACTGTCTCCAACCATGCCCCTTCCAAATTAGAGAAAAAACATGTACATTTTCATTTTTGTCCTGGACTTTTGAATGTTACATGCATTGCTTTGGAATCTGCCTTGAACATGTGAAAATGAAAACAAGGAGCCTTGTTCCACATTACTCTACATAGACTCTGGTTTGTACCCGGGATGTCAGGTAGCAAACAAAGAACCAAATATCTCAATGCTCTTTCATGTGAAGTGGGAGCAGCCAGACAGTACCAAACAATGAAATATGGCCCCAACAAAGAGTGATTAATGACTTTTGAAGCTGGAATACCATGTCAACCAGATAGACTTTGGGTAGGTCTTTGAAGAGGACATGAAAAGAGCCTCCAGTTTTAACTATTTACCATTTCATTCATCAATGGTGCATGTAAAATGCAGAAACAAATATCCAAGCGTGACTTTCCTAGGACTCTGAGCCTCCCCTCAGATCTCAAGGAAGGACCACTTCTGGCAATCTGCATAATAGACGGCCAGGGAAGGAGAGAGTTGACAGAAACAGCTCTGGTTGTGGAGGATTTCTTAGCCACATCTCTGCTCCCTTGGCTTTGTCACATGTTCCACCTGGCACAGAACTTAACAAGGGCTGAGCACCCCAGTTTGAGCCACAGTCTCTCTATGTAAAAGCACTCCACTTCCATGGGAAAATAAGAAGGGTTGTTGGCATTCCAAAGGAAGAACAAGTAGCAGGCAGTCCCGTGGGCAGACAAATCCTTCCACTGTCCAACATCTCTTAAAACTTCCTTATTTTCAGGCTCACAGCCATTGTGAGAGTCTAGAGGTTCATTTTTCATTGGCAATATAAATTTATTTCCAAGATAAAGAAAATGTCTTTTATTTTTGAAGGGACATATTCATTATGTAATTATCCTTAACTTACAAGGATAAAGTCCACTAGCTTTTATTAACCTTTCATTTTTTCCTGTATTATTCAAATTGCATGTCTACACAGTCTTAATCTATTCCCCACCCCCTAAGCAGCCATAAACGCTTTATACTCCTGGTGCCGTGTAGACTTTACCTTTGGAGCCAGGAAAGCCAGTTTGACCATTACCAACAACGAAAGAAAAGCCAAAAATACCAAAATGCATCACAGTGCACATCCACACATGTATACAACCATCCTAGGACCATTAGAAACTTATCTGTCCGGGCTAAGCCTTCATGACTTTCAGCCTCTGCCCACCCCCAAGAACTAATATTGTCTCTCCTTTTTGAAATTTGGTGCCCATGTGGTGCCCCCCCCCCACATAGACTTCAGTTCTTTGAGGACAGGACTTATTTTTCCCTTGTATTCCCAAGACCTAGCCTGGTACCTTCTACATAGTAGGCACTCAGTAAGTAATTGTCGAAATAAATTTAATTGAAAGTACCAAATCTCTATTCAGTGGAGATATTTCAACTTTGGAATGGTAAAGTCCTAGCTCAGATTTGGATGAGACAAATTCTATTGGACTGGGCTTTAGGGGCTACTTGGTGGGAAGATTGTGTTTTCCACAGGGAGGAGCACATGATTTTTTTTTTTTCTTTTCTTCCTTTTCTTTTTTTTTTTTTAAGAGCCTTGACAAATCAGCTGATATCTTACTAGATGAGATGGCACAATAGCACTGGACCTGGAGTCAGGAAGACCTGAGTTCAAATGCAGCCTCAGCCTTGTTAGCTGTGTGATCCGGGCCCAGATGCTTAACATACCTCTGCTTCTGTTTCCTCGTCTCTAAATTGGAGATAATAATTGCACTTTCTCTCAGGGTTGCTGTGAGATTGAATCGAGCTAAGATTTGTAAAGTGCCTAGCATACAATAGGTGCTAAATAAGAGCTTCTTTATCCCCTTTCCTGAATCAAGGGGCTTGTGGCAAAATGCGTTTCCCCCCTCCCTAAAGGGGCTAGCTGACCCACTTCGACAGTCAGTCATTTGTTAACTACAGTAACCAACGCAGCAGAAAAGATACCACTTGGATTTGGATGATGGGGGAGGCAGAATGGCGATTGCTTTCTCATTGCTTAATCAATAAAACGGTTCATACTTTGCAGACCCAATCAAGTCCTCGCCACACGTCGCACATGGGATCTGTGCAGGCCATGGTGCTCATCATCTTTTGGAAATTCCCACCTAAATGGAGAGTCTGGATCCGAATCTCGGCACCGACACTCTTGTTCTTGGCTCATTTCAGTCATGTAGGACTCTTGGTGACCCTATTTGGGGTTTTCTCCACAAAGATACTGGGATGAGTTGCCAGTTCCTTTTCTAGCTCATTTTACAGATGAGGAAACTGAGGCAAATAGGTTTAAGTGACTTGCCCAGGGTCACATAGCTAGTAAGAGTCTGAGGCCAAATTTGAACTCAGGAAGATGAGTCTTCCAGACTTCAGGCCAGGCACTCTGTCCGTTGTGCCGTGGACCTGCCCCCTAGTACTCTTACTGTAGGACAAAAACACCAGTCAGGTCCTAAAGACTATAGTGAGCGGTGAGGTAGTCCGGTGGATTCATACTGACCCTAAAATCTGGAAGCCCTGAGTTAAAGCCCTGCCTCAGATACTAACTAGCTATATGACCCCAGTCGAGACGCTTGAAGGTCTGTCTGCCTCAGTGTCTTCCTCTGTGAAATGGGCGTCATAAGAGTAGCTACTGCCTAAGGTTGTTGTGAAAATAAAATGAAACGACATTTGTAAATAATCTCACAAACCTTAAAGTGCTTTGTGGCTGCTAGCGATTACTTTATACGGCATGCAATTGTGTACATTGAAGTGGTTTGGGTTTGGGTTTTTTTTAGTTTGCTGATCTTGACACAGGTATGGGAAGATAGTTTTTGAAAAGTTTTTAAATAGGATAAACAAAATTCAAAAATATAGATGATAAAAATCTTTCCTTAAGAAATTATTTTTGCATTTTGAGATTTATGTATTGCTGATGGTGTTTTTTTCAGGTGGAGTTTATTCATTTATTGGGCAAGTATTTACTAAGCACCTCCTGTGTGCCAGGCCCTAGGCTAGGTCCTGGGTACACAAAGACAAAAACAAAGCATTTTCTGCTTGAAAGAAACAACATGAACCCATAGTGGTAAACTTAACTGGCTACCAAGTGAATGCTAACTTTTGAGAAGGTGAACAGTGACAACTGGAAGGATCAATACAGGCATCGGTCTCAAGAGGTGATGCCAGCACCTAGCCATCTTCTGCAAGGCAGATGGGGAGTGAGAACATTCCTGGCCTGGGGGATGGAGTAGGAGCAAGCAGGGAAATAGGAGAGGAAATGGTAGGTGTGGGAAACAGGACGTGGGCTAGTTGAGCTAAGGCTGTAGAGTGTGAAGAAAAGTTATTTACAACAAGCCTGGAGACGTCAGCAGGGGTCAGAAAGCTCAGTGTTTTCAATGCCAAACGAGGTAAAGAGTTTGCCGCTTAAGCTACAGGACGTTGAGGGCCATCTAGGACATGACATGGTCAAACCCCGCCCCACATGTCCTTGGACAAGGCACGAGACTCCCCCTGACCCTCCACCCACAGGCATAATTTCCTTGGGTTTAAAAAGGGAAGGGCAAACTTTGCCCCCTACCATCTTGGGAGATGGAGAGTGTCTGATAATCAATAGTTTTAGACCATATAAAATACCTAGACAGTATAAAAAATATGAGAGTATACCTGCCAAAACAGACACGGGAACTATAAGAATATAAACGCAAAACACATTTTATACAAAGTTAGGTCTAAATAATTGAAATAATATTTATTGTACATGGGTAGGTAAAGCTAATATAATTTTTAAAATGACAATTTTACCTAACTAATCTATTTATGTAGTGCCATCCCAATTAAGTTACTGAAAATTATCTTACTAAATCAGAAGAAAATAACAGAGTTCATCTGGAAGAACAGAGGGTCAGGAACTTCAAGGAAACCAAGGAGAAAAGATGTGAAGGAACTCTATTCAGCATATCAGATCTCATGCCATAGGGAGAAAGCAGTGTTGAAGTATAAAATGGATCATTTTGATTACTTTACATTAAAATTTTCTGTATAAATAAAACCTCTGCAGCCAAGAATAGAGGGAATGCGGAAAATTGGGGCGGGGGAGAAGCTCTAATAGACAGTCTCCCAGACAGAATGTGATTCGGTCATAATACTGTTGTGGCGTAAGAAATGATGAGCTGGTGGATTTAGAAAAATATGGAAAGACTTGGACTAATGAAGGAAGATGCTATCCACCTTCGGAGAAACAGATGACAAGTAGAAACATGCATAGTACAGTCTTACATATATGTGTATGAGTGTGTATGTGTATATATGTGTTTTTATGGATATCTATGTATACGTGTGTGTATACATATATACATTACATCTATATAGACATAGACACAGACATAGACACAGATGTAGACACAGACACAGACATAGACACATAGATATGTATCCATGCTTAATGAGTCTTCCTGCTCTCCCTCCAGCACCCCTTAATGATCCTGGAGTGTGCTCAGATGGCCTGCTCTCACCATAGTCCCCTGAGCTGATGCTTATGAAGTTAGCTTTTAGAACCCAATGACAAGACTCTATGTTAAAATAATATGTTAAAATTCCTCTTCTCAGAGCTGGCCCAAACTTCTCACTTGCCAAGATCTTTTCAAATCTTTCCTCTGCTGTTGGGTCTCAAATATTTAATAGCTGTGTGACCTTGGGCAAACCACTTAACCTCTGTTTGCCTCAATTTCCTCAACTGTAAAATAATAATAATAATAATAAAAACACCTCTTTCCCAGGGTTGTTGTGAGGCTTAAATGAGATATTTGTCAAGTGCTTCACAGGCCTTCAAGTGTTATAAGTGCTAGCAATTGTCGTGATTGTTATGTTATTATTCTATCTCTCCTCTGTGTCTGTGCCAGCAGGAAATCTGATAAGCTTATCAGCTGTTCCTTTATCTCAGTCCTCAATAAAAACAATCAAATCTCTGCTTTTTCTTTGTATCTCTAGCAATTAACACAATGCTTCACTCTTAGGAAGCATTTGCTAAATTCGTGGACTGACTAACATGACCAGATAAAGATCCTTGTGGCACTCCAATAAAGACTTGTGTTCTTACCCTTGGTTTCTTAAGTTTTAAACTACTACAGTTGCATTCAAATCCTTTAGGAAGCTGCCACAGCATATCTTTGGTAGAACAATCTTGCCCTTTGCCCTTTGCACATTTTGGCATTAACGTTTCCTGTGACAATAGTAACATGCTCAAAGACTATCAGAAGTGACCGTTATTACATGCATTCCATTATCATGGGATAACCAACATCCTCCGCTTTACCAGGCCAAAAAAGAAAAAAGACCTTAAACAAAGTGCGCAGGATAGAGCTTGGGTGTGGTGAGCCAGTTCCCAGTTCCTCTGTCTATAATGATCCCTCTGACTTGGCTGATCCCCTCATAGGGAGGGACAGGAAACTGACATACAGAAGAAAAATATTTCAGTGATGATGGGAAAATGTTTGGGGTTTTTGGTGTGAAGATTTTAAAGGACGGAAAGGGGAAAAACAAAACCCAACTAAGTGTCGAATCACTTACTGGCACAGAGGAGGCTTTGGGTCGGCCACGACAAAGCCCATCCTGAGTGAGCGCCCTTTGTGTATGGGGCTCCTCTGGTTTCACTAAAGGAAGCTTGAGCCATCGGAGGCCAGGGTCACCCTCTACCAGGTGTGCAGCCTCAGGCGTCTTCCAAAGGACCCAGACCTTGTTCATGTTCTGTCTCTTGCTTCACAATCCTCCTATGGGGATTCTTCTCAAAGGATTTTTTGAAACAACACACAAAAGGAAAAAGAGTAAGTGAAGGACCCAGATGAATACGGTAACTCTGTTGCTACTAAATTCAGGCTATGTCAAGCAGTCACCAACCAAGGGGTATAACCCTACCCACAGAGCCAACACTTTGGCCTCTCAGAATTCTCTTTAGTTTTTCCCCTCCCCCTTCTGCACCCAGTCCTTTCCCTTTAGGGGCTTCTTTAGACAGTCCCCACTGTGGTCTCAGTCTGAAACAATCATTCTCACTGAAAAACTCAAGTTCTGTGCAAAAAATGGCCACACTCATCACCTTAGGAGGCCGCTGAGAGGCACAACAGACCGAATATTGAACTTGGAATTGGGAAGACCCTCATTCGAATCCATCCTGAGATGCTTCCTGGCTGTTTGACCATGGACAAGTCTCTTTACCTCTGCCTGCCTGTAACTTGGAGACAATTGCGAGCACCTACCGCACAAGGTTGTTCTGAGAACCTAAGGCGATAGCACGGAAAGTTCTGTAAACCTTAAATCACCATATAAGTACCAGCACCATCATCATCACCATCATTATTATTATTGTCATCAACCAACCTTCAAGATATAGCTCTGCCCATCTAATATTCAATATCCCCTCGAGGACAGCCCCAAATCCCCTGCATCCAGAGAGACAGCACACAGGCAGGCATACACACACACACACACACACACACACACACACACACACACACTTGCAATTCCAGCCCCACCTGGCTCCAGTTCGAGGACGGATGTTGTCATAAGGCATAAGCCCTCGGCACTTTTCATTGATGTGGCAGGAACAATTTAGGGAAGCGTCTTCTCCAGGACCCTCCTTCTCAAGCCCAGTGTTGACTCCAATTTTGTAAATGTGTAACAAGTGAGCAGATGAAGCCGTCTGAACCCTGACAGGCCTCTGACGCTGATGGGCAGATGTAGCGGCCTCCCCCTGCCTAATGATTACATTACAATCTTGTGATATTATTCAGAATGACTTCAGATAAATGCATGATATACTAGAGACTATGTTGCCCTTATTACGGAGCTGATAAGGTGCCTAATCAGGGTCCAAGTGTGTGTCATTACATAAATTATGAACCAGGGTTTGATGTGAATTCCCCAAGAGACCACAGCTCCGTATCGTCTTGGATGACGCTACAGGCCAAGAAATGAATCCTGAAAACAACAGCCAATTTGAGTCTGATGGTGCCTAATAAATGACTGAGACATAAACTGAAAGGTTTAGTATGTGGAGTCTTAATCCATTCACAGAATTTCTTCATGATGCCAATATACCCTTTTTTGAAGACACATTCTAGGGAAAAACAATCTAAAATCTGAATCTACTCAATAGGGAGACAGACCCCTTGGTCCCTGAGCAGGTACATAGATGGCCTGTAGGAAATAACTTAGAATATTTAAATTCCAAGTCCTTTTTATTAAAACAAAATCCTCCGAAAGTAAGTCAGAAATTAAGACGGAAGCCAAACGTTCATGCTATGGAAAGATCGGTTGCAAAAATGAAATCGTAGCTCAAGACACTGAAGCCAAGTTAATTGTGGAATGATAGCTCCAAAGTGGAAGATCATTCCTTCCAAATATTTTTCCAGCAGTCCAAGCTCTCCTTCCAGAATTATCTCAGCTCTGATCCACCCATTGGGAAGAGGGAGCCAAAAGGCCATCTAGAGGAGCCCTGGCTCCAAACCCTGCCTTTCATACTTGCCCTCTGCACGACCTTGGTCAAGTGGCTTCTCTAGGGCTCAGATTTCTCGCCTGAAAAAGAGCACTGAACTGGATGCTCTCTGTGGTCCTTTCCAGCTCCCGATCCATTATGCAAAGCACAAACCATGAGCAGAGAGGACTTCTGGCCCCAGGGAGTCACAAGGCAGAGCTCCGGCTCCCTCAAACAGTCCTAAAGGCAGTTAAGTGGTGCAGTGGTTAGTGCACTGGACCAAGCATCAGGAGCGCCAGAGTTTAAATCTGATCTCAGATGCTCTTTATTATGTAACCCCAGGAACTTAGCTGAGTGGTGCAGTGGCTAGAGCACAAGACTGGAGTCAGGAAGACTCATTTTCCCAAGTTCAAATCCAGCTTCAGACACTTACTACCTCCTTGGCCCTGGGGAAGTCACGTGACCCGTTTCCTCACTTTCCCTATGTGTAAAATGAGCAGGAGAAGAAAATGGCAAACCTGTCCAGTATCTCTGCTAAGAACACCCCACATGGGGCCACAGAGAGTTGGACAGGACTGAAAAACGACTGAGCAGCCCAGGAAAACTGCTTAACCCCCGCCTGCCTGTGTCCTCATCCGCAGGAAGGGAGGTGAGAGTAGCACCGAGCTTGTCGTGAGGACCGAATGAGAGACATTTACAGAGTGCTTTACAAACATTAGTGGGCGGTAGACATGCTCTCCATTGGCATTCTCACTGTCATTGCTTCTCCGCATGACGAGCACCTCCTGGAGCAGCCGCCTGACGATGGGCCAAAGCTGCGCAGCTCAGGGTCCAGCGGAGGTCCAGGGACCGAATACCGCAAGATGGAGAGTCAGACTTTGACGGAGGAACCTGAATGGAAATCCAGCTCACAGCCCAGGGCACCTGAGGGAAGAAAGCAGAGCACAACCATCCTTAGCTCTGGCTCCTCAGGCACTGATTTAATCACCTGGGAAGTGTGATACCTGCTATTTGCTCTGCTCGCTCAATAATTCAATCCCAAACTCCAATTGGCCAGTGGTCTCCTAGATCCACAATTCAATGATAAAGTCTTTCTGGTCCCCACTGTGTGGGCAACACTGGGCTGAGACCCAGGGCCACAAAGGCATCCTGCCTTCAAGGAGCTAACATTCCACCCAATAGATCCATAGAGACCAGGGTCAGGAGCAACAGGAGCAAAGGAAAAATATTGACAAAAGGCCTAGGAAAAAGGATAGGAGAGGAAATACTTTCACCTGGGGGGATTGGGTCAGCCCAACTGAGCTCCAAATGGGCCCTGAGCTGAGCCTGGAAGGCTTCTGATAAGCAGAAGGAAGCAAGTTTAAGGCATGCCCCTCTCCCCATTAAAATTAACTATAGTGACTTTGGGGGAGATAAGGATGTAAAAAGTGACCACAATCAGAGACAAGGGGCAGTGGAGTCGTTAGGTGACAAAGGCAGACCTGCTCCCAGTAATATGAAGGAGAGCATCAGGCCCCTGCCATTGGGTATCCACATGGAGCAGGTAAGAAATGGGAGAGGTCCAGGCCTCTGGGATGGCGTTGTTGTTTTAACAATCTGGCTAGCAGCTTCTGTGGGGGGTCCAGATCCACCCACAGCCAGCACGCAGAAAGCTGCTGGACAGCCAGAAAGCCCAGGTTCTTTTGATCTGCCTTAATAAGGAAAGCAAGGGCTCTCCTTAGGGATTGGGATTGGGATTGGGATTGGGGATTGGCAAGCTTACTTTAATTCAGCACACAAATATCATTCACCTAGTTCAGGGGAAAAAGCCAGCACCCCAAACTTCAGAGCAAAATACAAGCAAACTACAAACATCAACAGACAGACCATGTCTGATTCAAATCCCAATACATAGTTA